>JAJLRJ010000002.1:37218013-37818013 GCA_024195265.1 Dendrophyllia cribrosa | reverse complement strand
CAGCCTCTAAAATGAACCTTTTAAGACCTTGTTTCATATTAATAAGATGGCTCTCAGAGCCCTTTGATTTTGAGGGTTGGGGGTTTGTTAAAATTGACTAATTTTGACATGATGAGTGCTTTATTGTAAGTGTTGTTTTTACCCAGTTACACAGTTCGTACTGATCCTTCTGATGTGGCACGTGTGGAATCTAAAACATACATCTGCACAGAGGACAAGAGAGAATCAGTTCCATCAGCTAAAGAAGGAGTCAAAGGCCGGTTGGGACAATGGATGAGTGTCAGTGATATGAATAAAGAACTTGGTGAAAGATATCCAGGCTGCATGAAAGGCAGGTTTAAATCAGATACATAGAGGGCCCAGGGGTGGGGTACTGAGGTATAGTGATGGGGAGGGAGGTGCAAAGGCCTTTCTGGGGTTTGAAATTTACAATCTAAGGACTTTTTTGGGGGGTGAGAAATTTTGTGGTGTCTTTTTTTGGGGGGGGGGGGAGTAAAAGATTTTGGAGAGGATGACCACATTGCCAAGTGTGTTTTATTAGAAAGTTAATAGTCCACTGGACAAAATGTTGAGGATTGGATAAAATTGAAGGGCCGAGAGCATGTCCAGCCTATATGATTTTTTAGGCCTTTTTTTATTTTTTCTCGCTCAGAATAGCCTCATTTTATCGTACAACGGATAATATCACAAGCCCTTGTCAAATTTGCGCTAACCCTAAGGAATTTGACCAATTTCACCTGAAAAAAGCAGAGTTCTGGCCCTCCAGTGCTTTGACTGTACATTCAGAACGCAATTTTGAAGCCATTTCAAAGCAGTATGGCCGTGAGAATACGCGACTGCAATACTTCTGACCAGTGCCAACAACCTGAACGAAAATACCGTTATTTACGCACGCCTGGCTCGCTTATCTATCGTGAGCTCACTACGGCAACACATCGCTTCTGTAGCGTGTGTGTAAGCCAATGTGTATGAGGCCCGTCCGGTGATTGAAAGACATCATTAAGTCCGGAAACCTTAAGTCTCTAGCGCTTCTCAAAGAAACGAGTCGTGTTTCTTTTCCTTCCTTGTGTCTGAAGCGCCATTTAGCGCTCGAGGTGAAAAACGGACCTTGGTCAGGAAGACGAGCCGGCGGGAAAATCTGGAATCACTTCGGATCAGAAAAGGGGCAGCGTTGAGAGTTGTGGGCCATTTCCCATCCCGTGCCGTGGTCGAAATGCCCGATATCCGAAGTGCTTTGAAACTTATAGTATTTTGCAATAACTTTCAGGCGGGAACTCCATTTCGGTTTTGTTGTAGGATTTCCTGACATGCTTTGCGACAGTGGTAGATGGGTCCGCTGTGCGTGGTCGGGCACTTGAAATACAGCTTTGGGCAGCTCGAAGTGAGTTGTTGCTGGCCGGCGGGAAGACGTTTCGCATTTGGAGTCTTTAATGCAACATTAAATTCGATCTAAAAGGATTTTGAAATCGAGATATGCGTTTTGATGCGTATCAAGCTTTAAATAATAAAACTTAGCCTGAACTGAGCATGTGTTCCTCGGTGGTCTAGTGGTTTGGTCGGGGATTTGCGCTCGGACGGCTCCAGGTTCGAATCACGCTCAGCATCTTTTTTTTTCTTTTTTTTTTGAACTGGACATTATGAAAGTGATTTACTTTTTTTGCGTTCGTCAAAATTCCTTACGTTTAATTTAAAAAAATATCGAACCGTGTCAGTGTGAAAACAGAAGCTTACCGCAATATTGCGTTACAATAGGAGCCTTTGATTGATTGATTTTTTTTTTTTGCATACGGTATTTCTCGAAAACGACGGAAAAAACAACAGAAAAAAATTCGGAACAATGTTTTGCAACTAATTTCTAGTTCACATGCCAAAATTGGACAAATCTGAGCAAGAAAAAATAAAAAAAGGCCTAAAAAGTCATATAGGCTGGACATGCTCTCGGCCCTTCAATTTTGATAACTTTTAAAATGCTTTACCTAAATTCCATTAAAAATGGAAACAAAAGCGACAAAAATTTCACACTTGGAAAATTGTTAAAATGCTCGAAACCACCTATTACAAGGAATCAGGATGGTTTAAACACAGGCATTTTGAAGAATCGGTGACAGGATTTTCAAATAAACTAACAATTTCAACATGATCGATCAAATAATTAACAGCCATAGACCATAGCGTGACATAAACACGAGATGTGTGGAATTTGAGCGCAACTCCATGATGTCATGCTTGAGAATTGTTTACTCAGCAGTTCTTTGACTTGCTGGGACGTGTTTCGTTCAATGATTTATTTGATCTAAACTCAACTGTTTGACAATAATTGATTTGGTTAGAAAAGTTCAACCCACTTTCCTTTTACCAGAAATAGAACACATCCGAAAATCACAGAGATTTAATCTTTAACAATTCCTTTGAAATTAGAATGGTAAATATTTGAATTTTAGTTACTTAATTATTGGTTACAGTTCGCTATACTACTTATGAAAACACAGTAAAATCACACACGGTAGCGATATACAAAGGATATAAATAAATTGCAAAGCAAAGCCATTTCTCTTAAATGATCATGACTTCCTCCTAGACGTCTCTTAAAACAAAAAAAATGTGGACAACATATGGTTGTATTTTGAAATAATCACAGAAAACGGCTGCAGACAAGCGCTTACCTTGCAGAATATTGGACCAAAATTTGTCAAAGTGAAGCCATCAATGAATGTCACAGCAGCTGCATCAAACTAACCATCGATGTCTCACAAATCCAACAGCTGAATTTTGTTAAAGAGAGAGAGAGACTAATCAGTTACCTCAAAATGGAAGCTCTGTGCACACAATGCGTGCCTATATTTCTAATAACTGTCCACTTTTGTGTCAATTTAAATGACTTTTCATTTGATTTTGTCACTCATTGTGTTTACCAGGTCGAACCATGTATATGATGTGTTACAGTATGGGTCCTGTGGGATCACCTGTGTCTAAGATTGGTATTCAGGTTACTGACTCACCTTATGTCGTTGTCTGTATGCGCATCATGACACGTATGGGTAGTCATGTGTTGAAAGTTCTTGGTGATGGTGACTTTGTGAAGTGTCTTCACTCGGTTGGTGTACCTAAACCTGAACCACCCTCTGAGTATCCATGGCCCTGCAATCCAGAGAGGACACTCATCACTCACTTTCCTCACGATCGTGAGATCAAGTCGTATGGCAGTGGTTATGGAGGAAACTCTCTTCTGGGAAAGAAATGCTTTGCTCTCAGAATTGCAAGCACAATTGCTCGTGATGAAGGATGGCTTGCAGAGCACATGTTGGTATGATCAAATAGTGTAACAATTTATTCTGTTGTAAAGGTGTTATATCTGGATACACTGATTATGATACAATGTATCAGTTATTATGGTAACAAGTGGTGGTTGAAATTAAAATTCTGGTTCATTGACCTTTTAACTACAATATTATTAGCACTTGGAGAGTCAACAGTAGTAATTTATTCAAAGAGTTGCTTGTCTTGTTATTTTTTAGCAAATCTTGTCATTAAACTGATAATATCTGCATGCCTCCTTTTAAAGATCATGGGCCTTACAAGTCCCACAGGAGAGAAGAAATATATCACTGGTGCTTTCCCTAGTGCCTGTGGAAAAACAAATCTCGCCATGATAACACCTACCCTGCCTGGCTGGAAAGTAGAGTGTGTTGGAGATGACATTGCTTGGATGTGGTTTGATGAAGAAGGTCAGCTGAGAGCCATCAATCCTGAAAGTGGATTCTTTGGAGTTGCACCAGGCTCTTCTTACTTGACAAATCCAATTGCCATGAAGACTTTCCAGAAGGACACTGTTTTCACAAACACAGCAGAAACCAGTGATGGTGACTTCTGGTGGGAAGGTAATATAAAGTAATAAGTAGAGTTTAAAAAAAGGGATTTCTGTTACCAACTTTCATTACTTAACAGTTTGTAGTCTCTTCCCATTGTAATAGGTTAGACAATTGAACTTATTGGGGAACAATAAAGTAATCTCTTGCAGAGTTATCCATAATTATGAAGGCCACAAGGATTATATACCTTGACGATTGTGTGTGTTATGTTGCAGGGCTCGAAATTGCGCCTGTATCGGGCGCATTTGCGACTAAGATTTTGCTTTTGACTAAAATTTGTCTGTTAGTCGCAATTTTGCGACTGTTTTACAGACTAGCTAATAAAGTAATTATATTCAACAGTCTTGTGTCTTACTTGTAACTGGTAGTTGTAATTTTATCCGAAAAATCCTGCGAAATTCACGTTGAATGTTGCGTGACTTAATCGTCAATTTCGTGCTCCATTAACGCAGTTTCCAAGAAGTGTATCACGCGCGCACTTTTTCAGACTTTCTCAGAAATTTCTCGTTTCTCATTTCCGGTTCCGGTTCCTTTGATGTAATTGCGATTTTTTTTGCATCTAAAATTTTCGAACTTGCGACTAAATTTTAGGAATTACTCGCAAATTGCAATTGAGAATTTTTTTTAATTTCGAGCCCTGTGTTGTTTCACTCCGTAGACATTAAAGTTCATCATTGATCCTAGCTTTGAGTTTAGGCTTGGTTGGGGTGGGGCAGAAGGCTTCCAATCAGAATTTTTGTGGTAGTGTACACTGAAACACATATTACACTAGTTAGCCTAAGCATTTCATACCTAATCTTTAGACTCTGATAATACCCTAAGATAAGTATGTACCTTGTTTCAGACAAGGATGCAAAACCAATCCTTCTTTTAGTCTAAAACACCACAACTACCATGCCTTTTGCCAGGGCACATACCTGTCTCAGGGAGTACCCCTCTCCCCCGGGGGCTAAATGAAATTTATTATGTTTGCTTCAGGGTTAGACATGCCAGAGGATGTCAGTATTACAAGCTGGTTAGGAGAGAAAAACTGGAAACCCTACACTGGTCCTGACTCTGGCCCTAAAACCAAGGCAGCACACCCTAACTCCAGATTTTGTGCACCAAGTGACCACTGCCCAATTATGGACAAAGACTGGGAGAATCCTAAAGGAGTCCCCATCAGTGCCATACTGTTTGGTGGCCGACGCCCTCAAGGAGTGCCTTTGGTCTTTCAGTCTTTTAACTGGCAACATGGTGTGTTTGTTGCATCATCTTTGTCCTCGGAAGCTACATTTGCAGCTGAACACAAGGGTAAAAATGTGATGAGAGATCCTTTTGCCATGAGGCCATTCTTTGGCTACAATTTTGGCAAGTACCTGAAGCACTGGTTGGGCATGGAGACTCCAGGCCGCAAAATGCCAAAGATTTTCCATGTGAATTGGTTCCGTACTGGAGAAGATGGCAATTTCTTATGGCCAGGTGAGCTCCTGTTTCAATAAATAGGCATACTTGTAAAAATGATGTCATTTTAATAATAATAATTATTATTATTATTATTATTATTATTATTATTATTATTATTGAGTGTGCAAAACTAAAACCAAAGTAATTACTCTGACCAATCACAGCAGTCGTAAACAATCCAATGAACCAATCAGAGCTCGAAGCAATTACGTGTCATTGGCGCCAAGCGTGGGAAAACGCATGCAAGCAAGTCGCGATTGGTTTTGGTTTTACTTCTGATTGGTCGAGAAAGTGGCGTGAGATTTTTTAGCCAATCACAAAGTACTGCAATGAAAAACCAAAGCAATAGGCCTTATTCACGATAGCCGCCATGTTGGTAGCAATATTATGATGCAAATTAGCCGTGTGCTCTGCCAGGGGGCAAACAATGGATAAAAGAGCAATTTTCGGAAGATCGGTTTTTTTTCTAACAGTGAAGTATCCTTGTGAAAATCATATTTGAGAGCTAGATAGTTGGCAGTTATGATTGTTTTATTAGAAGTTTGGAATGGTTGCTCTATATCTGACTTGTATTAGTTTT
Organism: Dendrophyllia cribrosa; assembly: GCA_024195265.1. NCBI lineage: Eukaryota > Metazoa > Cnidaria > Anthozoa > Scleractinia > Dendrophylliidae > Dendrophyllia > Dendrophyllia cribrosa. Next base: position 37,812,118 of record JAJLRJ010000002.1, on the reverse strand, counting down.
GTTAACTGCGCAGACTGTTTTCTTGTTACTAAAGCGACGAAAATAACTTAAATTTAAGTATATTAACAACTGTAATACTGTAAAAATGCATTAGCTCAAAAAAATATCAGTATAATAAACAACTGGTTTGAATTTCCCGAGTTTGAGTTGTTTGCCCCCTCAGAAATCACGTAGTAAATTTGCATAATAACATAAAAACCAACATGGCGGCTACCGCGAATAAGGCCTATTGTGTAATTACTTTTCACACTCAATTGAAAACTGCTCTATTATAATAACAATAATAATGATAATAATAGTAAGTGATCCCAATCAAAGAAGAAATTTTGCAACATAAAGGTCGTGGGGGAACAGTTTCCGCTCATCAGTATGCATTCATGAAGAGTATGCATGAAGTGCGACGGCTGATACTGAAAATGCGCGAAATATTCACGAACAGGCCCGTAATGTTTCTGCATCAATAATTGCACGTGCAAAGTGCTGTCTGGTAAAATACTATTTATCAACGCATTGTTCTTTCTGCATGAAATGTTGACAATAGCCCATGGATTAATATTAGCAAAATTACCATAAATATATTTGTGTTTGCTCGGGAAGCCTTCGGAAGCGTAAAAACAAGCAATTTTGTGTCCAAGAATTCTGTGCGGATTTAGAATTTCATGAGATGACACAGCAGGGAGGTAAACTAGGTGTATTGTAGATTTGGTAAAAGTGAAGAACAGCTCACCTCCGCCGACTGTTGACCGACTGTCGGCCAACAGTCGGTGGAGGTAAGCTGTTCTTCACTTTTACCGTAGATTTCATATCTGATGCAAAATCAAGGGGGAGATATGAGGCTTCAAATTCTAACATGGACAGTTTTACTCCTTTAAAAGCTAATAACTTTTAATCAAAGTTGAAATAAAAAAATCGGCTTCAGATATGACACAATAGAGGTTTTGACGGATCAGTGAGTGGTGAAATCAACTTGCTTTGTGTTCTCCTCGAGGAGCAAACTTGGACGCAAAATCACATTTTACAAATTTTAACTTACATACATTACAGCATCACCGTAAAGCGCGATTCATTGAATAAAAAATAGTACTGGTGAACTCCCATTATTCCCCATTATAAAATGCTCAAGGAAATGCGCGCGCTATGATTGGTTAAACCGAGTTCATTATAACTCGATAAAGCACGCGCGTGACGTAAGGTTTATTATAACCGTTTTTATTTTATAAAAGAAATAAAAAAACTTGTTCCTTGTGCATTGTTGAGTTATATAAGCACGCGGGAATTTTTAAGAACACTCGAGAAGTGCGAGAAGCACTCGCCTTTGGCTCGTGCTTCTCTGCACTTCTCTCGTGTTCTTAAAAATTCCCGCGTGCTTATATAACTCAATAATGCACTCGGCGCGTTTTTTATTTCTTTAATATATCTGTCAAGTTTTAGCGAAATCGGCTTCTAAAGATATAAAGCTTTTAAAAGTGACATCCCCGCCAAAATTTGGCCTTATGAATTTATTCATTGCCAGGTATCCCCCGCGACCTTAATACAAGATTAAAAGAACATTCTCGTCAAACGAAAAAAAGTTAAATGTCGTAAAAAGAAGAAATCTAAGTCAAGACGCACCTCAAATTCCATATAAAATGTTGCCGATAAAGCAAAGTTTGTAAAAAAAATTGACTGACCGATCGGCAGTTATAAAGCAATGACATGACGTCATAGCTTGTTAGAAGAAAAGTGTAAGATAACTTTGTTGTAAATTAGCGATTTAATGTAGATAGGTCTAAAAATTTCCTAAGATTTCCCCAGATTCATTTGAACAATTTCTGTAGTATGTTGACTTGTAGTAACGTAGCTGTCAGCATTTCACACGCTGACATTTAGCATCCTCGACATAGCTTCCAAGAAGACTCCACTTGTTCTCGTGGTACCGTCACGGCTGTTTTATACATCCTCTCAGTTAATCTAAATGAGGAAGACGATTGTGGGAAGCATACAGTATTTAACCACAGCATTCTGCATTTTGTTTGTTGGCAGGATTTGGTGAGAATTGCCGTGTGCTTGAGTGGGTCTTGAAGCGTTGTAACAATGAAGACGTTGCGGATGTAAGCCCCATTGGCTACATCCCTAAACCTGGTACCATCAACATTGACGGCCTTGGTAAGCTAGACATGGAGAAGCTGTTTGCGATCCCAAAAGATTACTGGCTGGAGGAATACGATAGTCTGAAGAAGTACTATGAAGAACAAGTTGGCGAAGATCTGCCGGAAGAAATAGTGAAAGAGCTGCACGCCCTGAAAGAACGTTTCGAACAGTACCAAGACTAGACCAAGACCAAGGCTCGTCTCACCGTCAACTTGTCGCTTTCATTGGTTGTAAATCATGTAACATTCTAAAAATTAAGAAGTTTTTTTGCACAACTGAACGAATTTGATTATTAATAGTTTTGAAAATGTATTTCTTTGTGAGAACAGTGTATTTCTTTGTGAGAACAGCAACAACAACGCATTGAAGTGAACTTTATGCTTGTAGTAGTTATTTGGTTTTTGTCAGAGGTTGATGAACTTTTGTTTAGTTATATTCATTTTTAAGAGGAAAACGTTTAACTAGTTTAAACTTTACAAAGTACTTACTGATTATATCTATGTATAAGGTAGTTAAAATAAATGAAAGATAACCTGTTTAAGTTTTGTTTCCGCGTGTGATTTATGCTCACAGTCAATGTAGCAACTTACAGGCCAATCACTACGGACTACGCCTTCCACCATATCTACGTACTCGGACATCCAGAATGCCGACAATTTTCTGTTGTTTTGATGGAGGTGATACAGGAACTCTCTCCACATGGCCATTACGACGTTACTTAGAACCTGACTTTGCACCAAACAGCAAAAAGACTCCTGCTTCAAATCAGTAGCCAGCGTGTCACCGTTACTGCGGTGCGTTGCTCTGGATCGTTACGGCCTAGCCCCTGAATGAACTCTGCCCATGCTAATCTACACATGCTTGCGCGCCCTTACTTGCTTTTCTTCGGTGACACCATATATGCATGGATCCCTCTGCTTCTATCTGAGATTCAATGAATGCCATTTCCAAAACGCTATGTGTAAACTTTCTTAATTCCCTAGTGTATTACGTGTTAAAGATTGCTAAATTCCCCAGTGCATTACGTTGTTCAGTTGTCCAGACAGACTCGTTTCACACAATTCATATGTCACGCCAAGATGTTTTGGTCGTTTTACGGGGAGCCGAGACTCGCAACGAGAGTCCACCCACAAAAATAAAAGGATTTATGTGATTTTATCGCGAGTTTAATAAAATATATAATAAATAAACAGCAATTAAAGTGTTCATACTTCATTAAATTTTGCCTATCTGTTTTTTTTTGGCGGCTTTATGGGTTCAAAACGGCATTTGGCGAGTTTTGTTTTTTCTTGTTTGACTTTTCCTGGGCCCTGTTTACATGGAGGAAGCGTGACTCTCCTTGAAGGGATGGGGTTAGTTTCTAGAGGAACTGTGGTGCTGCGTTGGTGGGGGGATGAAACACGAGAATTCAGTTTTATCGACTGAGTCGATAAGGTAAATTGACCACCGTAAAAAGATTCAAATAGCTGACGTTTCGAGGCTAGCCATTCGTCGGAGCGAATCAAGGAATTGTGGGTAGTGTGTGGTTTTATATAGTAAGCGGTGGAGCTACGCTATTGGTGGAAATTTGGTGACGTGAAAAACAAATGTAAATTAGTTGAATGAAAATCGTTCGTTGATTCCGTGGTGTTTGAGAGTGCCGATTTGAAAGATTATTTTTTTGTTCTAAGTTTTTACGACTTTCTGTGTTACCCTGGTGTAGGGAAAGGCCGGGGGTTGTCATGTGTTGTTTAGAATGGTTAGTAAGATTGAAATGGCGCGCGACTGGTTTGGATGCGTCTTTGTCATTTTTTTCAACGTCGCGGAGATGTTCACGAAAACGGTCGCCCAGTCTCCTCCCTGTTTCGCCAGTGTATATATTTTTGCAAAAAGTACATGTTATGCAGTAGATAACATTTACGGAGGTGCATGTGAAACGATCAGTGATTTTAATAGATCGTTTGGGTCCTGTTATTTTGTCCGCGTTGTGAATGAAAGGACAAGTGTTACATCGTATGCGTGTGCATTTAAACGTTCCCGGTTCATCGTCAGATTTCAGTGTGCTCATAACTAGAAAGTTGCCTTTGTTTTTGTCACGTTTGAATGAAATTAGTGGGGGTTGTGAAAAAATTCTGCCAGTTTCGGGGTCGTTTCGGAGTAATTTGAAATTTTTTAAAATGATGCTTTTGACTGTGTTGTTGTGGGGGTGGAAAGTGAGGGTGAATGGAATTCTCTCGTTCTCTTCCTTCTGTGACGTTTGTAGTGCTGACTGTCTGTCGATCTGTTGTGCACGTTGTTGGCCCGTATTAACAACAGAGTCAGGGTACCCACGTTTCTTGAAAAATTGGCACATTTCTTCTGATTTGTTGGAAAAATCAGAGTCATCACTATATAGACGTCGAAGTCTAAGACAACTTGAGGATGTTAGTGAAATTTTAGAAAGAAACCCCAGTTTCGACAACAGAAATTTAAAAACTTATCGCGCGTTTAAAAATCTTAACGCGCTATCAGTATCCATCATGATAGATGTCGATAACCGGAGAGAGCTAATTCCAATGAAGTTTCTTCTACAATAGACGCGCTAACGCATTAGTAGATTAGTATAAATAACAATTAAACTAAAGTTCGGCAAATTTTTAAGAACAACGTTTTGATTCCAACATGATCGCACACCTCTGTTGCAATCAAGGCCGCCACCAGTTTTTCTAATGTCGGGGCCTGCACCCGAAAACGAAAAAAAAAAGAAAATCTAGCCAACTGAAAAATTTTAAATTTTAAAATACCTTTTAGTATTTTAATTTACATATTTTGTAGACTGTGAAGCGTCACTGAACTTAAAGAATTAGCGCCATAAAAGTGCCTATGAAACATCGGCATCAGTTGAGTCATTTAAACTGTGTATAGGCATTCAACTCCTTTCATTTCTATACCATTCAGCATTGAAAGGATATCTCTCTTCGTTAATTCCCCTATTGTAAAAGTACCGCGCAATTGTTTAAAAATCAATTGGTTTTAGACTTAAATAAAATGAGTGTTTATCCAAACTGCAGTCACATTTGTGAAAAGCGCCGGGTGACTGCAAGTTCTCCAGTCTTACCATTCCGATCACCTTCGCAAAGTTTTAACTGAAGGTACGTCCACCTTATGAAAGTTATGCAAAAAAATATAGTTATTAAGTATGGGCCATTATCGTGTTTGCAAACTTAAAATTGAATTTGAGATCTATTAGGGCTTTCCGATTTAGCGGAAAATGAGACCCATTTTCCGCACTCTTAGGCCACGTTTACACGGGTCCGGACAAATTTTTGCACGGACAAAAACTTGCACGGTTCCACCTTGCGATTACACAGGACCGGCGGAACTGGACGAAGTTTTGAACGGCTAAGTATGCAAGTTCCGTGTAAACACCTCTGCAATCTGTAACAGAATTTGCACGGATCCATGTAAACACGTGGTCTAGGAACAAAATTCGTCCGTGCAAAAATTTGTCCGGACCCGTGTAAACGGGGCCTTAAAAACCTGGTTTTCATATGTCGGGAAAATCCCAGACGATCCGTGGGATTTTGCTGTTCGCGATCGTCCCAGATTTTGCTGATATGTAGGGAAAATCGCTGAGGCCCAGTTCAAACGTCGAACTTTTCATGTGCCGAACCTAATACCTATTTAGGTCGACCCAAACTATTAAGTTCGACTGTTGATTCAGACGGTCGAACTTTACATGTGCCGAACCTAATTCGTGGCGAAAGGAAATATCATCCTTACTGTTTAAAATAGGGAAATAAATCGAAAAAAAGTAAAATTCACCAAGCCTGGAAATTCTTGTTTTGATTTTAGTGTGCTTTGTGTTCTGTGATGGCAAGGAGACAGCTGAGGAGATCGTGATCGTGATATTTGGACAAAATAAAGTAACGCCATAAATTTTAAAATACATTACGATTTCTTTATGGATATAAAGAAAAGCAACTTTTTAGTAGACCGATTTAAGCTGTCCAGTTTTTGTCTAAAAATCTACAACGTGAATGCTGGTAACCGTCGTTACGCTTCTATGAGTTCTGTCTGCAAAGGCGCGAAAACCCACTAAATAGCCAATCAGAAGCGCGGTTATATTGAAAAATATGCATCAGGTTCGGCACATGAAAAGTTCGACGTTTGAATCGAAGTCGCTCCATAGTCGAACTACGAGAATTTAGTTTTATCGACTGAGTCGATAAGGTAAATTGACCACCGTAAAAAGATTCAAATAGCTGACGTTTCGAGCGCTAGCCCTTCGTCGGAGCGAATCAAGGAATTGTGGGTAGTGTGTGGTTTTATATAGTAAGCGGTGGAGCTACGCTATTGGTGGAAATTTGGTGACGTGAAAAACAAATGTAGATTAGTTGAATGAAAAGCGTTCGTTGATTCCGTGGGGTTTGAGAGTGCCGATTTGAAAGATGATTTTTTGTTCTAGGTTTTTACGGCTTTCTGTGTTACCCTGGTGTAGGGAAAAATTTCTAAAAAAGTATTGACAGAAGTTATGAATTGATTAAGTTCCTCTTTACTGGAAGAGGTAGCGCCAATGCAATCATCGATGTAACGGCCGTAGAGTTCGGGTTTGGTTCCGTGGTACTGATTAAAAAATTTGTCTTCGATGTGGCCTACAAAAAGGTTAGCGTAGCTTGGTCCCATTTTGGTGCCCATGGCGACTCCATTTACTTGTTTGTAGTAGTTTTGGGAAAATGAAAAACAGTTAAGTGTCAAAACTAATTCGGCTAAGCGGAGCAGTGTTTCTGAGTTTGGGTTTTGAATGGAGCGCTGGTCGAAAAAATATTTTAGTGCTTGAAGTCCTTCGTCATTGGGGATGAGGTAAAGAGGTAATGTCCATAGTGAAAATTAATTTGTTTTCGCTGGCAAAACTGAAATCCCGGCCGTTATCGATGATTGCATTGGCGCTACCTCTTCCAGTAAAGAGGAACTTAATCAATTCATAACTTCTGTCAATACTTTTCATCCAGCTCTAAAATATACCTGGGAAATTTCCGAAACCTCAGTCGCTTTTCTTGACATTAATATTTCAATCAACGGTAACAGTTTATCCACAAGTGTGCACTACAAACCTACAGATTCCCACAGTTATCTGTTACATTCATCCTCACATCCATCGCACGTTAAAAACGCCATTCCGTATTCTCAATTTCTCAGACTTCGACGTCTATGTAGTGATGACTCTGATTTTTCCAACAAATCAGAAGAAATGTGCCAGTTTTTCAAGAAACGTGGGTACCCTGACTCTGTTGTTAATACGGGCCAACAACGTGCACAACAGATCGACAGACAGTCAGCACTACAAACGCCACAGAAGGAAGAGAACGAGAGAATTCCATTCACCCTCACTTTCCACCCACACAACAACACAGTCAAAAGCATCATTTTAAAAAATTTCAAATTACTCCAAAACGACCCCGAAACTGGCAGAATTTTTTCACAACCCCCACTAATTTCATTCAAACGTGACAAAAACATAGGCAACTTTCTAGTTACGAGCGCACTGAAATCTGACGATGTACCGGGAACTTTCAAATGCACACGCACACGATGTAACACTTGTCCTTTCATTCACAACGCGGACAAAATAACAGGACCCAAACGATCTATTAAAATCACTGATCGTTTTACATGCACCTCCGTAAATGTTATCTACTGCATTACATGTACTTTTTGCAAAAAGATATACATTGGCGAAACAGGGAGGAGACTGGGCGACCGTTTTCGTGAACATCTCCGAGACGTTGAAAAAAATGACAAAGACGCATCCAAACCAGTCGCGCGCCATTTTAATCTTACTAACCATTCTAAACAACACATGACAATCTGCGGCCTTTCCCTACACCAGGGTAACACAGAAAGCCGTAAAAACCTAGAACAAAAAATCATCTTTCAAATCGGCACTCTCAAACCCCACGGAATCAACGAACGCTTTTCATTCAACTAATCTACATTTGTTTTTCACGTCACCAAATTTCCACCAATAGCGTAGCTCCACCGCTTACTATATAAAACCACACACTACCCACAATTCCTTGATTCGCTCCGACGAAGGGCTAGCGCTCGAAACGTCAGCTATTTGAATCTTTTTACGGTGGTCAATTTACCTTATCGACTCAGTCGATAAAACTAAATTCTCGTGTTTCATCCCCCCACCGACGCAGCACTACAGTTTCTCTAGAAACTAACCCCATCCATAGTCGAACTTCCTATGTAGCCCACTCGAACTTAATTCTTGGGTCGACCCAAATAACATATGTCGAACTTAATTGATTCAAACGTCGATCTTTTCATGTACTTAATTGAAGGAATTAGGTTCGGCACATGAAAAGTTCGACGTTTGAACTGGGCCTGATCGTCGCAGAAATCTGGGACGCGTCGGGAAAATAGAAACGCTCCCGATTTTCCCGATTTGTCCCCGACCATCCCAGATGATCGGGGATGTCTACGATTGAGAGTTTTCATAAGTCGGCCAAATCTGGGACGGTCGGAAAACAGCGAAATCCCCGACCTTCTACAGTGTCACAGTGAATCTTCGATTGTGGAGTCGGTTACACTACTAGCTTTGCTTCGAATTCTTAATTTTCTTATGTACGCTTAAAGCCCGATTTCACTACTTATGGAGTTCTTGTTTTTAAACAAATGTTCCCCTGCAAGCTGTTTGGGATGAAAACTCAAATATTTACCACGTCCAGCACCATGCAGAGTATCGATTTATTCTGTGAATGGTTCCATCGATCATTCCAACGTCATTTGGAAAATTCTGATAAGTATGCAAGAACTCGCGCCACTTTTGCAAGCTGTGCCACGCGATGTAATGTCTGTAATTTCGGAATAAGATTGGGACGATGTGGTAAATTTCTTCAGCAACGGTACTTTTCGAAATTTGAAATATGTAGACAAGGACATGTTATTTTAAGTATTGTCGCAACCAAATTTTAACCATAATTACACGATTCCGAATGTCCAGGATACAACGGCGCCGCCTGTTTGTCAGTTTTTGGCATGCGGGGCAAATGCCTTGGGGCAGTGACCTCTTAATAGATTTTGTTCATTATGGCTTCCAGTGTCTTGGGAGTCTCACCCGTCATATACCAGAATATGACAGGATTCGCCTCTGTTCCGTCTTCCTCTGAAGGCGGGAAAAAGAAGGTGTATCAGGGTTTCCGTTCCATCATGATCAGTAGTCTCATCATCATCTCATCTTTATTTAAAAAACCCGGGATCACTTTCATTTAAAAATGCTCTTCCAGTGAGCCGTACATACAATAATTTGGCGAGTATCGCAAAATTAGTAACAAATAGTTCATGCTGAGCGTCAAAAAGATGGGCAGAGGTAAGAGTTGCTGAGAAGCTTGATTCAAAACGCGTAACTCTTTTGCAAGTACAAATAAAGGAATCACTCAACAGCAAATGAATATAATATACCAGAAAGGTTGGCGGGGGTGGCGGGCATTTCTTCATATGAGATTATATGAAAGTGGGGCTAAACTGCAGAATACCCTGCCACTTATTTGCATCTTATTGAATAACAGTAGTTCCTATTGTTTCATGCTCGTTTTTCCTGGGTTAGAGTTAGGGCTAGGTCTAGGCGTTTGTTAGAAGTGGCGGGGTATTCTGCAAGTAATCCGAAAGTGGGAAGAAAAAGTTTGTCCTTTGTAATATTCCTTCAACAATGCAGGTATAAACCCCACAAGAATGGATATGAAACGGCTTGTTATCTCCACTGAGCTGTATGAATATTACCAGGCATTGATCTTTTACACAATTGTGGTAAATACAGGGCAAAAATTTCTACCATAATAAAACAAAAAGCCGGCACAACAACAAGGTTGTGAAGCATTGTTTTTTTTCGCATGTACTGATAAATAAATTCTAATTTTTCATGCTTTTGCCGCACATACCACCAAAAAATGTGTGAAAATTTGTCTTCGACACACTATTGCAATAAACAAATAACCAGGTCAGTTTTACAATTCCAACAAAACAGTGCGAAAACTTTATATAAAAATTATTCTTTTAATTTTTATTGCTTTTGCCGGCACCGCGGCAGAACGTTTGCGCATGCGTAAACTTCAAGCACTTCCGGTCCGTTAAACTACCAGTCAACATCGATGCGAACAGCATAAAACAACACTTCTGCATGAACCAACAGACCTAGATTTTCTAGATGCAATGATGAAAGGACCAAAACCGAAGAAAATTATGGTACGTACACGATCGGTTCTTGCATGAATACATTTCAAGATGGAGTGAAGACTTGTTTTTTGTGAAAAAATGCGATGCAAAAATTATTTGTTCATATTTCGTTGTTGGTGCAAACACCAAACCCCTTGGTGCAAACGCTTGAAACTTGAACGATGAAAAAACTTTTCAACGAAACAAACGTTTTCTCAACCTTTGTTTTATAACTCTTACTTTTTGTTTTCAAACTTCGCGGTACGGGAGTTTTATGTTGTTTATGTTGTAGTTCATTTTTTATTTCATGTAATTTTTGTTTTTCCTTTGTTTCAAATTCATTAGCATATATTACTATACCCAAGAACAATGGAAAAATAAAAATTACCTGAGATAAAAAAATTAACTACAACATTTACATAGGATTACAGTATGTCACCGGAAATGCGTAATTCACCGTATGCTCAGTTTTCTATTCATGCGCAGTGCGTTCTGCCGCGGTGCCGCTTTTGCCACACATACCACCAAAAAGTGTGTGAAAAGTTCTCACCCGCGTTCAACACTATTGCTCTAACAAATAATCAGGTACGTTTTATAATTTCTAACAAAACAGTACCAAAACTTTGCATAAAAAACTTCTAATTTTTCATGCTTTTGCCACACATTCCACCAAAAAGTGTGTGAAAAGTTGTCACATGCCTTCAGCACTATTGCTAAACAAATAATCAGGTTTTACAATTTCTAACAAAACGGTGTCACAAAAATAATAAAAGACATCTAATTTTTCATGCTTCTGCCACCAATACCACAAAAAGATGTGTAAAAAGTTGTCACCTGCCTTCGAAACTATCGCAAAACAAACAATCAGGTTTTACAATTTTTAAACAAAACAGTGTGACAAAAATTAATGTTTAGCCTTTGAAATGAGTGGCTATATCAGAAAACAAATAAGCGGTGTGCGGCACCGCCTCCTGGTTAGCTCAGTCGATAGAGCACCGGTCTGCAGAGCGGGAGGTCTCGGGTTCGAACCCCGGCCGGACCAACACTCAGGCCCCGTTTACACGGGTCCGGACAAATTTTTGCACGGACGAATTTTGTTCCTTGACCACGTGTTTACATGGATCCGTGCAAATATTCTGTTACAGACTGCAGTGGTGTTTACACGGAAACTTGCACACTTAGCCGTTCAAAAATTCGTCCAGTTCCGCCGGTCCCGTGTAAACGCAAGGTGGAACCGTGCAAGTTTTTGTCCGTGCAAAAATTTGTCCGGACCCGTGTAAACGGGGCCTCAGGGTCTTAAAATAACTGAGGATGAAGGTGCTGCCTTTGCTATGACATCGGCAAATGGTTAGTCCTTTACGTGGCTCCGATGACCACGTAGAAATGGCGATCCCGTCTCCCATGGGGACGTAAAAGAACCACTGAGGGTGTAACAAACCCTGGCTGTGACCACCCTCAGTGTTACTTGTTCAGAATTTAAAATTTAATAATGTTACAACTAAAATTAATAAAACTATTTACATGACTATCTATGATTATGAAATAGAGACCCGGGTGACTATGTATTTATAAATGTATATATGCTAAATAAAATAGTAAAATGTCTATCATGTACTACATAAAAAGCAATTAGAACAATGAGCATCGGTCAGTAAGGAAATTAAATCGAGCTTTCTGATACGCTGCCTAAGTACGTTGTTTCGTATTAACGAGATGGCTCGTACGAACCGGCATTATTATCAATATACGCGGCCAAATAAGAAACTGCCTTCGAGAAAACACGCGTGAGTGGCGGGCGATATTGAATTTGACGGGCTGCAAACGCATTTACAGCTCTGTTTCTGTTAAACATTTTTTTCTTATTAAATGAATTTGTACGATTTGGCCTTGTGTATTGAAAATAATGATAATCACATGACTTTTGTCGGGCATATCGTTTATTTGTGTCCCTCGTAGCATCATTTGCACCCTCGCTCCGCTCGGGCGCCAACGATGCTACTCGGGCCACAAATAAACTATATGCCCTCCAAAAGTCATGTGATTGTCCTATTAAAACACTTCCCGGTTGCCGAGTATAATATTTCCGTTCCTTCAACTGTCAAGAGACCAAACGTTTGAAAACTGAGTAACATGCCGCGGTGATGTCGCAGCTCTTAGAAGGTCTCACACCATTGGCTTGCCACCCTTAGACCTAACAATAGGACAAACAACACAACAATGGACCTTAACCCTAAAAACAATAGCAGGTGTGTTTTACAAGACCAATGAAAATAGAGGCTTCTAAGAGCTGCGACCCTACCGACGGTGATGTCGCAGCTCTTAGAAGGTCTCACACCATTGGCTTGTGCCGCGACCCCAACGTATTGATATTCTAGGTATTTGTCGAGGTAAATCAATATTTTATGTTCACAGCTCCTTGTTATTTTATACCCAGCCCGCGTTTTATACGTAGTCCGTGATTATCAGTCTGCGTTTCATGATTCCCTAGTCCATATTTTACACCGATTCCTCAGTCCGTAGTCCTCATTTCATACCCAGTCCGCAGTCCATGTTTTATACTGACCGGAATCCAGATCAATTTTGTTCCGAAAAATGCACAAAAATGAAATTTAAAAATTTTAAGTAAAAACAAGTATTGACATAAGCCCGCCGCATAGGCAAGATTTTATCCTTATTCTTATGCCTGCGTTTATGCTTATCCTTTTCATGGGCCCTGTTTTCACTGGACATTTTAAAAAGTGCTGTTTTGCTTCCGCTTATGACAATTTTTCTCTGCAAAACAACTTTGCACGTTGTGCGCATCAGCCGAATTATTCGTAGGCAGTTATTCGCAGGTTACGTAGTGGGCTCTCGGCCAATGAAAATGAAGAAAAATGCATCGAATGCCGTAATCAGCTTTCTGTGATTTATCAAAAATGCAATAGCTTGTTTAATTGCGCATTCCCGCGCATTGCACACTTTGTCCACATAGCTAGATAAATAAAACGATTTGATAAAAAAGCAAGGCTGATAACCTGATAAACGGTACGGAAACGACTATATTTGTAAAATATCCAATATTTCGAAAGGCACAGCCTTTCTTCTTCAGGTCATTATCTGTAAGACCCTGAAGAAGAAAGGCTGTGCCTTTCGAAATATTGGATATTTTACAAATATAGTCGTTTCCGTACCGTTTATCAGCCTTACTTTTTTATCAAATCGTTTCATTATTTTATAGCTGATTAGATCCTTTACCACAGGATCCGGTGCTTCTATTTCGTTGCGGTGGTCCGTTGCAAATTACAGTTACTAGATAAATAATATTTTCAATTTATTTCTCTACATTTTTTATCCTATTTCTTTAAACTCTTGTTCTTGGCCATCGTAACTTGATTAAAAATAAAACACAAACAGCGGTGATAAACATGGTAAACCAACGCATTTTTAATATGAACTTGACGGTGATAAACATGGTAAACCAACGCATTTTTATAATGAACTTGACGGTGATAAACATGGTAAACTAACGCATTTTTATAATGAACTTGACGTTTTGTATGCTAAGCAACATACATTTTCAAAAGCAACTGTTTGTTTGAAAACGGTCTGGGACCAAGATTAAGGTTACAGTGTACCTTCAGATCGAAAATTTATTGAAATTTTTTTTTTGGCGTCAAAATAAAGTTTACAGAATGAACTTTCATCCAAAAAAAAAATTATCGAAAAATAGTGAAAATTGACGCAGAAATGACGGTATAACTTTTGTGGGCGGAGTTTGTTTATGAAGCGATATGTTTTTCTAAGCACTGTTTTCTCAAAGTTAATTTTTCGCTTGTAGGGGACACTTTAAAGAGCTACAACTCAAAGGGAATTTGTTCGATTTTCCTCAAATTTGGACACAAGCTAGGCTAACATATAATCAACAAAAACATATCGGCGAATTTCTTATTTCCGAAAACGTTTTCGTCAAGAGCCATTTCCGTGCGATCACTTCAATTTTTTTTCTCCCTTTTTCGAAAATATTCTGTAACTTTTCACTGCAATTGAATATGGGAAATCGCCGACACTTTTTTTAGCGCTTCGTGTCCGGAAATCCGAGAACAAATCAAATTAGCAAAATACAATAATCGCTTTGAGTTATAGCGTTTTAAAGCTGATTCGGACGTTCGAATTTAGACGTCGTAAAAAATTCGACAATTCATTTTATTACCAAATGGTTTCCATATTTAGATAGCCAGCTCTATAAGCTTTAATTTGATATCTGGGTTTAGGTATATTAAGTGTAATCTTAAGACGCTAGAGCTGTTATACTGGAGACACCCCCGAAGGTACACTGTAACCTTAAGAAGAAACAATCTAAACAGTAATTGCGTTCGACGTTAGGAGAACGCAATCATAAACTTGACGCAGAGCAGGAAAAAACTCGATTTTTGGACGAACAAGGTACCGGAAACACGTCATACCATTCTTGACGCAATTATTGACGTGCGAAGCCTGGGCACGAAAACAAACAAGCGCACGCACTTTATAGAGTCCTTAAGTGATGACGTCACAAAAACTAATTTTGTGAAATTATGTATTGAACCAAGGCAAAATTAGACGCTGATTTTTGGCAATCATAAACTTGACGCAGAGCAGGGAAAAACTCGATATTCGGAAAGGGCAAGACGAAAAACGCCCGCTTGCCAAAAATCAGCATCCTAGTGAAATTTGGGGTGAGATATTGGCACCGTTATGCTCTGATGACTCCATACAAACCCTTCCAATTTTGCCTTGGTTCATTACATAATTTCACAAATTTAGTTTTTGTGACGTCATCACTTAAGGACTCTTTCTCCTCGTGCAAAGCAAAAACTGAACTCTCCTCGGCTGCGCGATTTCTCGGTAAGTTCAATCCATTTTTTGAAGTTAATGCAATGTTTTTAAAATGTGCATAGGCGTGTTCCATCGAAGCCTGATCAGGGACTTGTTAACTACTCCTGTGCAGGCAATACAGTATACCAACAAGACACATGTCTGCCCTTCGTGTAACAAAAAGATTGTTACAAAACCTAATACCAAAATAGGTTTTTGTAACTCATGCAAACTTACACAAAAACTGTCAGCAGAGTATACTCAGTGGTCTCTTAACATGCACCTACAGGAGAAAGATGACAAAACGCAAATCCTTCGACTTCATGCTTATAACCAAATAGACCACTAGCTGACAGCACTCTGTGATAATCCTCCCAACTTGAAATTGTATACTGAAGAGGAGCTTTCTGATTCACTGATGGAACTAGACGAACTCTTCATTGTTTATGATACCCAGAAAAGAAAAATAACTGATGTAAGCTTGTCATACAAGAAAACTTTATACAGTATACTGAGTGATCTCTTGAAATGAACCTTCAATGTAGGAAAAAGAGAGCTTACTGACTCACCACACGCTTAAACCCTTTGAACTACTTACGTCGCAATGGCCATGTTTACATCTTGAATCAGAATCGTTATGTTTGCATCTAATCGTTATGTAATAATCAGTATGTTTACATCTTGAATAAACTATGTATGTATAGTATGAATTGTTGCAAGTTTGTTATGTTACACTTATATACATCAAGGTGTAGTCAGCTTTTTTACATGTACAGCTGTAGACCAGGGGCCCGTTTCTCGAAAATCCCCCAACTTTTGACCATCCCGACCATGTTACGGTGTTGATGTATAACAAATTGTTCAGCTGTTATCCACTTTTAAACAAATGTTGTACATCTTATTTGTAATGGTTCAGCCTTCGAACGCACTTCTCTAATCCGTGATTACTCCTAGTTTAATAATACGGACTGTCAGTCCTAAGAAGCTACAGCTAATAAAGCACCAGCTTATCACTGACTGCTGATGTTAACATTAAAAGAAGTCTGTAGTTCTTGAATGCGGCAAAGTCTCCTTAATTTCACAGTGAAAGTCCGTTTTGCTGGACGCTAAAATATCAAAATGATCCCAATTAATGTTGTGACCAGTGATTTTGAAATGATCAGACTGATCATTAAAAAAAATTAAAACTGACATGGGGTGTATTTTCACCCTTTTCGTGACAAACTAAAACTTCGTGTCTTTGGCGAGCCTGACGACATCTCCCACAGCACCTCCCGCATCGCGTGTGACGTCACACAGGTTATGGTCAAGGTCACGAAGCTTTTCCTCCGATCCCGGATCCCGAATCGATGTTGGCAGAATCAACCGAAATATACAGGAACTATCTTCGCCTATCTTACAGTCTAGGAGGCTATTAACCTATTTTATTCGAAATTCATGAAAATGAATCAATTCATTAGAAATCTTGTCGGCCGAAAGCGATTCTGTTTGTTCACATTTCTTTCTTGAGTCATTCTTGCTATAACATAATATTATAACCATACTTTTCGTCTATTTCCACAAGCTAAGATATACTCATTTTGATGAAAAAGAAAATCAGATGTATCAAGAGAAAATGTCTTCTCTTGGAAGAAGATAAAAACAAACATGAAAGTTGTCATGTATATAGCGTGACGAGTCCGCCCACTTGCGCAATTGATCGAAACCAATCACAGAGCGTGTTCTATTTGAAGCCGGCCGCATAATTTTCCGCTGACCTTTGGACCAGTTTCTACGGAAGGCGTTTTGACTGGTTTTAGCGGCGACGTTCCCTTGGAAAATTACCGTGTCCACGTTTGCAATAATCATACACCGTATCCTGTATATATTTATTTCTAAGTACTGCCCAAGATGTCATTTACATCAGTGATATCACGGTAAGCTGAAGAGAATTCTCTTGCCTTCTAATTTCTAAAAAAGAATCTCGTTGTCGAGTTATGGTGGTTGTGATGTCATGTAATGTCATAAGCTTAATTTCTTGGTATGTTTTGTAGAAAGTGAATTTCTTTTCTATCCTTTCTTTTTTACAGATTTTCGTCGCTAGCCACTTCGCCTTCCTCTCGCTTTACATTACGTTATAGCTTAGTTCTTCGAAGAATGGCTTCACAACTTCCAGCCGGTTGTTCTGTTATTCGAGGGAAGTTTGAGTCTTTACCTGCCAAAGTACAAGACTACATTGCTGACAAAGCCGAACTGTGCCAGCCCGACAACATTTACATCTGTGATGGATCTAAAGAAGAGAACGAAACACTGGTCAATCAGTTGATCGAGGATGGTGTGGTGTTGAAACTTAACAAATATGATAACTGGTATGTATGTGTTGCGTGTTCAGGGTTATAGTTGCGTTACTTCGATCGTGATATGCTTCACATTGTTGTCCTTAAGTCGATCTACAGACTATCAACTGATTTCATTTATCCTTCTTTCTAAAGACTTATTCAGGTAATGACTTGCGTTAAGTATAGATGTACTGTAGGTATATAGGTCGACTGTAGATTATTTCGCGAAAGCAAAGTAGTTTTACTTGTAGTAATCGATCAACGCTTGCCTAATCCCACAGCATCTTGGCTCGTACTGATCCACGCGACGTGGCGCGTGTGGAATCCAAAACATACATCTGCACGGAAGACAAGCGAGAGACAATTCCACAAGCTAAACAGGGAGTCAAAGGCCAGTTGGGCAACTGGATGAGCGTAGCGGCTATGAAAAAAGAGCTCGATAAAAGATTTCCAGGGTGCATGAAAGGTATGATCATACAACGAGATGAGATAGGAAAAATCGTATTATTAAAATTGAATGTTTTATAACACGACCGCGTTAAAATTGGTACAATTTTAAGTATAATCAAGGTAATTTAGAAATTCTTTTCTCTTGGGTAGAAAAAAATATTAAAACTTCGAAAATCGTCTTGTCATGAAGTTTTGCAAAGTGTGTGTCTTGTGATTGGTTCGCTTGGGGGTGTGTTAAGGGGCACGCCACGTAAATAGAATATTGTTCACTCCCGGAAATGATCAAAGGTCGTTTTACGTCAAGACTCTTAGGTATTTGGAATTGAAAAGGTTTATTGTTGTTAAACATTACATCAGCTGTAGTTTGAACCAATGTTTTAAAACTTCTTTTTTATTTTCTTTAAAATATTATTGTTATTATATTGTGTATGTTTTGTTTCTTTTGATGTCTTAATAGGGTTTTCCATATTTGTTTGATAACTCTTAGTTTCTACATTTTTACTTAGTGGAGTTTCAGTACCTACAGTTTTGTGAATTTTTTAAATATAATTTAACTTTTTGTAAGTTAAAGTTTGTATCTAGTGTTTTTAAAAATGAACAACCGTCATCATGAGTTACAGTGGATTTTATAGTATTCGTGAAAGACCATCTTTTTTTGTTTGTTTTCCTTGAATGTTCCTTTGTGTCTGCTGTGTCATGTTAATTTATGATGCATTTCCTGTTATCTGACAATGATCAAAGTTCATTTTTTGTTGCATCATCAGAGTTGTATTGGAACTACAGCACTAATTCATTTACTGTCTCTTGTTGTGTAATTTAAAATTCATACTGTTCCCTGTGGTTTTTCCCTTTTATTGTACAGAGAAACTCTGGTTAATAATAATAATAATAATAATAATAATAATAATAATAATAATAATAATAATAATAATAATAATAATAAATGGGCATGGGGTAGGGCAAAAGGCTCAACAGCACCTTACAATATTGCAATTAAAAATAAAAGTAACAATTAAGCACAGTAACCCTAACTTAACCGCACTTCTGCTGACTTGCAGGGGTAGAAATGTTGCCTGTCGATTTCAAGTAATTTTCGGAAGTGACACGTAAAAAATATAGAAGCCTGTTGCTGGCGACAGGCAAGGAAAAGCTTAATAATTCAGGATTTGTTGATTTGAATAATATTTTAATCCGTTTTCCACCTGCACTCATGCAGTTTCAGAAGCCATTGTCGCAGCTATCGCATGGTAGTTACCAGACTCTACTCATTGAAAGCCCTGACTTGTAACACCTGTTTGTGTTGTGGGAGCGCAATGAACACCAGTTGCTTAGAGCAGGGAAAGACACACCTATAGATAGTTTTATTATTAGTAACAATTCCACCCGCCACATGCCCATCAAGGTCAACAGACAAGTTATTAAGAAGGCTTAAAATGAATCACAGGAAAGTGGTTATTTTTAGGTACCAATGCGTTGCTGATCAAAAGAAAAAAAAAACAACATAATTACCAGTTTAACAAATTGCCTTCATGAACATTCCTATGGATCCTAGGTATTTCAACTATGTGATGTTCTCCAAGAAAAGTTCATTTTGAAAATTTTAAAAGAGTGATAGTCCTTTTCATGTATATTTGACTTCAATCCCATTTTATCCTATCATGTAAAGACAACAATTTCAAGGCATTGACACATCAAGTTTACTTTTCAAACACAATGCTTTCATGATAAGACTGGCCAAATGTCAGAGAACTTTGCCTTTCATTGTGCCTTTGACACAACTGGTGGTCATGCAAGGACTGACTTTTTTTGTACATCTCTCTTAGGTCGCACTATGTATGTGATGGCATTCAGTATGGGCCCTGTGGGATCACCTGTGTCTAAGATTGGTATTCAGCTTACTGACTCTTCCTATGTTGTGTGCTCCATGCGCATTATGACACGTATGGGTAGTCATGTGATGAAAGTTCTTGGTGATGGTGACTTTGTGAAGTGTCTTCACTCAGTTGGTGTACCTAAACCTGAACCACCCTCCCATAACAAGTGGCCCTGCAATCCAGACAAGACTATCATCTCGCACTTTCCTCACGATCGTGAGATCAAGTCGTTTGGCAGTGGTTATGGAGGAAACTCTCTTCTGGGAAAGAAATGCTTTGCTCTCAGGATTGCAAGCACCATGGGTCGCGATGAAGGATGGCTTGCAGAGCACATGTTGGTATGATAAAAAATAAAATTTACTTTTTACATACTAATTTTTTAATTGTGGTCTTTTTTCTGCATCTTTTACTTGAGACTCAGTTATCAATGAAAAAGAAAACAGTCTGCTATACAGAATTTAATATATGTTCTGCAACTTTATACTTTTTGTTCATTTAGATTTTAGCTCTCACAAGTCCCACAGGAGAGAAAAAATATGTTGCTGCTGCTTTCCCTAGTGCATGTGGAAAGACTAATCTGGCCATGATGACACCAACTTTGCCTGGCTGGAAAGTTGAGTGTGTCGGAGATGACATTGCTTGGATGTGGTTTGATGAAGAAGGTCAGCTGAGAGCCATCAACCCTGAAAGTGGATTCTTTGGAGTTGCACCAGGGACGTCAAACAAGACAAACCCAGTTGCCATGGAATGTGTCACAAGTGGAACTATCTTCACAAATGTAGCACAAACAAGTGATGGGGGCTTTTGGTGGGAAGGTAAATAAAATTTTGTACTTTCATTTACAGAAAGAATACCATATTTACCCGTGTATTAGTCGATCCTGTGTATAAGTCGACCCCCTATTTTTGAGGCCAAAAACTAAGTTTTCTTCATTTCTGGGTAAGAATTTTCTTAGAAAACGGAATCTTGTATTTCTTAGAATTTTCTTTCAGGTACTATGGATATATGAAAAAAGAAGATTATTATCGCATGCATGTGAGCATTTTTAATAGCTGGTTTTAGCAACACATGTATATGCAGGTATTTTGCCCATAATTTTTAAAATAGGCTTATAAAATCAAACATACTAATTTAAAACGAACCTTTCTTATTGTGGAGAGGTGGAAAGTGGCTTTAAAAGACAGGCAAAACACCAAAGAAGCTCAAGAATCTTTGAAAACAAATTGATAAACAAATTGCCAAGCTTCCGCTTGCTTGGGGAACTTGGTAACCAAGCTACAAAATGGGTCGAGTACTGGTAACTGATAACTACATGTGCTTACTAAGCCAGGCTACTAAGCAGCAAAGTTTGAAGTGAGAAAGATGTTTTTCTCCGAGTTGATTTATGGCTTTATTAACAAGAAATGTCAGCTCTTTATTCCAAAATTGTGCCAGTGAGTATTTACAACATTCAGGTTTATATTAAGCAAATAAATCTTAATGCATTTCAACTTGAACTGCTAATTTAAAGACACAGATCGCTAAAGCAAAAGGACATTGTAACCTGAACTGTTGTTTATTAGATTTTTGTTAACAAACAAAGACAAATGCTAATTGTGCGTAATTTATTTAACTGGTGCTTGGATCTAAATTTTTGACCCTTGTATAAGTCGAGGGCGATTTTTTTTTACTGATTTTTAGGTCGTGAAAGGTCGACTTATACACAGGTAAATAGGGTAAATCATACTCATGTTGCTGGCTTGCCTATGACATAGCTGGCCAAACTTGTTGAGATGTTATTGCAGGCATGTCCGCAGCGTATGAAAACCAGGCTTCATGTACAGGTGTATTTGTGACCATATTGGTTTATGATTACCAATTCTCTACTTTTACAATGCTGCATGTCACACTGTTTCTGCCCTATGCACCACTGAGCATAAGGTCATAAAAATGATGCTGTACCATTATATTGCCACTTACAGTGGCATCTTGTGTTGCTACTTTATCACCTACGGGAAACTATGTTTCATACATTGTAGTTTTTAACACTTTAAGACCCACCATTGTCCATTATGCTTCACACACCTCTCAACAATAGAACCCTGGTGAAAATCTTTGAAGATCCTTGAAGATCTGCATGAAGATGCTAGTGCAGATCTTCGAGGATCTTTATGAAAAATCCTCAAAGATCTTTAAGGATCTTCAAAATTCTTGCCAAGATCCTCATTAGGTTCTTGCAACGATCTTCAGGGATCCTTTGCATGAATCTTGAAGATCTTGGTAAGATCCTTGAAGATCTTTGCATATTAAATCTTTAAGATCTTGATAAGATCCTTACAGATCGCGGCGCAGTTGTTGTCGCTGGAATATTGCTCATGTCACGAGAAAGCAAAGATTTTAAATTATTAGCGATGTGCGAGTCGGGACGTGACCCTTCAATGAAAGCAGTATTGGAAGCGGTATATATACATGGTGGCCGTTGAAACTTTGACGCTTTATAAGACATTGCATGGGCAAAAAAATAATGTAGATTTTGAATGCTTAATAATTAAGCAAATTTTAGACATTAATTCAATAAAGCGACACTATTAAACTCGCCTCTGGCGTACTATTTTGTCCTTTAGGGTTTTTCTAGCCATTTCCAGTTTCTTTGTCGCCACTGTTTTCCCTTCATAAGACTGAGTCAAGGCAAAATATTCGGTTTGAGACCAAATTCCACCCGTAGGCGATTTGCGTCCCAAAAATCCATCCGATTGGCGATTTTTTCAGCCACAGTTGAAGAACTATTTCCCTTCCACCATAATACATGTCTGGTTATTTGAAAATTATCGCATATTATGCTAAAAATGACCATTTTCTTCTACCGATTCCAAGATCCATAATGACGGCCAAATGTTTTCAAGTAGACCGGAAGTGAGCCTGGTCCATGCATGCAAATCCGTGACGGTGTCCCTTTAAGAATCTTTAAGATCCTGCAAAGATTTTCACCTGCAGGGATAAGCCTTCCTCCTGTGCAAACCAAAATACTATCAGGGGCACATGAAGCATAGTGGACAATACTGGGTCTTTAAGCTAGCTTACATGTACTGCATACAAAATGTTGTTCATACTTGACAATTTCAGCTAATAACAGGCCTATACCTACCACACTAGTCCATGGCCCTCAGCTTTGATTTCAAAAACTTGTTATGAAGCTCTCACATATAGTTTCCTTGGATGGGGTGCTTGTTGATTGTATCTTACCATAGGTTATATAGCATAAGTAGGTAATTTGCCCATCCATCAGGGCACCTGCCATGACTAGCTTGAACTGTTTGCCTCCAAAGGTGTTAATTGAGTATTGTTTCACATGAACCTCTCTGCAGTAACATTGCTGTTTTTTTTTTGTACAGGTTTGCCACTGCCAGAAAATGTCAGTATTACAAGCTGGTTAGGAGAGAAAGACTGGACACCTGGCAGCACCAAGGGAGCACATCCAAACTCCAGGTTTTGTGCCCCAATCAGCAATTGTCCAATCATGGACAAGGACTGGGAAAATCCTAAAGGAGTCCCCATAAGCGCCATACTGTTTGGTGGCCGACGCCCTCAAGGAGTTCCTTTGGTGTACGAGGCATTTAACTGGCAACATGGTGTGTTTATTGCATCTGCTATGTCATCCGAGGCTACAGCTGCCGCTGAACACAAGTCAAAAACAGTGATGAGAGATCCTTTTGCCATGAGGCCATTTTTTGGATACAACTTTGGCAAGTACATGGAGCACTGGTTGAGTATGGGCAAAAATCCCAGTTACAAGATGCCAAAGATTTTCCATGTGAATTGGTTCCGTCTTGATGAAAATAAAAAGTTCTTGTGGCCAGGTTAGTAACAAACTTACAACCCAGTATCAAACTGTACTCTTCGTTATATTTATTTCAAGAGTGGTTTGTCGTATAAAAATTATCAATTACTACCCCAACCATGAGTTACTTTTGGTACTCAATTGTCAATGTACAATGAAATTGCCTTTATGTCAGACATGTGCTTCTTGATTACAATGGACATGATGGACAGATCAAGATGAATAATCTACAAGAGACAATAATAACCAGATGTACACCTAATTGCAGAAATGTTGTTGGCAAAAATTATCTTCTTTTAACCCTTTAACTCAGGAGTGCCAAATATCAAAATTCAAGAAAAATCCCAAATTCTATTTTGTAAAATAATTATTGAAAAAAATGGTACCATGCAAAAGTACTGCCAAAGAGGTTTGATTTGATTGCATGGTCACACCATAAGTAATAGAACTACACTACATGTCTTCATAATTGACTCTGAGAGGCGATAGATAATTAATAATTGTTAATTATTATTTTGCATCTGCCTCCTACATGTATCATTCTTAAATGTTGCTCCATTTCCTAAATTATTTGGTCTATATCAGTTCATTGTGGCATTTATCAGGCTACTAGCTTTACTTATTTACCTACTTTACTTTGAAGGATTTGGAGAGAATAGCCGTGTTTTAGAGTGGGTGGCAAGACGGTGTGATGGAGAAGACATTGTGGATACCAGTCCGATTGGATTCATCCCAAAGAATGACACAATCAACATAGAAGGTCTTGGAACACTGAACATGAAAGAGCTGTTTAGCATTCCAAAAGACTACTGGCTGAATGAATGTCAATCTTTACGTCAGTATTATGATGAACAACTAGGCGAGGACTTGCCCCAAGCTGTTAGCGATGAATTAGATGCCCTTGTGTCAAGGCTCAATGCACTCTAAAGGCTATTAGCACTACTTTATGGTTATTAGAAAATAATGAACAGAACACTCTTGAACAATAAATATTGTTATTCTATTTATACATTACTGCAAGATAAATCCGTTTATCCTTGAAACTCAGTGAAATAGTTAGTATTTACAGCTAGCAGTACTTGAAATACATAGTTTTAAAGCGACAGGCTATGTCACTTATCAGTACAGGAGTGTACACATAAAAAGGGTTCTTAGTTAGATTGAAATTACTTGCCAATTGTTGATTGCTAAATGTTAAAAAAAACAGTATTGCTCAACAGTCTTCTTCAAGGTTACACTAATGGGGTGAAAGTTACAGATCAATGCTACATTACATCAAACCTTCACTGACTTGTTGAGCAGATTTTAATTTTATGTTTTGTGATCCATATTGTACTTAACTACAATCCAAAATTGTAAATTTTTTTTTTGTGGGATTTACTTTATGTTTTATATCCCATTATACTGTAATCTACTTCCGAAATGACATCTTGTCAATATGACAGTATTTCATTTTGAAAACATAATTTTGTTTAATCTCTCAGAGTGCTGTATTAAGTAGTAACAGACGCTTGTGGTAGTAAACATTTAACAAAATTAATACAGTCCTCCTCAAACCCTAGAAAATTCAATAATATTATTTTATAGTTTCCAAAATGTTGTATTAATAATAATCTATATTAGTACAAATTAAACATAACTTAGTGCTTTGCTGCTGAATTAATGCCAATGGATTATAATAGTATATTACAATAAATTTTGTAGTGCAAAACCACTGATAGTTAATACTAGTGGGTCTTTAAATAACTGTATTTTTTGTGAGCACCAGAATCAAGTACAGACCAAGAAGTATTAAATGTTTTCCTTTTAAATGGTACATCAAGTTCCATTTTATAACCACAAAACATTTTAAACATGACTGTGTATTACACCAGTTTTGTGTGTCATGTATAATATTAAGCTCTTTCAGAACTATTTCTCATTAACTAAGCATTTTGATTGGAACTTGATTTTGTTGTGTTGATGCAGACAGCAGTGTAAAACAACCAATCAAACCTTGATTGTCCTATTCTCAGGATCTGGATTTCGTTTATTTGATTATCTCTACTACAAGGAGTTAGGTTTTTTTCAATGAGACATGTTCAATTTGCTACAAAAATAATAATAATAAAGAAACTGCATTTGGTGTAACACACTTGTCTAATTTCTGGGAATCGAAATCAAGTTTTATGTAATGTTTAAAACACGAACAGCAGTGTTTTATCAAGTTTAAAAATTCGAGCGCGAAGCGCGAGAATTTTTAGACTTGATAAAACATGTGCTGTGAGTGTTTTGAACGGCTTCAAACACGAACCGCCAAAAGCGTGTCCCTACGGAGATCAAACAAATGTGCTTTTTGTGCAAAGAGGATATTAGCATACGAGAAAAACAAGTAGACTGATTAGCATACAGCACATGTGCCACACTGGCTTCAACGAGGTGACCATGGCTTCCCGGCAACTGTCGAAAGTTTTGGGATTTTAAAGTTCTGAGGAAAAAACTAATCCATGAAAAATGCTATACCAAAGTTGACAGGTACGGTGCATAATACGTCTAACAATTTTTATTCATTGGCATTGAACGAGTAGAAATAAGCAGCTGGCATCTCTGAACCACTCGCTTTCCTACCAATTTACACCTGGGCGCTGGTGTCATTCAAATAACGGCTTACTTGCTAAACTTTTGGTTGCTTATTTGGTTGGAGAAGATTCCATATAGATTGGCAAAAGCTACATATCGTAAAACAGTACTGAAAAAAAAAGTTAAAGTCACCATTTGTTGTGTCAGTTTCTGTGTTGATAATTAATTAATATTCATAAGTCCCGTGCAGTGTCTTTATATCTGATAAAACACCGCATACTAATAAGGATGAGGTTTATCGATATAAAGTCACTGCACGTGATGTATTATCTACCATTTGATTGGGTAATGGCCTTATGAATTATTAATGAGTTTTTGAATTTTGAATAATATAATATAATGTTATCAGTAAAGATGGTAAAAAAACCCTGCAAAATGAAAAACTGGTGTTAACTGTTTAACTTGCCTGTTGATTGCCTTCTTTGTCTTAGATGGACACCTTGCTACTAACAGCAAGATATTCACAGGCAACCATGCCTACATTCACTACCATATCACATATACAGTGACCCTGGTACAGTGAGATACTCACAGGCAACCATGCCTGCATTCACTCCCATATCACACCTACAGTGACTCTGGTACAGTGAGATACTCACAGGCAACCATGCCTGCATTCACTCCCGTATCACACCTTCAGTGACTGGTACAGTGAGATACTCGCAGGTAACCATGCCTGCATTCACTCCCATATCACACCTACAGTGACCCTGGTACAGTGAGATACTCACAGGCAACCATGCCTGCATTCACTCCCATATCACACTTACAGTGACTCTGGTACAGTGAGATATTCACAGGCAACCATGCCTGCATTCACTCCCGTATCACACCTTCAGTGACTGGTACAGTGAGATACTCGCAGGTAACCATGCCTGCATTCACTCCCATATCACACCTACAGTGACCCTGGTACAGTGAGATACTCACAGGTAACCATGCCTGCATTCACTCCCATATCACACTTACAGTGACTCTGGTACAGTGAGATATTCACAGGCAACCATGCCTGCATTCACTCCCATATCACACCTACAGTGACTCTGGTACGGTGAGATACTCGCAGGCAACCATGCCTGCATTCACTCCCATTCACACCTTCAGTGACTCTGGTACAGTGAGATACTCGCAGGCAACCATGCCTGCATTCACTCCCATATCACACCTACAGTGACCCTGGTACAGTGAGATACTCACAGGCAACCATGCCTGCATTCACTCCCATATCACACATACAGTGACCCTGGTACAGTGAGATATTCACAGGCAACCATGCCTGCATTCACTCCCATATCACACATACAGTGACTCTGGTACAGTGAGATATTCACAGGCAACCATGCCTGCATTCACTCCCATATCACACCTACAGTGACTCTGGTACAGTGAGATATTCACAGGCAACCATGCTTGCATTCACTCCCATATCACACCTACAGTGACCCTGGTACAGTGAGATACTCACAGGCAACCATGCCTGCAAGCGCTCCCATATCACACCCACAGTGACTCTGGTACAGTGAGATACTCACAGGCAACCATGCCTGCATTCACTTCCATATCACAGTGACCCTGCATGCATGGTACAGTGAGATACTCGCTGGCAACCATACCTGCATTCACTCCCACATCACACATACAGTGACCCTGGTACAGTGAGATACTCGCAGGCAACCATGCCTGTATTTACGGTCCCCATATCACACATACAGTTATCAGAGGTTTTCATGCGGCACACTTTCTTGAGTAGTAATGCGGCTCGTCTGCAGAGGTCAGCCAAAGGCGTTAAGATAAGAGACAAAAGGTGTGTAATGAGTGATGCGATAAAAACCTCTGGCACCCTGCAGTGTAATGTACAGTGTTCCAAAATCAACAACAAATAATCAAGGTTTCTGTGTGTTATCAAGGCCAACATTGAAGTTCCAAAGCAGTGATTGAAAAGCATTTTTTAATGCAAGCACTGAACAAGTTGCAGCATTTAGAGAGAAAATTCATCTCTTGCGCATTCCGCTGTAACATTGAGCCCACAATATATAATAATAACAATAACAATAATAATTTTTTATAAATTAATAATCTATTGATCTTTAGCCAGGGTAAACCACTGTTATCAATGAGTGTCCTGGTTACAACATAACAGGCATGAAAAAAAACTTGTAACCTAGCTTAAAGAAATATACATTATAAAAAAACATGGCAAAAATTAGTTAAAATAGTTACTAATTCTAGATGTAACAGTTGCTAATGATGTGGCTTCCTTAGATATAAGAGCAAATTATTAATTAAAGTCTATAGTGCCCTACCTTACCCATAAGGATGGACTTGGAGGGAGGGAGGGAGGGAGGGGAGGGTGGGGAATTGGATGGAGGGGGCTGGGGGTTGATTGAGCAAAACACCTAGGACAGGAGAGGGTCCAAAGGTGTGCATAATGTTTTATATAGAACGTTTCGTTTTCACGAGTTGGCTCATATAGGAGCCTTTGAGACTACATACAACACAACGCCTGTACGCCTCTACGGCCTACAGTCAACCTGTATTTAGCGAGCTCCTCTTCCAATAAATCCCCAATAAAGACATATATATTACTTTTGGCAAATAAATATTGACTTAACACACTTTGTTCCTTACCATTATAATGATTATAAAATAGCTTACCCTTTGTCCATTTTATCTTTGTTTTATTTGACGGTTGATATAGTGTCATTATACCTTCTACAGACACTACTATTATACAACAATACGCCACTACTATCATACCACACTACGCCTCTACGGCCTACAGTCAACCTGTCTTTAGCGAGCTCCTCTTCCAATATAATTTTCATTTGTTAATTTATATTATTCTTTTGGTAAATAAAAATCGATGCCGGCTCCAATGTGCCCTTCAAAAAGGTTGCCGGCTCGCTCGACAGTTTCCAAAACAGGTTCCTTGCCATGACAATTTTAAAATACGTGAACCTTTGTCATAGAATGTTTCTCTTTTTTCTTTCACGGTTGAAATTACAAAAATAGCAGCATCGTGATAGTTTAAACCCATTCAGGCCAAATTACCGTCCTTTGGGGGTAAATGTTACAATTTCAGCCATTTCACGCCAGACGATTTCTACTCGCCTTTGACTGTAAAAAGTTTGCCCTTTTGTCTGTTAACGGTCACAAATTGAAGTCATTTTACAACTGACTGTTAACCCTGTTGAGACCTTTAAAGGCGTGGACTCTAAGGGGCCGATTACATGGCGAATTTCAGCCCGGGCTGAGATTTCAGCCCAAGTTTGAAATTACGCGGGAAGATTGATAACGATAATCAAAATGGCATCGAAGATTCGACTGCGCGTGCCCAATTTCACTTTTCAGCCCGGGCTGAAATTCTGATGCGATAACATGGCGAATTTCAGCCCATTTGGCCGGGCTGAAACTTGTTCATGTAATCGCTAACTTCATTTTAAGAGGATTTATTTCGGAAGCCGGGCTGAAATTCGCCATGTAATCGGCCCCTAAACCTTTATTTAAGCGATAAAAGGTATTCCACTTGACATTCTGAGTTCCTTCGGAAAAGATTTATTTCATACCACCAAACTAATTTGACAGCCTAATTTGTACTTAAGTTTTCTTTCAGTGGCAAGAAATTTTTTTTTCAGTGAGGCGCCCAAAAGTGTGACCACTTTTAATTAATTCGCATTCTTTCGTGCAGTTATCAAATCAAATAAGAGCACTTTTAGAGCGGTTTTCAATTGAGTGTCAAAAGTAATTACACAATTGCTTTGGTTTTGCATTGCTAAGCTTTGTGATTGGCTAAAAAATCTCGCGCCACTTTCTCGACCAATCAGGGCCGGGTTGTTCAAGCGCGATTAAGCTAACCCAGGGTTAGCATCAAATACTTAATCAACGGAGATTTTTCCAAATTATCTTCGCCCTTTAGTTTTGACTTTGACTTGTCTTCGCGTGTAGCTTAAAATAAGTTTTTGAAAATACTTATTATAAGAGAAATTAAATCCTCGGTTAAGTTTTATAATCCTGGGTTAACGTTAACCTACTTTCGAACAACTGGGCCCAGAAGTAAAAACCAAAACCAATCGTGACTTTCTCGCACGCGTTTTCCCCCGCCGACGCACATTTCCCTTTCGTAAACGGTCGATGCCATTTTAGCGACACTTAGAAAAATTTTCACAAATTTTAGAATTATTTTTTCTATCAGAAAAAGAAAAATGCAATTAATTACCTAGAATCGAACCCGGAACTTCTGCATGCTAACATCTCTCCTCTACCACTAGACCACTGGGTTGAACCGGCAAACCCACGAAAAATTTAATTATAAAAGATGCTTTTCTTAATATATATCAATAACGGGTCACCCTAACCCTAAATCTTACCTAACCGCGAATCTAGCTTAGATCTAACAATCGCTTTACCTAGGCCCAATTTTATCTAATAATGATAGCCTATTTTCGTCCCAATCCAGGCATAAACTAGAGAGAAATAGCATCGACCATTACAAAAGGCTTGGTTACTAATGAATACTAATGATGGCATCGACCGTTAAAAATGGCATCGACCGTTTACGAAAGGGAAATCAGCCCCGCCGACATGTAATTGCTTCGAGCTCTGATTGGTTCATCGGATTGTTTACGACTGCTGTGATTGGTCAGAGTAATTTTTTCTTGAATGGGGTTAGTTTCTAGAGAAACTGTGGTGCTGCGTCGGTGGGGGATGAAACACGAGAATTAAGTTTTATCGACTGAGTCGATAAGGTAAATTGACCACCGTAAAAAGATTCAAATAGCTGACGTTTCGAGCGCTAGCCCTTCGTTGGAGCGATTCGCTCCGACGAAGGGCTAGCGCTCGAAACGTCAGCTATTTGAATCTTTTTACGGTGGTCAATTTACCTTATCGACTCAGTCGATAAAACTTAATTCTCGTAATTTTTTCTTGGTTTTGGTTTTACGACACTCAATAGGCCATTTGCACGATGACGTCATATGACTACAACTACCAGAATCCTTCAGTTTTTTGTTTTGTAGTGCAAATTAGGGCTATTGTTATTTAAACCGCACTGGGATTACAAAATTTAAATAAGAAAGGAAAAACGAAATGAATTCTGGTAGTTGTAGTCAAATGACGCCATCGTGCGCCTATTGAAAACTGCTCTATTTTATGCGCATTCTTTCGTGCAATAGCCAATAACAATTCAGAAACCGAAGAAGACGGATCCACACAAATACGTATACCATTACGTTCGTTAACGCATCAGTTTTTATGCGTTTAGGTCTCCCGTCCACACGTAAACGATGAAAACGGTCACCCTAAATGGATATTTTCGAAAACGCTCTCCAAAGTGGATATTTTCAAAAATGCCGTTTACCCGCTAATGTAGATACTACTTATCATCTACGCATGCTCAATGCATAATTTTAGCGCTTACGTGTGCACGGGAGGCCTAAACGCATAAAACTTATGAGTTCACGAACGTAAACGTATACCTGTGGACGGGAGCGTTTTAGAAGAAAACACACAGCTATTTTCATTTAGTTTGTCGCGTGAGAGCTTCAAGCGTGCACAACAAGACCGCAAGGTACTATGGGTAGTTGTAATTTGGTCAAAGCTTGCATTCGCGGTTTTCGCGTTTGTTAAGGGAGCTTTTAAAAGGCCTATCGTCACTTACCGTGATGCACCGCGCATTGTTTATTTTGATTTGGACCCAGATAAATGCGATCTCTCGCGAAGTGAAATTTTTGCCTCTCATCTCCAGAAAGAAATGAACACTGAGTTTGAAATTTCGTTCGACATTAACTTTAAAATTTATTAGTCCCAAGAAGCGGTCCTGTTTATAGATATCAAAAGCTCGTATAACATGTCTCGCATTTTGTCTGGGGCCGCTCAACCCGCCTTAATGTAGCTCCAGGCAACTCCAGTCGCCGAGGCAGTTTCCTCCGCTTCTAAAGTTCGCATCGAAAACATTTTCTCGTCGTGGCACGCGGTAAACCTATTCTGCTATTTTTACCGAAAGTTTAAGGTCTATGCCGCTTTAAACGAAACCTCCAGCGAGCTGAGAAGTGTTTGTATTTTGTGGGCTGTTCTGTAGGCGTATCTGATTTGCATCGGGCATAATTAGTGAACTCCGCTGGCGGATGACGTTCTCTTTATCGGCTTCAGAAGTTTGCATCGAAAAAAATTCGACGGCTGGGGAAGGGGAAAACCTCCTTCAACTTCCATGGAATATTTCACGTAGTTGCTGGCTAAAACGACTCCGGATCCGCCGGCGAGCCGAGAAGTTTGAGCTTTTTGTGTTGTTTACATCTCCAGGGAGCATATTCATTCCGGTCGAACGGTCACGGTTATCGATGGTAAGATTCAAATGTCAACTCGACTCACAGTATCTGGAAAACGAATGTACTAAAAAATTACAATGAAAAGATTCGAGGATAAATCTTAACTAGTAGGCAATCTAATATACCTATTTCCTTTCCACGGACGACCGAATTTCTGAGCCAAACCTTCTGAAGGTTCTCGTTTCTTGACAGCCGGTCTCGAGCCTTCGGCGGCGTTGCTTAGAAAACGTATCAGTAACGATGGAAAATAAAATAAAACATACCAAAACAGGATGCAATGCCTTGAATATGAACTAAATATTTGAAAGAAAAGATGTTGAAGTTAATAGACGATACGGATTCCCCGATGTAAACGGATTTTTTTAGGAATCAAACTTCCCCTACACAAAACTGATTTTCGTGGCCTCGGAAATTCTAGAACGCCCGCAATGAATCACGGTAAGTGACGATGGGTCTTTAATGGCCCTGTCACACTATTGCGTATCGTACTGGCGTATGCCAGCGTATGAAAAATATCACTCATACGCTGGTATACGCTGTCATACGCTAGAGGTACGTTAGGCATAGGTTGTATACGTTTCAAGCATGGTCGCATACGGTGACATACGCTGGCATACGGCGAGGCAGAAAATTTTTTTTAAGTATGCTTAAAAATTTTGTGCGTATTCGGACGTATGGTTTATACGCTAAGCATACGCTGAATACGCGAGAGTTACGCTAAAGGTACGTTACTCATAGGTCAAGTAAGCTGGTCATTTTGTGCGTATGAAAATTATTTTATGAATTTCCATACGCAACTCATACGTTTCTCTCATACGCAATAGTGTGACAGGGCCTTAAGCAACGACGACGGCAACGCCAAGGAAAACGTCACTTCAAAAAAGGATTCGCGCTATTTTAAACTCCTTTGCAGTTGCTCGAATTTGTTTACTTTGTCTAATGTGACTTGTCCAGGAGCTGAATTTGAAGGGATGGCTTTCCAGGTTAAATGGAGAAAGGAAAATCCCACGGATGCTAGTAAATTCTTAAGGTCTTTCCTTAAGCATGAAAGGAATGAGACAATTTAATGTCCTTCAGCAAGACTCGAGTTTCGGTTCTTTGGCGAACCTCGTTAGTTGTACCCTGCGAGCAGTTGATTCTTCTACGCCGAGCTACGCCCGACGAGAAAGTAACCACTGCGAGCATCCGTTAGCTTTTCCATCGAGCATCCGCAGCCACGTGACGCCCCACGTGATTCATTTGACGTCAGTTCCTGTTGTTTCGCGGGAAAAATATTCCCCCTTAGCAATTTAATTTGCGTAGAAAACAAAAACTCTAAATTATCTTCAAATGAAGGGCGAAAATTTTGATTACTTTGTCAAGTTTAATATGTTTAACAACACTGTATTTAATACAACGTTCCTTTCTATCGAGTTAACTATAAGATGGCTTTAAATCTGTTTCTGTTTGTTTTAACGGTTTGTTTACATCGAACTGAGCTATGCGCGCGCTAATCACGCTATCATAATTTTAAAAACAAATTGGGCTAAAAACTCGGCAAGTTTGCATTATTTACTCATTTTGTTGACGTTTGTAACTTTGAAAAACTTTAAAAAGATCTTCTATCGAATTTGAATGAAAAGTCGGCGTTTTCGAAACAGATAATGGCTGCAGCCGCATAATAATAACCCGGTTATTTGCAATTAATTAATTAAAATCAACTGGTTTAACAAAATTCCTGAGTTTACCAGAACTTTATTGACACACAAAGTATCAATAAAAATACTATAAAAATAAAAATAAGGTCATGGTTTTCTACTAACATTATTTGACGTCACAAAGCTGATACTCCAATTATTTCAGGTAACAACACTTGAATATTTCACATTTGCACAAAGACTACCTTGCTGTTTTAAATATTCCTTTTCAACAACACCTGTGCAACTGTACAATATTAAATTGATAATATAAACAGGGGAAAATGTTAAAAATTAAAAAATTGAATCTGAATTGACTTGCATTAATATCTAAAAAATAAATGTACATGTGACTTCACATCAATAAAAAACTCCAGTGTATGTTGAGTTTAGTTCTCTTTTTTGGGAACGGACCATCAAAGAATTGTTTGAATCTGGCTCTGAACTGTTAATATGACCATGGTCAGTACTTGAAGTACAGTCAATAAAAAATACACTTGAATGCAGCATGAAGAGTAAATTATTGTTTTTCAGGTGGTCAAGTATCTGAATGTGATATATGCCACAGAACACACTGCTACAGCAATCACAGTTTTCTTCAGTCTGGATTTCCACAATTTTGCATCTTCCTCTCGTTTCACATTTTTCTTTATGTTTTCCACAAGGTCTGTCATTTTTTGCTTCCGTTCTTCCCTTCTTCGCCTGCGTATTTCAGTTGTGCTGTTGAAAATCAGAGAAAAACAATTGATTAGTAATCGATCCATTTAAATAACTACGGAAGCCGATAAGGGCCAGTCCTAAAATAATTTGCAAATTTCGAAAAACGTTTCAAATCCAAATAATTCTGTCAAATCCTTGTTCACTATTCTTTTCCAATCCGAAAATCGTTTTCAAATCCCGAATAGTTTTTCAAATCCGAAAATGGTTTCCAAATCTGAAAATAATTTTCCAAATACGAAAATCGTTTTCAAATCCCAAAATGTTTTTCCAATCCGAAAATCGTTTTCAAATCCCAAAATGTTTTTCTAATCCGAAAATCGTTTTCAAATCCCTAAAAGTTTTTCAAATCCGAAAATATTCTCCAAATCCCAAAATGTTTTTCGGATTGGAAAAGAATAGTGAACAAGGATTTGACAAAATTATTTGGATTTGAAACTTTTTTCGAGATTTGCAAATTATTTTAGGACTGGCCCTTATCGGCTTCCGTAAATAACTGCCTGTTTCAGCATAGATGGAAGCACATTAACACTAAAGTTACTATAATATTGTATGATTATTAATTTCTAGGGAATTGAATGCCTATACAATCCCTAAATCACCTGTCTGTATGATTACTGTTGTTATAGTGCCTTTCTAACAAATTGAATGACTATACAATGCTCCAATCACCTGTCTGTATGATTACTGTTGTTATGGTGCCTTTCTAACAAATTGAATGACTATACAATGCTCCAATCACCTGTCTGTATGATTACTGTTGTTATGGTGCCTTTATATAAACAAATTGAATGACTATACAATGCTCCAATCACCTGTCTGTATGATTACTGTTGTTATGGTGCCTTTATATAAACAAATTGAATGACTATACAATGCTCCAATCACCTGTCTGTATGATTACTGTTGTTATGGTGCCTTTATATAAACAAATTGAATGACTATACAATGCTCCAATCACCTGTCTGTATGATTACTGTTGTTATGGTGCCTTTATATAAACAAAATGAATGACTACACAATGCTCCAATCACCTGTCTGTATGATTACTGTTGTTATGGTGCCTTTATATAAACAAAATGAATGACTACACAATGCTCCAATCACCTGTCTGTTTCCTTTGTTTCACCTTCATCTGATCTGTCATTTGTTTCTGGAAACCTTGCATGTGTTTCTTGAGGTGCTTGTTGTGTTTGTTGAAGCTCTTCATCTCTTTGCTGTGTCTCTTTATCTGTCTCGTCTGATTTTTGAAGCAGCATTTCTCCTTCCTCTGCTTGTTGAGGTAATTCAGATTGTACATAAGGTTCATTCTCTTTCTAGAATAAAAACCAATAATTTAAAGGCTCAGATGGATGGAAGGCCTAGGCGATACTCTCTGGACACAATTTGAATAAATGTAATTTTTATTTCAAATGATGCATTATACAGTGGGACTAATAGCACTGGGCCATTTACAGTGTGAATCGAGCATAGGACTAAAAGTGACCAATCAAGAAACGTGTCAGTTTCCCAAGAGGTCCCCACCTTGGTCAAATTAACATGTAGATCTTTTGTTTGGTAGCTTCCACATTACTGGTCTGTTTACTAAAAAGTTGGCCATCCTTTGTTCTTGATTTACGTTGTAATTGGTCAATTTTCTTCCAAGTAGCCCAGTTCAAGTAGTCGCACTGTAAACTCTTTTGGCTTCATGCCCCTAATAAATTTATGTTCTTGTTACTTTTTCATATCCTTGTTAATGCTATACGTTTTTCTATGAATATGGAGACCTTGATCGGGCCATGATAACCTTTATATAACTTAAAAGTTATAAGTAATAGTAATTGGACTGAGTGGAGTACAATTCAGGGAGTAATCGGGTGAGTAATGTCAAATCAGCCCTGCGCGTAGCGCGAGGACGATTTGACATTACAAGCACATTACCCCTGAATTGTATGACACGAAGTTCAATTACTAATTAATTGCATCAACAGCAAAATTCGATATTATAAAGTCTATGTGGACTCTTTTGTACTCAAAACGTCTTGGATATTATTTATCAGTTTGAAAGTAGAATGAAAACAGCAAAAACAAAAACATTTAAGTGCAACTGATTGACGTGCGTGCAACGTAGGTGTCCAATTACAGCTATCCAATTACAAAATGTTGTAATTGGATAGCTGTAATTGGACACCCACGAGACCACGCGCCAATTACGTGAGAAATAGGCGCGCAGATGACCAATCACAATCAAGAATTTTGTTATTGATACGATCCGCTTTGCGGCTCGGTAAATATCCACCACTACCCACCTACACTGAGGTGAATAGTTGTTTTAGTACATACTGAAACAGTGAGATAATATAACGAAAATGATGCTTTTTAACTCATTTATTCCTGTCAACGATTACAATTTTCGCGCGCAAATTGCTGGAAGGTGAATAGCACTTGCTATTCCGAGTTTCAGTAGCCAATCAGAGCGCGCCAACAATGCTATCCACTGTTTCAGTAGATACTAAATATTATCCCGACAAAATGTACAAAGCAATTAATTGGCAAAATTCAAATTATTAAAACTTTTGCGATCTCTTATTTGCGGTCGACGAGGAGACCGCGAGTCTAATTTTGTGTATAGCGAAAAAATTTGAGATTTTTCTGTTTATCCAATTATCCAATTACCTCGCTTTCAAATTTGGCAGCCTCGTTTTCACGTAAGATAATGCGGTGACTCGCGGATCGAAGTATCCATTTGCTTGCGTGATTAAGTTCAACACTTGCCGCCATATTCTATCCTTTTATCAGTGAATAACCGGTTAACTGAAAACGCGCGTCAGCTATTTAAATATTTCCGAAAACTCGCCCATGAAGTATTGCACGTGGTAATGCTCCGCGAAGAACTTCAACATCTGACGCCATACTGCAATTATCAGTTAAGTAATGCACGAGCGAAGTTTGGTGAGAAAGTTTTGCCGTCAAAACTACGTTGTTGTCAAGGGTAACTTGGTACATTTGCAACATTTACTTGTCTGTTCTGGACGTTTTCAATGAAAAATGTTATTTAGGCGCTTTTGAAACTGAAAATACAGACGTTTCGGGACTTCTGTCCCTTCATCAGTAAATAGCCGTTAATAGATAACACGCGTCAGCTATTTAAATACAGTGGAACCCCGTTAATACGGTCACCAACGGGCCATGAAAATTTGGCCGTATTAACGGGGTGGCCGCATTAACGGGGTTTCATTATGAGAAAATGTATGGGCGCGCGTTTCGACGGGACAAAAAAAAGTGACCGTAATAACGAGGTGACCTTATTAATGAGGTGACCGTAAGGCGGGGTTCCACTGTAGTTCCAAATGCCGCAATATCGCAACATTACAGAGCGCACGGAAAAAGTCTAAATAAAACTGAAGTCAATGTTCATGCCGTGCGCTTGGAGTGTTTGGTATTTGAAAATCGCTCGCTCTGCTCGTCTTTCCGTAGTATTTTTCACTCACGGACAGTTGTGTTCTCGACGTGATCAGTAACAAAATGCGCGAAATAACTGATGACGTCCGTGACAGTCAATTAATTAATTAATTAATTAATTGGAAACGTAACAAGTTAATTGGAAACGTAACACAATTAATTCGACTTGACTTCACTTGACAACAACGTAGTTTTAACGGCAAAACTTTCTCACAAAACTTCGTAAGTGAGTGGCAACTGATAATCCGTTGTAGTAGCTTAGCGTTCAAGTTGAACTCTACGCTGCTTGGCTGGGTGAGTTGAATTAACGGAACTTCCAGGCAATCACCCCCTCTATTCCCATAGCTCCTACACAAAAGTAGTCACGCAAAAAGTCACATGCAACATGCCATTGTACCCCCTCTCTAACCATTTCTCCTTTCCAGGCCAAAACAGGGCTAACTTGTAGTCTAAAGTGTACAACCACTCACTTGATAAGGGGGAAGGGGGGATAGTTTCTGTGTAGCACCCAACTTACTCCTCTAACAAAAAACGACTTCCCTTCGAACGCACTTATAATCCCTGATTACTTCTAGTTTATGTCATTAAAAATGTGATTATTGTTCATTGTGGTGTGTAAAATAGGTAAACGCTTATTCATTTGTCTCACGAGGGAGTCACTTTGAGATGTTGATGGCGATGCTTCGACTGCTATTACTGCTAGTCTTCATCAGGATTCATTTAATGATGAAGAATGATTAAGGCCCGGTTCAGACGCCGAACTTTTCATGAGCCGAACTTAATTCGAATTTGGACCGACCCAAATTAACAAAAGTACGCCTGTTGATTCAGACGCCGAACTTAATTAGCCGAACTTAATTCAGTTTGAAGAGAAACAAATCGAAAGGTCAGCGATTTTCAGGCAAAGATGTCAGAACACGCACCAGTCGTTATAATAATTTATGCATTAGGTTCGGCTCATGAAAAGTTCGGCGTCTGAATCAAAGCCGTTCCAAAGCCGAAATTCCCGGCTGTGGCAGGCGGAATATGCATTAGGTTCGGCTCATGAAAAGTTCGGCGTCTGAATCAAAGCCGTTCCAAAGCCGAAATTCCCGGCTGAGGCAGGCGGAAAGAACGGCTGAGCCGTTCCAAATTCAAATAGCCGTACTTAACTGATTCAGACGCCGAACTTTTCATGTACTTAATTTAAGGTATTAGGTTCGGCTCATGAAAAGTTCGGCGTCGGAACCGGGCCTAAAACTAGCAGTTATAGCAGTCGAAACGTCACGATCAACATCTCAAAGTGTCTCATGAGATAAACGAATAAGCGTTTACCTACCCCTGAATTCATGTTTAGAGCAGCACAAATACCTCTTACAAAAGAAATTAAGGAAGCTCATAAGTGTTTCTTACTGTTAATAGTGTGTCTAAATGATGAAATATTACAAAATGGAGTGACCGATGATATGGACAACTTTTGGTTATCTAGACGACGCTATATGAACCGCTTTACTCAAGGTCCAAAATAACATTCTTCATATGGATAAGCAACATGTCACCCTGCTCGCTTTTCTCGACTTATGCGCGGCGTTTGACACAGTAAACCTTAAGATCTTAATTGAGCGGTTGTCATGTTTTGGGATGACAGGTACTGTGCTTAAGTGGTTCTCGTCCTATTTAACGAACAGATCCCAATGCGTTGCTCTTAGTGGTTTTGTTTCAAACAGTTTTCCTTTGCCGCAAGGTGTTCCGCAAGGTTCCTGTTTGGGGCCGCTATTATTCACCATTTATGCCAGCAAGCTCTTCCAAGTTATAAAAAATCACCTGCCTGATGTTCATGCTTATGCGGATGATGCTCAGCTATACTTGTCTTTCAAGCCCGACAATGTAGTGAGCGAAGCTACTGAATTAGATGCAATGGCGCGTTGTATTAGAGATATACGATCGTGTATGATTATGGACAAACTCAAAATTAATGATGGTGAAACTGAATTTATGATAGTCGGTACTAGACAGCAGTTGGAGAAAGTCAATATTGATCACCTTATGGTCGGTGATACAAGAGTAAGCCCTGTCACGAGTGCAAAAAATCTCGGAACTTGGTTTGACTGTAATCTAAATCTGAAGGAACATATCAATAAGACCTGTAAAACAGCGTATTTCCATCTCCATAACATTCGTCGAATTAGGAAATATCTATCCAATGATTCTGCTCAA
The DNA here is from genome assembly GCA_024195265.1 of Dendrophyllia cribrosa. Lineage (NCBI taxonomy): Eukaryota > Metazoa > Cnidaria > Anthozoa > Scleractinia > Dendrophylliidae > Dendrophyllia > Dendrophyllia cribrosa. The sequence continues at coordinate 37,771,546 of JAJLRJ010000002.1, read as the reverse complement.
ACGTTAGTTCATGCACCTGTTATGGGACGAGTTGATTATTGTAATAGCCTTCCTTTCGGTCTCCCTGCAGTGCATTTAGGAAAACTACAACGTGTTCAGAATTCAGCTGCTCGTATAATTTTTGACGTCTCTAGATATGACCACATAACGCCCGTGCTGCGCTCTTTACACTGGTTACCTATTGAATATCGCATCAGTTTCAATGTACTTATTATTACTTTTAAGGCAATTCATGGCGCTGCACCTGAGTATTTAAGTAATTTGATAAGTGTTAGGGAAATGTGTAGATACAGTCGGCGATCGAACGCTGGCATACTTCTTAAACAACCGAGTGCCAGACTGAAGACAGATCTTTTACATCCGCTGCCCCTTAGACTTTGGAATAAGTTGCCTTTGAATGTCAGAAATGCGTGCACTTTAGCCAATCTTAGGTTAAGCATTTTTAAGAATGACGTTTTTGTAATCTATTTTTATTAGGATATAGGATGAATATGTTTATTTAGTGGATTTAATTTTTTTTTATTTATTAATCTAGTTTTTATGATTGTTAAGGTGATTCCTCAGAAATAAAAGCTGTTGAACGATTTTTTTAAATTTTTCCCCAACAGCTCCCTACCATAAGTTGTTTCGAAAAATTCAATAAGAAAGATAGGTCACCATGCTCGGTAAAGAGATGATGGACCAATGTTGCCCATTTATGCCTATAGCAATACCGATCACGCACGTCATTATTTGATCGGTTCATGTTTCTTTTCCCGGTAACCCGTGAAAGCAAAGTTTACAATTCTTCAAAAAAACTTGATAGGTTAAAGTCTCCACCATATGGGAACACTTTGAAATAAAAGTTATAAAAAAGTCACACATCTTCAAATGACACGGACTCAAAACATTCCTCGCGTCCATGTTTTCAAGGTCATCAATTTGCTCCCACGAGTAACTGATTTGAGAACGTTTTTAGCGATATCTTTTTTTCCCGTCGAGGATTTTTTTTTTAACTTTTTTAACTTAAAAAGCATTAATTTAACATCAAAATGATGCAATAAAAAATATAGGTCACCATGCTCGTCAGAGAGAAAAAGACAGTCGTATTTTCTAACAAGCTTGCAGGCCTTGCAGGCGCTTACACTGTCGTTTGATTTTCTTTTTCTCTCTAGATCTTGAAACAAAATTTCAGTTCTTTTTTTCACTGATGATTTTATGAAGCGCCCATTTTTATGCCTGGTGAGGTTTCCGGCCAAAAAAGCAGCCATGTTTTAATGCTGCCGATGTTGCGAATTACGTGTGTTATGCGCAGTACAGAATGCGCAGTGCAATACTGAGGAATCACCTTAAGCGCATTTGATCATATGTAAATGTTAATTTGCGCTATAGAAATATTAAATATTATTATTATTATTACTTTAAGGGTGCTTATGATGTCATAGCCATTGCCATGGCAACAATACAGCTCTCTGAAAAGAGCCTCTAAAACTTAGTTTTTGCGAATTATTTTTTAAAACTAATTTGGTGACCTATTAGTTTTTTCTCAATTTGAAAAGAACCACTAATTTTCTTTTCTTTTTGGTGCTATGACAAAAATCTATCAAGTGGAAATCAAGTTATTTCCAAAAAGGTTGTTGTCAGATAAGAAAAACATTGCGGTAAATATTTTTTTCTCAACACCATGCATTCTTTGGATCAGGTGAAAAAATTTGCTGGGAAAACATCCTCAAAAGCATGTGAACTTGATCCACTACCTGCAGCTGTTCTGAAGAACTGCCTCCCTATCATCTTGCCTACTTTAATCTCGATCATCAACAAGTCTCTTATGAATGGTATAATGCCACATTACAAAACTTTTCATTTCAGTGTATTGACCAAATTAATTTTGTCAATCTATCTGGCAATCTTGAAAATTTACTCATCACAAAGGAAGCTTACTGGAGCTCACAACTTTTCACAATATCGCCACTCCAAAAACAGAAGGTAGTTAGCAGAAGAAGAAGTTAGTTTAGATAGCAGGACCCCGTTGATAACATTACTATTGTACTGAAGGGTTATCCTGCATAAATATTCAATTGTTATTATTATTATTATTATTATTATTATTATTATTATTATTATTATTATTATTATTATTAATTCACTTCAATTATTTTGTCGACAAGTGTTCCCCAAAGGACACAGCTTAAGGTGGCTCGACTGGGTTTTTGAGTGACGATACCGTTTAACTACCACAAACGATCCAACGGAAAATCGATTGCCACAGCTGTACAAGAGAAAGATTAAAGTTTCAGATGAGGTAAGTTTCATGGAAATCGGAGTTGCCATAGCAACGTTATCACGTCATTCTCTGTTTTACTTAATATCGAATTACTTGTCATCAAGAGATAATTTTGGAAAACGCTCTCTGGATCTTTGACCTGACGTACTTGTCCTAAGGTCTACAAAATTTTACAAATTTCCATGGAAGCGTTTTCGAGAAAATTTCGAGTGAAGAACAAAAACAAAACAATTTTGAAATGTTATTAAAACTTATGTCTCCAAGGCTTGATGAAATAATATTTTGGTCTTAAATGAATTTTATACCATCCAAATACCTTGAGTGAAAAACTCTCCGAAATCGTTCATTTGAATTTTATAAACGCTGGCTTGAATATGAACTGGTCTGGAGTGTTATTTCGCGTTTTTATCAAAAATTGACCCTACACTTATTAAAATGGTCACGCGTTTTCCAAAATTCTCTCTTGATGACAAGTAATTCGGTATTATATAAAACAGAGAATGAAGTCATAACATTGCTATGGCAACTCCGATTTCCATAAAACTTACCTCATCTGAAACTTTAATCTTTCTCTAGTACAGCTGTGGCAATCGATTTTCCGTTGGATCGTTTGTGGTGGTACACAAGTTTCTCAAAGTTAAACGGTATGGTCACTCAAAAACCCAGTCGAACCACCTTAAAGGTCAAATGAACCAAAAATTTGACATTTTTTCTTTTAGTCCAATATTAATGCAATATGTTTAATGAGTACCAAATAAACATATTCTGAAGTTTGAAACTAATTTGACTTGGCATCGCAGAGATATTGGAAGTTGAAAAATGCGACTTTTTGGCCTTCATAATCGTAAAGCGATCGGGAAAATTGTCGGAAAGTGACGTCACTATTGACCACCTCAAAACAGTCAAGGTTCGAAGTTGAGAACAATAGGTTTACTGAGCGAAAACAATGCATGCCTGCACGTGCGTTTTATATTTTAGTACATTTCCTTGCCGTTCCCTGCAAAACAACAACGTCAAATGATCAAATTATAGGTTTTTGTGGAGAACGTGAACTCACAACGGTTAATTTTATTTTCTCTATTTGAAATTTAAAGACGTCACTATGAATTCAACAGTTTACCTTCACAAAAATTACCGCGTAAGCGGAGATGATTGACAGACAGGGAAAGTTAACCTGGACTAAACTACAAAGCGAGGTGGATTGAAAAAACTTAACTCTGTTAAAAAATCTATTGTATAAACAGATGAAGTTTCTCGAAGCAAGATTTCGTCGCTCAAAGCTCTTCGTTTCTTACCAAAACACAGGTTCGAGCTCCTCGGCCATTTTCAATGCGAAAACAGTGGAAATCTTTAAGTTTTAAGAATATACACAAGCTAGAATACTCAGTATTCGCCAGGAGAGAGGACACTGGGAATGAGGTTGGCTCACTAATAGTGACGTCACAATCCTTACCAATCCTACCACTTGTAGTGCGCGGCCATTTCAGAAACGTTTTCGTGAAGCCTTCGGAAATCTTCGTACTTTTAGCTATGTTACTTCCTTAAAGGCTCAGGAAGGAAAATTTTTGCGTAAGTTTGCTTTATTATGGTTTCTTTTACCGTTTAAATGGATAAAGAAAAAATTTCAAATTTTTGGTTCATTTGACCTTTAAGAAAAATCTTCAACAGAAACAACATCAACATTAGTTACAGCTGTGTGAGCAGCATAAAACAGATCATCGACAACCAAAACAAACATAAACTAAAACCATTCAACAACAGCACACTTAAGAGTGAAAAAAAAATCATGCAATTGCCGAAAAAAAGACAAATGCCCCCTGGATGGAAACTGCCTGCAAGCTGCCGTAATCTACCAAGCAAAAGTAACACGCAAAGATAACAACACATGTAAAACCTATGTTAGGCTAACTGAAAACAACTTCAAAACCCGTTACAGAAACCACACCACATCGTTCCGGAATGCATCATCTAGAAATTCAACAGAGCTCAGCAAACACATCTGGTCACTAAAAGACAATAACATTGAGCGCGCCACGCAAATTACAGTACGTGGCATGTTATAGCACAAGCAAAACCATATACCAGTGCAAGCAAGGGATGCAACCTGTGCTTACTGGAAAAGTTCATTATTATCTTTCAACCACATTGCTGCACACTGAACAAAAGAAAGGAACTTGTCTCATGTTGTAGGCATAGAAGCAAAGCGTTACGGCGTAACAATAGTGTAATCCCTTGAGCAACTTTTCATGCAAATATCTGATATTTAAAGTGATTGTTGTGAAATACATTCAGTATTAAACTCCTGATGAGTGAGGTAACTCTACCTCGTGAAACAGTGCTGAAGAGATACAACAACTAGTTATGTTTTAACTCTCCAAACCAATTATCTATATATATATCTGTCTGAATTTTGGAAAAGGTACCTGCCATTTTTGTTATGTCACTTACTAAAATACTGTATTAGGAGGGCAAATTGTTCTCAAATTGGACTCGGGTTGCAAACTGTGAGTAAAAACTGAAGATACAAGCAATTGCAAAAAGAGTTGAGACATTGTGTACTGTTGTGCATATTTCAAGGATACATTTTGAGTTTAAAGGGTTAGGGTTAGGATCAGGATTAGAATAGTTGTTCTAGTGATACAGCATTAGTGCAGTGTTTGCCCAGTATCGCTACAGAAGCAATAGCAGTGAAGTTCACTAATTACTAGCAGTCGTTTTACAGCATTCTAAACAAACAAACGAGATAAAAACAGAAACACACACACATATAATGCGATGCTACAAATAATTTGAACCTGATCTCACCGGCTAGAATAGTCAACTGATCTGATCTCGCCATAAGAAAAAAGAGCTCATAGAACCTATTCTAAATTTATATTATTCTCAGAAGAAAGTTGAAATGAACAAGATCACTATTCTGACTCACGGCCGCTAACTATTCACTTTGGCGGTCGGAAGTTTAACATTCGCGGAGCGTAAGCTATATTCACGAAATTCGGATGGAAGGGCTATAGTCTTATAGAAAGTGTTTTGCTGAACTAGCGGCTCAACAGCTAAACAGCTAACAATTCCAAAGCGTGAAAAACATCCGCTGTCAACAGGACGTATGATGTTTGAGATTTAATTAGCCAAATCGCCGAGCAAAAAGTGTGAGTACCGATAAACCACATTCTTTCGCTAAAACACACACATTAAAACACACAGTGAAAATGCGTTTCTTTTACCAGAAAATTCAGCCAAGACGGCGTCTTTATGCCAAAGCTAGTAGGCTGAAATTAAAATTTGACAAATACTTCAGGCGAGAGAAGCGGTTTAAGATTTACATAAATCGTGTAACAACGCGCCAAAACTAACACGAAACATAGCGGTTCGGCTTGATGTAAAACCAAAACACCATAGTTATTTACTAATAGAGATATAACAAAATCAAGTACAGAGTCTAACTGCATAACATTAAAACACTTACGGAATTTTTGGGTTCACTTCGGTCCACCTTCCATTCCGCTTGCTGACAAAGGAACCATAATATGTTTTCTGACCCTTTTCAAAGTCACGCAAAGTAACGTGACGCCGCTTTTAAAAGCTACGATCTTCTACATTTCGTCTCGGGTAGAAGGATAAAAAGACGCTTCTTTCGCTGGAGACGAGCAATCTACTTTATTGCTGAGATTATTGCCCTTCCTGCCTCTTCGTTTTTATCGCAAGCTTCTCATACAGCAAAAAGAACGCAACAGATACCGCAATGAATTATGGGAAACTCCTGAGTTCAACGAACGGGGAATGCCATCCAACTGATTTTTCACAAAAATATATAAGTCTAAAAGCACCTCTTCAATTCTAAACTTCGGTCACAGCAAGGTGTCACAAATGGGCTGCAACTCACGATCATACAGTTTTTAGACAAGACGTGCTTTTAGACTCTGTCTGGATCGGCTTGCCTACCGACTGTGAACGGCCGCAAGAGTGCCAACATCAGCACTATTCGACAGTCGAAAAGCAAAACACCGCTCGTTTCTTTGAAAGGTGCTAGTGACTTACGGGTTTCCGGACTTAATGATGTCCTTCAACCACCAGACGGGCACAAATGTGGCGAACAAAGAAAATAAAATTGACTACAGGAGCTCAAAGCCAAATGTAAGTTTCGAGAGTGGCTTCAAGATCGATCGACCATCGTTACTTTCCCACTTTGATTTGAATATTACGACGTCATGGACACGTGATAATTCCTATGTAAAAGACTCTTTTCCAGATCTCTTCTGTAGTTAGCGCGAAAGTGGTTTCTGCTAACGTTAACAAGTTACAACTCAGGGCGTTATATTTACTTCAAAGTAAAACCTAGAATTACCTCGAAGCTTACTTAAAATACAGTGCATTTTAACTGTTTGTTCTCATTAACTCTTTCTGTAAACCGTTCAAAGCTTTCGTATGTGATGGTGTTTTTTTACGCGCTTGTTGTTTTAACTCCCTTTTTACTAAATTGAAAACGTTTTCTATGTAGAAGAACACCTGCAGATGCTTTCATATCATTTATTTTAATTTATTTGAATACTATAATGTATTTTACCAAAGATTGTTCGTTGGGTGCCCCTGTACATTTGAAGTGACATCAAACCTTCAATTGCTACTTTTTGTGAGGCGCCTTTTCTTAAAATCAGACAGATATATATTCATTCAAATGGACAGACTGCAAATCACAGTAGTTGCTAAAAATATATATATCTCTGTGTCGTAACTGTTCATCAGTAGGATGCCTAAAATGTGTGCAATTCCACAATTGGTTTCGGCTCCATATATTACTAAGTAAATCTATTTGGATACAATAATTAAAAAATGTTACCTTAAGGTCTCCATTGATAGGCACATGCGAAGGTTCTGCAAGTCTGTTGTCAATATCCTCTTTAATACCTTGGATGATCTCTTCCTCAGTTTCTGATTCTGATAATGACGACAAGTTAATGATTTCATCTGAGCCATCACTGCTGTCTGAAAATACATCCTTTTCTGCTTCTGGTTCTGTAACATTATACACAATAAACCACATTATGTAACATATACAATAAACCACATTATACACAGTAAACCACAAATACCCATGATCATGAAGGTCTATATGAAGCCATAATGAAAGCAGACTGGAGGTAATTTTAAGAAAAATGATTCACAACACATTTAATTTAACAAAGTATGTTTTGAATTTATAAAAAGTTGTTACAGTAATAATGGAGGAAAGCATTTAGGAAAGATAAGACTAATAATAATTATCTAGTCAAAACACCTTTTTCTTTTGTTTGCTCCTCTTAGTACTTTCATTTGTTATTGCTGTAAGAACTCTATAAGTTTAAATCTACTTTGAATCTTTCCATTTATAACTGACAAAGATTGACATTTTCATCAAACCCACATTTGGTTAGCCTTATTTTATAAATGAACTAGAAAACGGCAGCTAAATGTACTCATATAACCTAATGCGAATACTCAAGAGAGACTGGCCGGGGTCAATAGCCCATGTATATCAAAATAGTTCTAACATGACTTAGAGGATTTCTGACAAAAATTGAAACATTTCCTAGATTACTTTGTCTTTTAATTTCCATAATAGACAAGACCAAATATAGAAGTTTAGCAGAAAACATTGGTGCCATGTTAGAATTTTGATGTTGATTGGTTATTCATTACAAGTACATTGTACTTGAATAATGTTAACCTTCCCCCTCTTGTGTTTATGCCAGCTCATGTAAGCAAGGAAGACTACATACCCCAAAATAACTATCCTGGGAAATGAATTAAACCCTGAATATAACACTTGAATCTCTCTTATTCTACATTGTTCCTAAAAATAATTTAATCTATCTTCCTCAAATTCATTGAAGAGCTATATGTCTACAAGACTCATTAAAATAAATAAATAAATGAATAAACATATCAACTTTGTTTAACTAGGGTGACACTTGGCAGTCATATACCAAAAATTTATTGTCTGACTTGAGCTTGATCTGTGAAGTTACAGTCAAAACTGGTCAAGTGTTTCTGCCTAGAGTGTTTTAATCAATTCATTATTACAAATTTGATTTCATAACTCAGTTCAATAATGCACTCCTCAGATGAGGAATGCAAAATTTAAAACAAGCCTTGATCCAAACTCAGATTTTAATTGGGCTTGTGTGCGGTTTCACATGCTTGGCAGGCATGAGAATTTAACAGGTTTCTCAGTATTTGCATAATCAAACAACGGTCCTCTTATATCGTTTTTTTTTTCATTGCTTTTTGCCAATCACTTTATTATAACCCTCCAAAATACCAAAAAGTCTTTCCTGTGTTTCTGTTTCTGAAGGAAATAAAAAAGCAAAAAACACTTAAGTGTTAATTATTTATAATAAATGACTGCGGGGACATGAATTATGCAAATATCAAGAAAGAGTGTGAAGCAGTGCATTAGTCCAATCAAAATTCCATTTTTGAATCAAGGCTTCTTTTGAATTTTTTTTATTGTTTATTCAGAGACATAGAGCAGATTATTCAAATGAGTGATGAAATCAAAATTTCAATAACAAATTCATTAATTCACTTTAGACAGGAATGCTTGGCCAGTTTTGACTATAAATCTATAAAAAAGAGCCTATATAAGCTTACATATATGCAATCAATACATACATGTACCATTTTATTAGACTAATTAAAATAATTTACTACAGTATTTGCAAATTCAAAACCTGACTGTGAAGTTCTACATGTATTCTTTTACTCATTTTATATCAAGGACAGTTTGGAAAAAATACTCAAAGTGTAAAAATCTACTTTTTGCCATTGTAATATTCATTTTAAAACATGCGAGGAGGTAGAATCAATCATTAAGCCATTACACGGTTGAGTCAAGACTCGTTTCAATGCGAACATGCATATTACAAAATAGAACTAATAAAATAAACTATACATGAGTGTGCAGTGTTCCTCTGCTTATCATCTGTCTACCTTCATCTTCCTTTTTCTTTGCAAAAAATGAAATAAACTTTGCATTTCACAAAATGAAAAAATTTGCATCATTGACTTGTTCTTGTATTTGTTCATTTTCTGAGTGGATGACAATGTTTGTGACATACCATGCTCACTTGGACGGCTTCTCTTTGTGTCAGGTTCATCTGCAGCAGCAGCAGCAGCTTCAAGCCTTCGGCGTGGTGGCAAAGGGGGAGGTGTCTCCTCCCCAGAATCCTCTTTGTCAGCAGCCGCTGTACTGTTTTGCTCAGCGGTCGCTGTAGTGTTTTGCTCAACAGCCACTGTACTGTTTTGCTCAGCACTCTCCTGATTGCCATCATTTTCCTCTAAAAACAGATTATATTTGTAGATTGGTACCGCTTAGGTTACTAAAATCTAAAATGGCTACCATTAGAATTATCGCGGTACCTTTTAGGGTATTGAGCCGAAAAAATATGACAGAATATGACGTGTTGTTTTAGAATTGGTATCTCTTAGGGGTAAAAATTATTTTGAGCCATGCCCATCGAACTCGATTCTGGTACCTTTTAGGGTGATTTTCGAAAATGTCTGACAAGCGCCCCGTCATTTTTATATTTGAGTCCCACCCCCTCCCCTCCCGGGCTCCTGAGTTGTACTCATTCTGTTCACTATTCAAATGGATGTTTTTTTTAAGTGAGGCCAAGTACAAAACCACTCATACATGTACTTACATACTTTATTTGAATAATTAATGTTTAAAATACTCTTAACAGTAACTGTAAGCTAGTTTACAGGTACTCCACAATGAATAATTAAAATATATAAAATATGTTATAGTAACAGGAAATATACTTATTTATTATATTAACACCAATGAAATACTAGGTGAGCTTTCGCGCGTAAACATCATATCTTCACACGTGAGGATAACATGTTATCTTCACACGTAAAAAGATCACCATTGCTACATTGTTCTACTTTAGGACTACAAAAAAATATATTGATTAAGTGAAATGGTTTGATTTCATTGGTGTTTATATAATAAACAGAACATTACATGGCCGCTTGAAGATACGAAATTTCTCTTCTCGTGTTGAAAAATATTTCACTCGTTCGCTGCGCTCACTCGTGAAATATTTTTCAACACTCGAAGAGAAATTTTGTATCTTCGCGCAGCCATGTAATATTCTCTATATATACAATAGAAAAATAGGAAGTTTGAATACTTTGAAACATTGAGTACATTGATTCGGAGGGTAGTTCAAAAGCCAAAAAGTTTAAAATATTCTTCAATGATCATATTTAAAATTGATAAAAATTGATAAAAAATGACTACTCAAAGGAATATTAGTATATATGAAATAAAACTAATATTCATGTGATTGAAAGGCTTCGAGCAGTTAGCTTTGCTTTAAAAAAAGAATCTAAAGGCAACTTGGAAATGACCAATTACTTAACTTTGGCTTTTTACACTTTTATGTCAAACAACAATGTTCTGTCATGTTATAAAAAGATGATCAAAGGAGAAGTTGTAAAACGAGTAAGTCAGCAAAAGCTAAGAAAGGCAACTTTTCCATATATTTGCCAACAAACTGAAGATCCAATACAAAGCTATCTCATGCTACATATTCAGGACTTACCAGCATTACTCTGTAAGTGACGGTCCACAGCTCTCTGATATATTTCTGGCATCAGAACTCGAACACCCTCTAGAATTGCCAGATATGTGAAGCGCAGCTGATCCGGCGTTTGTATAAGACCTACTCTGTACTGACGCATCTCTAAGAGCACGTCGGTAATACTTATCTGATCCATCTCCTCTGTGCATTCAATCTGGTTGACAAAAGCAAAGAAACACTAGCACTCAAGACTCTTTCAAAGTGTGCCATAAACACTTCCCTATTTAATTTATAATTATTATTGAGTGGCTGGCAGGGTGCATAAAGGGCCTATGTCAAATTTGCACATTTTTCACTCACAAATTATTTTTTTTAGCCAAAAATGCATTGTCGGGGGCAGACACAGAGGGGGAGGGATGGATTGGGTAGCCAGCCACCCCCCTTTTGATCGTCGGTTTTAACAGTTTTCTTTTTAATTGCAACGATGAAAAATTTTATAGACTGAGGCATATACCTGTAGCCACCCCCCATAAAAAAATCCTGGATCCACCCCTGATTGTGTGACTGAAACAATGGCTGGCCAACATTAGCTGAAGTTAAGAGATTAGGCCAAAACATCCTACATCTTTGGAAAAAATGTTTTGACCTAACGCATTTTGTCTTTTTTTGGAAAGTACAGGATCTTTTGGCCTTATTAGCTTTCTGTCACTTTAACTTACATGAACCTGTCATTACTTTAGTAAAATAATGCTTTCTCAATTTTAAAACACAATTTGTGAGTGGAAAATGTCAAAATTCAACATGGCCTTTATGTACATGTACTTAACCCTCGATAATTATCAACTGAGTGAAAATTACAGTGAGTGATTTACCTCTTTCAAGATTGTATCTACCATGACAAATGTTCCTGATCTCCCTATGCCAGCACTAACAAGAAGATATGCAAAGTGTGAGTAACAGTCAGCGATATAAGAAAGAGGTGATTCTTGTATAAAAAATTATGTAAAACACACCTGCAGTGAATTACGCATGGTCCTACATCCGGAGACAGCACTCCTGCCTTGCGCACTTCAAATAGAAATGCTAGAAAAGTGGCTGGTGATGTGGGCACTCCAAAGTCGGGCCACGTTAGGTAATGAAAATGATCTATGGAGCGTCTTTCCCCTGTCTGTACAAAGGGAAAAGAAACATCAAGAAAAATGGTTTGCAGTGCTAGTGGAAAGTATCCAGTGTCCAAATTTTTTGTATGTAGAACTGAACAGAATTTATGATGTCATTTTTCAAAATTTCCATGTGCTGTTGTTTCTTTTGGCCTAGCTGTTAAATGGTTCAATAATTGAACCATTTTATAGCTAGGCCAATAATACAGTGCAACCCTAATAATATAACAAAGTGCCAAGGGACTGGGGAAATGTGTTTGTTATATAAACGAAACCCCAATATAAAGAATTTGTGGGAAAATGACCAAAACCTTTGTTATATCGGGGTTTGGTTTATAATTAACTTACCTTAAAAATAAACAGTGTTACGTTGCATCACTCAGCATTCGATTTAATACAACTGTGTCATGCAATTACTACACTAACAGTATATTGGTAATACGGTATTGGTAATAGCTAGGGCACTAAAACTACTGTACAAGTCTTGCTTGTTTCTATCGCACCATACACTTTTCAGCAGCACACAGTCTTTTACAAATAGAATGTCTAATCAAATTTTAAAAGGATTTCAATCGCTGTTAATCTTAGTTGCATTAAAGTTCAGTTGCGTGATGACATTTATCTGTTATATATATTATCAGGGTAAATTTTATGCTTGGGCTTCTAGATTGTGTTCATTTCAACAGGGACTTTGTTATACAGGGGTTTATTTGTTGTATTGGGGTTCTGTTTCATACATTTTATTATAACTTTGGCCAGGGTGAAGAACATCATTCGTTATACTGGAGACTTTATTATATAGGGGTTCATTATATTGGGGTTTTATTGGGGTTAGGGTCAATACTATAAAGGCAGATTAATCTTAACTTATACTTAACTTGAAATAAACCTTGTTGTTGTTTTTTCTGTTGTTATCTAGTAAACTCAGTGAAACAACAAAATAATTTGTAACTAAGCATGAGTAATAAAAGCAGACATGTAGAAGGGAACAGACAGAACAGCCAAAACATGGAGCATTAAAAAGACTGCCGAGACAGAACAGCCAAAGGATGGAGCATTGAAAAGACTGCCCAGACTGCAAAGGAAGTGTGGATTTAAGTAGTGTTGGGAATTGGTTAAGATTTCCCAATATTATTGATCATTGGAAAAAATCAGATTATCCCAATGGATTAATCATCCATTAAATTCATTAAGAAGTACTCCAAGTATTTTCCCCCTTCCTTACCCCCCCTGATAACTGTACACACTTGGTGCTGAGGTGAATAAAATGCAAAACCTGCTGAGACACTCTTTTGAGTGTTTAAAACAGCTTCTAAAATTTGAAGCAAAGTGCTCACAAAATTTTATGGTATATTGTACATGTATGCAATTTGTATCACTAACCAAACCTCCTTCATGGTAGTGGTTTCCTTTGTTTTGTCTTCATGAATTATTAACAAGTTTGAGGAGTGTTTTTAAGTCATTCATAGGCATAATGAGATTTACTGCAGTACAACTGGCCATGCACCATTGCACTGTATTGTCCTGAATGATAATTGCCAAAGTTACATGTTCATGTAGATTATTTCATTCTTAAGTTCCTTTTATTAAATACATGTAAAAGAATGTTCACATTCATACTCACTAGCACATTTTCTAGTTCCAGTGTTCTAATAGTAAAGTACTCATTGTGTAATTCCTGAAGGTAGTAGATTTTGAAATTTCCAAACTCCAGTTGATTGACATGACCATATGCTTCTCCACATGGCCAGTATTGATAACATTTAATCTGTAAAATAACACAAAGAAAAATTGTTCATTTTATTCAGAGTTTGGAGTTCTTCCTGTTATGACTTGTATGTATCTACAAATGTAGTAAGAACAGTAATTTGTTATTTGCACATGTTGTGATTTATTGTAAGCTCACCTAGTAGAATGGAAGGTTAATGTATTGCAGTACCGTTTGGTATTTTTGTAGAGCTTCGGACAGGCGTAAATTGGAAAGGCTACAGGAGAGAGCTCTACTTACAGTATTAAACATTATTACACGACTAAGACAGTCAGAGGGCCAATAACTAAAATCAACCAATCAGAATGCTCGATTGCCGGTCCAATATTCTCTAAGTATTGGACCGGGCATTGTCCCGCACGATCCCGCGCGATCCTCCCGCCAGCAGGAGTCGTGTAATAAATCTCTTATAAACCAAGCTTGCTCAGGACCGTACTGGGAGAATATCGGCCCTCGGTCTTTTCTGTACAGACCTCGCTGCGCTCGGTTCGTACTGTCAAGACCTCGGGCCAATATTCTGCCAGTACGGCCCTCGCGCTTGATCAATAAGATATGTGTATCGAACTCATATGAGAATCTGCTTAGGCGGGATAATTTTCTGAGTCTTTATAACTAAGGATATATGTTGTAGGTTAAAACTATTTTAGGTTAAAAATTATTTCAAACTAGGTTAATTTTTATTTTCCTTTGTCCCAGATTCATTAACATAATCTCAGACAAAGGGAAATAAAAATTAACCTGGTTTGAAATAATTTTAACATAAAATAATTTTAACCTACAACATATGCATGTACAAAATATTAATAGCAATTCTGAAGTTTAAAGCTAAGAACTACCTACTACCAAAGTATTTAAAAGACCTCTTCTATATACACAGGGAAAGGGGAAAATGATACAACTTAAGGAATTCCGATTGTACTTTACCATGCTTTCACACTATTAAGGAGGTGAACCTTAACTACAGTTTCAGAGTCGTTGCTAGGGGCATTATTTCATGGTTAGCAGTTCTCGCGTGTCATAAACTGCTAACGTGATGGGAACTATGAAACTGAACACAAGACATCACTAAATCGACATTGCGCATGCCCAACTAGTGCCAGTCCCCAACTGCATGTAAAAAATACAAAGGAAAAGAGATCAAAATCCAATTTTTTGGCAAATTGTAAGCAATTCACCTTTTTTTAACATCTGTAGCATGGAATTACCATTTAGACGAAAAAAGAAAAGCTATTAAGGTGGCTCCAAGTAGTTTTTTTTGGATCACACTTCCCTTTTTGAATGTGCTTATACATATTCTTACTTTAGCTCAATGAATCTAAATTTGATACCAGATGTTAGGCTTGGATGAAGGTTTTGGGCGACGCTCTTTTTATGCTGATCAGCGTTTCCATAGCAATGGTAAACAAACATGGCGAAAAACAGTTTTTCCTAAATATCTTTCGATTTTGGGGCTACCCGCAGCAAACGAACAAATGCACTATAATCTACATAAAGTAGCACACTAAATGGGAAAATTTTAAACAAATTAAACTGTTTGATTTTGAATAAATTGCTAAAACATTTTTAATGTGTTTTTCATGTTTTTCATTCCGTAGGTCTCACAAATTATCATTAAATTACCACAGAAAGTTTCCTCAGACTTAAATTATTACTCATTATTATCAATATACACGGCCAAATAAGAAACTGCCTTCGAGAAAACACGCGTGAGTGGCGGGCGATATTAAATTTGACGGGCTGCAAACGCATTTACGGCCCTGTTTCTGTTAAACATTTTTTTCTTGTTAAATGAATTTGTACGATTTGACCTTGTGTATTGATAATAATGATAATCACATGACTTTTGTCGGGCATATAGTTTATTTGTGTCCCTCGTAGCATCATTTGCACCCTCGCTCCGCTCGGGCGCAAATGATGCTACTCGGGCCACAAATAAACTATATGCCCTCCAAAAGTCATGTGATTGTCCTATTGCAAATAGCTCTGACTAACTCCTCGGCAACAAAAAGATCGAGCTTTTTATTCAAATGCAGTTTTGCTTGACGTTTTCACTCTTTTTGAACTGCATTTGAATGAAAAGCTCGATCTCTTTATTGCCGAGGAGTTAGTTAGAGCTATTTGCAGGCAGTAATAATTTAAGTCTGAGGAAACTTTCTGTGATCGAAATGACCGATAACTGAAGTACTTTCAGACTTATACTATTTTGTTGTAATTTTCAGGTGGGAAGTTCCCTTTCGGTTTTGCCATAGGATTTCCCAACATGCTTTGGGACAGTGGCAGAAGGGTCCGCTGTGCGTGGTTGGGCACTTGAAATACAGCTTTGGGCAGCTTGAAGTGAGTTCTTGCTGGCTGGTGGGAAGATGTTTCGCATTTGGAGTCTTTAATGCAACATTAAAATCGATCTAAAAGGATTTTCAAATCGAGGTACGCGTTTTGATGCGTATCTACCTTTAAATAATAAAACTTAGTCTTAATTGAGCATGTGTTCCTCGATGGTCTTGGGGTTGGGTCCGGGATTTGCACTCGGCTGGCCCTGGGTTTGATTCACGCTCAGCATCCTTTTTTTTTTTCCAAACTGGAGATTATGGAAGTGATCTACTTTTTTTGCGTTCGTAAAAAATCCTTACGTTTAATTTAAAAAATATATCGAACCGTGTCAGTGTGAAAACATAAGCTTACCGTAATATTGTGTTACAATACAGTGTAGGAGCCTTAAGTTTGAAATTTTTTTTTGCATATGGTATTTCTCGAAAATGATGGAAAAAACAACAGAAAAAACTCTGAACAATGTTTTGCAACTAATTTGTAGTTCACATGCCAAAAATGGACAAATCTGAGCATGAAAAAATAAAAAAAGGCCTAAAATTCTACATAGGTTGGTTATGCACTCGGCCCTTCAATAAATTGAAGATGGGGGTTGCAAAAACTGCTATTAATTTTTCATGCACTTGTTAATTAAGGAAGATATGTGATCACAATTAGGTATCTTAAGTTTATAAGTAGTAGGTAAAATATGAGTGGGAGATCTGTATGGGCATTTACAATGGTGAGCCAAAGGAGAGCCATTGTAAACGCCCATACAGATCGGACACAAATATTTTATCGTACTTATGAAATGAAACGATGAGTAGAGGTATGTATCAAAAGTTAATTCTACTGTTTAATAATTCATCAACTCAGTTGATTTGTATTGAGGTTTACAGGTGTTTATGTGACTCAAATTGTCATAACTGTTATGAATTAATGAATTTTATAAGTTTAAGAAAAACGACAACAGTTTAGATTTTCAAAGACATGTTTCAACAGCTCTTCTGTCATCTTCAGTTTTGAATCATAAAGTACAAATTTGAATTTATAATAAGTAAAAAGAAATGCTAATAAAAAAAACTGTAACAAAATAATTAAAAAAAGAATATGTGACAATGTGTGACTATAAAGAAAGTTTTAAATTTACAGTGTACATGGTACAAATGTTGGTTTAAAGAAGGTTGTTCCCATTGGATATGAATAGCTTCTTTTATCGTGAGCTAAAAATTGGTGGAAGCATGATCTAAAATATTAAAACAATTAGGTGAACATAAACTATGGCATTGGTTAGAATCTTGCAGGTGTTTTAATATGTTGCACTACTTCTACTGCAACTGCTACTGTAGTACTACTGCTACTGCTACTGCTACTGCTACTGCTACTGCTACTGCTACTGCTACTGCTACTGCTCCTGCTCCTGCTCCTGCTGCTGCCACTGCAACTGCAACTGCTACTGCTACTGCTGCTGCTACTGCTGCCATGCTACTGCTGCTGCTGCTACTACTGCTGCTGCTACTGCTACTGCTGCTGCTACTGCTACTGCTGCTGCTGCTACTGCTACTGCTACTGCTGCTGCTGCTGCTACTGCTACTACTACTACTGCTGCTACTGCTACTGCTACTGTTGCTGCTACTGCTACTGCTGCTACTGCTACTGCTACTGCTACTGCTACTGCTACTACTACTACTGCTACTGCTACTGCTACTGCTGCTACTGCTACTGCTGCTACTGCTACTGCTACTGCTACTGCTTCTGCTCCTGCTACTACTGCTGCTGCTGCTGCTACAGTACCTAATAGTTTAATATCAATTCTCATGAAAGATATACAGGATGCATGTGTTGTACGAACTAACCTGATTTTTCTCAATCACTCTGTTTAACATCACAACAGCAGCAGTGTTTTGTTCCCATATCATCTGCCAGAAGTGCTTTGCAGTATGAGGCAAGGGTCCCTGAATATATTGAAAAAAAAAAAACAATTTAAAACAATTAACTGTATACAGTTTAACAATATCTAAGAACTTTAAACATATAGCATACTTGTGGGTATGTTTCACTGGCCATATCATAGAACACTATAATAAAAAAAAATCACTTAAAGTACTTTCTAAATCTGGAGAAAAGACACTATACAAACGAATTAATTCCCAGATCAAAAGAATATAATTAAGGAGCAGGAGCGCTTTTACAAAAGGCTCTACACCTCTAGGAACTTCCAATTTAGGGGGGATCATTTTTCCACCTTCTTCAATCAAGACAATATAAGGTCGAAATTGACTGCCGACGAGATGCTCTCCTGCGAGGGCAAATTTCTGTTAAAGAATGTTTAGATGCCCTAAAGGCTATGGGGGATGGAAAAAGCCTTGGGATAGATGGTTTCACTGTGGAATTTTATAAATTTTTTTGGAAGGACCTCAGCCATTATTCAGCGAAGTCAATAAATTTTTTATACACAATTGATGAGATGTCGGTCACTCAAAGAAGTGCGCTAATAACTACCCTGCCTAAACCAAACAAAATAAAATTTTAATGTGGCTATTAACATTGAGCAAATGCAGTCAGCTGTTTCTCCCCTTGGGGCAATTGCAGGGCTTTGTCGCTTAACGCTCTCCATGTGCTTTACATATGGCTAATCGTAGCGGATCAACCTTTTGCGAATCGTAGCGGATTCTTGCGGCTTCTCTTTGCTTAATTTGTTACGTTGAAAGTACGTATATTCAAGATGATGGCTCGCACTTTGCATAACAGCCAGGAGGCAGGTTATCCAGCAGCTGTTTTGTCGGCTGCTCCGGCGGTGACATCTTCGTCCAATCCAACAAGTGGTGCTTCAGGAGTCTCAGGAGCCGGTTCGTCACTTCCCCCTGCTAATGTAGTCCCGCCAGATCAGAGTGAGCCTTCTCCTGCCTTTCTAGCATCGGTAGTCCAAGCAACAGCACCAAATCCACCGATCGCAATTGCCAATCATGCGTCACAATCTGCTCCGGGTTTACCATATGTAGGAGATCTCAACACACAAGAGTCGGCCTTGTTCACTGCAGGAACTGGGTTCGCGTCGTCACTGAATGCCACTTCTCAATGTAGGCCTGCTTGTGTTGTCAAAGTTTTGTCAAACTTGACACTTGTTTCCCATTATAATTGTAATTTCCTTTGAGGTGAATTAAAGCTTGTTGTTTAAATACCTTGTTTGTTGTTCGCGGGCTGGGTAGTCCCCTTGGTGGGGGGGGGGGGGGGGGGGGGGGAGGATACCAGCTTCCAAATTCTGCTTCTGGCAGACTTGACATCTCCTCCTTAGAGCTGCAGTACTATTCCTGCAGGGCCTGGCTCTGTTCACTCGCCGAACATATGCTTCAGCCCAGTATAATTTGTTACCCTTTGCCGCCAACTGGGCAAGCTGCATGCATCTGGTTCTCCTTGTCCTGCAGAGGAATGGACATTCATTTGTGTTTATTTGCCACCTTTCTGGCTAGGACCATCATGCACTCTTCCATTAGGGTTTATCTTTCAGGTGTTAGAGCTCTCCATGTTGAACAAGGGTTTCCTGACCCATTGGCCAATTGTCTTCATCTGCAACGGGTTGTTTGGGGTATTAAGTGCTGCCAGGGTTCACCCTCGTTCACTCGTTTACCTATCATGGATGGCCTTATGGTGGTTATCTGGATGTCTTTTCATCTTTGTTCTCCCGACCATTGCATGTTCTGGGCCGCTTGCACACTGGGATACTTTGATCTTTTGCGTGCTTCAGAGTTTACTGTGCCCAATTTGGCAAGCTTCTCATCAGCAGTTCATTTGAGCTCAGGTTATTGATGTGGACTCAATGTCATCTCCATCTAGCATGCATATCAAGATAAAGGGCTCAAAAAACAACCCCTTTCGGAAGGGTTGTTTCATAAACATTGGCCTGGACCCGTACTCCACCACTATGTGCTGTGCATGCCATGATGAGCTACCTAGCAATCAGGGGAGATGCTCCTGACCCTCTGTTTGTGCATCAAAATGGACAGCCCCTTACACGTCTCATCTTTACTGACTGGCTTCGGCAGATTATGGCCGCATCCAACATACAAGGAAATTTTTCTGGCCACAGCTTCTGCATTGGGGCAGCCACAGTTGCAGCATGCAATGGCATGCCAGATCACTTAATCCAAGCCTTGGGTCGCTGGTCTAGCAATGCTTATCAGCTATAAATCAGGACGCCTCCAGAGTCTTTAACAGCTCTTTCCAAAAAATTGGCTTGAAGGCTCTGAAATTGCCATCTGTAGTGCTCCGCTGGGACTTATCTCAAGTTTCTGTAGCAGGCTATGTTAGCTTCTTTGTTCGGGGATTGGCACCTACAGCTGGCTTTGGCGTCATAAGGTATGTGTCTATTAGGGGGCTTGGGTACTAATTTCAATTGATTGTTGGTGCTTGGGGTTAGTTTGGAAGCTCGAAGGTACCAAGTCAACCTGTTTACGGGTCCCTTCGTTCTCCAAGCACGTTGGAGAAGGGTTTGCACAGGTGGTTCCCGCTTCCAGGGTTGCCATGGAAACCTCCTTTGCTGGGTCTGTTCTGCATCAGACACCCCGCTAACCTGTAAGGCACCAGTTCCCAAGCTCATCTATTTGCGATGAGTTTAAATGTGGCTAATATTATTAGGCTAAGTTAACCTCAAGCAAATGCAGTCAGCGGTTTCTCCCTTTGGAGTATGTGACCTGTGGGGCAGCCCTTGGGGCAATTACAGGGTTTTGTCATTTATCGCTCTCCATGTGCTTTGCATATGGCGGATGGTAGCGGATCAATCTTTTGCAAATCGTAGTGGATTCTTGCATCCTCTCCACCCACCCTCTAGGTAAGTGTCTCTTCAGTTAAGTTTCAACTGAATGTTGTTCAGTGTGACGGTGCCTGTTAGTGGCTGCATGCGAGGGGTGGTTCCCGCTTCCAGGGTTGCCATGGAAACCTCCTTTACTGGGTCTGTTCTGCATCAGACACCCCGCTAACCTGTAAGGCACCAGTTTCCAAGCTCATCTATTTGCGATGAGTTTAATTTAAAAAATTGGAGACCAACCTCGGAGTCGATTATAAGTCGCTTGGGCTGCCATTGCAAATCGTATTAAGAAGGTTCTCCCTAGTATCATATCACACACCCAAAAAGGTTTCTTAAAAACAGGTCTATTGCAGAAAATACTAGGCTAATTTATGATATTGTCCATAAATTAAATTCCAGTAACCAAGAAGGCTTATTGTTGTTAATTGATTTTGATTTTAATTTTGGGGAGTCCATGCGACATTGTGTTAAAACCTTTTATAATTGAAGGGCTCCCGGCAATAACGTCCTAAGTACGTTTTTGGAAAATTTTCACTGAAATCTTGGATTTTTAGCCTCAAAAGGGACTCGCTTGCCAAAATTATGACTGGATCATGTAAATATGACTGAAAGGATTTAAACCAGGTCAACAAATCTTCTATCTTTGAACAGAATAATTTTTTTTTTGAAAAGATACATAGGGTGTCCTGGGGGGCCATAAGGTGTCATAGCAGGCCAAAACATTTTCTCAAAGATGTGGATTTTCTTCCCCATTTTGGATCTGTTTTAAGTACCTTAACAATAATAAATCATTTATTTGACAAAACTGTGCTTTTAAAGGTCTAAACATAGTTTACATTTTTAGTGAAAGTTACCAAAAACATACTTAGGACATTCTTGTCGGGAGCCCTTCAATTATATCAATACACTGTAGCTCAATTTTGTACAATAGTAATAGCTCAAATTCATTTTCGGTCTCAAGAGGGGTTAGCCAGGGTGATCTGTTGTCACCATACCTTTTCATTATTTGTGCTGAACTTCTCGCAGATGCAATAAAACAAAACAGTCAAATAAAGGGAATCACCGTTAATAATGAAGAATTTCTACTGGGACAGTATGCAGACAACACTTTCTTCCTTTTAGATGGAACCCAAAATTCTCTCTCCCAATGCCTAAATACAATGTACCTTGGAGCTCTTTAAATAATGCTTCGGTTAAAAGATGAATATAGAAAAAACCAAAGTTGTATGGCTGGGCAGCAAGAGATTCTCAAAAGAAATGTCACTTCCAGATAAAAGTCTTGCATGGATATTTAATAAACCATTCGTGATTCTAGGGATAACATTTTTCGTTGAAATCCAGAAAATAGTAGAGTACAATTACAGAATAAAACTAAAAGAGGCAAGAAAGCTATTAGACTCATGGGCCTGAAGATTTTTAAGCATCTTAGGTAAAATACAGGTAATTAAGTCACTTGCGGTATCTACATTTGTGCATTTACTGACGGCACTTCCTACTCTAAAGGATCTTTTCCTTAAAGAATAGGCCATTTCCGAGTTGCCTTTAGCCTCTCTCTCAAAGCGACGCTAGGTGCGAAACCTTTCATATGAAAATGAGTTTTCATTCACATGCAAATAACATTTATTTGCATGTGAATGAAAACTCATTTTCATATGAAAGGTTTAGTACCTAGCCTTGCTTTGAGAGAGAGGCTATAAAGGCAACTCGGAAATGGCCTATTGGAATCATTTTTTTTTACTCCTTTATTTGGAGTGGAAAGCGCAACAAAGTGGCAAGGAAAACACTCATTAACCCATTCACACCTGAGGATTTTTACGTTTTTGAGTGATTTTCTGCATACACACGCCCCATAGGATTTCGTGACTTCATATTTGGAGTTACCATTGAAAGTGCTGCTGTTCTAAAACACTGAAGGCTCGAGTTTACTGGAAATGTCATTGTGACGATCTCATTTTGCTTGGTTGATTTGCAATAAAGGGTCCAATATGAATTATCTACGATTTTTGGTAAGTTCACAGCCATTTTTCATCTTTAGTAGCTGCCTGATGAGCATCATTAAGCTTGGAGGTAGTTCAGAGTCCACTTCTCAATGAAGCGAGTTAGGTGTTGTACTTCGTTTACGAATTTGGCTCATTGCTCATTGAACTGGAAAAATGGCCGCCTGGAAATGAAGTAGCTTTGGGACTCGACTCTGGATGAATTTCTCGACCTACCGCGGCATATTTTAGAAGTTGCAACCACAGGAGAACACAACATGCGCGAAATTTCGGCGGTGGGTCAGAGTGGCTGTGGACTTAGTATATATATGAAAATTGTGGAGGACGGAATCAACGCTGTCGAAAAATCTGTTTATTTCCCAGCATGCAGTGCATTGGTGATGTTGAAAATCGAGGCAAGGTGAGTATGCACTAGTATAAGAAGCTGTAGCTAGGCCCAAACAACGAATAAGAGCAAAAAAATTCACTGCTAAGCTAGGACTAGGACTGAATTTTGCTGTAAGTTTGCCACGATGATTTGAATAAAAAAAACTAAAGGCAAAAACGTGATTTTTGTTGTTTTTCTATGACGTTAAAAACGGTAATTTTTGTTATTGTCCAAATTCAAACGCTGATATTCTGCAAAAATCGCTGACTTTTTTGTGTTTATTGGGTATCTCAATTTAAAAGACTTTCTAGTCAATGCTCACAACTGCTAGTTAAGGCAATGTTCGCACGATTGAGAAAGTTACAATTTTTTAAAGCAGTGGAGTCTTGTACGGGCGGTTACGGGCGGTTCAGGCGTCAATGGGTTAAAGATCAGAAATAAATAGTGGAGGTTAGATTGTTCACAAATCTCTAAAGATCTCTTGGATTAAAAAAGTATGGGACATTAATTACCAGGCAGATTGGAAAAGGCTCTTGACTTCTGATTGTTTGTACTGGGGGATGTTTCGCTTTTAAATAAAAAAATCACTATTCGCCTTTGTTAGTTCTTTTGTGCAAAATGCCTACTGGAGAGATGTTATCGTATCATGGGCAGAGTATATTATGTGTCCGTGAACCTGTAGAAGCTAGCGACTACTTGTCACAGCCACTGTGGAATGATGTTTTTATTAAGATAGACAACAAACCGGTTTTCTATAAACAGTGGTATATAAGTAATCTTCGCTATGTCAATGACCTTGACAATGAATCCGGTTTTTTCTTATCAAAAGTAATCAACCAAACCAAAGTAATCAACCAAAGCAACCAAAGCAAAGCAACCAAACCAAAGTAATCAACAAGTTTAACTTAAAGAGAAGTTTATAGACTTATGTGCTCAATTTGGAAGTCTGAGATTAAAGACTCTAGTAAAAGGTGACAAGTGGTCACAAAAAGGGTGACCAGTTTCATCTATCACCTATGACAACATACGTAATTCAGTTGCCATAAAGCCAACCAAAGTGCAACGTAAATGGAACAACTTCTTCTATCTCCAGTTAGAGACTGGGCTGCCTATTATAGCACCCTGTTCTTATGCACAAGTGCTAGTAAGCTAAGGAGTTTTAAATATAGGATTTTTCATAGAACTATCAGCACAAATGCAATGCTAAAGAAAATGGGTATTCAAAATCGTGATGAGTGTTCTTTTTGCGGTAGTAAGCCTGAAACCATAGAACATCTCTTTAGGTATTGCAACCGGGTACTTCCCCTTTGGAGCGCTCTCTAAGTTGAGCTAACAGAAATCAAACTAGCTTTTTTTCCTCGAATCTGTTCTCTTAGGATAATTTATACAAGTGGTATGCCTAATAAAAATGCTATTAATTGCATTATTATAGTGGTCAAGTTTTTCATTTATAAATGTAAGATGGAAGGCCATATACCCCTGACTTTTCTGGTCTACTGAGTTACCTTAAATACATGTACCATTATACTTTTGAAAAAATAGCACATTATTTCTATCACAAAGGTAAAATTTTAAGTAAGTGGAAGCCAATGGAAAAACTATTGACTCTTAAGTATCAATGAAAATATTAAAGTATAATAATATTATAATATATATTATTAGTTTATCAAATATACTGAGTGTATTGTAATAGATGTGATGTAATAATGTTGTAATAAAGGGGAAAAATATATATTATTTTATATGATATTTTTAGTTATCTTAGTCCGAATGAGTAGTTTTTTAGTAAAAGATTTTACTATAAAAATTAGCGATAAAAAATCATGACGTTTCGACCTCTCCGAGGTCAATTTCAAGTGGATGTAAGAATACAGAATTAGCATAAATATATTACAGTATAAAAGCATAAGAATGTAGAGAGCGCAAAAATGTGGTAAAATATGTAAATATAAGTGATTAAAAAAAAAAAAATTAAACTAATTAAATAAATAAAACAAGAGTTAAAAGGACTTTCTAAACAAATAACTTAGCGCGTATTGAGTCGCAGTGTTTGTTCAGTGTTGGCTTGAGTTCTTTGATAAAAAGCATGAATGACATTGCGCGAAGTTTTAAGATTTTAAAGAAGTGTCAGAACAAATTTGATTGTCTTATTTTTGAAATGCTTTTTATCAAAGAACTCAAGCCAACACTGAACAAACAGTGCGACTCAATCCGCGCTAAGTTATTTGTTTAGAAAGTCCTTTTAACTCTTGTTTTATTTATTTAATTAGTTTAATTTTTTTTATCACCTATATTTACATATTTTACCACATTTTTGCGCTCTCTACATTCTTATGCTTTTATACTGTAATATATTTATGCTAATTCTGTATTCTTACATCCACTTGAAAATGACCTCGGAGAGGTCGAAACGTCATGATTTTTTATCGTTAGTTATCTTAGTTTGAATTTTCTGAAATCCTTTATAATTTGGGCTGCAAAAGGGTTTAAGTCGGCTGAGGGATGTAGATGTAGTCAGAGAAAATAACAAACCTGAGTAAGAATGTAGGATTTGTTCAACCTTGGAACCTGCAAATACAAAGATATTAATAGTTAAGTTCTGTTTGGAACTTAAATATTAACACAGTGCAACTAATTTCACAGCCCTTTTAACTATACACATTTGTAAGGTAAGTCAAATGAAGCATTAATCAAAGGCTGCGTGAATACACTTGCAATGGTTTGTTTACATGCATACAACATGCAGCCTTCATTTTCTGCTACTTTTAATTGAAGCAACGCCACTTTAGCGAGAAAAAAATGTGCAAAAAGATGAAGTAAAATTTATTGTTTGCAACTTACATGTACATAAAATACAACCAAGGCAACAGGATGATATTAACCAAGGGGCTTCGTTCGAGCCAGGCCAGTGCATGGGATTAGCGAGCTACTAAAATATTATCCAACCAGCGAACATCTGACCACAAAATTACTGACAGGGTGATTTCGATTATTTTTGTCCATCCAAGAAAAACAATATCTGAGCACATAAAAGGTGATGATTTTTAAACAGGTGTGCTGCGAGGTGAAAATTCAATCTTCGCAAGTTCAACTTGCAAGTGAATTGTGTAGTCGACAATATGGCTATCATGTGATAGTCGCCTTGATTTTAAATTTCAAA
Source organism: Dendrophyllia cribrosa (assembly GCA_024195265.1). Taxonomy (NCBI): domain Eukaryota; kingdom Metazoa; phylum Cnidaria; class Anthozoa; order Scleractinia; family Dendrophylliidae; genus Dendrophyllia; species Dendrophyllia cribrosa. The sequence continues at coordinate 37,745,153 of JAJLRJ010000002.1, read as the reverse complement.
CGGCCATTTTATCATGATACTGTATTAAAGGGTTTCGATAGCAAGCTGTATAAAACAAGCGAATGCAAATGTATTTTGCGTGGTGTCTACACAGCTATTTCTCAAAATGTTATTTCCTCAATCAAAAATCAAATACTGTAAGTAACAAACAAACACCTGCATGTTTTGAAAGAAAATGTCAAAAATGAAATACATGTAATGTGTTTTGTGACTCAGTCTAACAGATTACAATTTGTCGGTTCTCAAATCTAATTGGCCACAACACGATAAACATTCCAAAACAAACATATTTTGGGTATTCATAGAACTCGTGGTCACACTCAGGGTTTTCATTAAGAATTGTAGTAGCAGGAGAATAGTGTGAAGTAACAGGAGAATATTATGAAAGAGCGAAGATAGCTACATATTGCCATCGAAATTTAGCAGGACAATTCTGCGTAGTAGGCGGAGAATTCTCCGATCTCCGATGCCTAATGAACTCCGATGCCTAATGAACACCCTGCACACTGTAAAAATTAAACTCTGGAATCAAACAGGTATAGAATTTGCATAAAAATGTGGGCATGTACATGCTTTGTAATTTGAACATTGTACAACGTGCAACCTGTAACACAATGTTACGGTATTTTTTTTTTTATAAAAAACGGCTCAATATTTTCTGAAATACAGTAGTCCACAATATGATATGTGTGATATTTAAGGTGTGCATTGTACACTTGCAGTTCGAAAAACTCAAGGATATAACTTCACTTAAGGAACAGACCCGTTGGCTACACAAATTGACCTTTACTGTGGCAAGAAAACTTTTGTCATGTTAAAATTAATGATAAAAATTGCCACATGTTTTCCTCAAGAGTCAAATGTTATGGGTTGCATTTTAGAAATGAAGGGGCCATTGGAAAACTATGCTAAGTGGGATAAATTGGAAAAAAAGATAAAATTTGCTCCTAATTAGCTGTTTTTGTCACAAGGACTTGTTTTCATGTGGTAAATATTGCCCTGTATGTTTTTCGCTGGTTTTGTGCTTCTTTTTCTAGAAAAAAAAAACGGTCCAAAAATGCTGTCGGCTAATAAAACTCGAACACTGCAGCACTTTGTCTTTGTGTGCTTGATTCCTCTTGGGATTACTGTTTTCACTGCTTTTTAACCGCTCAAGTTGTTGGTTTCACTGCTTTTAATGTTCGTTTCACTTGAAAAATGCGCGAGTCGGTCAGGGTTAGGGTTAAGTTTTGGCTTAGGGTTAGTGTTTGGAAAAGCACAGAAAAAGCACAAGTTCAGATGGCCAAGTTTGGGTCTGTGCCGCTAAATCCCGCTCAAGACAAAAAAAAAACCAATCCGAACCGAAGTTCGTTCCCTCAAAACCGCTTCATTTTATCACCAATAGTCAGCCACTTAGTTTCGCACTATCTCCTTTGCGGACCTCCTAGGAAGCGCTCCCGATTCTCCGCTGCCAGCTCATAGCCTTTGCTTGCCTTGCAAGGACTCACTTCGAGCTGCCCAAAGCTGTATTTTAAGTGCCCGAACACGCATAGCGAGCCTCTCTGCCACTGCCGCAGAGCATGTCGGGAAATTCTATGGCAAATCCGAAATGGAGTTCCCGCTCCAAAAATTATAGCAAAATATTATAAGTCTGGAAGCACTTCGGATATCAGGCATTTCGACCACGGCACGGGATGGCAAATGGGCCACAACTCACAATGTTGTCCTTTTTTTATCCGAAATGATTGCAGACTTTCCCGCCGGCATGTACTTGTCCACCAACGTCCATTTTTCACCACGAGCATTGAATGACGCTTTGGACATAAGGTATGACAAGAAACACAACTTGTTTCTTTGAGAAGTGCTAGAGACTTAAGGATTTCCGGACTTCATGATGTCCTTCCATCGCCGAGCAGGCCTTAAACATGGCTTAAACCAGCGCTCAACCACTGAGCTGTTCGCTGTTCAGCCATGTTGTTGCAAGTGGCGAATGCCATCGATACGCCCGCGTTAAATAACGTTATGTTCGTTCAGGTCGTTGGTGCGGTTCAGGAGTATTGCGGTCGCATATTCTCACGGCCAATCTGCTTTTTGCAATGGCGTCGTTAAACTTCTAGCTGCAGTTTTTGAAGGAACTAGGGTCGGATTGTACAGTCAGAGCACTAGAGGGCCAGAACTCTGCTGTTTCAGGTGGTTTATTTTAGTTAGTTTTCCTTTTCCATGCGTTATTTCTCCAAAACGACGGAAAAACTAGCACAAAAATATTCTGAACGATGTCTTGCAGTTAACTTGTAGGTCACATGCCTAAAATGAGGCAAACCAGAGCGAGAAAAACAAAACAAGGCATAAAATTTGACATGGAATGGTTCGACTCCGACCCTTGTTATGCGCCAGCGGGCAATGTTATCCGCGCATGCGTATCATGCTCTCTCTCTCTCGCCCTCGTGTTCTCGACCGCCATATTGTCGAGTTGTTGTTACTGTTGTTGTTTAATAAACCGTTTGGAGTTACGTTCGCTGTATCGGGTTGTCCTTCCCTCATTACTGGCGTGGTGGCAGCGGTACATCGTATCCACGTCTCGAACGAAGAGAAAGCCAGGATAGTGGCGGATTTTTCACCCGAATTCCACACGAGAAGACAGCGAAGCAGCTTACTCTATAGCTGTTCAGTCCGGGCTCCAAGACTCAAAGCTAAGTAAACTTCGTTTATTCTTAACTTCAACGGAACACCATTATGAACACAAGAGCACCGAAACAATGGTCCCTGACCAAACACGAATCCATAACTTCCTTCGAAGCTTGGCGAGAAAACCTTCAGTACATTCTTTCGCTCGATACCAATTTTGCATGCTTCCTAGCTGACAACGTGACATGGCTGAAGAAATCGCCCGCTACTCCCTCTCGCGGCTTTCAAGATGACGGTGAATCTGTACGTGCATCTGCCCGCAGAACTGCACAACAAAAGTGCACCCACCTCGAGCTAATGCTAGGTCAGATAGCAAACTATTGCCCCGTGATTTCTCGCAACACTATCGTTAAGAACTCGACCTCTATGAATTCTATCTGGCAAGCTATTCGTCTTCACTACGGTTTTCAATCAACCGGCGCTCACCTTCTGGACTTCAACAACATAAAGCTTGACCCAGATGAACGCCCCGAAGACTTGTATCAACGCCTGATGTCATTTATCGAAGACAACCTATTACTGGGAAACGGTCATATTTCACATCACGGCGAAACACCCACCACCGACGAGGAAATGTCACCGACCTTGGAAAACCTAATCGTACTAACTTGGCTAAGGTTAGTCCACAACGAGCTACCAAACCTTGTAAAACAACGCTATGGCACCGAGCTCAGGTCGAGGTCCCTCGCATCCCTCAAACCGGAAATCTCCCAAGCTTTGGATTCGCTCCTCGAAGAAATCCGCACCTCGGCCGATGCCAAGATCCTCCGCGCATCTTCATCAACATTCAGACCATCTACGAGAGCTCCTTACAATACACGCCCACAGCTCGTCACTAAGCGCCCCGTCAGGTCCTGCCCCTTGTGCAAGCAGGCCGGCCGCAACGATTACCACTTCCTGAGTAAATGTACCTACCTGCCAGCCGATGATCGCGCATTTCTCACTAAAGCACGTCTCACAAGCTCCCTTTACGAAGATGTTGAAACCGAAGACCCCGATTTATTCCATCAGCTCCAGGCAGAGGACACAGTGACTCCACCCTGCCCTTCAGCCAGGATCGTTTCACGCCGTGTGAGCACAAAACAATCTCCACATTTTAACGCCTTCTATCGTCAGCACCCACTTAAGCTTACTCTAGACACTGGCGCCGAAACAAGCATGATAAAAGCTTCCGTCGCTCGTTCCATTGATGCTCCCATCGTCAAATCATCTCAACAGGCTCTACAAGCAGACGGAGTCACACCACTCGCTGTTGTCGGTGAAACTCACCTCACCCTCTCACGAGCTCATCTCACCCTCACACTCGATGCCCTTGTGGTGGAAGATTTGGACGTCGACATTTTGGCTGGAACACCGTTCATGATCGCTAATGACATATCTGTTCGCCCTGCCAAAAGGCAAGTTCTGATTCAAGACTCCGAAGTTATCCTTTACAATGCGGATGCAAATATCAACGCCCAGGCCCACGCGGTTCGCCGCACCCAATCTTACCTCCTGCGCTCGTCAACGCCTACCACCGTTGTGTTTCCCGATGAATTCTTCGAAATGGACGTGCCCCCTGACTTTGGCCCTGACTGTACCTTGGCTATAGAGGCACGCACGGACGCTCCATCCAACCAGTGTTCCAAGGTTGCGCAACTCTGGCCTCAGCCTCACATTGTTGAAGCAGTAGCCCACAAAGTTCGCATAGTCAACAACACCAATGAGCCACGGACAATCCGACGATATGAGCACTTCTGCCAAGTACGTCACACCACCACCTTAGACTCAGCGTCTGCTCCTGTAGAACCCCCATTACCTCCCTTCAACAACAGAGACACCCCACCTCAGCCCAGCTTTTTCTCAGACGCAGTTACCGTTGACCCTGATCATATCGTACCCGAAAGCGTTTGCAACCAATTCCGTCAAGTACTCCAGACCTACGATGATGTCTTTAACCCCACAGGCGTAGGCTACAATGGTGCTGCTGGCCCCATCGAAGCTACCGTCAACATGGGTCCTGTACAACCCCCACAACGCAAGGGCCGTGTTCCCCAATACTCCCGCGACAAGCTTGTCGAGTTACAAGAGAAGTTCGATGAACTAGAACGTTGTGAAGTCTTCCGCCGTCCCGAGGACGTTGGAGTCACTGTCGAATACCTAAATCCATCCTTTCTTGTCAAAAAACCATCCGGTGGATTTCGTCTTGTTACGGCCTTTGCAGATGTTGGTCGGTACTCCAAACCTCAACCGTCGCTGATGCCGGACGTTGACTCTACTCTTCGCACCATTGCTCCATGGAAATACATCATTAAGTCTGACCTCACGCGTGCCTTCTACCAAATACCACTATCAAAGGCTTCAATGAAATATTGTGGCGTTGCAACCCCGTTTCGCGGCATCAGAGTGTACACCAGATCAGCCATGGGAATGCCTGGGTCTGAGACTTCGCTAGAAGAGTTAATGTGCCGTGTGCTCGGCGACTTCATTCAGGAAGGATTCGCAGCAAAACTAGCCGATGATCTTTACTGTGGAGGCGACACTCCACAAGAGCTCATCTCTAACTGGTCACGCATACTCGAGGCTCTCAGCCGCTGCAATCTTAGATTGTCTGCCGCCAAAACCGTCATCTGTCCCAAATCCACCACAGTCTTGGGTTGGATCTGGTCACAGGGCACACTCTCGGCGAGCCCTCATCGCATCGCCACACTCACCAACTGCCCACCCCCCACAACCGTAAAAGGGTTGCGTTCCTTCATCGGCGCCTATAAGGTTCTTAGCCGTGTTGTACCCCACTGCTCTCTACTCATAGACCCACTTGAGTCATCAATATCCAGCCTTCAATCACATGATGTACTTCAGTGGGACGACCATCTCCGTCGGAAGTTTACCGCTGCTCAAGAAGCCCTTAACCTACACAAGTCTATCGTTCTCCCCCGTCCCTCCGACCAACTTTGGATCGTGACTGATGGTTCGGTTACCAAGCGTGGCCTTGGAGCTACTTTGTACGTTACTCGCAACGACCATCTGCACCTAGCGGGCTTCTACAGCGCAAAGTTACGCAAGCACCAAGTGACATGGTTACCCTGTGAAGTCGAAGCGCTGAGCATCGCAGCTGCCGTTAAGCATTATAGTCCTTTCATCATTCAGTCCAAACACCGCGCCTGTGTCCTAACTGATAGCCAGCCTTGTGTCCAGGCAATCAACAAACTTTACAGAGGAGAATTCTCTGCAAGCCCACGCGTCACCTCCTTCCTGACTACCGTCAGCAGATATCAAGTTAGTCTCCAACACCTTGCCGGCAATGCCAACTTACCATCTGACTTTGCCAGCCGAAATGCTCCTGACTGCAACGAACACCATTGTCAAATCTGCTCCTTCATACACGAAACAGAGAATTCAGTTGTACGCGGTACCTCTGTTCAAGAAATCTTAGACAACGTCAAGCGCCTACCTTTTACTAGCAGATCTGCATGGTTCAACGTCCAGAACGAGTGCCCCGATCTACGTCGTGTTTGCGCACACTTGAAACAAGGCACCAGACCATCTAAGAAACTGACTAACATCAGAGATGTGAAGCGCTACCTGAATGTCACCTCTGTATCTAAAGATGGCCTGCTAGTCGTCCATCGTTCTCAACCGCTGACGCCCCCCACTGAGTTGATCGTTGTCCCTCGTCCCGTACTCGATGGTCTACTTACTGCCCTTCACGTCAAACTAGACCATCCCTCTAAGCACCAACTCCTAATGGTCGTGCAACGTCACTTTTTTGCTCTTGATATGAGCACTGCTATCACTCGCGTGTCTGATTCCTGTCACACCTGTGCCTCACTCAAGAAGTTCCCAGGTGCCCTCGCCAGCCAGTCGTCAGATGATCCACCTGAAGTTGTGGGTTTATCATTTGCAGCTGATGTCATCAGGCGCTGTCGCCAACTCATCCTACTTTTGAGAGAAACTACAACTTCCTACACTGTGTCGTGCATAGTCCCTGATGAAAAGAGCGATACCCTTCGCAACGCCCTCACCCGATTAGTCGTGGGCCTGCACCCTTTAGATGGTCCCCAGGCTGTCATACGCGTTGATCCTGCCCCTGGATTTGTTTCACTGAGAAACACGAATGCCTTACAACACCTTGGCGTTTCTATTGAAGTCGGCCGCATCAAGAACATTAACAAAAACCCTGTCGCTGAAAAAGCAGTACAAGAGCTTGAAGAGGAACTCTTACGCCAAGAGCCAGGTGGAGGCCCTGTAACCGAGACAGGCCTCGCGGTCGCCACTGCTCGTTTAAATGCCCGACTCCGCAACCAAGGTCTCTCTTCCCGTGAGCTTTGGACACAACGTAATCAGTTCTCCAACGAACAAATCCCTCTGTCTGACCTAAAACACATAACGGAGAAGCACAGGGATCGCCAAATCAACCATCCGTTCAGTGAACAAGCAAAAGGCGGCCACGGCCCATCCCCCTCCATGACCCCCCTACAAGTTGGAGACCTCGTATACGTGAAAGCAGACCGAGATAAATCAAGGGCTCGCGACCGGTATATTATCGTGAGTATTGATGGAGAGTGGTGTTTCATTAAGAAGTTCTCTGGCTCCCAGCTGCGCGCTACGTCTTATAAAGTCAAGCTAGCGGAGTGCTACAGTGTACCACCCACCATCTCGACTGTGGTTCAACCGTTAATTTCTCCTGCTCATGATGATGACGCATGCGACAATTCCTCTGAACCATCCTTACCTTTTCAGCCACTCTCCGCTCCTCAGGACCTCCTACGCCCTCACAGCCCGCACCTGTCAGTTCCCTCCGCATGCCAATCTGACCACGCGGATGTTGGCACTTCAGATGATACAAGCCCCGTCTTAACGCAAGTTCCCACCTCTCCTCCGCTCCTCACACCGGATTTTCCCGACCCTGCTACCTCAGAGCCCAGACCTAAACGAACCTGCAGACCCCCAAAGCATCTCCAGGATTACATACTGGACTAGCGTGCCTTGCAAGATTGTTATGAACTGTGAAATTAGTTACTCTTTCACCTGGACACTCATTTCAGAGACATTGCTTTCATTATAGAACTGTTAATAATTATTGTTTCTAAATCACTATTCGCTTGCTGGCCGCAGCCATTGTAGACTTAGTTCTAGTTTTGTTAAAAAAAAAAAAGAAGAAGAGGTTGCGCCAGCGGGCAATGTTATCCGCGCATGCGTATCATGCTCTCTCTCTCTCGCCCTCGTGTTCTCGACCGCCATATTGTCGAGTTGTTGTTACTGTTGTTTAATAAACCGTTTGGAGTTACGTTCGCTGTATCGGGTTGTCCTTCCCTCATTACTGGCGATGGAATTTTCCACTTAGCATAGTTTTCCATTTGGCCCTTCAATTAACCCCTCATATTAATATTAATTTATTAATATGAATATTAATTCATTGATATTTGAAGGGGCCATTGGAAAACTATGCTAAGTGGGATAAATTGGAAAAAAAAAATTAAATTTGCTCCTAATTAGCTGTTTTTGTCACACAGACTTGTTTTCATGTGGTAAATATTGCCCTGTATGTTTTTCGCTGGTTTTGTGCTTCTTTTTCTAGAAAAAAAAAACGGTCCAAAAATGCTGTCGGCTAATAAAACTCGAACACTGCAGCACTTTGTCTTTGTGTGCTTGATTCCTCTTGGGATTACTGTTTTCACTGCTTTTTAACTGCTCAAGTTGTTGGTTTCACTGCTTTTAATGTTCGTTTCACTTGAAAAATGCGCGAGTCGGTCAGGGTTAGGGTTAAGTTTTGGCTCAGGGTTAGTGTTTGGAAAAGCACGGAAAAAGCACAAGTTCAGATGGCCAAGTTTGGGTCTGTGCCGCTAAATCCCGCTCAAGAAAAAAAAACAACAATCCGAACCGAAGTTCGTTCCCTCAAAACCGCTTCATTGTTCGCTGTTCAGCCATGTTGTTGCAAGTGGCGAACGCCATCGATACGTCCGCGTTAAATAACGTTATGTTCGTTCAGGTCGTTGGCGCGGTTCAGGAGTATTGCGGTCGTATATTCTCACGGCCAATCTGCTTTTTGCAATGGCGTTGTTAAACTTCTAGCTGCAGTTTTTGAAGGAACTACGGTCGGATTGTACAGTCAGAGCACTAGAGGGCCAGAACTCTGCTGTTTCAGGTGGTTTATTTTAGTTAGTTTTCCTTTTCCATGCATTATTTCTCTAAAACAAGGGAAAACTAGCACAAAAATATTCTGAACGATGTCTTGCAGTTAACTTGTAGGTCACATGCCTAAAATGAGGCAATCCAGAGCGAGAAAAACAAAACAAGGCATAAAATTTGACATGGAATGGTTCGACTCCGACCCTTGTTATGGAATTTTCCACTTAGCATAGTTTTCCATTTGGCCCTTCAAATAAATTTCCATTTTTAAGGAGCATAACTTTACATATTTAAAAACAACATCCACTGTTCTGTCTTGATAATCAAAGCACAGGGAGCCCATACAATCTGTTTGTGTAACATAATGACCGTTTGTAATTTTATAGGAAATGTATGGGATTTACCTAAATTTCATATTATGGCGACGTATCGCCAAATGTATGTACTGATCAACACTAAATAAACGTTAAATTACCTTATTTGTTGTGTGTTGTCGTCCTTTTGCCGTAAAAGTGATATTTTGAGCGATTTTGAAGGATTCTGAGTTCGCCGTTGACTGTACGTCTAAGAGAAAGACAAGGGTGGAAAGAGATTTTTGAACGGCTCCAGCGCCGAGGCGACTTTTCAACATAAAATCGCATCGCTCGGCTTTCAAACCACGCAACAGAAAGGCCGAAAGATTCACGCTTCTTCTCGTACCTCTCGATCAAAAATCCGTCCAAACGGCCCGGAGCTAGCCGTCGAAGAAAATCAAAATCCCACACTTTCCAAGCGGTCGATATTCGTATCAACATTTTGCTGTGCCAGCCAGAAACCATCCTGCTGATTGCCTCTTTCTGATTGGTCGCCGTTAAACAATAACCGATTCAAAATACGTACCGAGGGTGGGGAGCCATTGGCATTTTCGTAAGGTCGAACCGTTTACTCACCAGACTCGGGTCGTGTGTCCGGCGACTACCGGAAGCCCAGGAAGAACTGCCTTGATGAATAGAGGGGAATCGAAAACGAATCTTCCCAGGTCGAAAAAGTTAGAAACAGGGCGAAGCAGTTCTTCCTGGCCGCTTGGAAAGACCGCTTGGAAAGTGTGGGATTTTGATTTTCTTCGACGGCTAGCTCCGGGCCGTTTGGACGGATTTTTGATCGAGAGGTACGAGAAGAAGCGTGAATCTTTCGGCCTTTCTGTTGCGTGGTTTGAAAGCCGAGCGATGCGATTTTATGTTGAAAAGTCGCCTCGGCGCTGGAGCCGTTCAAAAATCTCTTTCCACCCTTGTCTTTCTCTTAGACGTACAGTCAACAGCGAACTCAGAATCCTTCAAAATCGCTCAAAATATCACTTTTACGGCAAAAGGACGACAACACACAACAAATAAGGTAATTTAACGTTTATTTAGCGTTGATCAGTACATACATTTGGCGATACGTCGCCATAATATGAAATTTAGGTAAATCCCATACATTTCCTATAAAATTACAAACGGTCATTATGTTACACAAACAGATTGTATGGGCTCCCTGTGATCAAAGGACTCCAAATGCGAAAGATCAGTACATTGCTTTCACAATGTCCTCCTTTTCGGTGGCAAAGGATTCTCTAGTCTCTCTACGAATACATGTAAAAGGCCTCCTTCAATATATATATATATGCAAGTCTTATGCACTGGTCAGCAGTGTTAAGAATAAAAGTTTACAGTCCATTAACTGACCGACTGAGTGAATTTGCCCCCAACTGCTGCATACTTGTTCAACACTTTCACATTTATATTCACATGTTAGTGAAGCAAAGTTGCTGCAAAGCTCACTGAAAAAAACAACTGAATTGTTGTCATTGCCAGACATACCTCAACAAGATTTGCATTTATATAGTCTGGAGATCCTTCCTTTAAAATAATCCGACTGTGGTCATCTGTAACCAAAAATGAAATGGCTGTAACAAGAACATTAAATGCAGTTCAAACATGCAAATTATCCAGCTGGATGCAAAGTCTGGCAGCTTCACTTCAAAAATGAATATAGTTAAAGTGTATGAAAAACCCTGTTTTCTGACAAGTCAATGAAGTTAAAGAAATGCCTGTAATATGAGTGAAATTTGCAAGAAAGCAAGACTGCAATTGCACAAAATTTTTTACATGGAATTATTAATTTTGTCCATACATGGATTTGATGTTAAAATAATGGGCAAAACATGAGAATTCTTATGCAGACACATTAGGAGGCTATGTATCCACAAACATGTTCTTATAGGATGCTGGTTGATTTACTTACAGGTAAATTAATCCACATCTGATTACCAACAGATTCCCACGAAAAGTACAATACTTTTTAACTATGAACTAGCTATTATACAGCAAAAAGGAACTACAACAGCAACAAGTAATAAAAAAAATAATGAATAAACACATAAATATTAAATAAAATAAAGTGAGTGATAGACTTGTTTATCACAATTAAATACCGCGGTGGAAATTCCATGCCACACCTAGAAAAATAATGCATATAGCGAGGACTGCAAGCCACATTGCACGTTATCTACTATTTGCAAGCGTTTAATGCATCAGCTTTGTAATTTTTTTTTCGAGTACTTAATAGACACGGCAAGTTTTGACTTTAAGTCGTGGTGCGAGGAGACTGGCTTGAGTTGAAGGAGGCAACAGCTGCACATTGGATTTGATGCTTGGTTTCTACAAAGTCTTCAGTTTAACACCAAAGTGACCACAGCACGTAACCAAGCACACCTGTCACATAACGCACTTTTCTCGTTACCTTCGCAGGTGTAGTCCATGCTCAGGAATTGAACAGAACCTTGATGCTGATCTGAGGAAATACCGTGCCCAAGCATTTGTGCAGTTGACTACAGCGCATACAAATTGCAGTTATGTGCATATTTACATTTTTGTCTTTATTTTGGCTACACACCTACAGTATGGATTTCGGAACCCGTTACAGGAACCACTCTTTAAGTAACAAAAAGAACTGCTCATGCGTGGAATTAGGCGGCTACAAAACAACCCAGTCAGACAAAAGCTACCAATTACAACAGCCATACTTCACACGATTTACGGTCAACTTGATCTTAAGGATTCCCTGAACGCAACATTTTGAGCCGCTTGCCTTGTCACCTTCTTTTCCTTCTTCCACAAATCAAACTTGTTAGTGCCCTCTGGGAACGCATTTGATCCGCAAAAGCATCTGTGAGTCTGTGAGATTCAACTGTACAACTGGAGCCTTGTGCTCATAGTGCGCTGGTCTAAAACAATTCAATATTGTAATCGCTCCTTACTAGTGCCCATCCCGAGGATAGAGCACTCTACGCTGTGCCCACGTACAGCAATTATAAATGCGGTTCAACTTGCGGGCATATCTAGATCTGAGGATCACCAACTTGGTCCTGCCTTTGTGTACAAATATGTGACTCTTCTGAAACCATTGACTTATGCTGTTTCACACATAAACTCAAGAAAACTCTCGAACAATGTGGTATCGACAGCAACTTATACTCTGGCCATTCATCATTCCGGCGAGGAGGAGCAACATTTGCTCTTAACTGTGGTCTGCCCGGACATTAAATTAAACTTAAGGGTGATTGGCTTTCTAACGCCTACGAACATTTTATATCTTGATTGTTCACTTCAGTATAAAATGAAAGCTGTAAATATGATGAGCAGGGCTATCACTCACTGACACCCACAGCCATTCTTTGGGGGTTTTGGGGAATCGCGACAGTCTCTAGACAATAAAGACCCAGTTACCCCCAATGAGTTGTTACAAGTGTATTTAGTGAGTGATAGACTTGTTTATCACAATTAAATACTGCACTGGAAATTCTGCACCATGCCTAGAAAAATATTGTATATAGTGAGGACCGCAAGCCACATGCACGTTATCTACGATTTGCAAGCATTTAGCACATCAGCTTTGTATTTTTTTCTTTTCTAATAATGCCAACATCTGATACTGAATGAATATTTTTTTTATTTAAATCTTAAACTTGAAGGTAGACTACTTTGTAAAAGCCTGCAAGAGTTTCTTTAATTTTTCTCCCAATAGCCATTTAATTATTAAAAATCTACCTGTATACATTTATTTTTATGGGAAATCAGCCCAGTCAAAATGTGCCGGCAGCCGGCGATTTTGCCGCCTACAACGAAATATCTGCCGCCTTCTTTACACTAAACTTCATTAACAACAAATACGAGGTCTCTTCTAGTTCAAATTGTAACCAAAACACAAATACAGTTTCTTGTGAATCGAGCCGCAAACCAACGAACCTTGCATGTTGAACTACAGGGTTACCGGGGCCTTGTAACGCCTTGAACATTATTTAAGAAAATAAGCCATGTGAATGGTCAGCGGTGAATGCTCTTGCAGTTACAAACACGATGGCGTCCAAAGAAGCTTGTGGCTGCCTACTACTCAAAAACATTTTGACTGGGCTGGGAAATAAACTGTTACTGTTTACTGTTAGTACCCCCACTCATAGGCGTACAAGGGGGAGGGGCTGGGGGGGCTGCAGCCCCCCCAGTCGTGAAAAATATAGTATTTTTCGGGCAAAACTGGGCGACTATTCGGCCACCTCAGACAGTAAAATTACTGAATTATTTTGTGATTCAATGTCTTATTTATTTGTTTTTATTTCGTAACTCACATTACTCACTTAACTTTCTAACTGAGCTCTATACTACATCGATTATGTCATTCATGTGATAGCTCCATTAGATGCTCACCACGTGAGCAGGCATAGAACGGCAAATTTGCGTTGTAGTCCGCCTAGCCAGGTGGGATTGATAATGTAGACCGCACAGGGATTGAAACTAAGGGCGTGTTTCTTTTCTACGTATTCTGCCCATTCCAAAAACAGAAAACCTCAAACTATTGCACCTATTCCTCTCGTAAATATGAAAAGAAGTCGTTACCTTGACTATGTGTACCTGGAAAAATTTGTGTGTGTGAGAATGTAAACAACATAGTTTTGTTAGCGTATTCTGATTTCAGAATGACCAGAATACATGTATGTCCCAAAAAAAGGCGCCCTAAGGGCTTGTTTATATGGTCTTGGGTACCCCAGACAACCCTCTCCCCGAGTTACCCTGGCCGAGCTACGTTTTCACTTATTTCTTTGAAAAATTCAACCAACCATTTACATGAGAATCATGACTCGTCTCGGGGGGGTGAGTTGTCTCACCTTGGCAGGAAGGGTACCCCTGGCAGGCGGAACAACTTTTTCTCATATAAACACTTTGGCTTGCCTACCCAGGACAACTCCCGGCGTTCTGCATGTCACGGAAAACCAAGTTTTCAGGTTTAAGAACACAAATTCGTATTAAAGAAGTAAAATGTAAATCAGCAAAGCCCACAGTGATCGAATGAATGAAACAAAGTATACGATAGCTGTATTTAGATTTGAATATTTACGCAGCGTTGTGAATATTTAAGTAGGGTCAACTTTGACTCGGTCAGCTGAGACAACATTTCTCATATAAACACTCGGTAAAGTTGTCTCGGGGCGAAGGGTTGTCTTGGGTACCCGAGACCATATAAACAGGCCCTAAGTATAACATTTGGCGACCATCTTGCATGTGTGGTTGGTATCTGGTTGTGGTTGATTAAAATAGTATGTCTTCGTCAAAGTCTCGTAAAAGATCTTATCAGTACTATGTGAAGTGCAAAAATGTGAGATGTAGAAGCTCATTCTCGGATCGTTCACAGCGGTAGAAAAGTAAAATGCCAGCGAGTGCTAGAATCATCATCATCATGACAAATAATCATGACGTCACGAGTTTCATTCGGGCAAATAAAGTTCAGCACCCCCGACAAATTTTTTCCCGTACGCTGATGCCCCCAATAAGGGGAATTGCAACGGTCTCTAGGCAATAAAGACCCAGTTACACCCAATGAGTTGTTGTGTATTTAAAGTGCATATGAACCAAAAATTCTTTTTATGTAGTTGTAAAATTTAGGCTTTGAAATGCACGATTCCAAACTTTGAGACGTTTAGGGTAAAAATTGGCGATGCTACAAGCGTTCAAAGTTATGCTTTTTTGCCCTAAAATGGTTTTCAAATTGCGCGGCCAAAATGTCAAAATGTTACGTGATGTGACATAATTTTGGTTGCACGATCAGTTCAATATCCAGTATGGCGGCTCTGTCTCAAGCATTTCGAGGAGTCTTGCTTCGGGTGAAACTTATATGTCCTCGGCAGTATGAAGTCAAAAGAAGTTTGTAACATCGCCAATTTTTATCCTAAACGTCTTAAACTTTGGAATCATGTACTTCAAAGGCTTAATTTTATAACTACATAAAAATAATTTTCGGTTCATATGCACTTTAATAAAACAAAACACGCAAGTTTGAGCACATTTACCTTGAATGGGCTGGGAAAAAAAAATGAGTTGGCAAATTAGATAAAATTTGTCTGGCTACTTTGAGAAAGCTTAAGGAGGACCAGGAGACTATAGAAAGAGCAATAAAGGCTCCCTTTTTGTTTGAGATTGTATTTCTATTCGTCACAACATCCTTAAGATACTTTAAGGGTTTCAGAAATCCACTAAATTTAGTAATAAGTTGTTTTTGTTTGCAAAGCCATATATAATGTTTGGCGCATAAACAGCACAAATTGATTTGAAGCTTATATTTAGAAGTGTCTGGCCTTGGGTACCGAGAGCAGTAATAAGCGATGAAGTTTGATCTTTTTGGAAAGATTTGACAAGATTGTAACCAACATTTAAAGTGATGCCAGAAGCTGCAAGATGTTGAGTATCTCTAAAAGAGATGAATAAGTTTTTCTTCTTCAGCTTGGCAGTAGGTACATTTACCACTGTCCACAAGTCCAATCTTCTTCAGAAAGTCATTAATGGATAGTCAGCGGTGTAGAGTATGGGATTGTATACAAATCTTTCCAGCATGAAATTTAAGCCCTTGAATAAATCCCTGTCGCCTCAAACACTACTAGTGTATGCAAACATTCAATCTTGTCCCAGACTACCTATTCTTCTTTATAATACCCTAAAGTTTATTTCCAACACACAAACTTCTTTTATGAAGTGGACTACTGGGGCTGAAAAAGAAATCATACATTGTTTTGATTGTTGTTGTTAAACAACTGCATTAATTAATCAGAAGATATGGTTTATGAGGATACGGGACTGACCTAATGAACACCCTTTTATAGAAAGATAGTGAAATTCATCCAAAAGGAAGAATCTTCTGGAAAGCAACCAACATGTACAAATATCACTGGTGACACTTACATGGTAAAACATCTCTGTACCGATTTAGTTGTCTGTTTTCTGGAAGTCTTGCTACTGTCAGAGCCCCAGCTTTCTGACTAGCTTCCCAATTGACTCGCTAACAAAGCAAAAACGAAAAAATCAGTTAAGCTTTATAATGGAGATGAATTTAGGATCAAGTTATGATAAGTAAGCATATCGCCATATGAACATTCAGCATTCATTCATTCAGCAGCTTAAACAATGGAGTTCTTACTTGAAACAACCGTGGCCATGCTCTTGATTCGTCTAATTCCTTTAGTTCTGCCAGCATATCGTAAAAAATGAAAAACGAAACGTTAAAAGCATGCTATAGCAAAAGAGCTTGCAGCGACTTGCAGCGTCAAAAATTCGCCATTTAGAAATGCTCAGCGGAAACGCTCGAGTACAAAGAGTACTTGATGTAAGACTGCGCTAGCGTGTCCTGATTAGATCGTACAGTGAGGTACTGGGCCAAGAAGTGAAGAATTTCAAGATGGCGGCAACCCTTGGTTAGGTTGGTGAGTTAACGTTTTCCTGTGTTTTTCGGGCGCTAAAAATAGCACCGGAGTCAGAAATAAGAAAGCTTCAAGATAGTGATTGATAGGCAATATCAAGGCAATTTTAGAATGCCGACCACTTCTAAGTTATCCGTGCTGGATATAGACGACATGATGTTTACAAACTTCGCTGGCCTTTAAACAGCTTTAAAGGACACTGTCCCGCCGAAGTAAGCTTAACAAAATTTCGCTTCCCTTTTTTTCATGTTATATCGCCAAAATATAAGCTAGGGAAAATACAGTTCTATCAGCAGTAAAAGTGTTGAAGTGTGGTAGCTGAGAAATCTCCAGCCCGTGACCCTTATAAAAAATTAATAGAGTGCCAAACTGTGACCTTACAAAAACTTAAATTCGTGAAATTATCGGATTTTATGAGATATTCGGAAAGAGCATCACGAAAATTGCCCGCTTGCCAAAACTCAGCATCCTGTTGCAATTTGGCAGTTGATATTGGTCCTGATGACTCCATACAAACCCTTCTAATTTTGTCTCAGTTCAAATCCCATAATTTCACAAATTTAGTTTGTGACACCATCACTTTGGTACTCTATTGGCTGCCGTTCAAATCACAGCACACCTCTTATAACTCATCCTCAGGGCTTCTCAGGCATGATTCCAGGAAAAAAAACATGACCTATTTGAGATCATTCAAGCACTGAAGGGGTGTCCGCATGTTCTGCTGCAAATGCTTTAGATTGTTGCTCTCTAAAATGATATTAGGAACTCTGGATATTACTTTTATTGTGTGATTCCAGAAAATATCCATACCCCCACCACAGAGGGAAATGGAAATTCCAGAGGGGAGGGGTGGGGGTCAAAAGCTCAGGAAATTTCAGAGGGGTGGAGGGTTGATGGTCAAATTAACTTCCAGATGGTTCACTTTGATTCAGTACCAACCTAGTTGTTAGAAAATTAATATAATTGCTACTTACCAACTTTGAATGGAAAGTATGGATAAGTTTAAATATTTGTGACCCTCCATAGGATAACATGTGTTATTGAACATTGCAATTTAGGTCAGACCTGGTTTGGAAAGGGTCTGTTAAACTAAAACTACATCAGCACACGGCTGTAAGTGTATATCACGGAAAACTTAAACAAAGGACATCACAAGTAAATCTTGAGTGTTCGCAAATATACCTAAAAAGATCCCTAAAAAGTATGTTTACATAAATTATGCCAATGGAAAACTGTTTTTAGTAGTCTGTGACCGAAACTTTTGAAGTAAATGGAAATGTAGCAAAGCAACTTTTCAAAACCATGAATTGTTTTAGAGGAATTTATACACAGAACCTTCCTTCCTTTATTTTACCACCAAACTAGCTAATTCCTATGGAAATGCTGAGTGAAGTTGATATCGATATCAATAGATACTGGAATGTTTGAATTGTAGCAAAAAATAAAAAAAAATAATGATGAATATGAGAACTGAAGAACCATACATTGAGTATTTTATGACCACAGAGTCTCGAATTACACATATTTGGGGTCAAACAATCTTTTTTCTTTTGAATCAAAATGTTTGCCAGACGTTTTCTGTCAAAACAAATTTTTATTATTGTATATATTTTAGTTGCGGTAAGAAATGCACTAAATTTGCATACATTGTATGTCAAGGTAATTTGAAACCTTTCAAGTAAAGCATAATGCAACTATTTCATAAAAATCTCTCGGTCGGTGATACGAAAAGTATCTGATTTATAATATTCCTCTAAACCTGCAACATACAGAATAAAACTTAATGACAGGGTGAGTTTCAAGGTTATTTTCGCCCAAGAAACATTCATAAGCACAAGTGAAAGTTACAAGAAACATATCACAAGAAACGTGCATTCTGACACACAATGTTTACATTTTATATCTGCCATAAAATTTCCCGACCTAGTTTCTGTTGGCTGTTCTGTTCTTTCAACTTGATGAAATAAAAAAAATACTATGAAAGGAAAACAAGTGATTGAAATGTTCGACTTTTATCAAAATTTTCCAAATTACTCTTATCTTAGAGTGAATATTTATACTTGCGTTTGATTGGCAATAAATAGTAACACTGTGTAACAGAACATGGCCACTGTATTTGTGGTTCTTAATGAACTTCCCTCTGTGTTGGGGGTGTGGACATTTTCTGAAATCACACATTATAAAATCATTATAATTAATATTCATTTAAAAAAATCTGACCGATTCGGAAACCAGTCTTGTCTGCATCCACTTCTCTGACAAGAAATAAGAAGTGTAACTGATTCTTTCTCTCTTAGGGATGTCAGTTTGTGATCACACTTCAGATCTGTGTGCCTTGTCTGGTGAACTGTGGTCCATAGTTAAGGAGGATAAAACACATGAATTTCCAAATGCAGTACAGATTGCTATCAAGTTATTTAAAGCATTTTCCAACAATATTTCTTCCAGTGCTTTTTGTGACGTGATCCTGGATTTGAAGATCAAGGTATATAACATGAAAATAAGTCATTCCAGTTTATTAATTTATTAAATTTTATTAAATGAGAAGTGTAATAATAAAATTTTTTATCAAAGGATCTTCATGTATATGTTGCAGGTAAAATCCGGTCTCAGGCTGGATCAGTATTCAATCTAGGTTAAATGTGTACCCCCTTTTTTTTTATTTTTTTATTATTATTATTTTATTGCTTATCAAAATAATTTACACAAATATGTAGTACATATAACACTACTATTCTAATACTAACATGCATACCAACACACACACACACACAGCTAACCTTAGCTAACTCTAACACAAAATTAAAGCTACATGTAACCATAGCACCACTGGCTACTTGTATCTTTGTACAAGGAGTGATGGTTAGCTTTGTGCTAGGGTTAGCGTTAACTTGCAGAGATGGAAAATTGGGTACACATTTAACCTTTATTGAACAATGATTCAACCTGAGGACAGATTTTACTTGTAACATATACACTTACACTGTATAACTAGTACTCTGAAGATGACCTCCCCTCAGGCTGTTGAAACATCAGTCATTGTCAACAACAACACCAACCCAGACGATCACACTCGACAGACTACACTAACCCAAAGCCGACAAAGGCGACAAAGGCGGGGCGGTAGTTGTTTGGCGGACCGACCTTTACCGACAAGAGGCTTTTCGGCAACTTTCTGACACCGCTTTCTATGCCAAAGTTGATAAAGATCTCACTTCTACCAACCAAAAAATTGTCAAAGAAACTATCCAAGACCTCATTACTAAACAACAATTACCAGTTACCGCCAACAATCTCATCATCACTACTCCTAGAACCTCACGCGTTTATTTCAAACCTAAAATTCATAAACCAAACAATCCGGGCCGACCCATTGTTTCCGCTTGTAGCTGTCCTACCGAACTAATTTCTAGCTATTTAGACAAAATCATGGCCCCCATTGTCAAATCACTACCCTCGTACATTAAGGACACCAATCACGCACTCGAAATTTTCCGGGATTTCAGTTTTGCCAGCGAAAACAAATTAATTTTCACTATGGACATTACCTCTTTATATACCGTCATCCCCAATGACGAAGGACTTCAAGCACTAAAATATTTTTTCGACCAGCGCTCCATTCAAAACCCAAGCTCAGAAACACTGCTCCGCTTAGCCGAATTAGTTTTGACACTTAACTGTTTTTCATTTTCCCAAAACTACTACAAACAAGTAAATGGAGTCGCCATGGGCACCAAAATGGGACCAAGCTACGCTAACCTTTTTGTAGGCCACATCGAAGACAAATTTTTTAATCAGTACCACGGAACCAAACCCGAACTCTACGGCCGTTACATCGATGATTGCATTGGCGCTACCTCTTCCAGTAAAGAGGAACTTAATCAATTCATAACTTCTGTCAATACTTTTCATCCAGCTCTAAAATATACCTGGGAAATTTCCGAAACCTCAGTCGCTTTTCTTGACATTAATATTTCAATCAACGGTAACAGTTTATCCACAAGTGTGCACTACAAACCTACAGATTCCCACAGTTATCTGTTACATTCATCCTCACATCCATCGCACGTTAAAAACGCCATTCCGTATTCTCAATTTCTCAGACTTCGACGTCTATGTAGTGATGACTCTGATTTTTCCAACAAATCAGAAGAAATGTGCCAGTTTTTCAAGAAACGTGGGTACCCTGACTCTGTTGTTAATACGGGCCAACAACGTGCACAACAGATCGACAGACAGTCAGCACTACAAACGCCACAGAAGGAAGAGAACGAGAGAATTCCATTCACCCTCACTTTCCACCCACACAACAACACAGTCAAAAGCATCATTTTAAAAAATTTCAAATTACTCCAAAACGACCCCGAAACTGGCAGAATTTTTTCACAACCCCCACTAATTTCATTCAAACGTGACAAAAACATAGGCAACTTTCTAGTTACGAGCGCACTGAAATCTGACGATGTACCGGGAACTTTCAAATGCACACGCACACGATGTAACACTTGTCCTTTCATTCACAACGCGGACAAAATAACAGGACCCAAACGATCTATTAAAATCACTGATCGTTTTACATGCACCTCCGTAAATGTTATCTACTGCATTACATGTACTTTTTGCAAAAAGATATACATTGGCGAAACAGGGAGGAGACTGGGCGACCGTTTTCGTGAACATCTCCGAGACGTTGAAAAAAATGACAAAGACGCATCCAAACCAGTCGCGCGCCATTTTAATCTTACTAACCATTCTAAACAACACATGACAATCTGCGGCCTTTCCCTACACCAGGGTAACACAGAAAGCCGTAAAAACCTAGAACAAAAAATCATCTTTCAAATCGGCACTCTCAAACCCCACGGAATCAACGAACGCTTTTCATTCAACTAATCTACATTTGTTTTTCACGTCACCAAATTTCCACCAATAGCGTAGCTCCACCGCTTACTATATAAAACCACACACTACCCACAATTCCTTGATTCGCTCCGACGAAGGGCTAGCGCTCGAAACGTCAGCTATTTGAATCTTTTTACGGTGGTCAATTTACCTTATCGACTCAGTCGATAAAACTAAATTCTCGTGTTTCATCCCCCCACCGACGCAGCACCACAGTTTCTCTAGAAACTAACCCCATACACTAACCCAGACAATCACACTCGACAGACTACACTAACCCAGACGATCACACTTGACAGACTACACTAACCCAGACAATCACACTTGACAGACTACACTAACCCAGACAGTCACACTCAAAAGACTACACTAACCCAGACGATCACACTTGACAGACTACACTAACCCAGACGATCACACTTGACAGACTACACTAACCCAGACAATCACACTCAAAAGACTACACTAACCCAGACGATCACACTTGACAGACTACACTAACCCAGACAATCACACTTGCCAGACTACACTAACCCAGACAATCACACTCAAAAGACTACACTAACCCAGACGAGACAATCACACTTACCAGACTACACTAACCCAGACAATCACACTCAAAAGACTACACTAACCCAGACGATCACACTTGACAGACTACACTAACCCAGACAATCACACTCAAAAGACTACACTAACCCAGACGATCACACTTGACAGACTACACTAACCCAGACAATCACACTCAAAAGACTACACTAACCCAGACGATCACACTTGACAGACTACACTAACCCAGACGATCACACTCAAAAGACTACACTAACCCAGACGATCACACTCAAAAGACTACACTAACCCAGACGATCACACTTGACCCCGAGGGAGGGTACTCCCTTATGTACACTATGCGTGCCGCCCGATAGGGTAGGATAATTGAGGTGTTCAGTCGTTAAATACGGTATCCTTTTTGATATTTTTGGTATTGTGTTCCTTAGATATTCCTTTAATAGATAGGGTCACTAAATTGCAGTCTCAATTTTCTACCCTTAATAGGGTTCAGGGTTTGAGAACCTTGGCGGCACACACCTATCTTAAATTATCAGGAGTAACCCAGGTGATCACACTTGACAGACTACACTAAGCCAGGTGATCACCATGGATGTATTTGAACAGGAGTACAAACATACGGCATAAGTGGTAAAAAGAATGGATAACGTTCTCACATTTTCATCACAATATTAAACCCCATGTTGTCATGTTCTTGACAAGTTTAAGTTCAAGTTTATTGCCATATATTGAAAACAGTTACATTAACAGAATGTTGAATCACAATGTCTATGTGCATTAAAATCTGTAAGGTAAAGGTTGCTTCCAGCTGATGTTGTGACGTCAAATGGTTGCTATTTATTTCCAAACCACTGCATGGCTGGTGGAAATAATAGTCTTGTGAGCTTATAGCTATTGAGTAATAATTCATGTTCTTTTCACCTTAGATACAATGCATAAACACAGTTAACTTACATGTACATTTTAGATGCTGTTCATAAACACAGTTGATTAATTTGCTGAAGATATAAATGAAGTTGTGTTTTGTTTGGTCTTGTTTTTATTAAGGCCTTGATTCCTGTGATGTCTGAAGAAGAATTTAGCTATCCTAAAGTGCTCAGTCTCCTGAATTATCTTTTTCCTGTTAAAGAGGAGGTAATATATTCTATGCTTTATAAGCTCTCTATTGTTTAGCATGTTAGTGCCTTTTTTATAATATGGTTATGTTTTTAAGGACATGGCAATTAAGTCAAGCAAATATCGGGTACGCCATCAGAAAGTTAGAAGAAGACTACTGAAACTGTTACAAGAAGATGAAAGCCGAATGATTTACATCAGAGATTACTTGAAGTATGGGTCATGTGGGTGTCTTACAAGAGTAATACAGGTAGGAAGTAAGTAATAATGCGCCAGTCAGTGAAAAGCCCCACACCATCCTCCCTGGGGAATGTCGGGCATTAGCGGAACATTTGAGCGAAATTATACTGCCTCTGTTGCCCCAGGATGCGGGGCTTTCGACAGCATCAGTTTGAGCAACCGGGCACCATTAGTTAGTTACCTAACGTGGATTTAAATATTCTTCTCATTCTTATGTTGGCCAACCTACCAATAGTTAAAAATAGCAGGAAACCGTACACAGTCTAACTGCTTACCCAACTAAGATGGTGGATCCAAGATGGCGGCCGTATAACTAATTACCTAATAATTACGTCATATGACGTCATCGTTCCGCAAAGGAGACAGTTTCCAGTTTTGGACGTACTATGTACCCTCTAGGTTTTATTATCATAGCCTTGATGTTCTTGAAGTTCCAAGGAATGTGCCCCCCCCCCTCCCCCCCAGGCTCAGAAACTCAAAAAATGCCCAGGCTGAATAGGGTTAAGTTAACATTAAGTTCATGGCAGAGGCCCTTGAAAAACAAATGGATGAAGCATCAAAATCCAGACCCTTAAAGCCCGATTTCACTACTCATAGAGTTCTTGTTCTAATTTATATTGATGTTAATTAGTCCCCCTGGCTACATGTAGGTTAGCATGTCTTATTAGATTGCTCTACCTTTCTTGTCACTTTCATTGACTGCTTGGCCCATAACACGTTCTTCACTTTATATTTGAAATAGTGCCTTATTTCATAATTTAGGAGAGGGTCAAGCAATTCATTGATGTGGTGAATGAGCTCATTGCAACACCTAGAGTTAACAAGGTAAGTAGATTGTCCATTGCAACACCTAGAGTTAACAAAGTAAGTAGATTGTCTATTGCAAAACCTAGAATTAACAAAGTAAGTAGATTGTCTATTGCAACACCTAGAGTTAACAAGGTAAGTAGATTGTCTATTGCAACACCTAGAGTTAACAAGGTAAGTAGATTGTCTATTGCAACACCTAGAGTTAACAAAGTAGATTGTCTATTGCAACACCTAGAGTTAACAAGGTAAGTAGATTGTCTATTGCAACACCTAGAGTTAACAAAGTAAGTAGATTGTCTATTGCAACACCTAGAGTTAACAAGGTAAGTAGATTGTCCATTGCAACACCTAGAGTTAACAAAGTAAGTAGATTGTCTATTGCAACACCTAGAGTTAACAAGGTAAGTAGATTGTCTATTGCAACACCTAGAGTTAACAAGGTAAGTAGATTGTCTATTGCAACACCTAGAGTTAACAAGGTAAGTAGATTGTCTATTGCAACACCTAGAGTTAACAAGGTAAGTAGATTGTCTATTGCAACACCTAGAGTTAACAAAGTAAGTAGATTGTCCATTGCAACACCTAGAGTTAACAAAGTAAGTAGATTGTCTATTGCAACACCTAGAGTTAACAAAGTAAGTAGATTGTCTATTGCAACACCTAGAGTTAACAAGGTAAGTAGATTGTCTATTGCAACACCTAGAGTTAACAAGGTAAGTAGATTGTCTATTGCAACACCTAGAGTTAACAAAGTAAGTAGATTGTCTATTGCAACACCTAGAGTTAACAAGGTAAGTAGATTGTCCATTGCAACACCTAGAGTTAACAAAGTAAGTAGATTGTCTATTGCAACACCTAGAGTTAACAAGGTAAGTAGATTGTCTATTGCAACACCTAGAGTTAACAAGGTAAGTAGATTGTCTATTGCAACACCTAGAGTTAACAAGGTAAGTAGATTGTCTATTGCAACACCTAGAGTTAACAAGGTAAGTAGATTGTCTATTGCAACACCTAGAGTTAACAAAGTAAGTAGATTGTCCATTGCAACACCTAGAGTTAACAAAGTAAGTAGATTGTCTATTGCAACACCTAGAGTTAACAAAGTAAGTAGATTGTCTATTGCAACACCTAGAGTTAACAAGGTAAGTAGATTGTCTATTGCAACACCTAGAGTTAACAAGGTAAGTAGATTGTCTATTGCAACACCTAGAGTTAACAAAGTAAGTAGATTGTCTATTGCAACACCTAGAGTTAACAAAGTAAGTAGATTGTCCATTGCAACACCTAGAGTTAACAAAGTAAGTAGATTGTCTATTGCAACACCTAGAGTTAACAAAGAAACAAAGAACTAAAAACTGCAAAGGACCGCAAACGATAATGCTGTATACGATACGTAGGATCTACGAAAGACCTAATCAGCCAAAAAGTGAACAAACATAACCGACAAACTGCAAGGCTGATCTGACTACGTAAAAAGGTAGATTTTGCGAGACACCAATACGACAGAAACCGATAAAGCAGGGTAGCAACCGCGGACAGCATTATCGTTTGCAGTCCTTTGCAGATTTTTTTTTTGTTTTTTTTTTTTCATATATTTTGGGACCGTAGGTCTTTTCTAGATCCGATATGCTGGTTTTCTTTCAGCATGGTTTTGTCCATGCGTTTGAATGTTTACATTGGCTTGCCATGTACATTCGGTTTTTGCGAGACACCATTGTGACAGCTTGTTCCCCGCAACACGTGATGTGGCACGCATGATGCGGGTGACAAGTTGGTTCCAAGGTACGGAACTTGATATTGTGCACGGGTCATTGTGCAATCTATTTGCGATTTCATTCTTGTAGTCGTTCTTAGTTTGGTACAACTTGTACTTGTAGCTGAGCTACACCGCGCTGACGAGTTCCAAACAGGACGAAACAGCTGTCCGCGGTTGCTACCCTGCTTTATCGGTTTCTGTCGTATTGGTGTCTCGCAAAATCTACTTTTTTACGTAGTCAGATCAGCCTTGCAGTTTGTCGGTTGTTTGTTCATTTTTTGGCTGATTAGGTCTTTCGTAGATCCTACGTATCGTTTACAGCATTATCGTTTGCGGTCCTTTGCAGATTTTGGCGCTTATTAGGGAGGGGGCACTTATTAGGGAAGGGGCACTTATTAGGAAGGGGGCGCCTATTTCTTTTTTTGACAAAAACATGTACCGTAAATGATCTAATAAACGCCGGGGGCGTTCATTAAATTTCAAGGGTCCGAGGGGGGCGTTTAAAAGATAAGAGGCGTTTAAAAGAGAGAGGCGTTTATTCTAATAACTGTAATATAATAACTGTAACTGCAATAACTGTAATATGGTAACCTAAATACGGTAATATTATAACCTAAATGACAGACTATCAAGTCCGTCTGCTGATAAGTCTAAACCGTCTACAAATCCATAACGGTATATAGTACATACAAAGCGGCGGAAAAGGGTACCGTACTGGCATAGTTCTTATAGCTCAATGTCAACATCCGAGTCCTCGTCGAGCACCATGGTATTTTCATCGCCGGCCTCTTCAATGTCTGAGTTAGTTATCAGGGAAGGGGGGCGTTTATCAGACGGGGGCGTTTGTTAGAGAGGGGCGTTCAATACAAACTTGTCATCTTAGGAGGGCGTTAATTAGATAGGAGGCGTTCATTAGATCGGGGGCGTTTATAAGATCATTTACGGTAAGCATGAAAACAGCTTTAATCGACAACAACAGGAAATGTACAATTCGCATAGTCAGAAAAACGGTACGGTTTGCATAGTCAGAATATAATTCGTTATTATACTTCAATGTCTTTAATGTCACTTTCTTCGATAAAATAGCTTTCTGGCATAGCATCCTCAAGGGGGTGGAGGGGCGCTTATTAATAAAATGATAATAAAATGACACTCATGGGGGGCGCTTATTAGAAAGGGGGCGCTGTGTGTTTTTAAGTATTGTTCCACATAAGAACGATAGCAAACTTCATTGTTCTGCGGCATTGGCTCTTTCCCACATAGAATATCTTTGATTTCAAGAATAGAGGAGGACCTGATGGTTAATAATTATATTTCATTATAAAAATAAAGAAAATCCATTTGCGTCAAATAAATTTTAGGAAATGTTCGTGCTTAACCAATCAGAATAGCAGAAGACAATAGCTAATAATTTTGCTTCTTTGATGAAGTTCCCCAAATACAATTTCTTTTAAAAATTGTATGTTGTGCGATTGGGTCTCAAATTACTTGAAACCTTAAAAAAATTAGACGAAATGCACCTTGAACCTTAACTTTTTAGCGGTTTTTGAGTTTAGGCCAATGAGATCACTAGTTTTAACAATGAAAATTCTTGACATTCCATCGTGTTTGACATTCCTTTGCCGTTGGCACTATCCTTCTTGTGCGGATCTTTACTTAACAATTATTGTTACCCGGTGTAGCCAATCGATAAAAATCGGTACCGATTTATCAATCGATAAATCGATAAAAATCGGTAAATTTGATTTGATTGGTATCGATTGTATCGATCAATCGGTAAAATTCGATGACACACTCATTTGTTTTATCGATTTTTCTTGATTTTCACCGATTGTTATCGATTTTTAACAAGTGAATTTTTGGCCTTTAAAATCGATTATAATCGCCTTATTTTATAAAATCAAGAGACAACAAGTGAATAGAATTGCCTTTTCAAGCACTACTAGAACTGTTTTCAGCTATTTGTTTCCAACTTGCCTGTGTTCGTCTCGAAGATACAAGGCAATTCGCTTCAGCTGAGCGCGTATCCATCTTAAGCTAATCTAAACAGTGAATTGTTAGTTTTATCATTGTTGCTATATTATAGTTATTGTTCTTATTAATCTATTCGGTGCCAAATTGCAGCCATCATGGTGGTAGATCTATGTTACCAAGGCCAAGGAAAATAAAAGTAGCTGACCGAATATTACCACAATTTCGGCATTAAGTACAATTAATTTTTATATTCATATATACCTTGTATTAGGAGACCTAGAAAAATATTTCCCCTGATATTAACCTGTGAATAATAGTAGTTGCTGTTTTGTTTTAATTTCTATGTTGCTGACAATGTAAAATTTTTTCTGCATTTCGTATTTCTTGTGAACGTGAAAATCAACTCCTTCACATTACAAATGGTGAAGTAAATATGTTTAATTGAATAAGTACATTTTGTTCATTGTGTACCAGCAATTTTTAAACCACAAACAAACAAAGAACGTTTTGCGTTAGAAATCGATAAAATCAAACAAAATCGATAATATCGATTTGACACACCGAATTGTTTTATTGATTTCTACCGATTTACGTTACCAATCGATAAAAATCATTTGATTTCTATCGATTTTTACCGGTACCGATTTTTATCGATTGGCTACGCCGGGTTGTTATCATCAAGAGTGGTACACAGATGGACTAATGTTGGTAGCTATGTGTGAGCTTGTGAATGTCATCAGTATATAAAGTGATCTCACCTTACTGCAGTTTGGCGTTTTATGTTTTGTTTATTTATAGTCAGTGGTCACCAGGGGAACCAGAGTTGAAAAGACATCTCCATCAATGTCACCATCATCATTCAAGTCATTCACGTCAGGACTGGAGACTAAACAGGACATACCCGACATGCTGAGCGGCATCAAGACATCTGCTTCTCAAAGTGGGTGCGTCAAAGTCCTCAAACGGAATGTTGAACATACCAAACAAGAAATAACAGACCTTCAGTCAAGGGAGAGCATGCATAAGGAGGCAAGTGTTAGATCTAACCATGATAGAAACCAGTCACAATCTAACACACTTGACGTCATTAACGAGTACAACAGGTGCAAACAGCGTAAAGTGGAGAGAGGTGAAGAGGTTATGGGAGGTGTTGCTAATGCTACTTTAAAGTCAATGAAAAAGAAGGAAGACTTGGCTTCAGAAAGAGAAAAAGATCGTTCAGATGATGCAAATGAAGACAAAGATTGTACTAAACAAACAGCTAAGCATTTTGAAAACAGCAGCCCTGCTCAAGAGCCCACAGTTCTTTTTGGGATACCTGGATCTTACTCTAGTTGCACTATGACATGACCTCACTGTTTGTATCTTCATTCATTCAAGGTAGATCTATACTGGTGCTATGAACTTTGATCAGTACTAAATTGTTATTGTTTCAAAACAACACTTTGTGCAAAATGTTCAGAAACGTCTATAGCTAGACAACAGGAATTCCCTTCATTTTAAATACTACATAGAAGACATTCACAAAATTGCAATAATGTATTTTTATGTAAATTATTTTCAATTAAAAATTAATCAGTTTTAATATATTGATGTGGGTGAAGCGACTGCCATCACAATTTTATATATAAAGTGGACATAGAATCATTAAATGTGGGAAACTGTTCTATGAATACACCGAAATCATACCATGAAGTATGGAGAGTAACCCTCCCACCTGAGCACTAAGGTAAAAATACAATGCAATTGGTTGTTGTTAATAAATTCTAAAAAAGCTACCATCCAAAAAGAACAAAAAGTTGTTAATATTGACACTGAACTAAAATCCGATGCAAGAGAGCATATTTTGTTATGATAGTAAAATACAGCTTGATGTTTTTATTAATAAAAGAATTAGGGGCTTTAACTTAACGTAAAAATTGTCACAAACGGCACAAATCCAAATTTTCTTCGCACTTGTTGCAGGATGTTTTCAAAATATGCAGATAACCAAACCTATGAGGGTTGAAGGTTAAGTACAGTCATAGAAGACTACAGAATAATTAAAAAACAATTGGAGAGCTGAGATGAATACATTACAACCATTCAAGCCTTATATACTTTACAACAATAGGGTCAATTAACGCCAAAGCGGCTCATTTGCGTCACATAATAATAGAAAACATTTACATTCTCTGTCACTGCCATTTCCACTTGTAGTTTAGTTCTGCCGAATGTTAATACATTTTTCAGCTACAAAGACGACAATACACAACATTTAAAAGATTATGTTAAGCTACGCGACGAACATCCTTTCCTATCAGTAAATGCATCTCAGAGACGACCTCTTGGCTATTGAGTTTACAAATAAGCGCGTGGGTTCCCTATGATCGGTCTAAGCTTTTTGTGGTTTCGCAGAGCAATCAAAGAATTGATAGGTAAACAAATTTAAAACATTACGTCACCCAGTTCTAAATGCGTATTCGTGTCACGCTAAGACATGCTTTTTGAATTCAGTGTTTCAAACCTAAATTTGGTTCATGTTGTGCCCTGGAGACCGAGCGCTTTCTCGCAGGCGACACATTTAAAAACATTTATCGTGCTGTAGCATTTACCTAAGTCTTGAAAAATCCATTTGAAGTCCACATATCGGTTTTAATTTTCCATACTGAGTTGAGTTAACAGATTTAAAACGATTTTAAACATCTTTGCGTGACAAAAATATGCACCAGATCACATGAACTCACGTATAACAAGAGTAATATAATATCCGCTCACGTGAACACTCGGTTGTGTTCAACCCAAGTCACGGTAACATGAGTTATATCATAATATCCGGGAAAAGTTTACAGCCGAGTGATCACCCACCGACCGAAGGAATGAAAAATTAATTTGCATATCTGTGTTCGTCTACAATAACTCGTTCAACGCTTCGCGTATTCACGAGTTAAAAAAGTAACCTGTATCCAATTTCCGTTATCAAATATTAAATCAAACTATACTCAGTATTCTACATGTTAATGACACATATTGTTTTGTCATTGCTTATCGTTTTAGAACCCGGGTATAAACTCTTTTCGAATCTTAGACCTTCCCCTCAGCATAAAAAAGAAGAAATTTGATTAAATCTTGCACTATTTACTTATTCAATAAAATGTTCATTTTCTATTTCAAGTCTTTAATGCGTCAATGTGGAAGAACTTTGTAAGGATTCATAATTCCCTGTGGAGACAGAAAAAAAAAACAATAAGAAGCTTCATCAGGTATCCAAACACCGAGAAGAGGGTGGAAAAAACGAGGCACAGCCGAGTTTTTTCGACCGGCCTGAAACACTCTTCCTCGTGTTTGATATATTACCTGGGTAACTAAAACAATATGGGCTGATAATAACAACTTTTATCAGGCCGATTAAAGGGCGAAGATGCGAGAGCACTTGTCTCCGACCAAAGTGGCGGAGGTTTGAATCCCAGACTCGATATCATAATAGATGACATACTATTATCGCTTATTTTCACATTAATAGTCGCGAGTTTTGCAATGTAGAAGAAAAACGAAAAAATATATTTATCTATTTATTTATTTTCTAAGAATATGGATCCATCGATTTCAAAATTAAGTACGTGAACAGCTAAAATTGATAACAATAACTGGAGATACAAATGATATCTTTCTTGTCTCACGATGTGGTCACTTTAGATGTGGATCGCGACATTTTGCGGCTTATTGCTGGTCTTCATCAGACGATTGAGTCGACTGGATGTGTATGTATCACTTTGGTTGTATCACAAGACAAACGATAAAGAAAGCTATCATTTTGAAACCACCACGATGAATAACGATATTTTTAATGACAATATATGGTACCATAGAAAAGTAAATTGTTAAAATGATAACCCCTGCATGCACAGCGTAGACTTATAAAGTTATATAATTGTTTATTTTCTTTTTACCTTGGGATCAAGAAGTCCTTTGATGTCTTTCATAAGTGCAACTGATGATGATGACTTGGAAAAATGAATGTAATTTGCTTTCTTGAATCCTAAACCATGCTCTGCACTTATACTGCCATGGTGCTTTGCTGAGAAAAAAAACAACCCCAGTCAGACGGATTATGACAACTATAATATCTGTTTGGAAGTTTTAATGATAAAAACTGACTTATTATCTAGTCACTATTTACCAGCATTCTAATCCGAAAATTCAAACCTCAAAGCAGATAAACCAGTGATGTGTTCACTGGCTTCAGTTGGCCTTTGGAGTAATATATCAAACACTCGCAAGAGTGTTTGATGTAGGACATCAAAACACAAACAGGTGGGTTGAAAAGATGAGGTGTAGCAGAGTTTTTAACGGACTTAGAAGTGTTTGGATACCTGATGAAAAACTCTTGAGAGTGTTGGATATAGCTTCTCAAACTGATCATTAAATACAGAGAAAAGGAAGGAATTATACAATCGCCAAAATACAAAATATATCCTTATCCGAACATCAGGTTATCAAGACACTGACGTCACCGTTATGGTTTTCTTTGATCAAACTTGATGAATTATTACTGAGTTTGAGAGGAGTGCGAACCTTATTGACGATGTGTCCATATATAGCGTACAACTAATGTTTGTAATCTATCAACCACATAATGAATAGTCAGAGCACAAAAGATCGTAGCAATGATAACAGATCTAAATGCCAACTCAAAAGTCATTTAACATGCGTTTAGGCGATTGATATTGACAAAGCTCTCTCAACAGGCTCTAATAACACACACTTGTAAGCAAAAGATGGAACAAACCTGTCCACTCAAAAACATAGGGCTCAATTGCATTTAGCACGTCTTCACTGTGGTCTGGTGTTGTAAAGTTTAAATGCAAGTTACCTGCAAATATTGCACATATGGGTGTTAGTACACGCACGACTTTTGTAGTGAGTTTTTAGCCTGCAAAGCACGCGTATTCGGGGGGCGAACGAGCGCTAAGTTAAACCGCGGACTGAGGCGAGTCAAAAGACGCGACCCCTTTCACGTTTATGACAACCAAACACTAAATTCAGCACTTCGACCACCACAAACCACTGCAGGCTAGTGGGTTTGGGGTTGCGTGTTCGGTCAAGGAGAAGCGGGTCACGCCAAACACACACAAAAAATGTATTAATAATGTAATTTTCATTCAGCTTTCATAAAACAGTTTTGCAGCTCACACAGGGATTCACACTGTCACTTGATGTTGATGAACGCTATTGTTTAGACAGCACCTGTTACTTGGCCAAGGTGAAAGGTATAAAAATACTTCTCTTGACAAAAAAATGTTTCTCTCGACAAGTAAATAAGCTTTCTCATGAGTTCACTCAATACTCACCATCCCCAAGATGGCCATATCCAACAACATTTGTTACCATGTCACCCAGTCTCTCCCTCATGTGCAACACAAGCTCATACATCTTTGGCAAAGGGAGTGACAAATCGTACTAGCGATAAACAAAACGTTTATGCGTGAGCACATATTTCCAGGGAATAATGCGCTTGCATATCGTGGCGTTCGAATATTGAGTTTATCCTCCTGTTAGCTCAGCTGCATGCAAGCTGGCATTAGAAAGTCCCTGACCAATCAAACGGCCCAGGTGCTCAACTCTAGTTTCTGTACCATAAAGCCACTCGCTGTATTACTACTCTAGGATGGGAAGCCAGTCCACTGCAGGGTTACCCACCATACAGCTGCATAAATGTGCAGTGAAATGTAGAAACCAGACTTTCTGATCGAAAATCTGGCAGGCTTTCTAGAACACCACCACTTCTCCACTAGCTGCAGTGATGAAACTATGAAGAACCTTTTACCTTCAAATCTAGAGTATATGCACTAACATAGTTGCAAAAACCTTGCAGTATTTTCAATATTCGTTCGGCAAATTAAATGGACATGGCAGATGGAAGATTAATGAGGAATGTAAATATTACACAGAATCTTTTGACAATTTAACACAATGTAGAAGAACTACTTGGCTAATTGTTTCACGTTGTCGTTTTGCTACTTCGCTGTTTTTCGTGTCACCACCTGCTTCAAAATGATCTGGAAAGGAAAACAGTGATTTGTGCTGTAATCATGAAAATCTACTGCCGGGTGTCCTGATATCCCTTAGGCTAATTACCTTATAGACTGTCCCACAAAACATCAAAGCCTCTGCTATTCTTTCACGTAGACCCCACACTGCTTTTATCTTTAATATAAACAAAAAAGTCATTTGCAAAACAAAATGATTCAACAGAACTACCAACCACAACAACAACAAAACCAAAGCAACTCACTTTAGACAAGTCTGTGGCCAAAGTGCCATCTCGTGCTGTGTTTTCAGACATAACTTTCTCAAGAAAAAAACTCATTTTCTAAAAAATAACAACAACGATAAAAGATCAAACCTCACCGCGCAGTTAAAAATATAACTAACTCGCAATAAATGTATATTTTCTCTGCTCGTACATGCATAACATTTTTTTTCAAGAGCCGCATTGCACCATGTCTACTGCAGATTGGTCACTCTGTAATAACTTTAAAAAAGAATTTCCAGTAAAGAAGGCGGTTATAATGGCTTGGGTATTCTTGCTGTAAGTCAATCAACTATCAAGGTTGAAACAGACAAACAACAAATGACATAAATCTTAATTACCATTACTGATGAGAATTTCTTTGATAAACATTTTAAAAACGATTTGGAAACTTTGGATATTTTGGATCAGAATGAATAAGATTTGAAGCATATTTAGTTTACAGACGTTTAAGTAGACAATGTTTAATGATTTATCTTATAAATATAGTATGACACATCTGTATGGGTATTTACAAACCTCTTCATCATGGTTACTACTAGAACCAGACGTCTCAACAAGCACATAAAATGGCCATTTACTGATTGGATTGTGCAATCCAAGATGTGTTTCCACAAGATGCATACAAGAACTATCTAGGAATTCAAATGCTGCAAGGAAAAGGGTCATCCATGCATGAATAATGATAAATGTCATCATATGGATTTTTTTCAAAAAAATCACGACTTCTTCTGGTCTCGAGGATGGTCACTTATGAGTGAACTATAGTACAATGTTATAGCTTAAAATGTGAAATAATGGTCGTCTAACGTCTTGCAACTATACTTAAGTGTACATGTAACAGCCTCAAGTTATAACTTAAAATGTCAAATGATGGTGGTCTAACTAAATACTGCGTTCTTTGGTACTGTGTGCTTCTTCTTCCTTGCCGCCTTTTTAAGGTCTTTTTGTAGAATTGAGGTAATTGATCAAGTTTGGATGAAAAAATCATAAGCGTGACGGTGGTTTGGAAACTCGATTTAATTTGCATAGATTTTGGCGATTTCTCTTCAAATTAACACTCGAGAGAGTTTTTCATCAGATATCCAAACACTTCAAAGGCGGTTACAAAAACGCCTCATTTTTTCAACCCGCTTCTCGGTGTTTGGAAATTTTGATGAAACACTCTTCCTCATGTTTGATATATTACATTTCAGTGTTGTTGCTGTCTTATTTGTTAGAAATTTGTAAAAAAAGGTTTTAAATATTACAATCATTACACTGTAAACCCAATCCTCGACTGTTCTGTCTGTGACTAATCTTGTAATTAAAGAGTACCTGACAAAATTTCTCCCAACATGTTTCCTGCCAGTTTAAAGGTATTGAGAACGTCTGTGAAGCTCTCACAACCAAGGAAAGCAACATTGACGGACTGTAAGAAAAGGAGTATGAAAATATAGGAGTCCTTCCAAACTCTCAAACATTATGCATGATTCTTATGCCATACATTTTAGGCAACAATCAAAGGCTCCTAAGAGCCCACTCGTGAATATGGAATATTCTTTTTATACTGAGTGGATGGCGGACCTGGAGCCTACGATCTTTAAAAGTTCAAATAAAGCAAATTTTGTTTCGAACACGATGAAAACATCTTAGCGTGACAAAAATATGCATTGTGTGAAACGAGACAATTGGATTATGTAATGCGTTACATTTGTTGTTACCTTTTGATTCAGGCGTAGGAACGGAACCCACACGCCTATTATATTATTTTGTAAACGGAATACGCTTATTTGTAAACTGCAAATGAAATTAAAATAGTAGTTGTTAACTTGCTATTTTAATTCCATTTGCAGTTTACAAATAAGCATATGGGTTCCCTATGATCGGTCTAAGCTTTTTGTTGTTTCACAGAGCAGTCAAAGAATTACCGAGGGGACCAGAGGTTCTCTCGCGGCACACTTTCGTGAGAAGTTGGCGCGAAAATATAAGAGACATAGAGGCATGTAATATGAGAGAAATGAGAGCACAGGAAAAGCCTCTAGCACCCAGGGTATCAAAGAATTGACGAGTAAACAAATTTAAAACATTACGTCACCCAGTTCTCAATGCGTATTTGTGTCACGCAAAGACATGTTTTCTAATTCATTGCCAGTAGAAACAAAATTTCGCAGGCTAGGGTACACGTTTAAAATCCATTTGAAGTCCGCAGGTCGGTTTTAATTTTCGATACTGAGTTTGAAGTCAAAGAATTGAGAGTAAACAGATTAAAAACATTACATAATCTAGTTCTCTCTCTTATTACTAACATTGCGTGTTTGTATCACGCTAAGACATGATTTGGTTTATTTGAACTTTTACAAATGGCAGCGAAACTTCACACATTTAACAATAACATTTGCCGTTCTGTAGCGTTTTCCTAAGTCTTCTCAAATTCATTAATAATTCATGAAGACAATACAAAGGAAATTAATGTTTAATAAAGTGTTTGGAAATCAGATGAAACACGCCTCATTTTTGCATCCTTAATTTCTACTTCTAAAATCATTTTGTTTGAGAAGTAATATCAAACATTCGACACAGTATTTCATCACAAGATCAAACACCTCGAAGTTCGTCAAAAATACTCCGCTGCGCGTCGTATTTTCAACTCTCTCCTCAGTGTTTGATCTTGTGATGAAACACTGTGTCTCATGTTTGATATATTACTTGAAAAATCCATTTGAAGTCCTCCAGAGCTCGAAGCCTGATGCACCGTTCAACGGAATTACCAAGAAAAGTTTTCAGCCGATGAGCGATCAAGTAATCAAGTGAGATTTTTACCCAAATGCTGCAACTGGCGTATTCAAGAGTTAAAAATGATTGGAAATCAACAATAAATACTACAGGTCAACAAAGGTAGTGTAACAGCCAGATAACTGACATTTCCCGACATGCTTTTAGTGCATATATTAGCAGGCACATCGTCGAGAGTTAGACCGTTCTAGGATAGTTATGACTTTGGTCGACCATTAAAGGACTATTACATTGGCGACGAGGATCAATCGTACTCGCCATGGCCGTTCCGATTAATGTCGTTTCAATTCCGCCGTTTGACCCGGATGGCGAACAGAATTCCGTCGCTTACCGATGGGAAAAGTGGCTTAAAAAATTCTTTATATTTTCCGACGCCGTTGGCTGCAAAAATGACAAACAGAGACGACAGCTACTCCTGCACACCGCCGGTTCAGATGTCCGAGACGTCTTTTACACGCTAACCGAAACAGGAACTGATTACAAAAATGCCGTGGACAAGTTGAATCAGTACTTCGCCTCGAGAAAGAACACGTACAATCGGCACATCTTTCGATAAGACAAACAGAAGGAAGGTGAGACCATCGCTCAATTCGTCACAAGGCGTCGACAGCAAGCAATCTTTCCGCGAGTTTCTCGAAGAAAGCGTCGACAGTTTCTTCCAAGATCAAGTCATTGACAATTGTTCCAACACAAAATTGCGAACGAAGCTTCTCGCCGAAAGTGATTTAACTCTACCCCGCATGTGGGATATCGCCCAAGCAATGGAAGCTTCGGAAAGCCAAGCCCGTCAAATCGCCGAGGACAACCAGTTTACCAACGTGTATAGCATCAGCCGACAAACTCGAGGAGGAAAAGAGGCCAGAGAGAACGTCAAAATCCGTCGACAATGCTCTCGCTGCGGGATCAAAGGTCATTCTGGTGATGAGTGTCGTTGTTCACACAACGTGACATGTTTTAAATGTGGAAAACCCGGGCATTTTGCGTCGATGTGTCGCAGTAAGACTCCTCAAGGTGGTCGAACAAACTTCGACTCACAACGTGGACGTTATTTTGACAAAGGAAATGTCAAAGGAAAGTCCCGTGGAAGCCGTGTACGCTATGTTGATGAGCAAGACTAACAACCGTTGCGTGACACATTCCGATCACCGGACTTTGCCAGTGATGATGCCTACACCGATGAATATGCTTTTGCACTTCAAAGTAACACGAGCACTTTTCCTGTTGTAATCAATGGTCTTCCCGTTGGAGTAATCATTGACTCGGGCGCATCGTGTAATATTGTCAACTCTGCCGTGGCGGACCAACTCTCTGACATCGGCTCTAGGTTCCAAAAGTGCCGACGTTTCATTCACCCTTACAGGTCACCGCCGATCGTATGCAAGGAGTACCTGACCGCTGACATCAGCATCTGTGGAGTTCAACTCCATATCAGCAGATTTCTTTGTCGTCCTAGGCTCCGCTCCATCGCTTTTGAGCAAAGGTACCGCCGAGAAACTTGGGATCCTGAAAGTTGGAGTGAATCATGTCTCGCAATCCAGTTCACCGCCGTCTCCAGACAATTTTCTTGCCAAGTATCCAGGCTTGTGTGAGAGAATTGGATGCCTCAAAGGTATTGAAGTGATGCTGCACATTGATAAGAGTGTACCCCATTTGCCCTAAAGTACAACTGCACCCCGTTCTATTTGCGTGACAAGGTTGCCCAAGAGATTAAAAAGTTGGAAAAAAGGCATCATCGAGAAAGAGACAGGTCCGACAGAGTGGGTTTCGAGGATTGTCACTCCTCCCAAGCCAAAGAGTCCCGGAGAGATCCGTCTCTGTGTGGACATGAAGGCCACCAATCAAGCCATCCTAAGAACAAGGCATGTCACGCCTACAATTGAAGAACCGACTACAGATCTTAATGGTGTGACTGTTTTCAGTAAGCTTGATCTTCGTTCCGGTTATCACCAGCTGAAGCTGCACCCCTCCCTTAGATACATGACAACCTTTTACACACATCTTGGACTCTATCATACAAGAGACTGAATTTTGTTATCAATGCCGCCGCGGACATTTTTCAGCACACGATTCAAACGGCGATAGCAGACATCCTCGGTGCAAAGAATATCAGTAATGACATCTTAGTATATGGCAAAGACCAAGGCGACCACGACCGTGCATAAGATCAGACCCTGCAGAGGCTTCACCAGTCAACCTCCAGAAATGTGCATTCAACAAACCCAGCATCGAGTTCTTCGGTCGCATCTTCTCCAAAGATGGCATAGCTCCAGTCCCTAGTAAAGTTCAAGCACTTCGCGACGCTGATGAAC
Source organism: Dendrophyllia cribrosa (assembly GCA_024195265.1). Lineage (NCBI taxonomy): Eukaryota > Metazoa > Cnidaria > Anthozoa > Scleractinia > Dendrophylliidae > Dendrophyllia > Dendrophyllia cribrosa. Next base: position 37,705,875 of record JAJLRJ010000002.1, on the reverse strand, counting down.
CGCGGAATCCTACAGAACTTCCCTCCTTCTTGGGCATGGCTCAATACAGTGCACGTTTCATTAAAGATTTGGCGACAATAACTGAGCCCCTACGCAAGTTGACCAGAAGTCAAACACCATGGACATGGGACAGACCTCAAGCTGAAGCATTTGAAAAGGTCAAGAATGCTCTTTCAGAAGCCACCGCAATGCCCTACTTCGCCCCTGACAAACCCTCTAAGATTCTGGTAGACGCCAGTCCCGTTGGTCTCGCTGGAAGTCTTGTACAAGATGACAAGCCAATCGCATGTGGCAGCCGCGCACTCAATGACGTCGAAACACGATACTCGCAAACAGAACGTGAAGCCTTAGCAGTCGTGTGGGGATGCGAACATGCATTTCGATATCTACGTCCGTGGTACATCATTCAAAGTCATAACAGACCACAAGCCGCTAGTCCATATCTGGGGGAAACCAAACCGCAATGGATGGCCCCAATGGCCCCAAGGTTACAACCCTATGATGCAGTCATTGAGTATCGCCCCGAGCGAGTGTACAGTACTGTACATTGTAACTGCTTTTTTGTTTAAAGAGGCCCTTTGGAACAATTCCTTATTCAAGCCCAAAAAGTCATTCAAATATAAGGTTTTTGCACAAAATTCTTTCATTGCTCACTACTAAACTGACCTTTGGTCTTCTTGGAACCAGGATTGCTGCTGCTGTTACAATACCCAAAGAGCCTTCTGATCCAATAAACAGCTGCTTAACATCATATCCTGAAAACATTCATGACAACCTGATGCTGATAACTACAATTATTTCTCAGAAAAACGGAGCTATTTTGTCACCGCTGTTATTGTTGTTGAGTTGAGAAATCGGGGGCAAACTGCAGTGGACAACACAGCATCCCACTGGCAGAGCGAGATACACGTCGCTCTTGAAGGGATGGCTTTTTTCGAGTAAATATGTATGTACAATAATATTTATATAATAGAACGTTTGCCCGTAACCGGGTTTTAATATGATAATGAGTTCTGTGACATGCTAATGAACTGGCATTTATTGTGCATAACTCATCTCTTGTTCAGCTTCCAAAAGAGGAGTTGTTATAATGATGATGATAATCAAAGGCTCCTATGAGCCAACTCGTGAATATGGAACGCTCTTTTCATACTTGGAGGATGGCGGACCGGGAGTCATCTGTAAAAGTTCAAATAAAGCAAATTTTGTTACGAAAACGATGAATTACAGAACATGTCTTAACGTGACATAAATTTGAATTGTGTGAAATGAGAGAATTGGATAAACAGCGCTGTTGTTTCACAGAGCAGTCAAAGAATTGATGAGTAAATAAACTTTAAACATTACGTTACCCAGTTCTCAATGCGTATTTGTGTCACGCTAAGACATGTTTTTAATTCATCGAAACAAAATTTGGTTTATTTGAACTTTTACAAATGGCTTACAGGGGCGTAGCCAGGAATTTTTCAGAGGTACGCACAATCACTGTTTTCAAACACTCCCCCTACCTTCTCCCCCCACCCTCAAGTCCCAAATCTTTTTTTTCCCACTTTTTCAGGTACGCACACGTGTGCGTACGTGCGTACAGGTAGCTACGCCCCTGGCTTATAGCGAAACTTTACACATTTAAGGCAACATTAAGCGTGCCGTAGTATTTACCTAAGTCATGAAAAATCCATTTGAAGTCCGCAGATCGGTTTTAATTTTCCATACTGAGTTTGAAGTCAAAGAATTGGTGAGTAAACAGATTTTAAACATTACATCATCTAGTACTCTCTCTTATTTCAAACAATGCGTATTTGTGTCACGGTAAGACGTTTTTAATTAATCGAAACAAAATGTGGTTTGTTTGAACTTTTACAAATGGCAGCGAAACTTCGCACATTTAAAAACAACATTTACCATGCTGTAGCGTTTTCCTAATTCTTAAAAAATCCATTTGAAGTCCTCCAGAGCTCAAAGCCTTATGCACTGGTCAGCGGAATTATCAAGAAAAGTTTACAGCCGATGGAAGGAGTGAAAATTTGCATATTTGTCTCCGTCAACTCCATTGAATGCTTCACGTATTCACGAGTTAAAAGGGTGGGAAACTTTATACATCCTTAGAGCAAGTACAATGGATGAGGAACTGGAAACTGAACATTTACAGTTATAAGAAAAGGAAAAATTACAGTGCAAGATACCCACAAACCTGTGTTGTCCTTTCGCATTGATGAAAGACAGTCAAGTATAGTACCATCCGCAAGAACCTGTGAGAATGTAAAACCAACAAAAGAAAATTGAAGATCTGTAATCATGTATATCACAGACGCGTAAGGAGAGGTTAGCCACTATCGACAAATTGACAGGGAACTCACTGAATGCTGAGTGCTTAATTACCCTTACTTTTGCACTTATTTATTGATGAGTGTATTTTTATACATGTAATTACCGCTTCTAGTCCCAGGACATTGCCATGTAAAGAGCCATATCTCAGCAGCCTCAAGCCTGCAGCATTAGTGGCAATATTACCACCTATATGACAACTAAATGTTCAACAAACAAAAACAATAAATAGTGAATATAATGTGATTTTCATAGCAATAGCTGTTTAAATTGTGCAATATAAGGGTCGTTTAATTTCTTGGTGTTGCGGATGGTGTGATCACCAAATGACGTAAAACAATAGATTTAAAAGACACTGAACAATACCTACACCACAACACAACAGCTAACCAACAATGGCATCCGCAACATCAAGAAACGCCCAATATAAGTGGGGTAAAAATCAGATTCCAACTGAGTCAAAACGACATCACTTTATTTAGGGTTATTCATATTGAAGTTGATAATTGGTTTGATAATTCTAACTTAACTAACAACTTGGCAAAAATGTAGCACCAAAGGCACAAAATAACCACAATCAATAATCAATCAATCAAACAGTCAAGTCAATCAATCACATGTTTGTCAGTCGCACTTTCAGCTAGTGAAGGTCAGTAGTTTGAATTGTAGTCCCCACCATGTTGTTTCCGAAGACAGTAAACTCTGTCCCCAATCATACCTCTCACTAATTAAAGGTGAATATCAAAGGCATCTATAGACTGCTAGCTGTCCCTTTCCAGTCAATCGAGCGGGCGAGCATTACTTTCGCTCGCTCGCCGCTCGGTTGATCGCCGATCGCTTATTTGCTCGCCCGCTCGTCTATCCAGAGAGGGACTGGACTGCTAGCAGTCTAAGGCATCTACTGATGAGCCAACTCATGAATACGAAACGATCTAAATAATAGATAGAGGTTTTGATAAAGAGGTTCTGAGTACGGCCTGAGGGCATAACATAGGTATTTATTTTGTGTATCGAAAAACAAATCTGGAAAGGAATCTTACACGATTTTGCGCCGGAGTGCAAATTGATTATTTCCGGAGCCATAATATTGTAGCTAATTGCTTAAAATTAAAGTTCATGGCGAACGTTAAAGACTAAAAGCAAATTGCATATACAAAATTCGAGTTTGAAACTTGAACCTGGTCAAACAACGTGTAAAGCAATCTCACGGAACGTTTTTATCTCGTGAATACGCGAAGCGTTGAACGAGATATAGTATACGAGGACAGATATGCAAATTTTCACTCGTTCCATCATGTGTTAAAACTTTTTTAATTCCACAGTGTATTATGTGTTAAAAGAGTATTGCTGTAGTAAACTTTTCTTTTAATTCCCCAGTGTAATTACTTCATCTAGTTGTCTAGACAGTCTCGTTTCACACAATGCATATTAATATGTCACGCTAAGCTGTTTTGGTTGTTTAAAATCTGTTTTACTCTTCAATTCTTTGACTTCAAACTCAGTATGGAAAAATAAAACCGATCTGTGGACTTTACCTTACGTTGTTTCGTATTCACGAGATGGCTCTTAGAGCCCTTTGATTATAAATACGGCTCTATATTTCTTCAAATACAGTACAGTAAACACCCGCTTATAAGAACCTACATTTTTACAAGTCAGCCTGAATAGGTCCTTATATATCGGGTGTTTAGTGGGAAATCAGCCTGTTTAGGTTCTTAATTAGGTTGTTACAGAAACCCATAAGTGGGTTGCAACCCAATTATGGGTTTCTGGTTCTTATTAATTCAGGGGTTTAAACTGTTTGCTACTGTTCAGAATAGTACTTTAATCCCATTATTTCAGTCGTGTCATAGAAACTACTAAATCATACAAAATCGAGGGAAATCTAATACATTTTTCACAGTTTATTTCCGATGTTGACAGTTTTACTTGTGCTACAATGCTCAGCGCTACTACAGTTTACAGTGGACCTCTGTGAGCCTGGCTGGAATTACTAGAACTACAGTACACACTAAACGGCACATCTTATACTGAATCTACATGGCAGCTGCATTTTTAAAACCTATTTCAAATGTCAGGCCGAATGGGTTCTTTTATAATGGGAGTCTAATTTCCAAATTGCAGCCTGTATGTCCTTAATCCACTGGTAAGCGGGTGTTTACTGTAGTCCACGATATGATATGTGTGTTATTTAATGACTACATATGCAATTGTTCAATAAAAAACTCAAGGATAAAGTGATTTCAAGTGTATTTTCACTTGAGGAACCGATCTGTTGGCACGACAAGTTGACGTTACGGCGGTAAAAACTTTCGTCGCATAAATAATTACGAGGTTCCTTCAGAGTCAAAGGCAATTTTAGAAATAAAATACTTAAATTAAGACTTTCTATAAAGGTTGCCAACTTCGCCAAGTTTCCGTATACAAAGCATACAAAGCAGTGAAACTTCACACGTTTTACACAACACTTGAGCTTTAATAGCGGAGCACTCGCCGGGCCGAAGGCCCGGCTGCGCAGCCCCATACTCATAGAACCTGTGCCGTCATTTTTCATGGTCATGGCTAGCGGAATGTTTCGCGGGCGTGCCTCCGTGACATGTGTGTCCGTTGGGCAGGGCTAATTCGCGGGCGCGTATGACGTCGCAAAACATGCGCGTATGACGCCACACGCGCGGCTACACAGCCGTCAGCTCGGTAAACACTTTAAAACTTGGATCTTTCGCGGGGTTTAGTGGAGCAGTAAAGTCGTTATTTCCCTGCATTTTTTCGCGGTTTGCTTCTCAAGACAGGGATACTAAATAAGGGATACTCAGAAGCCGCTTTAGTGGAAAAAGAAGAGCTTTAAGGGATAAAATCTTGCTTCGAGGACCTTCATACGTTTATATCAATGCGGGAGGTGTTTGTTTTTATTACGGATTTCAGAACCAACGCGGAGATTTAAAGAATTTTCAAGCAAGCGAGGGACTTAAAGGTAAAACAAATTACATTTTTCGATGGGAATTTATCTTGATATCAATCTGTGATTGACTTTTTATTTGTGTTCTCGTTAGTTTTGGAGAATTGTTTATAAACGTGTAGCTTAATTCGGTTGTATTAATTACCTGAATTTCATCGAAGACACGGCTCGGCCTCGATGCGCTATAAATGTACGCGTTTTGAGTTTAAACATAAACTAATGGAGATTTGAATAAAATTTTTCGAAAGAAGATTGCATTGTTCATTTTTACGTGTTTGTTCATTCATTACATAGATTGAAAAGCGATTTTATGTAAACAAAACAAGACTTAGATTTTATACTCGCGTCGCCTTATGCAAATATGTTTGATGTGTATTTTTGCAAATCAGTTTCTCGGGCATTTTTTGACAAGCAACAACTGTATTTTATTCGGAAAATTGTCGTAATAGTTATTCTAGACGGAGAAAAAGTTTTTTTTGTGAACTTTTGTACGGTCTAAATGTACTGTGCAGACGGTCCGGTAATAAGCTTACTGGTTTTTTGAGAATTGCTAAAATTGAAAAATAGCCCGGTCGTCAATCTTAATTCTTGTGCTTCCGACCTTTCACCTAAGTTAAGTTTCGTCTTAGTTAAGCTTGTTCAGAGCGTGTTCAGAGGGTGTTCAGAGGGCGACGCTGTTAGGCTAAGGTTAACTATATATATTAAGCTTACCGTGCTATCTTGAAAAATCCATTTGAAGTCCGCAGATCGGTTTTAATTTTGCACAACTTGTCACTTGAAAATTGAAGGACTCCAAACTTTTCGGCGGTCGAGTATATCTCTTTTTATATTAAAAAAAAAACAAGTTTGCCATGCCTGTGTAACACGTTTAAATGTGGGTTTGTGTTGAAGGAATGGCAAACTTGTTGATACAAAAGCGCACAAAGACAAAAGAGAAAGTCCTGAAATAAACCACCTGTCGACAAATAAGACGGCAATGAAACTTTGGAAGACGAATGCAAAAAGCCCCTAAAATGATGATTCAATGCACTTTAAATTTACAGAGATAATGTATTACATGTTAGACTTTAGATCACACGATTTTGAAAAAAAATTTCATCGACTAGTTTTTAAATAAACGCTTCCCTAACAAAAGTGTTACCTTTGTGAATAGAATGAGCATATTTAAGACCTTGCTTCTGGTAACATTAACTGAAATCTAGTGAAACAAACAGGATGAAACCTTCAAGGAATGCAGTTGTATGGCACCTGAATAATATATGGTGAAAATAATGTTTCAATTTGACAGGAAAACGTTGGCATCGATGAATTAACAGAAAGTAACGCGGATCTTTAAATTTTTGATGGAAAATGTTGAACCCAATTTTATTCGAAAACGCTCTCATAGAATATTTTCAAACTTTGCAGTCTTGAAGACTTACATCTAGCCTTTAAGAGGCATACGGTCATTTTAAAAGTTTAGGTCCAGATGTTGAGAAATTTACTATATGCAAAAACCATGACATCATCAGATTGCTGTTATGGTAACACTGATGTCAATCAAATCTACTTTTTTGGAAAGTTTATTTCATCTCTAGTAAATGTGTGAAGCAGCTTGCCTGACCGAGCTCAGACAGTGTAGTGTCAGCCGTTCGAAGTTAGGATGTTGTGTCGCCAAAAAACCCAGTGGAGCCACCTTAACAAACCTCCTGGTTTGATCAATTGGTTAGATTGGACAGACTTTCACCTAGTAGGTATTCTTCTGACAATCACCAACAAACATAGGTAGTACCTTCCTTTTGCACCCAAGTCTAGTGGCATTATAAAACCTTTATCCTCCATCATATTATCCAGAGTTTCCAAAATACAACCAGCTTGACAGACAAGAACGCCTAAACATGCAATATTTAACAGATTAGTAGATTGCTTCACTTTTAATTGCCATCCTACGGATGTTTAATTCTGACTACAAAAAAGCCAAAACTAAGATATTTTTTTTACATATTCTTTAAATTAATGAAGAGGTTTCTTGATGCAATAGGGTGATTCTTTACCAAAAGTATTTTATAGATGCCTTAACCAGCTAACTAAATACATGTACACAACAGGTTTTTTTTGGTATAAAAAAGAACAACAGAATTGACAGTCATTCACCTGAAACATCATCAAAGCTTAAAACTTGATTCATTAATGACATAGATAAGATGACTTCATCAAACACTGGCACACTACCACCTGAAAAGACAGTTATTGAAATCATGATACAACTGTGAAAAGAGAAAAGAACTTGATTGTAACTCTACTGGTAAGAAACGGCTGAAGAAAAATATTCATCAGTGAGGGAAAGAAGAAAGTCATGAATGAGTTGGAATCTTTTTACTTTTCACTAATCTTTATAATGGTAGTAATTGTGCAGATTCGGAAATCCGGAAATCAGATTCGGAAACTGAGGATGAAGGTGCTGCCTTTGCTATGACATCGGCAAATGGTTAGACCTTCACGTGGCTCGGATGACCACGTAGAAATGGCGGTCCCGTCTCCCATGGGGATGTAAAAGAACCACTGAGGACGCAACGAACCCTGGCGGTGACCACCCTCAGTGTCACTTGCTCATGGGTGGGGTGGGTCTGATTGATTGTGAAGCGCATTTGAATATATGTATATAGAATTTGCGCTATACAAATGAATACATTTATTTATTTATTTATTTAATCATCTTGTTTCTAAATGATTCCTTTAACAGAAGACTTGAGGAGCGTTTGTGAAGGTAAATTAGGATACAATGAATGTTATAGTGCGTTGCAATCCTTTCAAAAATCCTGAAAATGATGGCTTAACCACAGAATTTTATCTCGCCTTTTGAACCTTGATTGGAAGATTATAAGTTAACAGTCTGAATTATGCTTTCGATAGTGGTGAGCTACAAACTCTCAGAAACAGGCTATCATAACTTTAGTTCAGAAGTAAAACCAAAACCAATCGTGACTTGCTCGCACGCGTTTTCCAGTGCTTGGCGCCGCCGACATATAATTGCTTTGAGCTCTGATTGGTTCATTGGATTGTTTACGACTGCTGTGATTGGTCAGAGTAATTACTTTGGTTTTGGTTTTACCACACTCAAATGAAAACTGCTCTAAGGGCTTATCGGAATTCTTAGTGGCCATTGACTTTGAAGAAGAAAGTAATGGAAGCAAAGTCTGACAAAAAAAGGTATAACCTGCAATACAAGGAAACAAACCGAGCTGTGAAGAGGAAGGCAAGAGCAGACAAATGGGCATTTATGGAAACCCTTGCAAATCAAGCAGAAGTTGCAGCCAGCAAAGGGGAACAGGGGAAGGTGTATAAGAGCACCAAAATAGTATGTGGCAAGTATCGTGGAGTCACAGATGCACCGATCACAGACAAGCAGGGGCGACTTCTAACAACAGAGGCAGAACAAGAAGCTCGATGGTCAGAGCATTTCAGATAAGTCTTGAACAGACCACTGCCAACGTTAGAGGCCGACATACAAGAGGCTGAAGCACAATCACCAGCACATACAGGTAAAAATGTCACGCCTCAGCAACTTTGCACAGCAGATTGACTTGAAGATCAACCAGAAGAAGACTGAGCTGATGATTTTGAACATCACCAATCCGAGTGAATGGAGAGGATCTTCCTACAACTGAGGAGTTTACATACTTAGGCAGCATGGTCAGGCACAATAGACGAGCAGGAACCGCTTGAACAAGGCCAGCAATGCATTCAGAATGCTCAACAATGTATGGAGGTCCCAGCAGTACAGCATCAAGACCAAACGAAAACTGTACCAGAGCTGTGTCATCTCCACCCTCCTGTATGCGTGTATGGCTCATGATAGTAGTAGTCTACCAGGGTTCTATCTAGGGTATTTGAGGGGTAGAAGCTCCCCCCCCCCAAAACGCCCAGCTTCTCCCCCAAACAATATTGTTATCATTACTGTATATAAGTAACTATATCGGAAAAATCATCCAGAGGTCAGTGCACGAGGTCAGTGCACATGAAGTAAATATTCCCTGTCTAAGGACACTATATGACAATGAACATGGAGTATTACAAACTGCTGGCCAGTTGTCCTGGAGTCAGTGGTAGATCATTACAAATGTGTAAAGAAGCGCAGATTGGCTTTGTAATTCAATTCAATTACAATTCAACTTTTTGGAGAAGGAAAATACATTTAGATCCACAAGTTGATCAGGGAGATTTTCCAAAGATCAATTGCCATGATTTGTTTTCCAGTATTTGTTTTCACACGCAATTAGACACGTTGTCAGTTAACTCGTATCTGCCGCGTCAGTTAACTTATTATATACACGTCAGTTATTAATTACACGGTTTACAGTACGTTGTTATCTGAGAATTTTGTAGTTGTTACGACCATTAGCTACCATTGGTAAGAAATGGATAAGTGCCGTTGTCGAGTTTATTTATGTTATTCACTTACTAACGATGAGTATGTACAAATATTTGTGCAATTTGATGTCGGGTAACTCTTCTGTTCACTTTAGTAAATATCCGAGCTGATTGTAATAAATAAATAACATTGTCAGAACGTGATCACGACTAAAAAATAAAACAAGATACCACTGTAACATTATCTCAAAATTGTGTCTCAAAATGCACCAGATTGCATCTCAGCGCATATTCATTTCAAAAAATTTCCGGGGGGCATGTCCCCGGACCCCCCCTATGAAGCTCGTGGCCTTCGGCCACTCGGGACTTCTCCCCCAAACGATAAATCCTAGATAGAACCCTGGTAGTAGTGGGTGTGAAAGAACTCTACACAATGTTTATCTCTCAAAGAAAACTAAAATGCGTTTTAATGGGTGATATCAATATAAATACTCTTACAAAAACCAGTGTCTCTAGGGAATAACTTAATCTAATACAATCTGAAGGTTTCAATCAACTCAGTTTCGAAGCGACACGTATTACTGAACATTTGTTCAAGCGGCAGCCTCGCGGTTGAGATTGCTGATCATCTACCGGTCTTTACTGTTTTGTACGATCCGAAATCGAGTCCTTTTCCTGACCATTTCGAATTCAGAGACTTTCGGGGTTTTGATAGTGAAAATTTTAAATTAGATCTACGAAAAGAGAACTGGGATTCTATTTACAAATGCAGTGAAGTAAATAGTTGACTGGTACAGTCGATAAAACATCTTTGATGATTTTGTCAATGGCAGTAAAAGAAAAGAAACAAGTGGCCCATTACGCTTCAAAAGTGGGCCGTTTGGTCCCAGTTTCTATACTTAGTGAATGAGTTTAAAGTTGGCATCCACAATTCACAGCCAGAAGTCCAGCCCACATTCCACATCCACGTTCCATATCCCAAAGTCCTGATTTCACCATACACATTCACAGTCTAGAGTAGTCAACATTCCATAATCTACAGTAGCCCAGTCCTGAATACAATTTTTTTACTCTGATTTTACGTGTGTTTCTGTATTTTTTAATTGCAAAAGTCTTGAAATCACCACCACAAGCCGTGCTAAAGTACAGGCACTGTGAAGAATCAGTAATAAAATTTTGAATAAAATTAACATGCTTATGAACATAAGAGATAGATGTTTTGCTCTTTAGCATAAAAATGACTCTTATTTTAACAGATTCTCAACTAATTTGGCCTCAAGTTGTATGCTGTATATAAAGACATCTTAAGAGGCAAAATGTAGGGTAGACTAGTACAGCAATGTGACCAATATATCGGAAAACGCATGTTATGCACATGTGTAAGAAACATTTGTCCTCTAATTAAATGGACCATAAGAAAAGCGGCTATTTGTCTTCAGCAAAGAAGATAATTAGAAGCCTGATGTAGCCAAGATTATTCCTTGTACTTAGTCTGCATGCGTGCAAACCACGTTTGTACTTCTGATTGTTTTATAAAGAAGGCTACCACAAGGAAATCAGTGATTCATCCTTCAACAATAAATATCCTTCTTGACTAGTAATATAAGTGTGAAGTGGGTTGAGGATGGTGATGTGACACTTCCATAACTTGGTTATGCTTTCGTCTCTGTGTACGTTGTGCTGGATATCCAGTGTCCTGTAGTAGCTGAACAAAAACTGGATATCCGTTATGATAAGCTGACCAAGCAAAAAAGAGAAGGTCAAGGGCAATAAGTTACCCAGGGAAAAAACAAACATATTATGAAGCGAACAGTTGCCATATATGGTGATGACCCACTTAATAAGCACGTGGGTACTGGTGTCATTCAAATATAATGTGGTACTGTACTGGCCAGGGGTATCTCATTAATAATTTGTAAAATAATGTTAGAATCCCTTAAACTTATTCAACTTACCAACTAAACCAGTATTCCCACCTTGAGGAACCACAGCTAATCTAAAAACAAATGAGAAGCAACTTATTTTTCACCACAAGCTTTGAGTTTCCTCAGGCCAACTCCCAAAAATATTATAAGGTGAAAAAAATAGTAAATTGGTGGTTACCATATACAATGCACAAGCAATTTCACAAAACGAAACAGTAGCTTGTAATGACTTAAGGTGTGTGGGGGAGGGGGAGGGGGAAAAGCATTCATTTGTAAATTGAATTAAATTGCAAATAGGTGGACACTTAAATATAAAACAGGGTAACCTTTTTAGTTACAAAGAACTGTTACCAGAAGCCACATACAAATTTATTTTTAAAAAAAAGGAGATGATATGATGTTCCAAGACATGTTTAGCTGAATATGTTGTGTATTTCTTGTGTATTTCTATAAGCAGAAAATGTAATACTAACCTCCGTGAGTTACAATAGGCTAGAATTTCTGAAACTTCTTGAGTGGTGTTTGGTTTGAGGAGTAGTTTACTGGCTCCCCTGTATGAGGGAAATACACTTGTACTGACAATGGTCTTTTATTAATCACAAAGTTTATCAGAAGCACCATCAAAAAGTGCTTTCCTTTTGTTAATAGAGTCATACCTGACCATTTTAATCCAGTCAACATTGTGTGGTGCTATTTCATCTGGATCTGTTACTACTCTTGAAGGTAACAAATCCTTAAAATTTTTAATATCTTCATCTGTAACCTACAAAAAATATTTAACAGTATTAATAAGGCACACATATACTCTTGAATCTCCTCAAATAGTTATTAAAATTAAGCTACTTACGGTCTAATTTTTCCTGTTTCTTAGCTTTGCAGATTTCTTTTCAGTAATATGTAATATACAAATAAATATTTACGTAAGAAAAAAAATTGAAAGTGCCACAAAATGTCAGTGTGCTCCCCAGCAGGATACTTCTGTAAAAGTACAATGTGGTTGTACTACTCTTCAACTAAAGATTACCCACTTGAAGGAAACAAAAAAGAATATCAAAGGCTCCTATGAGCTAACTCGTGAATATGAAACACTCTAAAATAACATTCTTCACCAAAACTGTAATGGTGTACAGAGATTTAAAGTGTGGCCTGAAAGCATTAATTAGGTTTTTATATTGTGTATAGAAAAATAATAATATTAAAGGATTTTGCATTACCAGAGTGCAAAATGAATATTTCAGCAAATGTTTGCATTTAGTAACGCGACTTTCCGACAGAAAAAGCCAAGTCTTTTAAACGTCACCTTGCTGGAGCCATAAATGTTGTTAAAAATGGAATGCTTGAATAAGGCAATTAAAAAGTTTGTGGCAAACATTGGTTTATTATACCATGGTAAATAACTTTAATGACAAAAATCGCCACAGGTTTTCCATCAGAGTGGAATGTTTTGGGTCACAATTTCAGAAATAAAGTACTTAAAGTCCCATGTTCACCCAATCTGCTTTGCCGCTTGCGTTTTTTTTTTTTTTGAAATGGTTCAATTGTTCAATGTAGCGTTATGATTGCCTGGTACGTCGATTGTCCAATTTTCCGTCTGTGCGAAAATCAGCCCAGGCGCGCAAAGCAGATTGGGTGAACACAGGCCTTTAAATTAAGACTTTCAATAAGATTGCCAACTTCATCGAATTTCAAACAAGAATGCCACATATTGATACCCTTGTTAAAACACAAAGGATCGTGTGTTTGAAAAAGTATTCTGATGCCGACAGTAGCTCTTGGAAATGCTTTATAAACTATTATCTCAAGGATGTCGGAGGCCCTTTTCTTTTATAATGTCATTATGACACAGCATCATTACCAGAAAATATACCGGTAACTAATTAAAATTAAATAAGGGATGCCTCAACGAGTGGAAAAACTATCAGCAGAAGCAGGTCTCCTCATTGTTGGATGTTCTCGATCAAATAATTCATTAAAATTGGCAGAAAATCCTTATATAAGGCATTGCAAAAGTGAGTGAACTGAAATCTTAACTAGCAGGGGTAAGTTTAAAAGTCATGTAATAGGCACATTCAGAATTTCCTTATATTATCATATAAGAGCCTGTTTTTCACTCATTTTCCTGCTTATATGAAAAATATGTTTTCACTCTGGTCTTCTTCCTATGATCTTCGTGGGAATTACATTCTGTCACTTAGTAAACCTAGAACAACTAGCTATGAACTAAATTTGTTTTCTTTTTTCTCAGCTAAGCTGTGAAATGCGCTGCCCGATTCTATCCATACTAGTGTGTTTACAGACTTTAGAAGGAAAATCCAGGGTTGCAACTTTGTGTAGTCGCTTTTCGCTTAGCTGAACGAATTTCTAATGATATAAATTTATTTGAAAATACTATATATTTTAAGAGTATAATGTATTTTGTTGTTGTTGTTACTTTTATGTTCTCGAAGATATTAGCTTCTGTAAGCTACTCTGTAATTGGAAAACAAAAACATCACAAACTCCAAATACTTTCTTTTAATGAGTATTTTCGATACCATTCCCGCAGATTGGAAAATCGTCTTAAGGGAGGAATTGTCTGTTCAAGGATTATTAAGTGATTAGGGCACAAGAACTACTATTCCCAACTCATCGAAAACCATTTATTGGAAACCTCATTAAGAGAATCGAGACAGCTCCAACCGCTAGGTGCAAATATGAAGTTATATATCCAATACTTGATCTACCTTGAGAAGATATCTACCTACTTCTTAGAAGTATAATTCTAGATTCTAAAGCCAGAGAATTTCAATACAAATTGCTTAATAGAATTATTTATACAAACAAGATCTTATACAAAATGGAAAAGATGGAGTCACCTACGTGTTCCTTTTGTGGCAAGTCTGATAAATCCCTAGTCAGAGCATTTATTTATTCATTGTGAAATCACCTGTAATTTTTGGCTTTCAGTAACAAACTGGTTGGAAGGGCATGGTATGTTTCTGCAGAACTTATTAAGTGCTGCTGACATAACAATTGAAATTGTTAGAAAAGAATACATATTGATCAATCATATCATTCTTCTCACTAAGCAAATAATTAATCTGCGTCATTATTTGAATATGAAACTGTCGCTAACATCATTGATAGCCAAAATAAGGTATACTTACAAATAAGGGTCTTTGATAGCCAAAAGCCTAAACTCTTTAGATATTCATAACATTAATGCCAACTACTCATGCTCTCCAAAATTTAGATACATGTAGAAGAACTGTATACACCCTGTATCTTATTTTGTTTTAATTAGTTTTAAGGTGTTAGGTGTTTTTTCTCTAATATAGATAATGTGAGTAATGTAAATGTAGGTGAATGAGTGTAAGTGAATCTATTTGAATAAAAATTTAAAAACAAAAATTCATCAAATTCCCATTTACAAAGCTGTGAAACTTTGCATATTTAAAAACAAGGTTTACCATAATGTCTTGAACAATCCATGTAAAGTCCCAAGATTGGTTTTAATTTTGATAGCTTGTCACTCGTAAATCAAAGAACTCTAAGCACAAAATGTTAAAAGATGAGTACATCAGCTGCTCTCACAATGTCCAGTTGGAGAAAAAAAGAAAAAAAAAGGAGAGCATTGGTTCAGCAGGCTAGCACACTACCACTTGGCCAAGTGTGCAAAAGTAATTATGATGGTTAAATTTTAATATTTACCCCGTGTCTATGTTGAAAAATCTGTTTGAAGTCCGCAGATTGGTTTTAATGTCCCATCACAATATCCTCTTTTTCAGGAGTCAAGTATTCTCTACTTAGCTGTATTTCTTTGCATTTGGAAAGGTGTAACAGTATTAAAAGGCCACTTTCAATATATGCCCAACCCTTATGCACTGGTCAGTGGAGTTAATGGATGGAAGGAGAGAAAATCTGCATGTTTGTCTCTTTAACCAGTTCAATGCTTCGCATACGTATTTGCAAGTTTATAAAAGTGCAGGTTATGAAGCTAAAGATTGCTTTCTTTTATACTGACAAAAAGGTAAATACATACACCTTAATATCCAATGGTTTAATAGACAATATGCACGGATATTTTATGAGTGCGAATAATAAAGCTCTTTATTAAGCAGCAGTCAGCTAAAACTAGGTGGGCATTTTACAACAGCTGTTAGTGTAAGGATCATTATTTTAATAAGAAACAGAAAATCAAATGAGTTTACATAACCTGAAACACATGAGAGAGTATAGAATAAAAATTTTGAAATGTTTATGTCAGCCTCAGTCAAAGGCCAGGGTTTACATTTTTTTTAAACTCCCACCTTCCTGGCATTTGCATCAGGTTATGTAAGCTGTAAAAAATTTACTTGACGCTGAAGTTTTCCCTTTTTCTCAAAAAAGTGAGAGTGGGTATGGAGCAATTGCATCCTTTTCTGTCTGTGCTGACACTGCCTAGTTACATCCTAAAGCAATTATCAATGAACATGCAAATTATGACTAGGAATTTCCATATTTTTAATAAGTATGCCTTGGTTGAATAAATTTATCTGGTAATACAAATTATGCACACTTGCGGGGTCAGAGCAAGAATGCACTCCTTTTGTCAATTTTTTGATAAACTTTGGTGTATTTGGCTTGAAAAAGCACAAATAAACTTCAAAAAGCAATAATTAATCATGTGTCACAGTGGAAAACCCCTGGACATTTTCAATGGGTGTAGACAAAACGTGGACCCCCCTTTCTGGACCCCCTTCTGGACCCCCCTTCTGGACCCCTTTCTGGACCCCTTAATTTTTCGGTAAAAAAAAATAAAAATTAAATAAAAATTAAAGTAATATTAATAATTAAATAGGGCGCGGAACTCACCTGAAAATCTTCGATCGGTGAGTTCGATTTTCTGGCTAAATTCCACACTCAGGTTATTCCCAGTTGAAGCTGAAACTCCTTCTTTGCAATCACCTACTTAGTTAATTTCGCGTAAATATATCACGAAATTAACTAAGTAGATGATAGCAAAGAAGGAGTTTCAGCTTCAACTGGGAATAACCTGTGGAATTTAGTCAGAAAATCGAACTCACCTATCGAAGAATTTCAGGTGAGTCGCGTGCCCTGTTTAATTATTTACTTTAATTTTTATTAATTTTTATTTTATTTTATTTTTTACCAAAAAATTAAGGGGTCCAGAAAGGGGTCCAGATAGGGGTCCAGAAAGGGGTCCAGAAGGGGGTCCAGAAAGGGGGGTCCACGTTTTGTCTACACCCATTTTCAATGCAGAGAAGGACCTGGGGATTATTGCAAAATGTTGTGCAATGTTGTAATGTCTCCTACTTTGTGACACCTACAGAATACTGCTTCCCATCCTCTTTTTGCCTGCCTCTACCCTGTTACCCTATGAACTTTGTTTATACCTCCTGAATTCTGAACAAAATTTTAATGTCAAATGCTTATAATTTTAATAATTAGCCACTATTTCTGTCACATTTACTCTATTTTAACCACAACTCAGAATGTATCAAATGAGTTCTGTTGAATCCCTAAACACTCCGCAGTTTGACTGTATCATGGCTTACAAGCTGCATATGCATAGGGTAGTTACTAAAACAAGGAATGACCTATAATGAGCTACAATGATCTACAATGAACTATAATGAGCTACAACGATCAGCCACAATGACCTACAATGAACTTCAGCGATCTAAAATGAGCTACAATGACCTACAATGAGCTACAGTGAGTTACGAGCTACAATGAGCTTCCTTTGTATGAAGGTTTTGCACGGCAGCCACGTTGCATGGCAGGAACAATAGATTCTTTTCCCTATGGGAAAGAATGTTCTTTCTAATGCAAAACATTTTCATTTTTCCTGCCATGCAACATGGCTGCCGTGCAAAACCTCTATACCATAGAAAGGTCGGTCCCACTCACTTCTGAAAACCACTGGAAGTAAAACATTTACAGCTCGTGAAGGTTACTGAAAAGAAAGATGGCTTCGCAGTTCCTACGAAAATGAAACAAAGGTGAAACTGTCCACTTTAAGCTGTAATTTAGGGCCGTTCCTCTTAAAAACTTAGCATTCCATGTTCTTCAAATCTTGGAAGGATTGTTTTTTTTATTCATTTTATTAGCTTTGAAATGATGTAAAGTTATTATTATTACAAAATGCTAGGCATTATTATACACTTTATGTCATATAAAGTATTGCATTTATATGTAGCTACATGGATTGTGACGCAACACTTCTCACCTGCCACGAAAGCTAGAATAATGGAAAATCTGCAAAAATCCTAAAACATGCTGGGTAATTCTTTGACACCCTAGGATAATGTCTTGTATTCTTGGAAAGTGTTCCTAACAATGCGAGCACCATATCCTTTCATAAGTTATGTCCCTGAGCAGTCATCAACAAACAGTCGAGGCCACTTCTGGCTTAAAGAAAATGTAATATTGGAATGGTCTTTTTTACTTCCGGTGATTTTCAGAAGTGATCGGGTAGTTGCTAATTATTCTCCTCTCATGGGACCGACCTTTCTATGGTATATAAAGGTAAGGATGGTGATATTATAAACACCTTGTAGCTAATTTTAGCTCATTGTAGCTTCTTGTAGGTCTTTGTAGCTCACTGTGGGTCGTTGAAGCTCATTGTAGCTCGTTGTGGCTCATTGTAGCTCACTGTAGCTCATTGTAGGTTGTTGAAGCTCATTGTAGCTCACTGTGGCTGATCGTTGTAGCTCATTGTGACTCATTGTAGTTCATTGTAGCTCATTCCTTGTTTTAGTAACTACGAGCTGCATAGCTACACAGCCTGTGAATACAGTCACCCCTTGGATCACAGGCAGCCCAAGCTTAGTATGTGATGGTTCTTTGTTATTACTTTGTTATTTATGAGTGGAAATGACAACCAACAACATTGCAAAAACTTGTAAGCCACAAAACCGTCTAAAATGGACATCATTTGCGCCCAAGTTGCATAAAAGACACAACGAAAACACAATGTTGAGGTAAGTGAAGTATATTTCTACATTAAAGCTTTATTTCAGCATATATAAGACTAAAATGAATTTCCCATACAAAGTCTATAAATCGTTCGCTGCGGAATAACAAAGAACCATCACATACTAAGCTTGGGCTGCCTGTGCTTGTTTGAGATCGTACCTGTGAATATTGTCCTCTCTTAACATGGGGGTACCGAGTACTTGTTAGTTCAATTTGACTGGATCCTTTGGAACTAGTTGAGACAGCTGAACAACAAATATACCGAGCTATCAACTGCATACAAGAGAGTCGAGATGCCACACGGCGACGCCACATATTTCTGAACCATTTACTACAACTTCGTTATACCTCACGCACTGTTGAAGAATACGGAGGCCAAGAATACTCTTTATCTTATTTCATGAGGGCCTGTATTCTTTTTTCGAACAACCATTCGTCAATGCTCCTTGCTCCTAAATCCTTAGGTTGCCCTGGCGCACGTTCTAGCGGCCATTTTGATCGTTCTAGTTCCCAGACTTCCACACGAACATCACACAACACAATGCTGTAAGCGGACGGACCATTATTTTCTGGAGGGGGAAGGTGGGGGATGAGAAATAGCCTTTTTCGGTAATAGGTCCATGATAACCGTCACGTCACCAAATGAAGAAACCATAACGAGGGAAAATGTTTCTTAGACCTAACGAGGGAAAACCTAATGAGGGAAAAGCTTTTTTAAAACGTGTTTTCCCTCGTTAGGTTTTCCCTCGTTAGGTCTAAGAAACATTTTCCCTCGTTATGGTTTCTTCATTTGGTGACGTGACGGTTATCATGGACCTATTAAATACTGAAAAAAAAAAAGTGTTTGCAGAGCCTGAAAAGACAAAATAAATTGTTTACAAACACGATATGCATAAAAAAGCATGTTTGTAGAGAAGTCAGATAAACTATTAAAAAATATCAGGATGGGCTCCTGAAAATATTAGTTCCAAAACTGAAATAAAAACTAAAAGTAACAAATTTTTGTAATAATTTTATTAACTCAGGATCTTCAAATTGAACAAGCACAAGAATAAAATATCCAGCTGGGCATTTCAAAGTGGTCATTGTATGGTCTTTTATCAGTAACATTAAAACAAATAATAAATTAGCACTGAAATAGCTGATCCTTTTCTGAAAAACGGGAATTTATTGTGGCAATTAAATCTCCACACTATTTGTTTACATTTCATCCTATTAAACTTCATCTGATTTTTGTCAAAACCGTAATAAACAAATTCTTCAAACTCGGCTATACTCATCACTGCTATTCACATATTTCAAAAGCCAATCACTTACATTAACAAACACTGAACATTGCTGAGAAAGCTCTATCAGTGTGTCTGACATATTCTGTAGCATTCATAAAATACTGCTGATAAAATTAAAATATGACAGACAAAATGATCCAAGCAGGCCTTGACATTAATTACATGTTCGTTGACATCTGAAAACCTTTTGTAACAGTAGAAAAATGAACTGAAAGATGTGTTACTTTATTCTGTAACATACTCAGTGAAACAAGAACTCTCTATTCATTTAATAACCTTTTATTATTTTTAACCTGTTGTAAATTTTTAGATATTTTAATTTTTAACATATTGTAATGCGCAGGCGATTATATCTTATTATAGGAAATTAACGCTCCTGTAAATTAAGGTCTTTGAAATTAACGCGAATTGGAGGGAAAATTTCTTTCGAATAAAGGAAATTAACGCGAGAGAGGGGGCAAATTTTCAAAATGTAAAAAATTAACGCGATTATCGATGTCTCTAAAGATATTTTGGCTGACTGTCGGCAGTACAAAAAAAGAAACGGTTGTCGAGAACCGCTCTTCTGAAAGCAGAAATGCACTGGAAATATTGCAGATGACATATCTTTAAGGCTTTTACGTTGTAAAAGATTGAAAAATAGTGTGCAGAAAAGAGAAGGTTATTGTTTCCTAGTTGCTATATGTGTTATCCAGAATTTGGGGTGAAATTAAGGGCTCGGAAATGAACGCTCACTTTAAATTAACGCGAATTTTGAGAATTCGCATTCATTTCATGGAACGTTAATTTCCTGTATATCCATGCAGCCTGCGCAATATAAATACCTAAATTATTATTATTATTATTATTATTATTATAGTTACGTAAACAATAATTGTATTGTTGAATAATTGCACGATCGAATAATGATTCCTTTGTTTGTGTATATTAGAAATACACTTTGTTAGAAAACAAATTTTTAGCACCAGAGAAGATAGCACTGTAAAAAGATGAAAACTGAAAGGACGGGCCTATCAAACACTATGAAAAGGCGCGAGACCTTTTAATGGCTACTAAACTGCGCTTACGCAAAAGGACTTCCAACAATTACTCAAAGAAGGGGATTAATTACTCTCATACCCAAAAAGAACAAATCTGCTAATCTATTAAAGAACTGGAGACCAATTACGCTGCTTAACTATTACAAACAAATTACAACTAAATCCATTGCTAGTCGGCTAAGAGAAGTCCTACCAAGGATAATCAACAATCAGAGCCAAACTGACTTTTTAAAAAATAGATTTATGAGAGCGAAAATATTAGGCTGATAGACAGCATAATAAACTATGCAAAAGAAGAACAAATCCCAGGTCTTCTACTATTTGCTGACTTCAAAAAAGCTTTTGATAGTATAGAATGGTCCTTTATTGAAAAAAACTCTAAAATATTACAACTTTGGAACATCCTTAGTAACGTGTATAAAATTATTCTACACCGGCATTAGTAGTTGCATTCAGAACAACGGATGGTCTTCTGATTTCTTTACCCTAAGCTGCGGTGTCAAGACAAGGTTGTCCACTTTCTCCATATTTACTTACTTTATGTGCTGAAATATTAGGCAACACTGTAAAGAATGATAAAGAGGTCCGCGGAATCAAGATCTTTGGCGCCATATGTAAACTATCAATACGCTGATGATACGACCATGATCTTAACATGTATCTTAGATGGTTCAAAATCCTCCTTTTCGAAAACTTTATACTTACTTGACGCATTTGCTTCCATATCTGGTTTGAAAGTTAATTATGATAAAACTGAAGTCCTCTGGATCGGATCAACCAAAAATTTAAACTATTTATTCGGTACAAACAAACCGAAAACGTTAGCTGAGGGAAACTCAGGTCTATGCCTTGGGAGTCTGGTTTTCGACATCAGCAGTGAACACTAATTTTATACGCCAATTTTTTCGAAAAAATTAAGAAAATGAAAAACATTTTAAACAGCTGGTCAGCAAGAATACTAACTTTTCTTGGTAAAATTACAATTCTAAAAACTTTGGCCGTGTCTCAAATTGTTTACACTCTATCTTCCTTGCCGACGCCTAAAGATGTTCTTAAAGAAATTAATTATTTATCGTATGACTTACTCTGGGATAGCAAAAGTGACAAAATTAAAAGGACAGAAATGATTAACGACTAACATAGAGATAGACATCCAAAGTTTTAACGAATCGCTGAAAATGAAATGGTTATCTAAACGAGGATAATCATGGGAAATGGAAGATTTTCTTCGATTACCATCTTTAAAGATATGGAGGCAAACTAGTCCGGCTTTCTAAGTAATCTAAAACAGAACTGAGGACGTTCCACTGCTTAATGTAAAAGATCCTTTCTTAAAAGAAATTATAGAACAATTTGGACCAAGTTTAATTACAAGGAAAAGAACCTAGATTTTAACCCCACTTGCATCTGGCTTAACTCACTAATCAGAATTGACAATCGACCTTTCTTCCTCAAGTCCTGCTTCGACGCAAAGGTAAAGGAAGTGAGAGATTTACTTGATAAAGATAAACAAATTTTAAGTTATGAAGAATTTGCAATCAAATATAAGATAAACACCAATTACCTCGAGTATTCAGGGGCGTAGCCAGGACTTTTCCCCTACCTCCCCCCTCCACCCTCAAGTCCCAAATCTTGAAATAAATTTTCAACTATTTTTCTTTTTTCCGACTTTTAAGGTACGTGAGTACAGGTAGCTACGCCCCTGGTATTACAAAGTGGTATCTGCCTTAAAGTAGTACCAGAAATCATGCACACCAGGCCGTAATAAGCCCCGTCCAAAAGATATAGTTGACAGCCTTCTGTCACACTCAAATGTTTGCAAAGAATTCTACAAACGTCTTGTTGAGAAAAAGGCTACTACTCCATTAAAGAGCGAAGAAAAATGGCACTCTGAAGGCGATATAATTGGAAGTTCGACTGTCAGTTGGAAAAACTCTTATATTTTACCATTCTTTAATATGTACAAGAGAAACAAAACTCAAAGTGTTCTTCACATACGAATTGCTACGAATGATTATCTTTATAAAATAGACATAAAACAGATAGACTCTTGTTCCTTCTGTGGGGAAAACACTGAACACTTGTCCATCTGGTTTGAAATTGCAAACGTACACAGGCTTTTTGGAAAGAAATATCCGAGTGGATAACCCAAAACATTGCTGAATTGAAAGCAACCTCGTTCCCAGGGTCTCTCTTCTTCCCGCCCCCTGGAGCGAGAGAGAGGCGGGAAGAAGAGAGACCCTGGGAACGAGATTGAATTGAAAGACGCTCTTTCTCCATCTCTCTGTTTCGGTTTTATTGACGATACATCAGATTTACTTTTACACCACCTTCTTCTTACTGCTAGACATTATATATACACCTGTAGACTCGGGTAACACCTTACCAAAGCTATGCAGGTGTATATACAATTACTTATGAATACTATGGAAATTGAAAAACAAATTGCTCTTGAAATGCGTTACGAATGCGTTTCGTAACAAGAAAAGCGTGAATCCAGCGATAACAATAACTAATTTGTTGTATTAAAACGAATACAAACAACAATAAGCTTAAAGATGTTTCGCATTTGGAGTCTTAAATGCAACATTAAGTAACAATGCGTGTAAGAACTAGGCAATCCTCTATTGTTCTGCGGTATTTCGCTTTCCCCACATACGATTGTTTAGATTTTCTTACTGAGAATGCATCAACCTATGGACAACACGTTTTTGAAATAAAACGTACTGCAACTTTATTTCAAAGCGATATTTCTTTTGTGTTACAAGATTTTATCCAATCATGAGACTCCAAAACAATGGCCAAGAAAGGCTTCTAATTTTCCATGTTTCCCACATAGAAATTTTGCTGCATTAAAACTCAGAATAGTTTTCACTAAAAGGGAATCAATAAGTAAACTAGAGAGAAATAAATGCGCTACCCGATGAAGTAATAGTAGATTTTCACGTTTTAGCCAATGAGGTGGACCGTTTATCACAATTAACACCTTTCTGCATTCTTTGCCGTTGGGTTGCCTAGTTCTTACTAGGACCATTACTTAAAATCGATCTAAAAGTTAGGATTTTTCAACCGAGACACGCGTTTTGATGCGTATCTACCTTGTAGCGATTTTAAAATTTATTCTGTTCTTAAGTCAGTGATCACGGTGGCCGAGTGGTTTAAAGCGCGGAATGACAGCCCCGAGGTTCAAGTCTCGCTCCGGACATACCTTTTTTTTTTCTTTCTTTCTTCTTCGGACTGAACATTATGAAAGTGATGTACTGTAGTTTTCTTTTTACGTTTGTCAAAAATCCTTACGTTTAATTTAAAAAAATATTGAACCGTGTCAGTGTGAAAACATAAGCTTACCGCAATATTGCGTTACGCGTTCTTATTCACGGGTTGGCTCTTAGGAGCCTTTGATTTATACATTAACAGGTTAACTATTAGGGAAATGGTCAAAACTATTGTACTCGGACAGGACCCACCATTTTACAAAAAGACTGGTGGTCTCTTTATGTACCCCCTCTCCCCCACCTAAAAAGATGGTGTCTTGTTGGTATAGCCCCCATTCTATCAGGAGTAGAAACTGAGAGAAAGATTAAAATCTTCCTGTACTGTTTTACTAGCAATGCAAGCTTCATGCACACAGAATATTTAAGTCTCATCTCCAATTTTTAAGCCAAAAAAATTTAGTCCATTACACTCATCAAATAGGTGGTATCTTGCATTCTTGCATAACCCCCCTACCCCAACACAAGGTGGGTCCTCCTCGAGTATACTTGTTATGACCAGTTCCCTAATATCAAAAGGAAAAACCTTTGAATGCAGAGGTCCACACGACGCAGAAATTAAACTTGCTGGTAGTTGCCGGATCTTCCTTGTGAAAGATCTCGTGCCAGGCGTCCCAGTCACTTGAATGTGAAAATACAAAACTGAATGCAAGGCTGGCACTACGCCAACTCCACAGCAGCGGTCCCTACACATTTCAACTTACCAGGTCACTCTTCCGCGGACATGAGACTCATCCCGCTTGAACTGCAGCCTACCATCAATACTTCCAGTCGAAAAGTACACGAGGCCTTTTTAATTCATAGAGGAAACACTTTGTCACCAGAAGGCATTTACCGAAGGAACGAACGCTGAACTCAGTTTTGTATCATACACTATATATGTCATATATTATTTTTATCTTATGTTTACAAATGCGCTGTCTACATGTCATGTATTAGCCAATCATTTATAACCAAATTTGAGGAGCCGTTACAATATTTTCTTTCAGTATAACCCTGGCCCTGATGAAGACTAATACTATTAGTCGAAATATTGCCCCTTTGTCGTAGTGCCAGCCTTGCATTTAGTTTTGTATTTTAACTTATGAAACTAATATCGTTATTATATCTCTGTATTTCTCTGTATGCAATGTAGCAATGTAATAGCTTTGTATCTTCAATGTAATTATTTTTGTTCAATGTATTTATTTTTGTTCTACAATAAAACAAATATTCGCATAAAACAAAATGGTTGCAGAGGCGCATAAATTTAAAAAAATTGTTTGCAGAGGAAAATTTCTCATCCCGACACCCTCCAGAAAAAAATGATCCGTCCCTAAACCTGTGATATTTCCAAGTTGGGTTGAAAAAAGGGGGAAACACTCGAAGATAAGAAAATGAGGACCATCCTTTAAAGAAAAGAATCCAATGTTGTCCGCCTTTATCGTTATAACTTGTCAATTAATACTACATTGGAAACTTCGCGCAGTTCCTGTACCATCGGGGGTGGAAACGGAATAATTGGACCTCAGTTATTCAATATTCCTTAATGAATAATGAATCTACCTTTGAGGAAGCCGGTTTGCTTCTATTTTAGTGTTATTGGACTCAATTTTTAACATAAAATGGTTCTGCATCTTTTTTGGATATCAATTTGACACCACGGCCACGTCTCCTGCGTCTCCACGTCTGATATATAAGACCTCGAAAACTAAGACCCTGTATTACATACCATCTATAGATTGGTCAAGAGAGGAAATTCTTTCAAAAACAAGCGCCGCGTTTAAGACATTGAAATAAGAGCTCTATAAGGCAATAATATATATGAAGGAACCGAGGAAAACTTAAAGAAGAGTTCACACACCAGAAACTTAATTTAATGTTGTTGCACTTTTCATCTGGTAATCTGTTTTTTTATTGATACAAGAACATCGCCGTTAGTTATCCGAAGATAAATAAGACAAACTGAATGCAAGGCTGGCTCTATGCGTGTCTACGGCAATGGGCTGATTTATTTAGCGGCCAAAATTTCAGCTAACAAAATTAGCCTTCCTCGGGGCCAGGGCTATACTGAAGGAAAATACTCTGATAACGGCTCCTTAAATTTGATTTTCAAAAAAATACATGAGTTGTTAATGATTAACCACTGACAACTGGAATATAAACATTAGATAACATGATATATGTAGGTTTGCATATTAACAATAAAGGTATTATATATAGAAATTGAAATCAATGTTCATTCCGTCGGTTTATGCCGGCTGGTGATAAATTTTTACCTCTATATATGAGGTATGCTTCTTTTGCTTTGCGACGGGATGTGCTTGGGTTGTAACTCCAACGGACTGGGTTCCATTTCTGTGTTAGATTGGCCAGGTGGAGGTAGGTTGAAGTGGAAAGGGAGTGCTGCTTTGGCATTAGCGTATTAAAAAGTGGATTTTTAGTTGATTGCCTGTGTTCAGTAAAGTGTTCGCGAAGCGTTCGCTTAGTTTTACCTATGTACTGTTTTTGCACCATTTACAATGGATACAGTAAGGTTATGAGTTTTTTTAACAGGCTAATTTTGTTTGATGAAAAATCGCGTGTAAACACCGCCAGGGAATAAAGGATCGGTAGATCGATGACATGATTTGTAACACAATTCAGTATGGCTTTTACAACTGTGTGATTGCAAACAAGCGAGAGCAGCGGAGCTTACATTAGCCTGTAGAGCAGGCGTAATTTTTTTTGCGTCAGGCGAGCGACAGGCGAGCGACAGGCGAGCGCGTAGCCGCGAGTCGCGCGTCGGGAGGGGCGCACTCGCCTGTCGCTCGCCTGACGTAACAAAAAATACGCCTGTCCTGCAGGCTAGAAGATAGATGCATACGTGTGACTATCACTGATACTGGAAAATAATTTTTGCTTTCTTTTCAAATTCTGCAAATCGAGCTGGCGAGGAGTTCGGTTGATGCTAAGTGATTCCAAAATTTTGGCTTGTCTATGAGGTATTCTTCACGCGCTTTCCGTGCAGTTTCTGTTTTAAGATACCTATTCTTAGTAGAGGTTTTCGGTTGATAAAGGAGTGGCGCAGCTAACTGAGTTGTTGCGGATTTTCTGCAGAGCGATGATGCCCACCAAAGCGATAATTTACTCAGTGAAAGATGCAGTGCCAATGCATAGCATATACCCGGTAGGAACAATCATGATACAAACAATACGTCCAGTTTTCTGCTTTTATTTTCATTTGCATTTCCCAAGATCACCCAGTACGTGTCTTATTGATCCTCCCCGTGGGCGCCGACGTTCTGGAGAAGTGAAAATTAGCGCTATCCCTCGATTGGTTTTGGTTGTCTTGGTTACGGCACGTTCCATTTTAACAGAACCATCTGTTGGAAAGCTTCGCAAAACGCCTAATGAATAAACCCCAGCGAGCGCGTACGTAAACAAACCTCCAAACTGATCACGGTTATTTCATGCGGAATTAGTATTTTAAATAATCTGTTAGTTATCGAATACGACCCCAGCGTAATCTATTTGGCAGAATATACCTGTGCAGAGAGCTGCGATAACTCAGAACTGTAGTCAGTTAGACCCATGCCCTAAGTGAAAGGTCTTCTGCCTAGAGACAACAGTACAACTGCTATTACCATTTGTGCAGTTTTGCATAAATATAAAGTCGTTGAACCAGCTGACCGCTTTCAAGAGCCTACATGAAGATGCTAGGCACTATAAAGACTCTTGAAAAACTTTTAAACTATTACTGATATTTTCGATTTAAGTCAAGAGGGATGTTAGAAAATTTCAACCCCTACTCACACGTGACGGATCGGTTAATGACAGTGCATTTAGGGACCTTTTTGTTGCTACACTACATTCTTATCAGCCTGGATAGGCGACACGGGTAGATCACAAGTTATAACGAATCGTGGCGCAGTCGGATGGGTAAAAAAATTATGTAAAGAGGATCGCAAACAGGGAAAAATAAACTCTTTCGTTAAAAGTGTGTTTTATAACACGTATCAGTTTTTGAATCAGCGGGACCGTAGCTCATTGTTTGGTCCTTCGTTATTCTTAGCGACAAAGCGTGCTGGGCAATAGTAACTTATACAAAAAATACTGAATGAAATGAGAGTCCAAGAGAAGAGCTGAGCAGGGGGTGAAAATCTTATTTACCATCCGTTACTTTGTTGGAAAAATCGTGCTTTTAAACGTTTCTGCGCAAATACCACAGCCGAAGCCGTAGATCTCCTTTAATGAGCTGAATATCTGAAGAACTCAATTGCAGCCCCTTTTGTACTTGAAACAAATGACATTTTCACCATACAGGAGAACATCGTAAGATAATATTGTCCAAATTGATTTGTGATTAAAATAACAATATTGCAACCAGTTGTGTAAGGAACAAAAATACCGACAAGTTTCCCACCAACTGCTTTGATCCGCTCAACTCGGATCCCCTCATTGCTGAACCACAAATATCTTTTATCGTCAACATCCAATTACACCACTGCAAAATCCTGACAACCTATAAAACTTAAATTGGTGCTGAAGTTGACGAAGATATTCAGTTTGGGATGGTGACACCGAGAAAAACAATTGCACTTTACGCTTAAGTTCGCGGCTTAACGAAAGCAAGTTACCAGCGTAAACACAAAGGTAAATTTTAACACTAAATTCTATCTTTATGCTTTTACCTCTTTTTTTCTTTTTAGTTTTTTTAACTGTACATTACGTTTACAAAGCACTTGTTTCCAAACATTTGTTTCCAAGCATTGTCCTCCTTTTATTGAATAATTTTATTCAAAAAAGCGAGTGTAAACTGAACTTAACGCCAAAAGAAAAACGATCTCGTGTACTAGAAATACTGTCATTATCCGGCGCCGACCATGGCGTTTCTTTTGCACTCATAAATATACCAAGTGTTGAACCCTCAAACATAAAAGCCATAAAATAAAATAATATTTAAATGAAGGAGAAGAGCGGTTTCTTTAAAGAGTCTGGTTTAACATAAACTTGGCAATTAAAGGAAGATAGCAAAATTGGCGGGCTGCGGTGTAAATTGCGGGTAATATAGGATATAGGCCGCATTGTACCCGCTAAACAACCGTTCAACCAAGAAAAACTTAGCTCAGAAAAGATTCTCCGCCTAAACATAAGTGTATGTCACTCAACTATGTTTCCATTGCGATTAAATACAAATAACACTATAGTCTTTAAAAAAACCGTTTGCTTTGCATTTCTCAATCTACCGACAAATAAAGTTTCAGTGTGTTAGTTGTGGCAGTTCCGTGTATTTCAACAAACAAAGTTCGCTTGTGTTTGATCTCATTTGAGAAAAAAGTGATGAACTAAGAAGTGTAGAAATGATTATGAGTTACACAATCGAGCGGTGTATTGAATAAATCACATGCCGCCTGATCGTAACGGTACACACACAGACAAATAAGTTCAATCAAGAAGACATAATTTCTTGGTTCAATTCACCATTTTAAGAGGAATTTTGAGATTATTTTTCGATTCCTTTCTTATTCTTTAAATCACGGTGGAGCTCGATTTATGAAACTTCGTCACTTGCTCAGTACTAGAATAGATTTTCGACCTTAGCAGGAATAGAAATAATATGAAAAGGTCTGTAGACGCTTCAATTTTAGAAATTGCCTCTCTAACTGCTGAGGGCAGTATAACAAAATAAGTGCTCCATCTTTTGGATAGGGTGTGTTAGTATAAACAACAACACATTTTAGCATGCCGATAAAAGGGGTATTCAAAGACTGAATTCCAATTTTCGAGGAACTTGAAAAAACAAAAACGAAATTTGCTTTCCAGTCTCGTCCTTGGTGGCGTAAAAACGTGAAGGCGCTATGTTTGATGTCTTGCAATGCCTTGAATTTTTTTTAGTAAAAACACCGACAGGGAACTTGAACTTTCTTTTTAAAAAAGTACAGAACAACAAAAATATTATATTTTCCCAACGAATTTGTAAGAAAAAATGCACTTCGTTTAAAATTTACACATCAAATTAAAAATGTTTGAATGAGAAATTATGCAGTCCAAATTTCTTTAGAAATTCAAACCGCTTTAAAAGGCACCGCAAACAAAGCCGCCACAAGTTGTTCAATCATCATGAAAATTTAACAAGTCGGCATCTTTTCTTTTTTTTTTTTCAAAACAAAAAGATTGACTTCACCAAGGTGTTTTCAGCCAGCTTCATCTCAATTTCAGAAAAGCTTTCGATCAGAATGGCCGCTCTTGACATCGCAACAGTTTCCTTATTTTCGTTTTAATGTTGAGTTCCCAGAAACAATACATATGCAAAGAACGTTTTCTGAACTTGATAAAAAACGGAGAATGTTTTCAATTTATTAAAGTTTTCTTAGTAGCTGAAGGCATCCGTTGTAATAATAATCGATATAGCTATAAACGCGGGAAAAGCTATAAAGCGGGAAATTGTATGAAGATCATATCTCAGTTTTGTCGGCTTCGGGCGTCAAAAGGATGCCAAACAGTGCGCGGTACACACATTATTATTCAGTCTAATACTGCTCGGCCAGCTTTAAGAATAAAGCCCTAAAAAAATCCTATTGCAGATGAGAGAAAGCCGCCTTCAATGACATATTATACACTTATCATTTTTAGACGTGTATTCTTTTTTATATCAACTGCATGTACGATTTGAATTTCAGAAAGTGTCTTGTCTCTTTATTTTTTTTCTTTATTTTATTTTTCAAGTCATGAAATGACCAGCACTTAGTTTTTTGCACCGCATATCACATTAATGTGGCAATTACGGGATACATCAAAGTAGCTTGATTGGCTATCTATTGGCCATTTGGTCATTAATTGCGCAGAGTGTTTAGTAAGGCACCGCCGTTGCCCATTACACCAGTGTATACTGACCGCCTTTAAGATAACTCTTCACAATTATACGGCTGGGCGAAATCCATTGTTCGTGAAGCGCTCTTTATTTTCAAGAACTGAAAACGCAAGGCAAGTATTTTTACCATTTATTAGATATAAGCTTATGATTGCCCAATGGGCCCCCTCCTCATATTATAAGGGGGACATGATATTTTAGTTTTTTAACTTCTTCATGCAAGATGGTCAGTGGAACCAAAGTGTGATATTAGCGTTTATTTAATTCAAACTTTGTGCGGCAGATTTGACGCACCAATGTAAATTTTATGCGCCAATATTGTTGAGGAAATTCCGCAATGCTGCACTCTGGTGGTTTTATGACTGTGGCTCGTTGGACTACGCCGTAAGGCTTTGATAGATAAACATAGAAGGATTCTAGGAACAGGGAAGGTGAGTTAACATAGCTACTCATCTACCCGGTATCCCGGAAACCGCTGTCGATGTCTTGGCTGTATTCCTATTAGTCAGCTCCAAAACACGGGAAGGGACTCGACAAGAGGTTGGGAGCTTCAACTTATTATTATTATTATCATTTATTTATTTATTTTTTCAATTTGTTTTCACCACAATATGCAATTCATTAACGACAAAATTATATAATATTTTACGAAGCAAAAAAAAATACATAAATACAAGAGAAATGATACTTTAGTGGCGAGGAAGTCTATCATGGTTAACTTAAACTGTCCGTACTCTGTTAACAACGAAACTGAGACGAAAATCATGTTAAGAAACGAAGAACACCAAACTGGTCGCACTGGATGATTTTATCCACAGCGGATCACATTCCCCCCCCGGGCAACTCGTGAGCATTAGGACTTTGAAAGTTGGATTGCTGTGATTCCCTTCCCCTGGGCCAAAAAGGGGGGAGGAGAAGTTGGGGATTGGAGTCTGGATCACGTTTCTCGAAGAATAAAACGACCATTTCACGCTTCACGGAAAATAAAATGGCTATTTCATAAACTAGCCCTTTGTCCTTTTGTAAACTAGCAGGACCTGCGTTGATAGCAGTTTTTCTAAACTGACGCAGTCATCCTGGGTAAACGTTCTTTTTATTATTATTATTATTATTATTATTATTATTATTATAAACTAGCCCTTTGTCGTACTTTTGGTAATTTACATCCAAAAAAACCAGCTTTGTTTGTTGTCCTCACCGACCGTCCACTCCTCGTTCTTCCTGAGGTAAAAAGCGAGCTAAGTTCTTTGTTTTGGTGCTAAATTTAGCAATTTTTCCCGGGGCGCAGACGTCACCTGCGCGCAGACTACCAGATGTTTGGCAGTCTTATGTGATAGATGTCCAGTGTTCCAACCTTGAACTTTTTCGTTTCTTGTCTAACTGTGCGTCGTCTAACACGACACACTTGCCATTTTCGTTTGCCCATTACCTCATAAGTTCTTGGTCGTTTGAATCACGGCATATGCGGCTGCTTTTGCTACGTCATCCTAGGAAAATCCGTGTTACAAGTGAATTTGTGATGAGAGTACTGGATAATATCACATAGGGTGTATAAAACTAGAAAGCGGATCACTGCGTCATTGGTTTTGCTGCCTTCAAGGGCCGTGCTGCCAAAAGCTCTGGCGTATTGTAATTGTGTGCAGGATGGATGCTTGAAATATATGTTGTGGTTCAATTTTATCCTTGGTTCAAATTTTATTTTCCTTTGTTTAAAACTCATTATCATCATTACCATAACCAAAAACAAAGGAAAATAAAATTTGAACCAAGGATAAAATTGAACCACAACATATACATTCGAAACAGCGTGCAGGTTATTTACTTTCACGGTGAGAAGACTTTCTGGATTAATTGTCATGTCTGCATGGATTAACAGTCATTTCATAATTCACATGAAAAAAGGCAATTCACGGGTCAGGACTATATACACAAAACACGTTCCACGAAAAAAAGCCATTTCTCAATTCACGGATAAAAAAAGACCTTTAACGGGCCACGAAGAAACCCTTTACCACCTTCACTTCCTGGTGAACGTTTTAGATTTTTCACCGCGACTTCGTTGTTGATCAGCAGGCTAACTTTATATAAAGGGACCTCTATATCTGGGTCAAATTGCGCCATGATTTCCGCCAAAGAAACTATGCAACATAAAAGACGAAATTGAAGCAGTTTGCGCAGGGTAGTGAAGTTTCAATTTGATTCGGGTACACAAGAGCCACATAATACGTGAATTATACTGACACAGCTTCTAACCACATTCAGCACATTGTACTGTTTTCTTCAAATTTAACTCGAAAAGAATCAGGGATGATTATTAATGTAGAATTATGACCTTATGTAATTTCAGGCTGGGATCGAAATATCGAACTTGCGGTTTGTAAGTTATTGAAGATCATTCCCCATTGCGGAAGAAATAAAATTATGTTTGATGAACTCTCTAGTAGGTTGTTTGTACGCCGGAATTATTTGCACACTGATATTAAAGAGTAATATCGATTTGGAAAGAGCTCTGCCTTTAGGTGTCTCGATACAGTTTTCTGGAGACCATACCTACATTTTTCAATCGGCTTTTAAGCGGTCTTTTCCAAGTCAAATCAACGTGAAATTTTCACTATTAACTAGTTTTGAATTGAAGTTTGGCTAAATATATATTCTGGTAAAATCGATATTACCATGACGACGATAAACAAGAAACTTCGAAATCAGTAAAAGTGAAATTTTGCGCGTTTAAGATTTCGCATTGAAAATCCCACGTAGACATTTTAAAATATGGTATATGGCATGTATATTTTGCAAGAATAAAAAAATTCTGTATGTTTGATTTCAAATGAATCGCAATAACATTTCAAACCTTACTATTTGTATACTGGTATTAAAGGGAGGGTTTCACGGTACGGCGCATGTGCAAGCTATAACGTAACCAATTTAAATTCATTGTTTAGACCAATCGGAAGCGAGTACATAACTCTGGCGGGAAATTTGCCCGTGAAAATGTCGCTGATTGAATGGATGATTATACATACCAATGTGCGCCATGAAAGTCACCAGAGCGTAGAATAAATCCTTTGGGTCAAAGGTTTTATTCAGTGTTGACTTTGTCGGTGTAATCCGTCGACATTTTCTGTGAATTTTGGTCATCCTTCGCTTTGTTTGGACTAATTATAGTATGTGATTATTGAAGTAAATGTGAGTTGTTTTTTAACCGATAAAATTGGTAAGCAAGCGAATAAAGCATTTAGATCTGTGCACATGCGCCGAACCGTGAAACCATCCCTTTAAATTGATCGAGAGAAATTACTTATTATAAAGATAGTGTCAAAAAGTAGCTTGATGTTATAAGTAAATAAGAAGCAAAGGACCGCGAACGAAAATGCTGCTGGTGTACGTAGGATCTGGAGAAGATCTAGTCAGCTAAAAATAGAGATAAAATCAAAGTATAAATCAAGACTGATACTACGTAGAACATTTAACGCGACAACGACATGATAGACCCCAAACTGAAAGCCAAAAAGTCATAACCTTGATATTATGTTTGTACACATTCAAAGTTTTGTTTACTTTCTCTTTTGCGATCTTGAGAACTATCTTTTTTTCCTAACATCGCTTCATGTGCAATTTTTGGGTAATTTTCGATTTTAGTTGCTTTTGCAAAAATCTGAGAAACGGCTCGATGGATTTTTTTAAAACGTTCACTGCGCATGCTTACCGATGTGAAAAATATTATCTGAAAGTTTCATTGACATTGATTAAGTGGAACGCCTTTAAATTTAAAGATGAAGACGACGTACGAACCGGCCGAAAAGTTTTCGTTACAAATTCACTTTTTCAAGTTATGCTTTGATTACCTAGAATAAAAGTTGACATAAGATTTTCTTTAAACTTTCCCTGATTGTGTCCCACAATATAGTGATCCGAAATCTGCAATAAAAATATAGGTCACCAAGCTCGTTTAGGAGATATAATTGTCTCAAGTTACCCTTTAAATCCTTGCAACTGCATATATCAAGCGAACGTGCTCACACTACGTTTCGCAGGAACAGGAAGCACAGCTTTAAAGTAATTATTGAAATAACAAAATAGATGTAATGTATTGACCAAAAGGAATAATTTGATGTTTGTTTTATGGTAAAGAAACACGTCCTGAAAAGATATTAACTAAAAATATTCGTCGGCTGCGTGATCTCGAGGATAGAATTTTGTGTCCACGAGCGATGGCTACGTATACTTTTTTCGCGACAACTTTTTTTTCTGACATGATTTTTTTTTAAAGTTTTTAAGCACAAAGAGGAGTACTAAAAGAATGAAATTATGCAAAAAAACACCCCGCTTATTTACAGAGGGAACTGAATCCTCAAAGGAAACCCTTTTGCTTCGGGGTGCGCGCGCGCTCGTGCACGTGCAAATGACGCAAGATGTTATGCGCAGTATTGATTTTGAGGAGACAGAAGAAAAAATATGATTTTGGAACACCAACAGACAGTTGATACCCACGCAAGAGTACCCCAGGTTGTTTGTGGACTAACTTGGTGTCCGTCTATAAAATTATTAACTACAAATTCTAATTTTAAATCTTCAATATTTCTTATTTCTCTTAATTTTACAAATCCTTTGAGAAAAACTATTTCCTTCCAAACATACCCAAAAATCACCCAAAAATTTTCAAAACACCCCATAACATAGATTCATGGGATGATCATAGAGTTTATGGATTGCTTGAAACGTGAACGAGATATCGTTTCCATTAAAGCCATGTCAAGTGGCGGGAAAATGGCGTTCAGTTAAGTCCCGCGAATTTTTAGATGAAAAACGATTTGACCTTTTCCTAACGATTGAATAAAACAACCCACCCCTTCCTCCTCCAAATAATAGCGACCTTCAGATTGGACTACGAGTACGAGATTGAGTACGAGTACGAGTTTTCAAACCAAATTCGTGTACCTCATATACTTAATTATCACACCAATCTTATCCCTAACGTTTATTTACGTGTTAGTCAGCAACAGGAAGGAGTTACAGTTCGGTGGATACAATTATCTCGAAATTCCAAAGTCGTACTCGTACTCGATTTCGTACTCGTAGTCAAATCTGAAGGTCGCTAATGAACGCTCCCAAAGGGACGAGAATCGTCAAAGTCGTCGCGGCTTTGGTCGTCAAAGTCAAGGATTTCAGGAAAATTTGATGGCTGGGCGCTCTGCAGCGAGCGGGAAAGATAGCTGTACATAAACTTAGGCCGCGTCACCTTACAAAAAATTGTGAAAGTCTAGACTACGGAAAAATGGAAACAAAAAATATGAAGCATGAAAACTAACCGGCTCAGTATGGCATCGCAGTTTTTTAAAGTTATATGAATGCTACTTATTTATGAAAGGTATTTTACAACGATATATGAAGCCAAAAGTCACCGAAGTTTTAATTTTAGATATTTTAATTGTTAATCAGAAGAAAATTGAATCTTGACTTGTCAATCTTTCCTTTCACATACCATACTGCATACTGTTCTACGCACAGGAAAAGTATCGTTAACAGATCTTTTGATCCTGTTACTTAAACAAGTTAAGTACTGTTTATTAACGCTAGAAACATGGCAGCATCAAAGGCTTGGCTGAAAAAGTCTCAGAACTGCAGCCGAGATTATTTCAGATTGTAGAGGACCGTAGAGGAACGGCGACTACTATGACCGGGGTCACTCGATCAACCAATTAATCCCATTGCAGAACGGATATATGCGTTATTGACCAATCTTGTTCGGTCAAGATATTGGCCAAGTTCTTTTTTGCGTTTTCATGGACCGAGACAAAGTCGCTGATGCCCATAAAAACGCAAAGAAACAAACTTGGCCAATAAAGGATTTGCGTGAACACACATGCTCGCTCGGGTAGCCAATCAGAGCGCAGGATTTGCTTCAGTAAAATATAATATGTATATTTTTAGTTACAGATGAAAATGGGTTCAAAATGCTTTAAAGAGGACCAAAGCCTGTCTCCAGGTAAGTTACATTTAACTTTTAGAAGGAAACTTTAAATTAGCAGAAAGCGCTTCCCAAGAATGCGGCCGAGCTGTTGATAAAATCTGTGGCAAATTAGTTGCCTGATCTGGTGGGGAGTGCCGGGCTGATTGTATTTTACCTCATTAGTATTCTTTATACAAAGAATACTAATGAGAGCAACTGTTTATATAAAGAATACTAACTAGGTAAAAATACTTTTCCTAAGACCAGTTTTAAAATGCAAAAACCTAAAATAAAAAGTAAGTAATGAAAAACAACAAATCAACTTGGTTAACCAAAAACTGAGTGTCGCTGCCGTCATATCAGCCAGATTGGTTTCCAAGTCTTGAATTTGTGAACAGTCAACAGCAAAACTGTTTCCTCTTCAGAAGCTTTCTTAGGGACTGTGCAATAATTATCAGAAGCGGGGGTTGGAAAACCAGAAAAAAGGGGGGGGGGGGGGGGGGGGCATAAAGTAAAATCGAAGCAAGGATCAGGGGGGGGCTCAAAGTAAAATAAGTCACTCACATTTTATTTCAAGTGTTTATAGTTATCACTGAAAAGTCAAACTACTCGGAAAAAGCGAGGGTTGGGTAGTAAAATGGTCGTCAAGATCCGAAGATTTTGAACTGACGAAAAAAGGAAGTGGGAGACCTAAGGCTAAAAAGGCGATAAGGCTGAAAAGTCCTTGAGAAGGCAAAGTCCAAACGCGGCTACGAAATGTGATAAACAATAATGGAGGCCACTCAGGCCACTGAAACTACGTATGAAAATAGTATACATAACAGTTAAGAACTGCTGGTATTTTGATGCTTATATCGCTTGTGAATCAAAAGTTTTTTTTAAATATAAATCAGAGGAACGAACTTTTGGGGCACCCTGTATAATTCGTTTCCACGTTATTCCTAGCAGAAATTTAGCTAAAAAAAGTGTACATTTTAAAAGTTCATAAAATCATCTTCTTAATTGTGTAAGTTATACAGAAATAACATAGCAGGTTTAAAAATTGAATGAAATTTACGAAGTTAGACTGCCGTTTTTAAACCACAAACACTTTTTACCAGGCATTGGCATGAATTACGGGCATCTTGGCGTGCCATGGCACAAACAGTTGTCGGCATAAATCGTGCCGAAATCGTGCCGAAATCATGCCTTTATCGTGCCTAAATCCTGCCTAATTCGTACCAAAACCGTGCCTAATTCGTGCCTAAACCGTGCCTTGAACGTGCCTAAATTGTGCCTGAGTGTGCCTAAACATTACCTAAAGCGAGACTAAAATGCGTGAACTGCCGTCAGTTAACCTTTGAGTGGCCAAGAGACCGGTCGAATTTTCAATTTTAGCCATTCCCAAAAAAACGATAGTCTAATATGCGACCTTTCATCCGGGCCTTTCATGCAGTGGATTTGGAGTACACAAAAAAGCTCAGAAAAACAACTTACTATTTCCTGTCTAGAATAACTAGACAAGTATGGCTAATTTCCGAATAAAATACACCAGTTGTGTACATCGAAAATTACTCGAGAAACAAATTTGAAAGTCAAAATTGTAAAAATTGTCTGAAAAATTGTATAGACATCGCCGACCCGAGTGAAGATAGAAATACAGAATGCAAATATTGTTTTGTTGATATAAAATAACTTTTTAACGTAATACTGTTATGATTGAACAAACACGTAGATGTCTAAAAAGGTTATTAGCTTATCTTTAAAAGCAACACGAGTACCATTAAAGGGGGACAAGAACATAGCTTTCTTAACATTTACTTCGAATTCACAGTGCCAGATACATCCATTTGAAGTAGATACGAGTTAAAACGAGCCTTTTAACATGGGCAAGGATGTATAAAAAAAAATTGGTTGACGTCACAGGCGCGGATCTAGAATAAATGGTGACCGATTTCCGAAAAAACTTGCGCCGAAGGCGCAAGCTTCTAGGGGGGTCCGGGGGCATGCTCCCCCGGGAAAATTTTTGGATTTTAACTACCTAAAGTCCCCTTTCCTGGGTTTCCGAGTCATTCAGATAGGATATTGGCTAGTTCCATTCTCCTCGGATGAAGTCTTGCGAATCGGCGGATTATTTCATCAAAGTCAATTTCCACGTTGTAGTGGATATGTAGCAAGGCAAGTCCTGTCAATCTCATCTGTGACATGGTGCTGCGCAAGTATGTTTTCAGTTAGCCTGTTCCAGGCGTTTAGATTGTGGGGAGCAGCAAAAAGCGGCGCTAGGGTCGGCGGAGGGAAGCTCGTTTTTTTCTCTTGACTGCGCCCGATTTTTCTTTCGCGCGCCACAAACTTAACGCTATAACGCCTGGAACAGGTTAGTTTTCAGTCGCCTCAAAGCTGACACATTTCTCTCACACTCGCATGTGGTGTTTGGTAAGGTGGCAAATATTTTGAGGCACTCGGCGATGTTGGGATACAGCACATGGTCGACCTCCTTTAAAGTTGTCAGTGCAGTTGTTGGGACAGTTTTAAGATTTTGTCTCTGACTTTTCCACTGGAAAATCCCACGGCCAGAGCGTGTCAATGCCGCAAATTGGAAAAAAAACATTGTCCAAACCATTTTCGAAATTTCAACTTGAAAATTTACTTTTATTAAAAAAAATATATTCATTATGAAAAGTCTGACCGATTTCCGTAAAACGGTGGAAACCGGTATGGATCCGCGCCTGCGTCACTACCTTTTAATTTTTCTCAAAATGATGAGCTTTTTTCCGTTGAAAACTGACCAAAACTCTTTGCGCCTGATCAAAATCATAGTTATGTTGGCAGAGTTGGCAAAAGGTGCTGACAATTCTGCAGTTCACAGTTTTTAAGTAATGATCCGCATAAGTAGGAAAGTGCTAACGGCAATGCACGATGGAATGTCAACTTTTTTCATTGTTACAACAGTAGTGATCTCATTGGCCTAGACTCAAAGACCGCTAAAAAGTTAGCTTTCAAGGTGCATTTTGTTTGATTTTTTAAAGGTTTCATGTAATTTAAGACCCAATCGCAAAACATGCAAATTTTTAAAGAAATTGTATTTGAGGAACTTCGTCAAAG
Source organism: Dendrophyllia cribrosa (assembly GCA_024195265.1). Lineage (NCBI taxonomy): Eukaryota > Metazoa > Cnidaria > Anthozoa > Scleractinia > Dendrophylliidae > Dendrophyllia > Dendrophyllia cribrosa. The sequence continues at coordinate 37,665,895 of JAJLRJ010000002.1, read as the reverse complement.
AAGCAAAATTATTAGCTATTGTCTTCTGCTATTTTGATTGGTTAAGCACGAACATTTCCTAAAATTTATCTGACGCAAATGGATATTCTTTATTTTTATACTGAAATATAAAATTTTAAACCATTAGCTCCTCTCCTATTCTTGAAATCAAAGACATTCCATGTGAGAAAGAGCCAATGCCGCAGAACAATGAAGTTTGCTGTAGTTCTTATGTGGAGCGTTACTTAAACGCTTAGAACCTTTTTAGTAAACTTTCAAAACGTTTGGTAAATTGACAGTGTATTGGCAATATATTAAACTTTAAACAGTGAAAATGACAACCTTAACTTTTACGTACTTTGCTTAACGTTTGCAAATTTCTCTCGTTTGACCCGGCGCGGTTAAGCCTAATTCGTTCCTAAATCGTGCCCAAATCGTGCCTAAATCGTGCCTAAATCGTGCCTAAATCGTGCCCTAATCGTGCCCAATTCGTGCCTAAATCATGCCTTAATCGTTTCTAATTCGTGCCTAAATCGTGCCCAATAGGGTTTTCCGATTAAGTGGAAATGGAAAGACTTTTTCCGCCTTACTCGTTAATTGGATGTTAATTTGCATAATTCAATTATTGTCCACCAGTAAATTAAATTTGACTACATCAAGCCTTGCAATAAATATAATGTCTCATGATGGAATACAAACTTTATTTTCTAATTCAACCGCTTTAAAATAAAGAAAACAAGAGGCTACACTAGCCTATACTCATGCGCAAGAGACTCTAAGACGCGCGATTGAAGTTGCCAATTTTTCTGTGCTCGCTTTTAATATTTAATTTATTGATTCCGATCAAATCCACACTCGTCTATAACTTTCCAAGCTGTGAATTATTTCTGTTACATTTGAAAAGACTACTTAAAAAAATAGGCAGTAGATGACATGCTGTAAAAAGAAATTTGATAATCAATATAAAGATTTAGTTTTCCTGTGTTACTTAATCGCATGCAACCAGTGTAAAATGGGTTATTCCAGAAAAAAATCCCCCCCCCCCCTTGACGGATGCAATATTTTTTTACCCCTCCCCCGCCCGGATTTTCCGGCCAGGCCGACCAACCCTCGCACCTTGATTTTTAACCCAGATACCCCCTCCTGCCCGGATTGCCATTAACTTTTTGTAGGCCCTAAATAAACAGGAAATCGCATTCAGGAGATCCGGGATTTTTTTAAAGTTTTCAAACATTTTGTAAATAAACGTTGCGTGACGCATTCACTAAAATCTTTCCGTGATTTTAAGACCAAATCGAAATGAAATGTTTCCATAACTTAAACCTGGTTCTTTAAAAAAATGCTTTGATTTTGCCATCTATAATAAGTTTTTTCCAAGCTTTACAGTTTCTTCAAAGTGTTGTCGCAAATACACAATTTTGCTTTATGCAAATTTTATGTCAAATGTAATTTGATATCAAGCTGTTTTTATAATCACTGAATCCAAAATATATTTTCTATAAAAGGTCAAAACTTTTGAATGAAACTCATATTTCCTTGAATGAAAATGTCTTTCCTTTGATTAAAAGAGTCAAACACCTTTCAGAATTCAGTGATTTTCTGCTTCTGGAAGTCTTGGCGATATATTGTATCCTAATTACTGCGAGGAACCGGCTAGCGTCTGCGAAAATATAATAAACATCACAAAATAATTCAATTCAGCAATCTATTTTTATTATGCTTTCTAAAATCGCCGACTTTTCCTGTGTAATAGAATGCCAATCTTATCCGGAAAAATGATTCGTATAATAATGCTTTTGCTAATAAAAAAAACAGTTCTGAATGGTCAAAGGTACAGAAATGAAATGCTGGCGGCGTTTGAATCATGAGTTCGGATAGCTCATGGTCTGCTAACAAACACTTCGATTCACAGCTCGATTTTTCACCAAAACCTTTTTCCAAACCATGAAAACACCTAAAATAATATTTGAAAACAATACTTGGCCACATTTGGTGAAAGCTGTGCTTGGTAAAGCAGTAAAAATAACGAGAAAGCTCCGTTTACCTTTTCCACGAATCCAAAGAGAACACGTACAAACAGAACTGCCTTGACAATCGAGTCGTCTAATCCGAAGCTATCAGAACTGTCTCATCGTACAGCAATCGGGTGAACTTGGCACAACTTCGCGCTTCGGAAAGTCGGCCTTACTTACACAGGTGACAGCATAGTGGTTACTAGTAACCTAGTAACCACAAAAAGCAATGAATTCAGTAAAAATTGACATTAATATGACACGCATTCCGTAGTCCATAATCCACAGAAGTCCAGTCCCAAAGTCCTGATGTTTTATTAAATCTGATGGGCTGAAGTAACGACGCTGTTTTGCCGTGTGTTTCTATTGTTCTTTCTTGAAAAAAGTCTTGAAATTACTCACCACAGGCAGCGAGGACTGCTCCGATACAGACATTGCAAAGAATCGGCAGTAAAACGGGAAATAAATTGCGAGTGCGAGAGATCGATGTTTGACATTTTTGCCTCGGAAGAACTCTGATTAAAAATAGCTCTTAGTTTTTTCAGAATCGCAACAAATTCGGCCTCAAGTTGTATGCTGTGTATAAAAGCAACGTTCACCTCTGTGGGAGAAATACAGGACTGACTTATACACCAATAAGACCAAATGACGGAAAATGTTTGTCATGCGCATGCGTATCAAACATTTGTCTTATACTTCAATGTACCATAAGAAAAGAAGCAATTTATATTTTAATAATTTAAACAAGATAAGAAGACGTCCGACATGGAGAATTCAGTCATCGTACTTGCAAACCACGTTACTATTGAATGTTTTATAAATGAAGGCTGTACCACAATGAAGCCAGTCATTGTTGTAAAAATAATATATACTTGACGTGAACATTACTAATGTGAGTAGGGTTGTAGGAGACGTTGTCGTGACACATCGGTAACGATGTTTTGCCGGAAGTGAGAGTAGCCGGAAGTCACTAAACCGGAAGTGTAAAAGGCAAAGCTGTGAACCGGAAATACACAATTTAAAATATGCGTGAATAAATTTGCATGCAAAATCGTGACACAAAAAAAATAATAAAAAGAAAAACGAAGCCCATTTTATAACTCATGCCGCTACGCGCATGAGTAATAAATACTTTCCCGGAAAAATCGGGAACTACGGCAGCAGTAGAAAAGTGTGTATTACTGGGACAAGAAAAATGGGCGGTGGATGAATTTCATCTATATCAGTATCCAAAAGATCATTTGCTAGTACAAAAAATGACAGCAAAAATGAATAAATCCCGAGCACTTTTTTGAGTTTGAAGCACTATTTTGTAATTTGAGCACCCTTGAGCACTTTTTTGCAATTTTGGGCAACATTTGAGCAATGTTTCACACTTCGAGCAAATTTCGAGCAACATATGTCTTCTGAAACATTTTAAAGCAAAAACTGTGTCGCTCGCAACGAGAATCGTGTTTCGGGTCATAAATTTGAATAACTAATAATGTTGTCAAGAATATATAAAAGACTATTGCCATGGAAAGGCACGTGGACTTATCCTTATTGAACGTGAGAACATAACTAAGGCTATGTTCACACTTGGTGCCCGAGCACGGTTCCCGAGTACTATTATCGCTGGGCACTAATGTGAACACACCATTTTTTCAAGTACCCACGCCACAATTCGGGCACGGGCTTGTACTCGGGCACTAAAGTAGGTACCGGTTCCCAGTGTGCACGCGTTTTGCGTTAGTTCCGAGGCACTACTCTCACAAAATACTGCTTTTCGTACCCACAATTCCTTATTACACTCAGAATGTGAACATGTTGATATCTTGGGTACCAAATGTCTGAACGCAGCACCATTTTGTGCCGGTACCCAGGCACTAGTCCTCGGGCACCAAGTGTGAACATGGCCTAAGTGTCTTCAAATTTTATTATGCACGTGATAAAGCATTTTTGCGTTCGTCGTTCCATGTGAAGTAACTTGAAAAATTAATGTTATTGTTCTACATTCTATCAACCTTTCGTAACAACCTTCCTTTTTCTTTTTCTTCACACCCTTAAATTCCACGGGGGAAAATCGCACATCAATTCGGACTTACTATGCACCCTCAAAGTTTCATTGCTCTGTAGCTTTCATATTTGCGGATTTAGATAGTGGGCTTTTTGAGCCCCCTGGTCCCAGAAGGTCCAAAAAAAGCCCGGTCCGAATAGGGTTAATACGGCGGGAAACGTGTTACCTCTGTCGATCAGACCCAATATTTGGCTTAACTTGTAGAATCTTATATTTCAAAGGGATTGTGGAGCAGACGAAACAAGTCTCTCATTTTCTCCTAGCGTCCCGTCTCCTCGATGGTGGCGACTTTCGCGCGCGCTTGTGTTTCGTCAACAACCACTATCTCAGTCTAAAAAAATAACAGATTACCGGACGGCACTCACAATACACGGAAACTGGCAGAGATCTCATGTATATATCCACCACAAAGACTAAACAATAGACTACACGGAAATAATAGATCACAAACAAAGAGAATACAATGTAAAACCGTGGTGGGTACATACATGAGATCTAAGCCGGGAAACTGAGTTTTTAGTAAAGTTTGATCGAGGTTAAATGAAGTTACGTGGCTTTATATTTTAACGGATAGTTTTACTTTATGCATTCTTTTGGAGTAACTTATGTAATTTGTCTAGGCTCCCTGTTATGAAACAAGCAAACAGATAAATCTGCATTTAATGGCCAAACAAAGTGGGTTTAATTACATTTGTTTTAATAGGCGGAATAATGTGTTCCATTTTAAGTGAATTTTCCGCTAAATCGGAAAACCCTAATTCGTGCCTAAATCGTGCCTAAATGGTGCCTTTCTGATTTCCATGCGTGTTTATGCACGAATATCGAGCATGAATTGAAACAACGATTTCGTGGGTATGCACGATGTTACGGCTGTGATCACCAGTACCGTGCGCCAGGAATATATACACTCTTATCTCATGTTTCGCCGAAAATTTCCCGAGTCTCTCGACGAAATCTTTCCAGAAGAATTTTGTGTTTCTCCCAAAATAGGCCTTCTTAGAGTTGTCACTCCCATTAGCTAAGTTGTTCTCTTTTTAATCGATATCTTATGTCAGCAGGGGCGTATCTGCCTTTACTCTAAGAACGCAAGTGCGTACCGGAATTTCCTAGAATTTTGTTTTTACATTCGAGAAGAAAAGCAAAGGACAAAGTCGTGTAATTTTTCTACGCGTTTTGTTGTTTTTCTATCGTGCTCACGGAAGAATGCGCTAGTCATACAGAGAATTACAGTGTAGTTCATATATTGGCCTTATGGAACTGAAATCTGATTTACCGAATGTGATGTCGAAAAAAGTAAAACCGAATAAACGAAAAATGTTCGAAAAATATAATTAAAATTTAATGGAATCAGATTAAAAAATAAATTGAATTTTACAGATTGGAGTAGACATAAACATAATGAAAATAAAGTCCCTCCTAAAATATATAATTATTGTTTTCGCAATGCGAGAGCTTGCAGCCATTTCTCATGAATTTGAATGCCATCCCCATTGCCATCCCCAATACACTCCCCACGGCTCCCCGCTGGGCGAGTTTTCAGAATTTGGCCAATCAGCACAAAACAGGAAACGAGTGTCAATGTAAACAAGCATGTAACAAGCGCTTCAAAAGGCGGGAACGCTTGCTGAGAAAAACGCTACGCTTTTTGATCGAGTTTGCTCACCGTGTGCCACAAAAACTAAAAAAAATAAAAATAGCGAAGGATTTAACTTTATTGTGAGCACATTAAATTTGGTAAATCCCAAGTTTGTTCAGCCGATTGACTCAGAGGAATCAATTCAATTCAAAGTTTATTAGCATTCCCATATACATACATGGTATTGCCTATTACACTAACAGATTAAACTAAACTAAAATACAGTGATTGCAGTCCTTGCTAACAGAGTGTTTCGTCTCTCTGAAGCTTCATATATAAAGTGACCCAACTGTTTACATATGAAGGGGTCAACATTATTAAAAAAGAAATTAATTATATCTGTATTTTGTAGATTCAAAAAACTTTTACAATGTTTGCTAATTTCATTGAATAGTGAATTTTTTAGGTCAGAATATGAAACACAGTCGAAAAAGAAATGAATTTCGTCTTCAACGTCATTTGATAAGCAGCATTCGCAATGCCTCAAATCTCTTGGAATTTTTGGTTTTGCATGTCTACCCGTTTCTATACGAAGGCAATGATTTCCTGTTCGAAACTTAGCCAGTGTTCGTCTGTGTTTCATATTTTTTATTACGTCATAACAGTTACTAGAACTTCCTGTGTCATTTTTGAATTTAGAATAAAAATTAAGCTTGATGTTTAGTTGAACAAGCTTCATCTAATGTATCTTAGATTCTGATTCTATTTTATTAATAATTCTATTTAAGAAATATTTCATGGATTTCTGACTATTCTCCACGAAAAGAGAATTTGTATCTGATGTACCTTGGAAAGTTTCTAAAATTTTGTTTATTGAGGTCATAAAACTCGGATTGTCATGTAATGCAAGGGTATTTGATATGGATAGGCACTGTTTTGCAATACTTTTAACGGGAGGGTCTTGAAGATGCATTCAGAATCGAAGCATATTTCGGTAAATTAGTGATTTTAAAGAAATTCTCCCAACTTCGATCCGAGCAGCTACATTAGGCGCTCGTTTATTGAGACCAAGATTGAATTTGAAGAATTGTGAATGGAGCCTCTCAACTGGGTCTTTTTCCCATTTTTCAAAATTAAGTGAGTCATAAGCTCCCCATATTTCAGAGTTATATAGTAATATAGGTAAAAAAAGAGCGTCAAACAGCCTATTACAAATTCTGATAGGCAGCTTAGAAAAATCCAAAAAACGTTTTCACGCAAAGATTGAACGTCTTGTTTTATCAACAGATTTCAATTTAGAGTTTGAAAAACTGCCATTACTAGAAATAGTGGAGCCCAGATATATATAGTCTTGTACTATATCAATCTGTGAATCATTTAAGACAAATGAATAATTCTGTAAAGTCGACTTTCTTGTTCTCTTTTGAAAAATGACAACTTTGGTTTTTTTTTTTATTTACTGAATCAAACAAACAAAACAGTCGCTAGACTGGTAAACTAATGACAAATGGAGGTAATATTATTAACTTGCCTGCGCTCCAGATACGACTCAAACAACTCGCAGATATAAGCGGAGCAGCCTGCGAGCAAGCTCTCGATCTTGGGCTCGGTGGCGGCGGCGGTTGGGGAGGGGGGGGGGGGAGGGGGAGGGGAGGGGGAGGGGGAGGGGAGGGGGAGGGGGACGGGGACGGGGACGGGGACGGGGACGGGGACGGGGAGGGGGAGGGGGAGTGGGAGGGGTAGGGGGAGGGGGAGGGTGGAGTATATTTAACTATTATAGCGCGAAAGCGCGCGTGATATCGCCTAATTCTTAGCCGACGAGGCCGTAGGCCGAGTCGGCTAAAATTAGGCGATATCACGCAAGCTTGAGCGCAATAATAGTTTTATAATTCAACACATTGATAACGAAGCACAGTTTGAAGAAAAAATATCGAGGCCGGTCCGTCATTTTTGCATTCTCTTGTCAAAATGCGAAATTTACCTACATCATGCATTGGTAGACATAGCGTATATCGATAACTTTTTTACCATATTTGGGCAGTGCATCAATGTGTTGAATTATAAGGAGAGATAGTGGACAATCTCCTCCGCCGGAACATATCAGGATGCTAAGGACATGCATTACCGTTCAATTTTAGCCTTCAGCGGAGTATCTCACAAGTTAAGCATCATGACCGGAAACCGCTCAAAATAATAATAATAATAATAATTATTTAATGTTCAACCTGAACGGAACTTGGCAAATGACACGATAACCTTTTTGGTTGACTTACCACGGAGGGTCACATCACGTCACATGCAAAGTTTTTATTTATAGTTTCATTTTTGCAAAAACACTTTAGTTTCAACATAAAATGTTCATTGATCCTTGAAAAACTGCCTACTGTATATTTGGTTAGAATTTATTAAGTAGGTACACACTATTCAGTCGGCAAATTGGAGAATATTTCCTGTCTTTATTGTATTCACCCTTCGAGTGTTTGTTAAATGTAGAACTTTGGCACCTGTGGGCTGTGGGTCACCCGCGAGCAAGTCACCTGTGTCCTGGCAGAGGAACATGCTGTTAAACTGCATCATAGCAAACTTGTTTGGCTAATCATATGCCATACCAATATCAATGATGACTAGACAAACTTTCCACTCGCTGGCTCAATATAACGGCAATTCATGTAAACTTCGGGATAACGTTTTATCCATGGTAATTTCTTGTCGACCGAGAAAAGCGCCGGATACGCAGTGCCGCGCGCATCGTCTGTGTTTCTGCACGTAGCTCCAGGATGAAATGTAGTACCTACGGTGGTTCACCTTAATCCACCTCCCTTTTTCATTTTATTTGAGGTCTTTGAGCGTTATCGTTTTAGCTCACTTTGTTTGATTGTGTACAGAAAAAAACTTATGTTATCTTTCTTTTTGCATGTTTGCTGAAAATGACTGAATTGAATATTACGGCTTTTGTTTCTATGAGAATGCCAGAAATCAAAATTCAATTCTTTTTGTATATTATTGAAAACCAAATGGTACCATGCAAAAGTACTGCTGAAGGGGTTACATTTGAATGGTCACACCATAGGATTTCGTCCACAGACTCAAAAGTTAGAACCACGCTGCATGTCTCTATAATCGACTCTGGGAGTGAAAGGACCGGGGGGGGGGGGGGGGGGGGGACTCCAATAAAAAAAAAGATGGGGTGCTCGTCGTACCCTTTAGGGGTCAAAATGTGTAGATTATTACCGCTAAGGGTGCTGAAATCTAAAATGCCCATGGTTAGAATTATCGCGGTACCTTTATAGGGCATTCTGTGAGCTGAAACAATATCACAGAATATGTCTTCTTGTTTAAAATTGGTACCTCGTAGGGGTAAAAATATATTTGAGCCACGCCTATCAAACGACATTCCAGTACATTTTAGGGTGTTTTTCGAAAATTTCTGACGAGCACCCTCGTTATTTTTATATGGGAGTCCCCCCGGGGGTTAAAGGGTAAAAATAGAATTTAAAAACCGTGGACTGGACTTTCACCGGTGAATGAATAACTATTCTGTACTCAGTTATTAATCACGTTCTAAAAGGAATCAAACAATTTCTATTCAATGTTTCTTTTTTCGGTCATTCCCCGGAACCACTGTTTCTCACTTAAAGTCGCTGAAAGCTTTTTCAAGATACCTTAACAAAAGGTTCGTTATTTGGTTATCGTTAACACCTCTTTAATCAAGCCCTATTCTCTTGCTTTTGAATTCACTTGAAATCTCAGACACTCATTCAAACAGACAAAACTGGCCTTCACTCCTTCTCGGTAATTACGACGAGTTTTCTGCCTTTAAACTGATTAGTTTAGTTTGTTCTTTACAAATAATCTGTTGGGAATCGTCTCCATTATCGAAGAATTGTGTTTTACTTGAAGCAAGAAAAAAAAAAGAACTATTTTAATATCACTACAAGGAAAACTGTAACTGCTGAGGGACGATGTAGCCTTCGATCTCCTAAAGCATGAAAAGATTTCACAGACGACTTGAAAAAAAATCAAGTAGTAGGTGTCGCGGAAACCAAGGTATGAATGTTGAATGTTATATATATAATGCCTGCTCTCAACAAGGCTGCTAGATATTCATGAAATTCTATCTGGCTCATATAACGCGATTTTGTGTAAACATAACTTGCCGAATGTTTTGTCAGACTTTTTAATCTTTAGTCTGTTCAACTCTTCAAAATTCAGTTTGTATAAGAAATCAAGGATTACTCGTGCCGATCATTTTTCGCTTTCCGATAATTTGTTCTTTAATGGTGTGAGGTGCCGCGCAATATGGCTGCCGCCCGCCCGCCACTAGCCTAACCGGCTCGGCTGAGATAATGTACACCTACACGTGAACCAAAATTATACTCTTTGTCGGAACGGTGTTGAAGCCGCTATTAAGAAACATCGGGAGGAGCGGTGTATTAAATGAAAGCAAATATTCTGGCCTTAATTTTATTGCCAATCCACATTTTCCAAATTAATTTCTTCTCGAGTTTGATGTCAATATCCCGAAATACAACGAACTTTGTATTCCACCTTTATTATTAGTTCTCAAGCGGATATATGGAATATTTCGTACCTTTTAAGAACTTGAAAAATAGTTTGTGCTGGTTTTCATGACGGGGAGAGCAGAATAGCAAAAAACCGAATGTGTTTTATTGACATTTTTTTGAATAGGCCGAACAGCTTAGAGTTAGTGGAAATATTTCCTTTTTGTGGCATTTTTGCTCGCCTTACAATTAAATCGCACAGGAAGAGGGGATACAACTATTTTACTTGCTAGTGAGTAAGGACCACTTTTATAAAATTAGTACTCTACTGTAATTGGCTACTTTTAGAGTCAGCCAATCAAATCGCGGCTTTCTCTCATTAAGCTTTGATTAGAACAATCGAATCAATTTCTGTCACTGGCACAAAGCATTAGGCCGCCTCAGATCACTGCGTCAAACAGAGAGAACCAGCGAGATCTTGAGCGAACTTTCGCTACGTGTTTTCCATAAATTCTTTTCTAACGTTAAGCAAAGTTGTGTGGTTGAAATGAGCTGAAGCATTTTAGATATGGGGAAAAAATATAGCAAGCAAGGTAAGATTGGAGCGCGCGAAAGTCGCCAAACACGTTCGCTCGATGGCTCAACTCTTCAAGACAAGATGCCATAATTACATGTTTAATAATACCCCCGTGCGTAGTCGCGGCGTGTGGCTCGCTTCTGCAGCAGTTCTAATCTCAATTCTGTTCATTTTTAGCGTGGATTTCAAGAGAGGGGCCTGAAGGTAAGCATAAATTTTGCTACAGAGCCGAAATCTGTGAAATTCACCTTGTTTATTTTTCGTTGCCTTTGTTCACGCCGATCGATGATTTTTTTCTTTCTGTTTTGCGCTCTATTGAACAGGCGATTGCGTGGTGGAGAACGACTCAACAAACCCTGCACTGAATTTGACGGAAGAGCCTAAAGAGAAGAGTTCATGTACGGCCGACTTCACATACAAGGGCTACCCTGTCAATGTAGTGAGTACAATATAATTGCTTCACCTTTTATGCGGATATGATTGATTCTCCGAACTGCATCTGTATACGTTAATTTCATCATTGGTAAAATCAAACGTCGTTGTATGGTTTAACTTCCGATAACAAGTTGCCATGTTAAAAGGAAACGTTTTATTGTGGTCTTGAAAGCCAAGCTGGTGGTTGTTATACGGTACTCATGGCATTGATAGCTGTCGGTTTCGATTGAAGTGATAGAACAACAGTCGCACTAGCAAAGGTCAACACCACATCATCGAGCACTCCGCCAACATTCACGATTTGTCGCTTTAGTAAATCGCTTGCAATTCATTATTTCAAACATACAGTTTCACGATCAAATGGCTCTTTCTGATTATTTTTGTGGTCGTTGTTTGCAAGAGATGTAATCAAGATGTTGCATGACGCTATGGAACACACTGTATCCAGACTAAATAAGTCTCTCTGTTGCGGTGATTTCAAACTCGGCTTCTTTTGGTATTTCAAGCTCTCTTGATACAATAAACGAGGGTAAGCTGCCGATTAAGGAACGTGGTGAGTATTAAAATTCCAACTGGCCCATCGACTGTCTACAATAATAAATCGATCACGTCTCTCTTGTAAAAGAAACTACCAAGTGGGCGATTTCCGTCTCTCCCTTTTATATAATCCACCGTTTCGTGAGGACCTTCGTAAAATTTCCCGGAGTAAACTCAACCCTACGTGCTCGACCGGCGGAGTAAAAGAGATTTGATGATGTTTCCTGAAATTTAAGAGACCTAGAGTGACACTTTTGTCTCGAGCATATAAGATCTTTCCTTTAACCTGGTGAAGCACACGACATATTTTTTTTCTTTGAATCTGATATGGAGTATTTGAATGTTAAAGAAAATAAATAATTTCTGTGTGTATAACATGCTTAAGTAAGTGTATACTTGCTTCATAAACATGAGATGTTTACATAAGGATGTCACGTTTTGCGATCGTTTCTTCATAGAAACCTACATTTGTACTTGTGGGAAAGAACGTCTTTGAGAGTTCGAATTCATGATATTTCGATTGTGACCTCTTCTAGTTAAATCTGATGATTAGGGTGTGCATCGCAAACACTTCTCATTATCCATCATTTTACCAGATTTGAAAGCTAACAAATCATTCACTAACTCCATCAACATGCATTCCTATCGTTGAGTTCGCTTTTCAAACGCAGATGCACGAGGCTACTCAAATTAAGACGTGAGAATCTTACTCTGACCAATATTCTGTTTTATAATAGTGTGTTTACCAAATGAAAGTCAACTGTAGTCACAAAACTGTTCGGTCACTCGATGATTCTTGCAATATTTATTAGTAAAACCACACGATGAAAGGTAACAAATTGCAATTCAGGTTTCAACTTTCACCTTTCGGAAATTTCGAGTCTATTTCGAGGTCCATCTTGTTAGTTTCATTGCCGTGCATTTTAATAGGATTGAAATCTTTTTTTATCATAAGTGCTTTCAGAAAGCGAACATAATAGCAACGCAGTTATCTCAATTCACAAATATCAAGTGGCACGATATATAGACTTACTGCGCAGAAATTTAGTATTTTTTATAAAGTAGAACTAGCTTTTGTGATTTTATTCTCTCCGGCATGTCAATCACTGATTTAATGGTTTTTGACCATGGAAAATTGTTTTGAGTAGGGGTAAATAGAATAAGTAGCAAATATCATATTTCGTTGGATCAGTAAAGCTCTTAACATATTTAATCTGCTGTCTTTGATGTCATTTCTACGCTGCTTCATCCCGAAACATCACGGTATTCAAGCATGTCGGCCTGCAACCCTAAGGTTGGTTTTCAAAAAACTGATGTCTGCATGATATAAATTTACTAAAAAGAAAGAAAATAGCGCTACATGTATGTTTGCTTTAGGGACATCAGGAATGAAATGTGACATTTTATAAAATTAACACTTCAAAATTCCTTTGGGTAAAAATATATCTGTTGTGTACAAAGTTCTTCTTTGCTTTAACTTTTCATCAGTATCACTCTAAGTGTTAAATTTAAGGATATAAGTACCAACTGAATTGCTTTTGTTCTCCTAAAGCTGCAAGATGGACCATATGGATCTGAGAAAGAATTTTGCAAGAAATATTCCTACTATGATTATCCCATTGAAGGTATGTTCTTGATGTACTTTTTTTCCTGGTCTCACTGGATTTTATTAAATCTTCATTTTTGCATGTTGATTTGGGTTGGTATAATTTTATGACCCTATCCTCCTAACATGTATATTCTAGTCAGTTGGCACTTTATTGTGGATTGTAGATTTATGCCTGGTTTTTATCAAGCAAGTGATCTCAAGTCACTCAATTGTTTACTGTGAGGGACTTTTGAGTTTAGAAGAATGCTTAGTGGCTATCATAGACTACAATAATGACAACATTTTTCTGCAGTGCTTAATAGGATATACACTGTATCTGCATGTTAATAACACCAGTTCACTATCTATTTTCCCAGCTAAATAATAATGTTGTCAAGTAAACAACTACTACTATAGACTGCTAGCAGTCCCTCTCTGGATAGTCGAGCGGGCGAGCAAATATGTGATCCGCGATCCGAGCGGCGAACGAGCGAAAGTAATGCGAACCGAGGGGGCTCTGGGGAAGAGGCGGGAAGGGAAAGAGGGACTGCAGTCTCTTCTGTAACAAACACGTTCAGATAACTCCGCCCACCAAGTGTGAGAAGCCATTAAAAATAAACTAATCTTGTCAACTTAATAAAAGACAACTCTGCCTCTATTTGTCTGTCTGCTTTTAAACACGTGCGAAACCGGCATGTGGGCTAAAATAGAACAGTGCTTTGTACTATACCGATTGCAGATTCCATTTGCGTCGTTTATTCAAGGACAGAAAATGTAATTTCTGCTGTTCGTGAGTTTGTTTTGATCGCCTTCATGAGCGAAAAAACGCCTACGAAACCGGTACGGAGAAGAAGTAGAGGAAGAAAGCCGGAGAAAGAGACAGAGGCCTCTGATTTTTGTCGTATATGTGGGACAAATTTTAAGAATAAGGGAAATTACATATCATCTAAAAACCTTTTCACTACTTTAAAGGATGGCGCTCCGCTTAACAAGATCTTGAATGAAAGTCTAAAGCTTTCCGAAAACTCTGCACCCAATCTATCTGCTCGCGTTGCAAGAAATTGTGCGCTGAAAATCAGAAATATGGAGGATTTTAAACTTTCAAAATATCGCGTGTAACGGACAAGAGGTCAAGTCTGTCTGTTGTGGTTTCCCATGGTGTCTGCTCTTGTAGAATTTGAGCTGTTTTAGCATCCTTGTTTGCCTGGCGGTTGGTTTGTTGCTCTTACCATTAAATTGGTCGGTATGTTGGTTTTTGTGTAGGAAAAGTTTCAACTCATTCTCTAGCTTTTCTCTCTGAAATGATAGGATCTAAAATGCTTTTTTTGGTCACGGAATGTATTTCCTGCTATTTTGCAATCACGCTGGTCCCAGCTATTTTAGTTTTCGTCGTTGCAGGATATTAATTTTGCAGATCCATTTAGCAAGCTTAGCAGAGAGAGTTGAAGCTTAAAAAGAAAGCAATTTAACTTGTAGTAATTTGAAGTTTACCTTGATCAAGGCTGTGATTTTAGCATCCATTCGCTTCCCGTCGCGTGGAGTTGCGATGTTTATAATTCCTCCGTTGTCAATTTTGACAGTCTAACGACTGTTTTGTTTATGACACTATCATACAAGGACAGGGCTTTGATAAATTATTGATTTTCCGAAGCCAGTTGGTAGCACAGACATGACATCTTTCCCCGATAGAAGCGCTTCCACCGGTAATGTCTGTTCTTCTTTTAAAACTAAACAGCCGAGGCAACCAGACAAATTGTCTAAAACATTTTCATTCCCACTATTACATGTCATTGTCTCAACTCTGATGTGAAACTAGAGATATCGATTCACACTAGATGTGTCAAGATTGTTAATACTCGTCAAACTTCCCTGACAGCTTTCTATTGTCTATGAACCAATCGGAGTTTTCCGTCCCTGGTGCGGCGGGGAATTCGAACGCGAAAGTTACAGAAAAGACTGCAGTCCCTTTTCCTACCGCCCCTCCCCCAGTTTCCCCTCGGTGTGTTCGCTCGCTCCAGTCTCACCAAGCTTGTTTTGATCAGCTTGCCCGCTCGATTAACTGAAAAGGGACAGCTAGAAGTCTACTACTACTAAGGAACCCTCAGGCAGGCCAAGTAAACACTTTTTTATGCCTGAACTTGTAGCTTTATGTCATGTTTTGTTACCTTTCCGTTTTGAATATTGTTTTAGTTTGTTGGGCAAAAATATCTACCACAGTTCACCATTAAATCTTCAATTTGTTAAAAACTTTGTGAAGGGTAATCGTTTTTTAATGCTTTGACTTCCAAATTTTTGCCAAAAAAAACTGCTTAATTTACAGTCACAAATGCCAATGGTTATGCCCGAACTTTGTTGTCATTTTTTGCTGTTTTTTTGGAAAAGAACATTTTATTCTAACAATATTTTTTTGTGTTGCAGTTGTTGAATTACCAGATGAGCCAGATGGAAAGAAATTTGAGGTGTATTTTGAACGTGAAGGACAAGTGGAAGCCTCTACCCAGACCACAAGACCTGTCACGGTAATAACATAACTGTCTCTAATATCATATATGGCCTATTTATTGTACATTCAAGAAGCAGTTTCCTGATGTAAGCCTTTGAGCCAATTAGATGTCTGTAAAATTTCTAAATGACAGCCATGAAACTTATAACCATTAATAAGTATAGCTGTTAACGTAGTTTTTTGGACTATGCTAAGAATTCAGAGTTAAGAAATTTGCGGTAGCCTTGTACACGCCCAACGGGAAACTCGAATAGTAGATAAACCTCAACTTTAATTAAGTAGTTTAGTTTTCTCCGAGATCTGAATTGGACATGTTTCATGCGATTTACTACTCACCTGTTACACTGTTTCACGGTTATCCTGATCAAGGAAAGTTAAGAAAACTCGCCATAGAAGTAAGTTTATGATCAATGTTATAATATTGTCAATCATGTTAGTTTTGTTAGTTTTGTATGGATTTCATGAGTTTTTTGGATATTGACGATCAGTGACAGCACGGCATAATGATTGCTAAGAGTTTATATCAGTTATTCCCGCTTCGCTCGTTTTAATTGTTTCGTTTATTACCAATTGATTTAGTTAATTAGAATACATTGTACATTTTAATTTCAAATCGAATAAATATATTATCAGTTATACGATTGCGAGTATTCTTCGGTAGTGCCGATCGTCTTAGTTCCCTTACGAAACAATAGCATATCATATGAACACGAGTGCATTTCGTGATTTATGGGCACTCGTGATGTTTTGAAAGTTCTCAAAATTACACGAGCCGCTTCGGCGAGTGCAATTTGAGAACATTCAAAACATCACGAGTGCCCATAAGTCACGAAATGCACAAGTAGTTCATACGATTTCTTGTTTAATATTCTCAACAAAATTTTGGTGAGGCCATCACGGTACATTGCACACGACTTTCAACTTTCACTTTCGCGCAATTTTCGTATTGCACTTTATAACCTAATTTGCACTCTATAATCTATTTATGCATTCGTCATTGACCAATTAGAAACTGTATTTTTTGTTGAGTATATTATAATAAGACATACCATACATGGATAACTGCAACACTTATTAAATGAAAATCACTAATTGATGTTCTGAAATATAATTGTTTGATTTTTTAATTACATGTACATTGTAGTAATAATATTTTTATCTGTTTGCTGCAGGCGCTAAGTGAATGTGGTCAATCAGTGAAATCTTCAGGATCAGATCGACAAGAATGGTCATACACCCTTTATGACTTTGAAGGTCAAGGCCATGTCACTCGAGAGGTAATACAGGTGTAATAGTTAAAATATGATTGGCAGATCTGAATGGGACTTTAATAACAATTTATTTTCAGGCCAGATCTCTATGGTATTTCCAATACCTGCAATTCACCATTGTCAATACCCATACCATTATTATTCACAACCTTAAAGTAATTGCCATACTCTCCCTTCTTTTGCCCAGACACTAGGTGTTGCTTACATGTAACTGGTTTTAAGGCTAAAGTTTACAGCATTGTAATCGATAACCAATGACAACAAAAACTGAGAAATGAGCGCCAAAATCCCATACTTGTCACGCATAACCACTACACTCAAATTACCCTAGCAGCACACGTGGATCACGCACGAACACAGACTTGAAAAACAACATTTCCACCTAGAATGATTAGTTTGAATGATTTTCGAATACAAAACATCAGTGGGGTATCAAAAAAGCCTGAAAAAAAATGAAACTAACTTGAAAGTCAAAATATCAAAAATTATGGAGACATTTTGAATTTTGCGATGCAAGTGAAATTTGAGCTGCGAAATATAAATCTGGTTTTGTTTACAAAAGATCACTTTCCAGACCAATTCTTAAATGACAAACACAAGAAAAAGGACAACAAATTCTCACAGTCGAAAGTTTTATTCAAATACATGTATCTATCAGATTACTTTCAAAAGCAAAACGTATTACATTATAATGCATCTAGGAAATTGTCCACGCAAGCGAATTTCTTGTACAATCGCTTAACCAAATGTGGCTGAACTTTCTAAATATTTCACAAAAACTATTGATAACATATAAAGAAACAATCAATGAAATGTTTCTAACAAAGTAAATCCATATTTTAAAATGTAATTTCGTTTACTGTAGTTTTCCAAGAACGCTTGAAAATTCTTAGTAAAGTTTGCCACTTAGAGTGTGATGCGAACAGAAAGCCAAGAAGATATTCGACAAGCTGTATTCCTGTTTTGAGATAGGTGATGCTTTTTTCGAAAAGGAAGGCACAGCCAAACTAGTTTTAGATGGCCTACTTATGGTGCAGGTTCGATCAAAACCCAGTTGACTTTCGATGTTTTTAATATTGCTTAGAAGTCCTTTCCTCTTTTTGAGTAGGCGAAGACAGATACCAGACTTCAGGCCTGCCTGACAAATTCACTTTAAAGGGCAATTTGTTAATTACTTCTAGTAAATGAAGACAATATTCTTCTCCGCTCTTTGATTTTCCATGTAGTATGTGTCGTGACAAAGTGTCATTGATGAGATTATAACACACAACAGAAATCTGTGGTGGATATATTCTTCCCGTCATCTTGAAAACAACATACGCGCGTGATCCACATGTGCTGCGAGGGAAATTTGTCTCAACCAATCAGAAGCACTACCCAGATCTGGGTAGCGGTTACGTGACACATACAAAATTTTGGCTCTCATTTCTCAGACGTCAGTTTTGCAGGGACCAAGTGCAGGGCTTCTGATATTACGCGATGGTGCGATTTTGCATAATCGGCCTCAAATTGCATCCGATCGCATAATTCACAAAAAATTGCATAATTCGTAAAAAATCACACAAAATCGCATAATGTGAACAAACCACACGATACACTATCGCTTTCGCTAAGAAACTTAAGCTAAAATTTGTTTTTTCTATTGAATTATCCTGTAATGTATCAAATAAATAAACCGCCACTTTCTATCGAAACTGCATTCGTTGTTGGCCACAACAAGCTTGGTAACTGCGTAAATTTCTTGAGCACATGTTTTATTTAGCCTGGTTACTAAGGTTAACCAAGATGGCCGCTTATTTACGGACTCTTCTTGGATTCCGTCGTTCGTTTTGGATGTTCCTTCATAGCTAAAAGCTTCAAAATGTCCCACAAAGATAGCGAGCACCGTTTTAAAATGGGTATTTTTGTTTTCTTCCTCTGAAACCTAGTAAAACATGCATAAAAAAGTTCCAGAAAAAATCGCATAATTTGCATAATTTTCCGCATAATAGTCCTTGCTTATCGCATAATTTGCCATGAAAAAATCGCATAATTTCCATTTTTTATCGCGTAATATCAGAAGCCCTGGACTGGTGGTGCCACGAAACGACGTCTTTTTTCTCAGGCTAAGTGCCAAAAATTAATGTTCTATCAAGGGACTAGATTTGTTATTGGCTTGCAAAACAACAACAACAAGAAAAAAAACACACACATCCTATATGGGATCTAAAAGTGAATTGATTTACTCACCTTTCCTTGTTAAGTCATACTTAGATTGGTTGTTTTGCAGTGTTTTTTATGTAAAAAAAGAGAAGAAGTTACAGTTAGTATTACAACTTATAAAAGTTCACAGTTTCAAACACTAATGACCATTCTCAGGATCATCACCCAAAAATGAAGTATTAAATAATGAATTTTATACAGATTTACTTGTTGATCATCTTTGTGCTTTTATATGTGAGCTAAAAGTTTTTCTAACAATTTTTCCATTGGTTTGCAGGACCTTAAAAACCTTGTTAAGTCAATTTATGAAGTCCTGGGAAAGAGTATGTCTCGGCCCAAGAGCACCCAGAAAGACCCTGTTAAAAAACTCTGTGTCAGGCTATCAGTATCAAAAGAGAGAAGCAGAGATGTTGCAGACATGGGAAAACGGGAATGTCTTCTGACTACCAGTGGAGAGCATCCAAGAAAAAGCAAAGCAAGGAGGTGCATATCTCTTGAAAGAGAGGGCTCAATGATTGTGAACCCTCCATCTACAGACTTCCTCAGCCAGAACAGACCACAGAGCATCTTGTTTGAACCAACAACTCAGGCTGAAAATCATGGTGCACATCACCGCAGATCATCATCATGCAGGAGATGTGAGCAGAGACAACCCACTGAAAAGGACTATCCAAAGAATGAAACTAGAAAGCCATTGCATCCTGTGGACTCAAAGGGGTTGTATCACTATCCCAAGAGAATGCAAACTGGACCTGGTGAGTGCAATCCACCAGCTTCTGGCAGCAATGAAATGACACGTGTGAAAGAGTGGAGCAACCAGTGGTGTCATATGTATGATAAGGGCGAGGAAGAAACTACCAACGAGCATCACAGGCACAAGCACAAGATTCACCATCGGCACCGTGTCTGTCAGCATGATAGCTGTGAAGTAGGCTGTGGATTACGGCGTTGCCCTCAGTACCTGGATCTTGCCACAGACCACCTGACATACCCTTATCACACAGACAGTCAGTCATTTGGATTTGCCAATGGTTCACCAAAGCCACAGCGCCATCACAAGCACAGTGAACATCACTGTAGGCGGAACTGCGGCAGAGATAATGGCACATGTCATCATGATGGAGAGCCAATCATCCATCGGCATGAACACCACCACCATCACAGTCATCATCATTATCATCACTATGTTGGTTAAGTCCTTTAAACCATCAGAAATAAGTTAACATTACTACCAATAATATATTATATATTGTTAATAAAATTACAGGGTCGGAAACTTTATTATGACAGCATTTGCCATTTGGTCGGATGATTTACAGAACTGCACCAAAAAATTTACAATTTGTACTCACCCAAGAAATTTGACACTCACCTGGGTCAGTGCTTATTTCCATCCCTGCAATAAATTACTTGTTGACTTTTGTGGTTAATTTATTTTCTGATGCATTTCTTTGAGCAGTGCTCGAAAAGGCAATTTTTGGCTTTTTTTTTTGTCATCAAACTTGGATTGTAGAATGTGGTGATGTAGGCAAATTAAAGAATACATTGTCAAGTTTCCACTGATCTGAAAGTGACTTGACTAGTTCAGATGAACTTCATGTTATACTGTGACGATACTGCCATCTGATTGGTTGCAGGTAGCTCTCTTGTTTTACGTCAAGATTGGACAAGCTAGAGTGCTTGATAGACTTTTATATTGTACATGCACATTGTAAGCAGAAACAGTCAACATCATTAGGGAGATGTATTTATCAGTTACTGTTATTGTATACCATTTTGAGAATCACCATATTGGTGATGAGTGTATTCCATGTGCTACAAAAATTAATGTATTTGTAGTACTATGAAAGAAATTATATATACTGTATATATAAAAACATAAAGAGTAGTATGGGTTAACAAATGAATCCCCCAAAACTGTTGATTTTTATATTATTTTCCTCAATTATTTTTGAAGTAATATATAGCTTATTAAGTCAGAGATTCTACGTATAATTTTACAGATTAACTGAAAATGCAGTGTAGCTTTCCCTGGCACTGAGGTTGCACTGCAGTTTAATAGACTGAATAATGAGCAAGGCACTTCACATGCATGTACAAGTTAATTGTTGTCTGTTTGTACACCACAAAAATATAAACTCCGTCTTGAAAAAAAATTGAATAAGAAACAAAAAGAAGAAAGTAAGTGGAAATACATTTCTGGGTTTTCCAGCGAAACAGCATATTTCCTTACTCCATTGTACAAAGTTACTCTAAATTTCAGTATTTAACAGTAATATTCCAATAATTATCCATTCTTATTGTACAAGGAAACGTGTCTTTTTTAACTATCTATGTAGTTTTTACTAGCAATCATAAAAGAGAATTATAACCTACTGTACTCAGTTTTCCTTATTTTTTTTTTCATAACTCTAGTTTACCAATCTGTAGTATTTTTGTTTCAGAAATCAAAATGTCAGGAAAATTATTTCTCATGAAGTTTCTATTTATATTGACACTGTCCCGGCTGAAATATCGTGTTTTCATGATTATTGGCCAAAAACTTGCCTTGAGCTTACTTTATTATCTTAAAATGAGAAGGAAAAAATCGCCAAAAGTGATGAACGCAAAGAAATTTGAACTAAAACGACAAAATAACGACTAAAAAAACTCGAAATTCCACCAGTTTCTTGACCGCCAGCTGTTACGAAAACTAAATTGATGAACTGTAATCCACTTCCATCCTTGCAATCCTACACTTTTTCACCAGACTTCTTGTTCTGTTGCTCTTTTGAGTCTTTTTATTCAATTTGAATATATTTGGTGACATTTGGCGATATAACATGGAAATATAGTTAATACTGACAATTTCGTTATTTGGGCGGGACAGACCTTAGAAGCTTACTTAACAAACATTCCGTACCATTTTTTAATTAGCGTACAGTATTTCTAAATAGCTTGCATATTAAACGCTTACAAGTTTTGATAAGAAACTTATATAATAGTTTCGTTTTGAATAAGTGAGGATGTACTTTGAAATGTGTCATATTTACGTCATTTACCCCGAAAGGAATGCCTTTGGCAGTTAATAAAATAGAGAATAGAACTTGAAAAACTACATGTATGCTGTGACCAGTTTCGTGGGAGTTTTATGATTTAAGCTTAAATATGTTCCACGTAAATGTGAATTAAACTTACCTCACAGCAAAAACGGCAGAACACCATAAAAAAGATATAAAAAAATCTCGCACATTTAGAAATATGACGTGGAAAATGGTGAGATCGTGATCACGTGATTATTATCAACTTGATCACGTGACCCACTTCTTGGTCAAATAATTATGTGCGCACCGGAAATGGAAAGAGCACGATGAATAAAGGGGCTATGTCGCAAGGTGAGTCTGCGCAATGAGTTCCTATCATGTGACGTAACCTGACGTCACACATGTCAAATTCCTATTGTTCCCTCCCGGATCGCGGCAAGTTTTATCGCGCTTGCACTCGTGTCGAACCACGCGTGGTTAACAACCACACGATCGATTTCGCTTTCAAATTCCTCCCCAACTTCCGAAGGTACGACTAACAAAAATCTAACCAAGTAAATACTCTAACTAATCTGTAAACTTGAGATCTATCCTTCCACGCAATACGACGGAATGGAACGGATTGCAGCGAATTCGACAGTAATGGCCGCCAACTTGAAAAAAAGCCATCGGACGTTTTTCAAGTTGTTAGTACCCAGTACTCACCCGCCATCCTCGCGACATAGCCCCTTTAAATAGCGAGATTGACAGTTTTGAGGACACGGGTATTTTAACGTGAGTTTTTATGGCGATGAGAATGTTAGAGAAAATGAGAGTACCATTTGTATGTAAAGAAAGCAAGTTGCAGAATGACAATCGCCCCTGCCCCCTTTAATTATTACCCCTTTGAGGAAAGATGTTTGAAATAATCCCCCCCTCTCCCCCACCCTTCAACTAGAATAGTCTCCTCCCCCTTTCCACTTTCTTCAACCTGCCGGCCCGAGGACCGGGAGGGAGTTGGATAAGAATACTATACTTTTTAACAACTCAGAAGAACACCGCTACAAAATATTATAAGTCCATAAAAATAACCGGTTGCGTACACCATAAAGAGATCAGAAATATATATATTTTTTAAAAAAAGTAAAGGGCACAATTTCTAGCGAGCAATCCGTAATATTTACCACATATTTCGATTTCTAAAATACTCAACGCCTGTTTTATTTAAGGGTTGAGTGATCAAAATACGGCAATTTCTACTCAGCCTCTTGTATGTCTTTGACTGGGCTGGACAAAAGCACGGAACTAAATAGGGTCTAAATAACAAATGCACGATTATCAGAAAATCTAAATTCCTCAGATATTGATTTGTCGACATCTTTTTTTTTTCTCCCGGATATATCAGCTTATTAAATGTTTACTGGCCATACATACATATATATACATACATTATATATATACAATTATGTATACAATGTGCCCTCCCGGTTGTTACCATAATGGCTTTATGGCAACTCCTGAACTTGGGCACAGGATGTACGGATGTATATAGGATGTATATAGGATGTACAGGATGCATAATATATATATATATATATATATATATATATATATATACATAGACAGTTAAATTGAGAACAGAAATTTTCACAACAATAATCACTCATAATCATATATAATATATATATATTTAATTTCATGGAAAATATTTCCGCTGTCCTTTTCCCATTTTCAAAATAGTTAGAATGAAAACTCCAAATACGGTCAAATACTGTAAGTGTTGCATTCCGGATCAACACATACTGCCTACAATAGATAACGCAAAAAGTTCTCGTTTTGAAGCGTGATGAACACTTACAGGTCACTGCAGAAATCGCATTTCCATCCTACCCGCGCCCATCCCAAGGCAGCGTTAGTTTTTGAGCGAGATGAGGGCCTCAGAGTCAAACAAAGAAACTTTTGTCTCAACCCTCCAATCAAGGAACGTCAGACCATTAATAACCTGATAATTGAAATCCTCCTATA
The DNA here is from genome assembly GCA_024195265.1 of Dendrophyllia cribrosa. Taxonomy (NCBI): domain Eukaryota; kingdom Metazoa; phylum Cnidaria; class Anthozoa; order Scleractinia; family Dendrophylliidae; genus Dendrophyllia; species Dendrophyllia cribrosa. Next base: position 37,641,630 of record JAJLRJ010000002.1, on the reverse strand, counting down.
GTGGGGGGTGGGTGGGGGGCTTGCTACCGTCCTGGGAAACTGCCCGTATTGACGGGCAATGACGAAGAAAAATACTGTGTAATACAACATCTGACACCCACAGAAACAATAAAAAAAAATAACTACTGGGCAAAAATATGCAATTTTCTTTTAACCGAAAATCAAGAAATATGTTTAGCTGTCTGATGTATCGATCGACAAATGTTCAACGCTTCTAGTAGTATTGGCCAAATTGTCTGTATTAACCAGGTTAATTTTGTAAAAGATTGTTTCAGTCTGGACTGGAGAAACTGTACTACGTTGTCCGTATTAACGGAGGCTTATTTTAAAGAAAATGTATGAGCCTTCTGCCTGTATAAGCGAGTGAAATATTCTTACTAAGTGAATCAGCCATATTCTGTATAAGCGGATATCCGTAAAGCGGGGTTCCACTGTGTCAGCTGTATTTTTATTGGATTTGATTATTATTGGATAGATTTTCATTGATGCAAATTACTCGGTGACTCGGTTGGCCTCGATTTCAAAGTGTTACCAAAAACTAGCTAACAAGTCCCTTATATTAGAAAGTAGTCTGCAAACGTTTTTTCCGTATTATTTGAAGTTATAACCGGTTTTTCAGTTATACGTGCTAGAAGTATTATAAACAGTTCTTTGCTGATGAGCTTAAGATAAAATTACTTTTCATAAGTAGTTTAGTAGAATGAATACCGGCAGATAAAAAGATTACAATTAACATGCAGAACATGGGTGTCGTTGTTGTAAAGAAGCGGCTTAAAAGATCATCCAGCAGCTGATAAAATTCTCTTATCCAGTCAACTCGGGGTAAACAGCCAACACCTTAACGCACCTTGAATGCCAAACGTAAATCAAAACCTGTAATTTATAACCAAGAACTCTTAAGTGTAAGGGCATAAAGTCTTGCCCTTGATAGGTATGACAGCGGAGACCAAGAGAATGCGGAATAGGAAGACAATGGACGATTTCAGTAAATCATTGTCAGGAGCAAAGGGTCAAACACTGTCTTGAAAATCATGCCTTCTCTTATCACTGAAAAGTCTTCTCTTAACTTGAATAACTTAAATGGAAGAGTAACGTAGCATCCAAGGAAAAAGTGGAAATCAAGAACTTAAGTTTTATTAATTGAGCTCACGGCCTTGGTGCATGGAAAGTGAATGTGAAAGAGCCATGAGTGTAGGGGATGTTACTATCAGTTAACTACGTAGAAATTAAAGAACTGGGTGATAAGATTCGATGAAAAATTGATCAACAAGGGGATTCTGAAACTATCTACATGAATTAACATGGAACAACTGTTTGAATGAAGAGAACTCTTTGTTTTAGCAGACGGTTATGTCATCAGCCGGTCGGGAGTGTTCGGCAAAAAAGGCCGGAAGGATTTTAAAAATGATTAGAGAGTGATTTAATTCTATTTTTAACGTTTTACCGGTGCTCACTTTCACGAAGCTATAGAGTTTCGTTCATGCATTCATTCGAGTCATTTCTGGCATGTTTTACAGCGGGTTATGTAACTCTGAATCATTCTCATCTCCAGAGCCCCTTGTTTCGTTTAACACCGTGGAGCTCTGGGGACGATAATGACCACCCGTGTAGCATGAAATTTTTGCGCGATTTTTTTTTGCGCGAACAATTTTTTGCGGATCGAGATGACTGAAATTTCTGCTAGGAACTAATTTTTGCGATTTTCTGTTCAACCAGCTGAACATTACATCAACTTTTATTACTAGTTGAGTAACCGCACGCTCTACTTAGAGACATGTCACTGAATTTTATCAAATATTCGAAGGTGATACAGTATATTCTATTACAAGAATGTAAAACTTGAATTGCAAAAAGTAACAATGTCTGAATATGCTTTATTTGGCTGAAGGGAGTAAATTTTTGCTGAGTATTATTTTGCGAGAGATTTTCACGTGCGGGACTGACTTATTTTTACGGATTGTGGGCAATCTGCAAAATCCGCAAAAATTAAAACCCGCAAAAATTTCATGCTACGGTATAAGTAAATTTCGTAAAGATTAATTAATGGATATGCTCACAGGGAGCAGAGGAGCCAAATTTGACCTTTATGCGTTCGATCTTCGATCTTTTGTTTACGAGTCTGTTTTCCAGCGGGACCCCAAGCGTAATCGGAGCTTTCCGTTGGGTAACCGCAGATTGCTGACTGTGGGCGTCACAAAATCGTTACGCAGCGTGCTTCGCTCGGAAAGCTTACGCTTTCCGGAAAGCACCGATTACGCTTTCCGGAAAGCGCCGATTACGCTTGGGGTCCCGCTGGGGGAAAAACTCGAAAACAACAGATCGAATAACGCAAGACACAGCGCGCGTATAAAGCTCAAATGAATGGGGTTAGTTTCTAGAGAAACTGTGGTGCTGCGTCGGTGGGGGGATGAAACACGAGAATTTAGTTTTATCGACTGAGTCGATAAGGTAAATTGACCACCGTAAAAAGATTCAAATAGCTGACGTTTCGAGCGCTAGCCCTTCGTCGGAGCGAATCAAGGAATTGTGGGTAGTGTGTGGTTTTATATAGTAAGCGGTGGAGCTACGCTATTGGTGGAAATTTGGTGACGTGAAAAACAAATGTAGATTAGTTGAATGAAAAGCGTTCGTTGATTCCGTGGGGTTTGAGAGTGCCGATTTGAAAGATGATTTTTTGTTCTAGGTTTTTACGGCTTTCTGTGTTACCCTGGTGTAGGGAAAGGCCGCAGATTGTCATGTGTTGTTTAGAATGGTTAGTAAGATTAAAATGGCGCGCGACTGGTTTGGATGCGTCTTTGTCATTTTTTTCAACGTCTCGGAGATGTTCACGAAAACGGTCGCCCAGTCTCCTCCCTGTTTCGCCAATGTATATCTTTTTGCAAAAAGTACATGTAATGCAGTAGATAACATTTACGGAGGTGCATGTAAAACGATCAGTGATTTTAATAGATCGTTTGGGTCCTGTTATTTTGTCCGCGTTGTGAATGAAAGGACAAGTGTTACATCGTGTGCGTGTGCATTTGAAAGTTCCCGGTACATCGTCAGATTTCAGTGCGCTCGTAACTAGAAAGTTGCCTATGTTTTTGTCACGTTTTTTAATCAGTACCACGGAACCAAACCCGAACTCTACGGCCGCTACATCGATGATTGCATTGGCGCTACCTCTTCCAGTAAAGAGGAACTTAATCAATTCATAACTTCTGTCAATACTTTTCATCCAGCTCTAAAATATACCTGGGAAATTTCCGAAACCTCAGTCGCTTTTCTTGACATTAATATTTCAATCAACGGTAACAGTTTATCCACAAGTGTGCACTACAAACCTACAGATTCCCACAGTTATCTGTTACATTCATCCTCACATCCATCGCACGTTAAAAACGCCATTCCGTATTCTCAATTTCTCAGACTTCGACGTCTATGTAGTGATGACTCTGATTTTTCCAACAAATCAGAAGAAATGTGCCAGTTTTTCAAGAAACGTGGGTACCCTGACTCTGTTGTTAATACGGGCCAACAACGTGCACAACAGATCGACAGACAGTCAGCACTACAAACGCCACAGAAGGAAGAGAACGAGAGAATTCCATTCACCCTCACTTTCCACCCACACAACAACACAGTCAAAAGCATCATTTTAAAAAAATTCAAATTACTCCAAAACGACCCCGAAACTGGCAGAATTTTTTCACAACCCCCACTAATTTCATTCAAACGTGACAAAAACATAGGCAACTTTCTAGTTACGAGCGCACTGAAATCTGACGATGTACCGGGAACTTTCAAATGCACACGCACACGATGTAACACTTGTCCTTTCATTCACAACGCGGACAAAATAACAGGACCCAAACGATCTATTAAAATCACTGATCGTTTTACATGCACCTCCGTAAATGTTATCTACTGCATTACATGTACTTTTTGCAAAAAGATATACATTGGCGAAACAGGGAGGAGACTGGGCGACCGTTTTCGTGAACATCTCCGAGACGTTGAAAAAAATAACAAAGACGCATCCAAACCAGTCGCGCGCCATTTTAATCTTACTAACCATTCTAAACAACACATGACAATCTGCGGCCTTTCCCTACACCAGGGTAACACAGAAAGCCGTAAAAACCTAGAACAAAAAATCATCTTTCAAATCGGCACTCTCAAACCCCACGGAATCAACGAACGCTTTTCATTCAACTAATCTACATTTGTTTTTCACGTCACCAAATTTCCACCAATAGCGTAGCTCCACCGCTTACTATATAAAACCACACACTACCCACAATTCCTTGATTCGCTCCGACGAAGGGCTAGCGCTCGAAACGTCAGCTATTTGAATCTTTTTACGGTGGTCAATTTACCTTATCGACTCAGTCGATAAAACTAAATTCTCGTATAAAGCTCAAAGATCGAACGCGTATTAGGTCAAATTTATGGCGCGTTTTCAGGGTCAAAATTAGATATGTGTAACTTCTGCCTTTTGACTTTCTAAATAAAATCTTTTTATGCATTACTACTTTTAAAAACACGTCGTTCTTTGTAAAGTAACTTTAGCTCGTGCCGACTTTTAAACCCGCTACTTTGTGCATTACTACTTTTAAAAACACACTAGTACTCTACCCTTTGTAAGATTACTTATGAAACAAGTTTAAAGGCTCATGCCGACTTTTAAACCCGCTACTTCTCTCGTTTCATATTTGTAAAGCCGTATGATGTCACGCAACACTCCATGATTTGCGAACACTCCATGATGACTTGCGAACACTCAATGACTTGCGAACGCTCAATGACTTTCGAAACACTTTTCGCCAGGCGTTCCTTGTCCTACTTGATCACGTGATCGATAAAACCCACGTTTCTTTTAGCTGACAGTCTCTCGATCTCGATTACGGTAACACATCTTCAGTTTTTAATAGATTCAAACGTTCTCAGAGAGTGCGCTCCGCGCCTCATTGAAACTGCTGAGCGAATTACAAATTCTTCATCGCCTAATTCTGCCGCGTCTACTACGACAACATCAACTGAACGCGGCCGAGTACGAGTACGCCAAATCTGACAACAACCTTCACACCGGCACTATCTATGATTTTTTTTGACAGTGCTCCGTCCCGCTGCGACGCACGAGATTACATCTGAACGCATGTGGCACAACATTACTACACGAGAATCATTAAATTGTGTTCATTCCTTGCTTAAGGAAAGGACTCAAGAATTTTTCTGGTCTTTACTAGCATCCGTGAGATTCACAAAAAAGCAACTACCGTGTAGGAGTTTGATTTTGCGGGAGTTAATTTTTGCGGATTTTGCGGATTTCCTTCGATCCGCAAAAAAAAATCTCCCGCAGATAAAAACTCCCGCAAAATTTTCCTCCGCAGAAATATACTCCCGCAGAAAAATTAGTAAATCTTGTTTTACAGTGAACATATTGCTCTCATAACTCCGAGGCGACTGGCACAACAGTCATCTGTATTCCCGATTCAACTACAAACACGTCCTCAAAAGAACCAGAGACTGTTAGCATAATCGAACGTACAATAATTCACTCAGGTTTTCTCGTTGTTTATGTACGTTTATGTTGGCGCTAGAACAGCAACCGTAACTATGGCAAAAATTTCCTCGTACACGGTATGCTGCAGGTTATCTGTTGGATGCCAAATCAAACGCTATTACAAAGCAACGGAGGTTTTATCGTAGCTCCACTGAGACACACAACTCAACTACAGAACTAACTTAGGAGCTAAAAATTATTGCAAGAATTCATGATTTCACTGCAGTGGAATTATAGACTACGGCTTTTTGAGAGTCGGATCAAAGACGCCTATATCCGTGATGCCGGAAACACTTTCTCTCAAGTCTTGCACGCCGCAGACCGCAATGTAGACATTAAATCACGGCCTGAGAAATTTAACGATCCTGGCACTTTCAAAGCGATAACAAACTTTAGCCGATGAGCATTTATCTTGCAACAAAAGTGAGCCAAAGAAACCACAATGCATGCCAATAGAGCTAGCACCGAATAACGGCATAAAGAAATAAAATAATTCTAACGGCTCTGGACAGCATGAACCCTCCTATCAATCTGAGAAATAATCCGCTGAGATCAAAAGGTTTATATCATCGAAGAGAACAAATATAATTCTTTACTGTGATGTAAAGGCACAATCCTCTCTAAAGTCTTACTGGGAAAGCTTTATACTTTAGGCTTTTAAAATACTTTTTTGCGACGAGTGGGAGTCGTGTTTAGCCTGTTTATTTTTATACCACAAAATTGACGCCATGTTTTTACACAAAAAGTCGGTCCTAGATCCCCGTGGATTCTTGATCACGTGATCAAGTAGGACAAGGAACGCCTGGCGAAAAGTGTTTCGCAAGTCATTGAGCGTTCGCAAGTCATTGAGTGTTCGCAAGTCATCATGGAGTGTTCGCAAATCATGGAGTGTTGCGTGACATCATACGGCTTTACAAATATGAAACGAGAGAAGTAGCGGGTTTAAAAGTCGGCATGAGCCTACAAACTTGTTTCATAAGTAATCTTACAAAGAGTAGAGTACTAGTGTGTTTTTAAAAGTAGTAATGCACAAAGTAGCGGGTTTAAAAGTCGGCACGAGCCTGTTAACGTGTTTCAAAAGTTACTTTACAAAGAACGACGTGTTTTTAAAAGTAGTAATGCATAAAAAGATTTTATTTAGAAAGTCAAAAGGCAGAAGTTACACATATCTAATTTTGACCCTGAAAACGCGCCATACAAATTTGGCTCCTCTGCTCCCTGTGATATGCTGCATTAGGTAGCACTGTTAGAAGCAAGACTGATTTCATTGGTGAGGTTACATTCCTCTTCCATTAGTCTTGGACACATCAATCTGCTCAAAAAAACGGCAATTTTTTTCGGCCCCAATGCCCGCTCAAACCACCTATTTTGCTCAAAAATATGCTCCAAAAGTACTATTTTGCTCAAATTGTACTCGCGGAAAATTTAATTCCAATACGTGCATCCTGGGCTAAAAATACTTAAACATGAAAAATGAGCTACGCTTTTGCCGTATGTACAAATGAAGCGAACAATTTTTTTTGCCTAATTCGTAATTTCAAAGCTTTGAAGACACGATTCCGAATTTTTTTAAAAGCCTCCTGGCTAAAAAGTGTCGGTTTTGCGTATACGCGTACGAGGGGGAGGGGCTGGGGGGCTGCAGCCCCCCCAGTCGTAAAAAATTATAGTATTATTCGGGCAAAACTGGGCGACTATTCGGGCACCACAGACAAAGTGAAATTACTGAATTATTGTGTGATTCAATGCTTTAATTTATTTGTTTTTATTTCGTAACTCACATTACTCACTTAACTTTCTAACCGAGCTCTATACTACATCGATCATGTCATTCATGTGATAGCTCCATTAGATGCTCACCGCGTGAGCAGGCATAGAACAACAAATTTGCGTCGTAGTCCGCCAAGCCGGGTGGGAATGATAATGTAGACCGCGCAGGGATTGAAACTAAGGGCGCGTTTCTTTTCTACGTATTCTGCCCATTCCAAAAACAGAAAACCTCAAACTACTGCTCTTATTCCTCTCGTAAAATATAGAAAGAAGTCGATACTTTGACTATGTGTACCTGGAAAAATTTTCCTTTGTGAGAATGTATTAAACAACATAGTTTTGTTAGCGTATTCTGATTTCAGAATGACCAGAACATGTCCCATGAAAAACGCGCCCTAAGTATAACATTTGGCGACCATCTTGCATGTGTGGTTGGTATCTGGTCGTGGCCGATTAAAATAGTATGTCTTCGTCGAAGTCTCGTAAAAGATCTTATCGGTACCGTGTGAAGTGCGAAGAATGCGAGATGTAGAAGCTCATTCTCGGATCGTTCACAGCGGCAGAAAAGTAAAATTCAGCGAGTGCTAGAATCATCATTATCATGAAAAATAAACTCGACGTCATGAGTTTCATTCGGGCAAATAAAGTTCAGCACCCCCGACAAAATTTTTCCCGTACGCCGATGGTTTTGCGAGTCACAAAAGTTGTGCTATTTTGCCCTAAATCAAAGGCTCCTAAGAGCCAAACCGTGAATAAGAAATGCTAACGCGTAACGCAATATTCCGGTAAGCTTATGTTTTCACACACGGTTCAATATTTTTTAAAATTAAACGTAAGGATTTTTGACAAACGCAAAAAGGAAAATACAGTACATCACTTTCATAATGTTCAGTCTGAGGAAGAAATAAAAAAAGAAAGAAAGAAAAGAAAAAGGACGGCAAAAGTGAGACTTGAACCTAGAGCCTTCGGCCATCATTCCGCGCTTTACACCTTGATCTCTGATTTAGAATAGGGTAAATTTAATTACTTCAAGGTAGATACGCATGAAAACGCGTGTCTCGGTTGAAAAATCCTTTTAGATCGATTTTAACCTTGCATTAAAGACTCCAAACACGAAACATCTTTAAGCTTATTGTTGTTTATATTCGTTTACAACAATTTTGTTATTGTTATCGCTGGATTCACGTTATTCTTGTTACAAAACGCATTCGTAACAAAACATTACGTCACTAAGTTTACAGCTGATGGAAGAAGTGAGCGAGTGAGCGAGTGCTCATTTGCATATCTGTCTCCGTTACCGATAACCCGTTCATTACGCATGCGCGTATACACGGGTTAAAAATGGTATTGAAATCGTGTGGCCAAAATATCACGTGATGTCTATAATTTCCTAATTTTGTGCAACAAAGGCTTATTTTTCACAAACTATGAAAAAAAAAAAATGCTCGAAAATGGTCTGTTTTGCCTGGATTCAGAATTAAATTTTATTCTCCTGAAGCCTGGTATTTTCCATGTAGAAAATAGAACTTCAAAATGACTATACCATTGATAAATGAAACCTTTTTTCCATTAATCTTTTGAGCACGATAAAGTCATCAATACCTATAACTTCCGATATGAAAATGACGGGGGTTCTCGTCGTACCTTTTAGGGGTCAAAATTTGTAGATTGGTACCGCTAAGGATGCTGAAATCTAATTAAAATGACCATGGTTAGAATTATCGCGGTACCTTTTTGGTTATATATTGAGCTGAAAAAATATAGCATAATATGTCTTGTGTTGTATAAATTGGTACCTCTTAGGAGTAAAAATATATTTGAGTTACGCCTATCAAACGAGATTCTGGTACCTTGTTTTTTGAAATTTTCCGACGAGTACCCCCTGTCATTTTTATATGGGAGTCCCCCTCCCAGCCTGCGAATACAGCCGCCTCTCATCGCTCCCGGCCGCCAGGGGAGTTCGCTCTCTCACGCGAACGCCCCTAGCGGCCGGGAGCGATGAGAGGCGGCTGTATTCGCAGGCTATCCCCCCCCCCCCCCCCCCCCCCCCGGGCTATAACTATAAGACACTGTAATACTGAAGTTTTACTAGTAATATTTTATCTAACCGAATCTTTGCCGCTTTGTTATTTACACAAACATGCCCTCTGAATCATAAATAAACCTTATTTCCTCTGACTTCAATGCTTAATCAGACCATTAATTGGTAGGATTTCTTGGCATTAGTCTCCCAGAACTAGGAAAATTTGTGTATTCCTAGGAAACTCTCTCCTGTCCGGGTTGAATCAATCATTTCAGTTCTCTCAACAATGAAACTCATATATATCAATACAAGAATTGATGTATATATTATAATGACATTTTTATGATAGATTGCAAGGGACACACACAGTCTCTGCAGTAACCGGTATGTCCAGTAATACGCATGCCACAGCCATATTACCGTGGCGGAGTCGTCATTTCTGGTTTTATCTTAATCAGACCGCGCGCTCGGGAAAACACTTTCAAATATTGAAAGCCATATTACCGTGGCGGAGTCGTCATTTCTGGTTTTATCTTAATCGGCGACCGCGCGCTCGGGAAAACACTTTCAAATATTGAGATTTGGGAAAAGATGACTGATGTATAATAAACTATTTATTTAGTAGGAAGTTAGTTAAGCTGTGTAATACGGCTGGGCATTTTTACTTGTCAGTTAGTACTGATTTTTTCTAGCCGTATATGTTGTTTTGCCTAATTTGACTGAGACACTTAGCGTATATGGCACTATGAGATACCGTTAATGAGGTTCATTTTGCGTGTTCTGGTTGCATGCGATTCAATTCTTTGTTAAAGGAGTTTTTGTTCACCCCGAGATAGTTACCTTTTTTACCAGAAGGTTCCGACGAGAAGCAAATCTACCAGGGGTGTCCCTACGGCTTCAACGGTTGTCCCAATTTCAGAATGATGACTTTGTGGATAGATTTTAAGTAAGCGGCGCACATGGCCGTTTATGATTCTGCCATATTGGAGATGCTCGTTTAACTTGATATGGCTGCGCCACCTATAGGCATAATGTCTTTGTAATATCATCGCTTCGATAGTCTTTTAGCTTGATTTCAGGACTTCGCCATTCAACGAGTGATGCTGACGAGAGTGATGCTAACACCATCTATGAGTGTGATGACTCCTCAGTACGAGTGATGATTGGGCCACGTCATATTGATGCGTATATGGCATTTCGCTTGTGATGTTTCCTCTGTGATGTTCGTTTAGCCTGATTTGGCTGCGCCGGCGAGTGATGCTGACAGTACACCATTCACGAGTAGACGTCAAAGTGATGCTCATTTTGCCTGATTTGGCTGCGCCTTTTAGGCGTGTATATAGCATTTCATTCGTGATGTCACCGCTGTGATAAGTACTTGTTTAGCCTGTTTTGCCTGTTTTGCCTATGCCTTGGAATTGTGCATGGCATTATGTTTGATCGCCTGTCGCCCGTGTTTATCCGCCGCGTAACAGAATGTCCTACTAGCCATAAAGTTAGCTATCCCCTCGTTTGATCGTCTTCAGAGGGTGCAAGAAACAAACTTAAGCGTCCTATGCAAACCAGGTCTCCCTCGGAGATCTGTTAGTTGGCTTTGATGAACTTTTCGTTTGGTTAAGTGAAATTCGTATTTTTTGCAATTTTAAATCAATTCACGTTTCTTAGCTTTGAAAGGATCAGTTAGGGGAAGGGGGTCCGTGCACGGTTCGTCCACTCAATATTTTTTATTTCTATTTTATATTCAACAACGGAAAAAGCCAATCCACAGTCTTATTTTCAGTTTTTTATTTGAAATTCTACCAAAACAGAACCCGATTTTACCTAAAACACATCGTTTTATTCAAGTTCAAATTAAAACCACTTAACCTAATTTATATACATAAGAAAAACGTCAAAATCTCCCAAAATTGCTAAAATTTAAGAAATAATCGTCCCTTTACTGACCTTTACTTGTAAACTAAGATCAAAAAGCAAAACACAAAATAAAAGTCCGTTTCATCGTTTTTCGTTTTATGTTCAAACTTAACAAAAAAACGAAAAACGAACATCAACTTCCGTTTTATCGTTTCTCATTTTATGTACAAACTTAAACAAGAAAACGAAAAACGAAAATCAACTTCCGTTTTGTCGTTTTTCGTTTTATGTCCAAACTTTAACGAAAAAACAAAAAACGGAATACAACTTCCGTTTTATCGTTTTTTCGTTTTATGTCCAAACTTAAACGAAAAAACGAAAAACGAAAATCAACTTCCGTTTTGTCGTTTTTCGTTTTATGTCCAAACTTAAACAAAAAAACGAAAAACGAAAATCAACTTCCGTTTCATCGTTTTTTCGTTTTATGTACAAACTAAAACGAAATTCAATTTTAAACTTGACGTTTTTGTTTGCTTATAGTCATAGAGTGTGGGAGGGAGGTGGGGGGGGGGGGGGGGGATGGGTTTAAGCATTTGTGACGTGTAGCACCGGAAATGGGGAGGCCAGTGTATTTCTTGGCGGAAACTCGTGGAGAACCAAAGACGCTTCATATCTAATCGAGGATTGGCCAAACTAGCAATTTGATTGGCATTTTGGTTTCATCAGGTGAGAAGAACAGAACGGTGTCCATTTTTTGTTTAAGTTCGGACATAAAACGAAAAAACGATAAAACGGAAGTTGATTTTCGTTTTTCGTTTTTTCGTTTAAGTTTGGACATAAAACGAAAAACGACAAAACGGAAGTTGATTTTCGTTTTTCGTTTTTTTGTTCAAGTTTGGACATAAAACGAAAAACGATAAAACGGTCTTTGATTTTGTGTTTTGCTTTTTGATCTTAGTTTATAAGTAAAGCTACGATTATTTCTTAAATTGAAGCAATTTTGGGAGATTTTGACGTTTTTCTTATGTATACGGTTACTATAGAAACGCCAGCTAATTGTCCTTTACTTTGCAATCATTATTTTAACGGCTGGCTGTTTTTAAAAAAATGATAATGTGTTGGAAATATTTTGCTTCATGAAAATTATTTAATTTATTACTGTTTTGCCTATTATGCCCTAAAAATGATTTTTGATTTACTCGAAAACCGTCTTATACATTTTCTTGAACCTTCGTCTGCAGCTAGTAATACGTGAGTACTACAAAATTTAAAAGTTTCATTATGAAGTGTCTGACTAGATTTTGAGAAAAATGACATTGTTTATAACAAAGGGCAATAAGCTAACGTTGCTATTGTAACCGCTGTCGCTTGGAAACCAGTGAAACAAGAAACTTTGATCACATTTCGTAAACTTCATGTAAACTTGGTATGCATGAATGCAATCGAAGATGTCTTCCCTGCGAAATTTTGATTTCAAAACATACATATACGCCCCACGGCAAAACAACAACAACTGAGTCGAGCCTCCTTAGCAACCTTTTAAGATTATCTTCAATCACATGTTAGGAAACTGCGTATAACATTTCAGCAAAATTCAAGTCGGAAAATTAATATTCCATTCACTCGTCTTTTTGCAATTATCCTACGCATCGGACTTCCTAACAAAGTCCGGGGTGTAGAAACAAACGTGCAGCCGGCTGAACAAGCACTCATGACCAATCAGCCCTAACATCACGGCAGCCGTTTTCTTTTCCTTGTGTTTTCAGCTTTTGTTTTGTAGTATGGTGTGTGTGGGTGAGCAAGAAATGACAAATGCCGTCAACCATAGTTATCTGTGTGTTTTGTATTTTAAAGCTTCGAAGACACTGATTTTGATGAAAAGAGTGGTCCATTTACATTGCCGATTAGTTACGGCTTTCACTGAAATCGATTGTAGTTGCTTATTTTTTGCAAGACTTGTCGAAGTGGTTGTAATGATAACCAAAACAGCACGCCTCTGCACTCAATAATACACATTGTGCAGGGGCACCCAACGAAATGTTTCGGTACAATATCTGTTCGGATGGAAGGTTGGCTAAAAATTTCGAAAAATATCACCGAGCGATTCCCTAGACTTTTCGAGGTTTTTCGGAAAATCACGAAGTTGCCCTAGAATTTTCGGAAATAATGCGAAAACCATGAAGTTGCCCTAGAATTTTCGGAAATAATTTTATGTCTCATAATTTTCGAATGTTTTTTTTGTCCGCTAAAACAAACAAAACAAACGGAACAAAGATGAATCCTGCATATGAATGCAGTAGAACAACTGAGTTAAGATCCTGCTGTTTGGAACCATAAGGAAGGACTCAGTGCCATTCGCATAATTTACACCCCGTAACGTTTTCGGATGAACAGGTTTTACGCCTATAATATTCGGGTGAGCATTTATATTGCCTAGTATTTTCGCTAAATTGCTATACGCACAAGTATAAAAAAAATGTCCCCTAAAATTTTCTTATGAAAGTATTGGCTACTCCATGTCCTCGAACTTTCGAAAATACCCATCGGGATAGCTAAAACTTTCGGATGAGAAAAAAAAGCCCCCTAGAACTTTCGAAGCGACCAAAGTTCCCCTAAGATATCCGAACAGATAAATATTTTTTAGGGCAGCTTCAAATTAACCAAACAGGCTTCTAAAGCATAGAGAAATACATATTAGACATTTCTGACGTATTTGGAAACATTCGGTCGTTGGGTGCCCCTGATTGTGGTCTTTTTCAATGTAGTGACATTTACAATGGCCCAAACTGCATACTCATCACTCTATCAGAACTGTGAATTGCACATACCCACATGAAGTTTGGCATTAAACAATACAGCTGAACTAATAATTGGAGCCAGTGAGTTCGCTGATTCTTTTTTCCGTACCTAGTGAAGGACCACTGTCTATTGACCATCATTCGATACAATCTTTGTTTACAGTTACACGCCTGCCTTGATATAATGACTCCACGTATGACTGAAATTTCAAAGCATTTTCTTTAGGCCTTCAGTCCTAATGATTTCACTTAGGAATCATGTTGTCGACCGTAAACATACTTTCTGGTAAATTTTATTTCTTTGCAAGCCTTCTTCGTCTTGCTTTCGTTGTCGGCAAACTCCTGAATGTGATTCCACTTTGCACAACGTGGCTGAAAAAGTTGTTCCTGAGATGTACAAAGTGTCGAGTGCATCCAGATGATTTCTGGCAAACCATGTTCAGTTCTGAAATGGAAGACACTCTTATGCATATTCTGTGGAGAGATACGATGAAGAAAGCGCGCTCTGGAGAACTCGCTATAAACGTGCCTTTGGTGTGCCTTGATGGTAAGAACCTAAGGTTGCTGGATTTTCAAAGCCCTGGAAGACCCTTGGTGGTTAACTTTGGCTCTTGCACCTGACCAGAATTTATGGCGGACCTGAAGGAATTTGGCAGAATGGTTCGTATTTTTCAACAAGAAGTTGACTTTCTTGTTTTGTACATTGAAGAGGTTCACCCGGCGGATGGATGGGCGTTTAAGGTAAAGTAAATTATATTTTTTTGGAACACTGAATTCAGTGACAATTTACATGTGTAGTAATCAAGTCATGTGCAAACCAGAAAGACAAGGTTGTTTGCGAAAAAATAATATACTTTATTTACCACCTTTATTAAAATAATTATGGTTTCTGACTATATGCTTCGAGCATTGCTTTGAGTAATGATAAAGCTCTATGTGGTCTGATGCGCATGGAATAACAACATCCTTTATTTATGCACGATATAAGTTAAAGCAAAAATCTCGCTTGTGGGGTCGTGTTTCTAGCTACAAATTAAAAACGTTTCTATATACATTAAAATTAATAATAATTAAATACACGATTGTTCACATTAGTAAAACTTAAAATCCGTTACGTTCCTACTTTGCGTTCATGAATGGAGGTTGCATTAAAATCCAGTTGTTTAATAAAATCGTCCTTTCTAGCTCTGGCATAAAATTGCTTGAAATTGTCAGTGTGTTACCTGGATGCAATGTTCCACAGAACAACACCTCGATGGTCCTCGATGGTTGATCGAGCTTTTCATAAAATACGAACAAAATCGCGGAGTTTCGATCTTATTATCCCTTAAATGATATTTAATATTCTTATGTGTGGCCATACTTGAGAGTAGTGCCGGAGTTCTGCCACTGACTACATTATAAAAAAGCTTTATTAGGGACAGTTTGTAAATATGAAAAATCGATTCCCATTCTGCAATTTTTAGCACTGAATCAGACGGTGTATCCCAAAGGAGGTGAAAAATAAGTCTCGCTGCTCTGCGATGTAGGACTTCTAAAGATTTTATCTGATCCATGTTATTACAGCCTCCCCAGGTAATAATGCCGTACGTCACGGACGGGAGGATGACTTTGAAATACAAATCAAGGGCCGCAGTTTTCCCCAGAAATAGACTCTTTTTTAACAGATATAATTTCAAGGCAAAACTCTTTCTTAAATCTGTAATGTTTTTACTCCAAGTGAGTTTATTATCTATTGTAAATCCCAATAACCTGGCATGGGACACCCACTTTATTTCCTCCCCACCAATGGTTATCGGTGGCTGGGGCCCAATAAAGGAAACTCTGTGGAATAACATAGCTTCACATTTCGTGGAGTGAGGTGTCAAGGAGTTGGACGTGCACCAATTATTTAACTCATCGAGTGCTCTATTAAGAGAATCTATTAAGGAATTTAGAGTCGAACCATTCGTTTTACTATTTTCAACTGAAAAATAATCGTATCACCATCATATTTTTGCCGCAAGGATCTTGCTTAGTCAGCTGACAACCATGTGCTAGGGAGGTCTCAGTCCGGTTCATTCTTTTGACTGATTGCGTAACCTGGCCCAGCAGGGGACATTCAAAAAGGTTTATTTCATCTATTGTAGGCTTCTCTTCTTGTTCTCAAATGAAAGATAGGCTTTTCTAAACTAGCATATTTCGTAAGGGCCCCTTGTGCAAATGATTCTGCTAACTTGGCGTATGTGTTTGCAACTAAAGAGCCCTCATTTATTTCTTGTCTCATTATGATCCCGTGACATAAGCAACAACGAAGTTCCTGGACATGCAAGAGAGCTTATTTGTCCATGGTAAATCATCCAAGTAGCATAAAACGTAAAATAAAACAGTGATCCAGATATGTGCTCCATTAATCGATTACCTATAGGTATTATATAGCTATATATTCACTTTTGTCTTTTAGTTATTCATCTATTCAACACGATATGATCGCAGTGAATACACCCATCTTATCTCGATGAGCAAACTTTTAAGCTATTAAACCTTCACTAAAAAAAACTGCAGCCAACAACATAAACATCTTTTAAAGGTAAAGGAGGCCAGATTTTATAAACACAACTTTAGCACAGACCTTTGCATAAGACATAGCTTAGTAACGGACCGAACAAAATACAGAACTTTTTTTCCACGGGAGAAGAAAACAAAACGTTTTTCATTAGTATAAAACTAAACATGACCTTCAGCGGACCTTGGCCTTGACTATCCTTACTAAACCTAAGAATAAGGATGTTACAAGATGTTTGTTAGATTTCTAATGGTACGAAAAATTTATTTATTTTAGAACAACTACGAAATACGCCAGCATCGAACCATCCAGCAAAGATGGGCGGCTGCTAAGCTTCTGCAGTTTCATTGTCCTGTCGGGGTTCCAGTGGTAGTAGATACGATGTGGAACACAGCAAACGTTGCTTACGGTGCCACACCGGAAAGACTCTACATAATCAAGGATAACAGAATTTTGTATCAGGGAGGGGTGGGACCATTTAGATACGACCTTAGTGAAGTAAGCCGCTGCCTATATAAGATAATTACAGGGAGACAATTACCTGAGTAGCTAATAAAAATACTCTCTTGAATAATATTAGTGCTTACAACTCTGCTTTTGTAAAACAAAATGTCATATTTGATGACTTTTGAAACTCTATGACATGTAGTGCCATATATGATTAATAGACTGCGGTTAGTCAAGAGAAAATCATCCAAGTAGATTATTTTCTCTTGAATTAGTACAATTCAAACAATTCAAACCTTCCATATTTCTCAACAGTGTTTGAAGGTCCAATATATTTTTATAAACTTTGGACCAAGATTTCTCATCTGGTCGCAAGCTTTCTCTAGTTGTATTGAATAAGATATATTATGTTAGAATCGTACGCTAGAGTTATTAATATGGATATTTAGTAGTCCTAAGTAGCTGAGAAGTTTTACAAAACGTTTTCTCTCGCACGAAAAGGAATTAGCATAGTTTCACAGCCAACAAGAAGTAGGAGGTTTTTTTTGGTGAGTGTGAGGGAGGAGGGGGGGGGGGGGGGGGGGGGGGGGGGAGAGGCGTTTTAAATAAATACTGTTTCATTCTCAGAATGGTACTGTCAACTTATCACCTATGGAAATATACATTTTAAAAAAAATGTCCTCAAAGTGTTATTATGAAAGTTTTCATTTCAACTCCAATAAGGAGGAATGGAGACTTGAACGTTTTTAAAACACTTTAGAAACATTTTTAGATTGACTGGGGTTGAGAGTAGGACGGAATTTACACCATGCTACGGGTTAACCGTTAAAATTTTGTGTTTTTTTTTACGGCTAACGGTTAATTTCATCCCGTTAACGGTAATCTTAAAAATTGCTTTCCATTGCTTTAAAAAGGTTAAATATTAAAGTGCCATTGTTATAAAACATAGCTTCATTTTGGGACAATTTGTTCAAGGTTTTCTGCTGATCCAGCCGATCTTTGTCGCAGATCCGGCAACTGTCACTGGTTTGTAGTCGTGGTTCTGCTGTTCAGTGTCTTGCCAGATATTTCAGTTTTACGATACAAAAGGGACAGACATCAAATAAATGTGGCTTCTAAACATATCTGAACTTCGTAACTGGAACTTTTGGCTATCAATAAGAAACTGGTTGGAAGGGCATGATATATCTCTGCAAAACTTAAGTGCTGTTGACATAACAGACCATAACATTTGGGTTTGTTAAAAAAGAATACACATTGATCAATCATATCATTCTTCTCTCTAAACAAATAATTTATCAGTGTCGTTGTTTAAATATAAAACCGTCGCTAACATTATTGCTAGCCAAAATAAGGTATACTTATAAATTAGAGTCCCTGATAGGTCCTGATAGCCAAAGGTCAAAATTCTTTAGATATTCATAACAAAAAATGGCAACTGTTGCTCTCTATAATTTAGATTGAAGTACTGTATACTCCCTGTATCTTGTTTATTTTGTTTAATTAATTTGTAGGTGTTTTAGTTTATATAATGTAAGTAATGTAAATGAGTGAATGAGTGTAAGTGAATTTGTTTTTGAATAAAGGTTAATTTAAAATTATATATATTTAAAAAAAACTGTTCATCAGTAGGATGCCTAAAATGTGTATAGCGTACGGGCAACTCTTTATTACGGTGTGTTGGTCCCAGACAGACCACAATTCATGCAAACTCTACCTCCGTTGTACAAACGCCTCAGCTCAACAAGCTCTCTCCACGCCTGTCTTGACTACCCCCATTTTCAAAATACATTTTAGCTTCTTTAAATTCAAACACTTAAGGGCCGGGGACAGAGCGGAGGGTCCGTGTTGCGGAATTGTCCGCGTTAAAAAGAAATAAATAAAAGTAAACTGCAGAAGACCGCAAGCGATAATGCTGCTAATGATACGTAGGATCTACGAGAGACCCAACCAGCCAAAAAATGAATGAACAAAAACAATGAACTGCAAGGCTGATCTGACCACGTAAGAAAGTAAAATTTGCGAGACGCCATCACGACAGAAACCGATCAAGTAGGATCGTAACCGTGGACAGCTGTTTCGTTGTTGTTGCAACTCGTAACTGTCGGCGTAATAGAGAGGTGTTATCCGCACTAAGAAGTTCGATTGCAGTGGAAGAAACCGTGAATTGATCTCTGCGCATGGCCCGGTCGGCGGCATGACATCGTCTCAAAACCTGGCCCCGGTTGTTCAAAAGGTGGATAGCGCTATCCACCGGATAAATCACTATCTAGTGGATAACACAAAGGATTTTGTTAATACTTATCCACTGGATAGTGATTTATCCGGTGGATAGCGCTATCCACCTTTTGAACAACCGGGGCCTGCAGCTCAACGTTTGCGCATGCGCGACAGTGTTATTTTACAGAACGAACGCTTACTATTTGTCAGATGTGGCCAGCCAGACTGGTCAGTTGTTCCTACAAGTCCATCAAAATGATGTACGGCATTAATTGACCTGGAGCCGATCCTGCAGTGAGGAATTTCCACTCTGGATCACCAGTTTCAAATAAATATAATGACATCTGACTGTTTACGAATTGAACGCACGGCCCGCGGCCAGTTCTGATAAATGGAAAGCGCCTTACGTCTTATTTTCTTTAATTTTGCAATATTGCGTGCAATAACCAAACACAACGGTATGTTTCTACACAAAAATAAAACAATTTTCTTCTTTTTGACGATTCTGACCTCATCCATCTTGATTACATTTTTGTGTACAAATATCACCAGCAGCAGTGCGGCCTGATTCAGTTTTGCGCACTACATTGTGATAAAAGCAGAAAAAAAAAACTTTTTTCATTTTTTTTTTATGCATAACCTCTTACGAGAGAAATCCAATGTGCACCAATGCTTGTATTCCGGTTTAATTTTTTATTTTCCATAATATGAGACAAGAAAAATAAAGATCAAACTGGTTTGAAATTTTCAAACCAAAACAGTATGTCAAGGGAAAATGCTTTTCTTCTCTTGGTTATGTTTCCTACCCACTGGGCTCATGTCAGGTGACTAGGTTTCCGTAGGGAGGAGAGGGTGAAATTTGAGCGGAAAAGAAGTGATGCGCATAATCCAATATGGCGGAAGTGTGTTGTGAACTCCCTAGGCCAATAAGGAGCGCTTTGATGCTCCAAATGAACCAGAAATGACGTGAAATGTCCACCATCCTAATGCTTCATTTAACGCTTTGATCCATGAGAGACAATTCAACCAATGTCGTCAAAGGTAGGTACAAAAACATGGTTTAATTGCACAGTAATGAGTTCTGACTTCGAAGGTCTTTGCTCCCGGCCTTTGCTTCAGCACGTAGCTGGATTCTTCGTATAAATGTGTTACTTTAAAAGTAATATTATGCATGGCATAAAAGCTAGTTAAATCAAATATTTGCATTCCAAGATTATGGTTAATTTGTATTCGCGTGCCAAAATAAAAGAACTTCATCGTAAGAACCAATTATCAAGCCATTATAAGCAGACATTTTTTCGTACCGTGCTATAGATATTCATTATTGATTGCTCTTTTTTGCCGCAGTTGGAAGTCAGTGGGATTATAATATCTTCAGAAAAAAATTAATCACATTAATTCTTTTGTGTATTCTTCTAAGGAACCAGCAAGGAAGCGATTTGTGTCAATGTTTGAATTGCTTCGTGTGAATTTAAGCTCTGATAAACACGGGATTGGCGCAACATATTAAGAGCTTATTGTATTTGTAAGCATGCCAACTTTTAATTTAAATTGGCATTTACCGTCTGTCACCTTGTTTATGCCTTACAACTGCAGTTTTTCTTACGCTTCATAGAACTTGTGAATTTGTAGTGCTTCTCAAAGCTTTTAATTTCATTCATTCACAGTGTTCCTCTGAAATAAAAAAAATTGGATAGTGTATAGAACAATGCAGCTCCCAAAGAATATCGTGGCTTTACATAAATAGAATCTTAGAATAGGAGCATGTGCAAATGGAAATGGAAATGGAATAATTTTGTGTGCTTCAATAGTTTGTAAAGAAATAAAAAAAGCATAGAAGGAAAAAAAGGAAAAAATTAAGTTTGCAGAAAGCAGGTTTTGAACAACTCAAGAGACCTGGATTTTTTTTATCTTTAAAGGATCACCTGCAGAGATTTGAAAGAACCCCATTCTTTCTTGATATAATAACTTTCCTCAGTCATGGAGTGTAAGGAAAATATAAACATTTGACTTGTTTGATCTAATAATGGCTTATCAACTGTCACGTGATATACCCTGATTGATTATGTCACAAAACATGTTTTTTTGAAATGCGGTATGTTTGCAATTAAATCGTTTGAAAACTTTTGCCATCAAAATTTCCAAAAAACCATTTTAATGTAGTTAGGGGTGAAATCACAATAGACCATTTTACAGTTGTGTGCTTAGTACCCTGGCCTTTGTGTAAAGGGGGACTGGAGTTGACTTTGTTTTGATACAAACCTTTCTGCTTTTCGTATGTAAATCATGTTAGCATAAGAACAACATGATTTACATATGAAAAGAAGAAAGGTTTCTATTAAAACAAGGTCAACTTCAGCCTCATTTCCATACAAAGACCCAGTTACTAAGTAGAAACTGTAAAATGGTCTACCTTGTTACTTGAAATTTTCGCGACACATTAATTTCGCGAATTTTGCGATTTAAAAGAAATCACGAAATTAAAGTGACGCGAACAATAAGTGTCGCGAACATAACATGAAGTGAAAATTAAGTGACTCCCTTTATGTCAATAATCAAGAAAGAATGAGTTTATTACCATTGATTTTCAACGTTTACAAAATCATATTTTTAACTATTTTGTTGATCCATATCAAGACATTTACACAAATAACTCGCGAGACTTGTACATATGTTTCTAAATGGCACTGTATTACTAAACGGCATCATTTTTTCTTTCGAGTCCGAATATTGAATATTGAATATTGTCAATAATTGGCCAAGACCAATAATTTAGGAATAACCATGAACTGCTTTGTTGTTACTGTTGACATATAGTCCAACGTAACCGTTGCGGTTTTGTTGGTAATTTTGACGTTATTTCTGACCTTTGATAAATTCTTTTTATCTAATTCAAGCACATGTTGAATAACATTGCCAAGGAAATAAATTGTGTCCTACTCAAAAACGCAAAATTTAAGTGATTCAAAATACAAAATTTTCGCAAAATCGCGAAATTTAAGTGTCGCGAAATATGCACACCTCGAAATCGCGAGATAAACGTGTCGCGACAATTTCATGTAATAAGGTATTAGGTGCAGCCTAAGCAAAACCTGATTACTGGAGCATGAAGCAGCTAGGAATATTACTACTTCCCCCAGGATGGAATGCTAGTCCATCCCAGGGTTACCCAAGAAATATGTCATCTGTACCCATTTATACACCTGAGTGGAAAGAGACAATGTGAAGCTAATTTTCTTGTCTATTAAGGAAACAACAGGATCTTTTATGGTAGAAGCCAGGCTTTGTACCACTGATCTTCAAATCCCCAACCACCAGACCACCATGCCTGTAACTTCTGCCTGGTGCCTAATGCTAAATTGTCTCTGTCAGCTTTGTTAACAGGGCTAATTAGTTTAATTGGAACACACTTGCACTCAAACAATGTTCAATGTAAAAAAAGTGTTTGTCAGACTTGTTGTTGTTCTTAACATAATATGTCACAATAATTGTGACATAATATACTAAGAACGGTAATTATTAGTAATAGAATTCGATTCTGAACTTAACTCCTAAAATATCAATGTCCTGCCATGATTAAATGTCTCACTTTTCTTGTTTAGCTAATTGCTAAAGCTAAGTTCCAAATCTGTATAATAAATGTCCTGGGAATTTATTTCAAGAATTTACAGTATTAAGTGTTTGGACAAAAGGTTTGACATAAACAAAAAAAAACAGCTTTCCATAACTAAATGATCTGGTAAAAGTTTGAAAAGAAACATTGCAATAATAATTTTTAGAACACATTTTGACAATAGATGACTTGTTAATCTTATAAAACTATTTTTAGGAAGAAGAGAATGATTGGGATTGGCGATCCTTGTGTCAGGACTTCTTGTTCGATTCTCAAGTTCCACATCTGGAAAATCTCCTTGAAACTCACTATGCTGGAGATGAAAAGAATTTTATTCAAGAATATCTGGAGCCTGTGTTAGCACTGCTTAAGGATGTCAAATCATCAGCCGAGGTATTTATTCTGTATTCACTTGTTCATTGAAAATGCTACAGTTGAGTTTTGCTGTCTTGGGCTGAACTCTTTGCTATTTTGAACAGAAAAGTTGTTTCTCAGACAATATATAAACCCTTGTGCAAATGGAAGCCATCAAATTGAAAATTTATTTGAACAGTTTTCAAGAGAAATTTTCAGAGAAATTTATGATATCACGTAAACAAGTGCTTCTAAGTGTACCATCTTGCAAAGTTTCAGTGTTTTGGGTTTAACGGTTGCAAAGTTATGGCTCACTGAAATTTTAAGCATTTGTATGAGAAAAGACATTCTATCCTGACTAGCCTCGCTTTCATGTTTTTCCCAAAATTTGATTGCCTATAACTTCTCCTAAAATAAGAATATGGCCTTGAAAATGCACAAGATGATTTATTTTGACCTGATCTTTATCATTATTCAATTGTTTTTCTTTTCTTGAGAACCTGTCCAAACAAAAAATTGTTGGACGGCCTTATTTGCATTTGGTGTATGTGCAGTATATTTATACTGCGGAAAGTAATGCGGATCCGGATTTTAATGAAAATAATGTCGAATCAACAGATTGGGCCAAAAAATAGCATGGATCGGCGGATTTGCATACCCCTATTCACCCTCCTCAGTCAACGATAAACAATAAACAGCTACATGTGGTTTATGCAACGTTTTCCGACAAAATTAACACTTTATACTTCTTTTGTTAAGTTTATAATGCATCCTATAACCACTTAATACAATTCAGTTGCTTTGTTTAGGGTGCGCCTTATAACCAAATAAATACAGTATAATATCAATAACATAAACCAACTTTCTCCAATCACGCTATATAATCACTTACATTGTACCGGTAATATGCTTTTTTTTCATTGAGGGCTTGGTGCAAAAAGGGCATCTATTGCAGTTCTGACTAAAATATGGGATACAATGCTTCAAATGTGCTCATAGTTTGCATTGCTGCATATTTTGTGTATTTTAGTAACACTGATCCATTTATATTTTGTTGCCAGAAGGCTAAAAATATTTCACCATGGGTTTCGTAACTGCCCATTTGCCATGGCTAAAACCTATGAAATTTAGCCTTAAGGCAAAATAATTAAATCAGAACATTGTTAAATACACAAATTCTGCACTCAGCATGCAAACCATGGGCAAATCTGGAGCCTTTTTCCCCATATTTTGTCCAAAACTGCAATATACGCCCTTTCTTCACCAATTTAGCTCTTCAATGTCACCAAAGTCTTACTCAATAGTGAGCATTATTATAGACTGCACTAAAAATGAATAAAAAAAGTAATAAAAAGTATCATCTGTGGAGATTGCTTCCTTGAAAAGAGATAAAGATTTATTTTTTTTTACAAGTTAAAGAAAAAATTATGAATACAGGTTAATAAATGAAAGTAACCAACGTGTGAAAAGGACAACTTTAATATCTTTAGTTAGTAATAGCAAAAAAATTTAAGATGACTTCTTTCTTTGAGTCTCGATACATTAATTAATTAAGGAAATATATACCGGTACATATATATACTTTTAAATTGTTAACCACTGGAACATTACAAGAAGTAATCTTACTAATTTTTTCTAATTTCTAACTTTTGCTTTTCAGAATTTTTTCTCTGGTTATGACAAACCAGATGATGCTTGGGTACCATATTACAAGAAATTTGTCGGTAGTATTATTCACTTAACAAAGCTGGACAGCAGGCTTCACAAAGGAGATTTCTATTTAAGTACAAGTTTTGCTGTTCCTGGCCACCTTGTTGTCAAATATCATGATGCAGGTTTTGTGCGGTCATTTCCTTTGGAGGCACAAGATTTTCCTGCAATGTGGAAGAAGGACTGGACTGACAAAATGAGAATTGAGATGCAAGGTCGGTTTTTATTTCTGAACTGTGTTGTTAACACTAAAAGAGGATTTGAGAGAAGACCTTGGAGATACCTTATGTCTGAATCTGGAAATGTCAGTGTGAAGCAGTTCAGTGGTGAGTGTTCTTTATTGATCTGTTTAATGATTCTTTCTCTCCTATTTATCATATCTTGAGTCATGTTAATCTAATGTCAGTAGTTTTAACATAAGAATCTTTAGACAGGTCAAATGAAAGCTGTATAAGCAGTGTTTTGTCTGTGGTACTGTTGGTATTTTTTATTGTTGCAAGGAAATTTGTTTAATGTTACTTTCTCAAACTCATAAATAATTCTTTTAAGTTGGTACAAAGAAAATCAGAAGCGTGACAGTGGTTTGCAAACCTGATCATAGTTAGCACAGATTTTGGCAATTTTATTACTTTGTTTTCTCTGTATTTAATGATCAGTTTGAGAAGCTACATGTATATCAAACACTCTGAAAAAATATTTCGTCAGGAATTAAAATGCTTTGAAGTCAGCTAAAACAATTCGGCTGCGCCTCGTTTTTTCAACCCACTTCTTGATGTTGGAAATCCTGATGAATCACTCTTCCTCATGTTTGATATATTACTTGAACAGTGGCCTTTTACGCTAATTTATCAGGCTAGTACTACATTAATCAACTATTAATAACAAAATTCTCTAATTTGATTGACTATTAGTGGGTGGCCTTGCGTTGGGCATTACTAGGACAGCATATATGTAGTGGTTACATTTTTCTTTGATTTGAAAATTATCAAACCAGTTTGATTTTTGTTTGCCGTTGTATCAGATTATGATAATATTTCTGAGACAAAGAAAAATAAAATTAAACTGGTTTGAAAATTCAAACCAAAGAAAAACTATGTGTATTTGAACCACAACATAATAATAATCATCATCATCATCATCATCATCATCATCATCATCATCATCATCATCATCATCATCATCATCATCATCATCATCATCATCATCATCATCATCATCATCATCATCATCATCATCATCTATATTCGTTCGATAAAAGACATATCAAAAGTTACAAACATCAATTAACAAATCCAGATCTGGGGAATATACACAATTAAGATGGTAAAAAATGAAAATACTATATATTTTTAACAATTTAAATTGAATCATATAGTTATATTGAATCATACATGCAACATGCTGAGTAAATTAAGCTGGACAGTATGTCATTACTGATGCTGTAATAGAACAGTTGCACTTGAATGGGTTCTTTTTTTCTTGGATCTTGAAGAATGAAAAGAAACTGTTGTTCTTTTATAATTAATTGGTAATAGGACTTTGTGTCATCCAATTCTATTTGTTAGTGATTAAACAAGTCATGACTGTATACTTTGCTCAATCACTTTATGTATGATTACTGATCGAACTGGACACTACTGTTACCATTATAAATTACACAGTTCATCAATACTACACAGCAGGGAAGTTGGTTTCAGCTGTTAATCCGTTTTGTTTTATCCCATGACTTTATCAACATCTAACTTCTTTTCTCTACAGAGTAAGTAACCAATTTAAGGTTATTAAATATATGGAGATGTTGAATTTAGTTCATCTAGTCTATGCTTTTGTGTTACCAAGGAAACAGTGAAACCCTGTCAATAGAACCAACTGTAGTTGTATTAATGGGGTGGTCAGAATTAAACTAAACAAAATGAGTGAATGAGTGCATTTTCATGCCAATTAACTGCAGGTTGGTTGTATTAACAGGTTGGTCATAAGGCAGGAATCCACTGTTAGTAGTAATATGCATGTTATAGTTTAAAATGATCTCAGGTTAAAATGATTTCAAACTAGTTTGATTTGCACTTTTCTTTGTCTTAGGATTATGTCAATTAATCTGGAACAAAAGAAAATCAAAACTTAACTAGTTTGAAATTATTTTGACCTAAGACTCATTTTGAACTACAACATACACATACATGCCAACTCTCCCGGATTGCCCGGGAGTCTCCCGGATACGGAACGAATCTCCTGGTCTCCCGTACGGGTCACCAAATCTCCCGGATAAAAGCGACTTTGGATCTTTTCTCTAAAATAGGCTAAGATTTTAACCCAAATTTTCCAAAAATCCCAAAAAAATGCGGTCTTTCATCATATCGTAACTAACACTTTTCGGGTCTCAGGAATGCAGAAAATGGTACCTTTAGAGGGTAAAGACAAAATTTTTTTTCTGGAACCCCCTTGACTCTCAACCTTCCATACACTAGTCGGATGCTCTAACCACCAGGGCTCCTGATATTACGCGATGGTGCAATTTCGCATAATCGGCCTCAAATCGCATCTGATCGCATAATTCACAAAAAATCGCATAATTTGTAAAAAATCACACAAAATCGCATAATGTGAACAAACCACAGGATACACTATCGCTTTAGCTAAGAAACTTAAGCTAAAATTTGTTTTTTTCTATTGAATTATCCTGTATCAAATAAACAAACCGCCACTTTCGATCGAAACTGTGTTCGTTCTTGGCCACAACAAGCTTGGTAACCACGTAAATTTCTTGAGCACATGTTTTATTTAGCCTGGTTACTAAGGTTAACCAAGATGGCCGCTTGTTTACAGACTCTTTTCTTGGATTCTGTCGTTCGTTTTGGATGTTCCTTCGTAGCTAAAAGCTTCAAAATGTCCCACAAAGATAGCGAGCACCGTTTTAAAACAGGTATTTTTGTTTTCTTCCTCTGAAACCTAGTAAAACATGCATAAAAAAGTTCTGAAAAAATTGCATAATTTGCATAATTTTCCGCATAATAGTCCTTGCTTATCGCATAATTTGCCATGAAAAAATCGCATAATTTCCATTTTTTTATCGCGTAATATCAGAAGCCCTGAACCACTGAGCTACTGAGAACTCAAGTGGCGAGCAACAGTCAAATGTGGGCTATGTGACACAATAGTAACCCTTTCACTCCCGGAGTCAATTATGGAGACATGTAGCGTAGTTCTAACTTTTAATTCTGTGGAAAAAATCCTATGGTGTAACCATTCATATGAAACCTCTTCAGCAGTACTTTTGCATGGTACCATTTGTTCTAACTTTTGAGTCTGTGGATGAAATCCTATGGTGTGACCATTCATATGAAACCTCTTCAGCAGTACTTTTGCATGGTACCATTTGTTTTTCAATATTTTACAAAATGAAATTTGAAATTTTTCTTGAATTTTGATGTTTGGCACTCTTGGGAGTGAAAGGGATAATAAGAAAAAATATCCACAAGCCATTTCCAAAAATTAATTGCAATTTGTAATTGCAATTTATAATAATGTATTGTAATAATATAATATAATAATATAAAATAATATGGCAACAAATAATTATTATTTGATTACATCTCTGTATGCACAGCAATTGAAGAGGAGAGCTTAATAGAGAAAAATGTTATAAAAGTGAGCCGCCAGTCTCTGTTTATGGAGAAGCCATTGAGCGCTTTTGATGTCAACTTTGAGCTACTTCACAGTGGTGTGGCTTCTTTGCCAGGTATGATATACTTGTCTCAGTACTTATTAATAACATTATTGATTCAGGAGAGGATTTTTTTAAAAAAGCATGCAAGGGATGATTTTTAGTTGTGGCCAGCATTTTTGTTGTCCTGTGGCAACCGGTCATATCAATGATGAAACTGCTTAAAATTGATATTAATATTACCATATTAATGGGAACATCCTGTAATCTTATTGGACATCAGCATTTACACCAAATTACAAGAATGTTGTCATGGAAAATGAAAACAAAACAACAAATAGGAATTAATTACCTTTATGCTCAGAGGTATTCTTTTGCAAACATGACATTTCAACAGATTTCTTTGAAGGAAATTTCTATCAAATAAATGAAGGTTTTTTTTTATCTCAGGAAGGAATAGTTTTTTAATTTCTTAACAATTTTTTCTTTTATTCTTTGTGAATATCATCAAAGTAATTAATTCCTATTTATTATTTTCTATTGTGTATGACGACATTCTTGCAATTCGGTGTATGTATCATTTACAAATTATTTTACTTTCATAATTGACAAAATAGGCTACTTTTCAAGCATTTTCCTTATCAACCTTTACTGTCAGAGTTTTAAATATATCTCTGTCCATAAAGTATCAAAACAATTGTTAAAAACAATGCAATATAAGCTAGGTTTATGATATTAGTGGATATATTGACATATTGGGTGCTCAATTTTTTAAAATTGCCAATAGTCACAAGGTCTTCTTATGATGATTTATATGATAATTACTGTGACATTGTGTTTCTGTTGTTCTTTTTGTTTGGGGCTATTTCCATGGTTTCTTCACCAAAACAAATGATTAATAATATTAATGATATTGTTAAGTAGCATTTTTAATTTCAAATAAATTAACATACACACAAGAAAATATCAACAATTTCATTGCCCTACACATGTTTTTGCTGATTCACTAGATTTTAATGGTAGTGACTTGACATTTCTAAGTTTGGTAAAGAAGCAAATTTTAATCCATGCAACATCTATGTTAAATAGAATGACAGGTGTTGCTTAAGTTGACAACCATATCTAAAATATAAAGTTACTTATAGGTCACCTGATGTACTTTACATTTCACCGGCATTGTATTTCATTGGATATTCAAAGTTCAGTGCATGGTAACATTACTGGGGTCAACTAATTCTCACTTGTGGCACACTGAGTATTTTAAGCAAAGGAATGCTACACAATCACATCTTTAAATATATCACTGCTGATTTAAGTGCCGTGACAATAATGTACTCAATCAATATAAGGTTGTGATCATAGTATATTACCATAGGGCATGTTGGTATTCTCAGTTGGATTGTGTTGGCATGAAGTCTAGGTTTATGCAGGGGAAAATGATTAAACCACACAATGTAGTCTTGAGAAAATTTAGAAACAAAAATCTTATAAATGTTGCAAAATTTGTCACAACTGTTTTTTTTTTTTATAAAATGCTAAAGTGAACAATAGTCCATGAAGAATGAAAAACTAGCATATGCAGCATTGCACTATGATAGATGTCCCCATGGCCTAATCAATAGTTCACAGCATTTTTTTGTCACAATGACTGTGCTGCTTTGTTAATGGAAACATTTTAACACCATCTTATAGTTAGAGGTCATAATACTAAATTATAGAACAATATGGTTGTTGAAGGTCCTTAATGTATGATGTCAGAGGTAGATATTGATGTTGTTTTCTTGTAGATGTTGCTCTATAATAAGACTGCAGTAATTATACAGCTGCCCCTATATCAACTTATCTTGGGGTTAATTAAATTCAGTATACACCGCATTTCCTGAAGTGTCAGTGTATCCAGCTCCATGTTGAGTTCATGTACGTAAAGTCTATTTGTCTCGTGCAAAGCTATTGTATTTTTGATGATTAGAAACACTGATTTTGCTTTAACCAGGCTGGGTAATTAATGGGCAGCAGAAAGGTTAGGTTTTGAGAAAGAATACGTTGTTTAGTGTTTTGAACAATACATTAATCTGCATTTTTATACATTTTACATTTTTATGGTATTGAATTGTCGCCTTTATTTTAATAGTAAGTTATATATTTTTTGAAAAGTATATCTAGACACAATTGAAAGTAATTGGGTTTAATTTTGACGATTATAAAGCATTGATAAGAAAAACAAAAATACACCTAAATTGAAAAACAACTGGATAGAGTTTTCCGCTGGTTGCATTCACTCAGTATGGCGGACCTTGACAAGTTAAATGATGCACGATTATGAGTAACAAATGAAACAAAAACGAATGCAAAGACGGCTATCCGTGAGTACAACCGACTGGCAACAAAGAACAATAAAGCAGATATCCTCGTCAACTTGTGCCATGTGCCAGTCATTGAGGTGTACGGCGCATCTACAGCGTGAGCCATGTGAGGTGACACGGGAGGTGGTTGATCATATACTTGTAGTCAAACTGAACACCTTGAAGATCGTCGAGACTGCATAAATCCATGAACACTAAGGCACTAGAAATATTTTTAATTAGCACTACGCTCGACTGGCTAGATTTGTTGTTATTTTAGTGGTTACAAAAGGTGTGTTTGTATATTTCAACGGTATCAAATGCATCATTATCGAATGTTGGCTCGTTCGGGGAAAACGAGTCTGTTCTCAAACCATGGGAAGGTTTATACTTTCTTAAACAGAAGCAAAGACCAGGCAATGGGCGGTGGCGGAATTTGAGCCTATACAGTATATAGTTTGGGAGAAAATGGAGTTCCATTAGCTTAGGGTAATTTACAAATAGAGGCGCAATTAAGTTGTGTGTTGTATAGCAAAGTTATTGACGGTTTGTTGATGTCTTTAGGGAACAGAGACTTGAGAGGTGGACCAGTTCTTGTGATTGACACATCGCGGCCGGACTGGGGCAATGTTGCTTACACCAGTATGGAGCTGACGAGGCTCTTTATGTATTTCCACACCATTCCCAAGTAAGTACTAAATCTGTCACGTGACAACTGATAACGTAACCAGGCGATTGAGTTTTTACGCGTTTCATTTGGGCATTGTTGTAAATCACGAGGAGAACCTTTGAATATACGCAATCTGTTGTACATTGGAAATCCGCTGACCCGTATATTATTTCCTGACTTGAATCTTTGCAAATGCCAAGTGTGGGATTTCTCACGCATTGCTAGTGAACCTCGATGAAATATTCAAGCAGCATTTTAGGCTGTGACTGTGACGCGGGGGGGCGCTTATAAGCGGTATTTTACGATATGGCTTATACTGATTATTCAGTGCATGGTGGTGCGGTGCTGAACAAGCAGGCTGTCTGAGTGCACTCAGACATCGTATTTTATTCTCTCATACATTTGATTAAGATGAAGTTCATTTTGTGGAGCGAGGCTGTTGATGTTTTGAGTGCTGTTTATACAGGCGACACAAACATATTACTTTTCCGTGTGATTCTTGATTGCTAAGTTACCTGCAGTCATTTGTCCAACATTAGAGGTTAGATGATGAAAGTTTAATTATGGCCGGATTCTGGTACATGGAATGTTATCTTTGCGCACATTTTCATCTGCCGGCCAGCTGATGGCTTCAATTTGTTTCAGTGGCATCTATTATAAAGTGCAAGTACTTCACCCGTCTACAGTCGGTGTGTTATCTACCCCTCCCTTCCTTTTACAAATACTGCTGTCTGAAGTGACTGGTTCGGGTCTTGATCCCGCTACAGTTTAGCACGCGATACCACATTAGGCATTTTCCTTATAATTCCTGAGTTTTTCAGCTACTACATCTGGACGCAAGGTAAGTGCTTGTAAATTTTTCTGCGCGGGCACGTGTCATCTGAGTGGCCGCCTGGATCGAATAAATTTGGTCTTTTAAAAAAACCATGCCTTTCGCCGCTAACGTAATCAGACTACATGTATCGGATATCAGTGTTGTGTTGGTGGGCTAGACATGTTGTTCTCTGTAGTTGGAGTGAATATGTCAGGGATTAGTAATGGTTCAGGACAAGTCTTGTACTCAGCACCATAACTTGAGTAGTAATTTCGCTCTGTGCCGGTCAGGTTAGAAGTGGCGGTTCCCAATCAGAGGTATGTACTGCATTTCAAAATATCAAGTTAATGTTCTGTGTATTTTCGATTTACCAGCCGGTGCTGATTATTTTATACGCTGTCGGTTTTCCTTTCACTCCCAGAGTCAGTTATGGAAACATGTTATGTAGTTTTATCTTTTAACAGTCTTTTGAGTCGGTCGACGAAATCCCAATCCTATGGTGTGACCATTCAAATCAAACCTCTTTGGCCGAGTACTTTTACATGGTACCATTTGTTTTTCAGTACTTTACAAAATTAAATTTGGGATTTTTCTTGAATAATTTTGATTTTGGGCACTCTGGGGTTAACGGCTTGATATTTGAATGCTTTATCAAACTTCCATCGTAAGAGAGCGCACTCACGATGTTACTTTGCTTTGTTTACATGCCATAAAAAGCCTGCTCTATCATAGTTTTCTTTTACAGCTTTCACGAGCAACCTTTTACTCTTTGTATAGTGCAGCGAATGTAACATTGTTTACTTCACTTAGAAAATCCGAAAATGTCAAAGTTGGTTGTTGCGAGGGCGTTGGTAACATGTCCTATGTACCCTGGGGCCCTTGGGCGTGTCAGTCGTATCCGGCACGTCACATGTTATTGTTGTTAGCGCCTCTGGTTTTGTATCAGTGTTGACAACCTGAACAGACCAATTTGTAGTCCTAATTTCCAGCTGTTGGCAGATTCTCAATGACCTATAGCCTCCTACCCAGACGTCCTTAGGGCTTGTCACGCAATCTTTCCACTCTAAGGACGTCTGCGCTGCTGCATAGGAGGCTAAATGACCTATAGCTACCTATGACTGTTGTTGCTATATTTTCAATAAAAATAAACCAAGGCATCGTTGCCAAGGCGACCACATTGCAGTAAAGGTCGGGTGGTCACAGAAAAGGTTTGTTTTGTCTCAGTGACATGTCTGAATTGTTACAATGAGGCAATGAGGCAGCATAAATATCTTTGCTTGTTCTTGCTAACTGTTACATGCATACTTTTAGTGGATAAGTTCATTTTCCATGGTGCTTTAGGAATGTACCGTCTTTGATCTGGCTGTTCTTGTTTGTTGTGATTCACTTTCCAGTTGAAATCTGTTGATTTTCGCGATCACTACTTTACATTCTGTGCATTTTCACAATGTGTGTGAGTGTAATTGTACAGCTTTGTTGTTGTGTTTGTTCCGTCCACCCAGCATAACCAGTTTACTGGCCGCACGCTTTGATGACACAGTGCCGGCCGGGCCGGTGCCATCTGGACTTAGCCTCGGTTGTATGCAATTTGGTTCAGTGACGGAAACACGTTTGTGGCGATGTGCTTTAATGAAGTTTTCCCTTAAATCAGCTTTTATATTATCCTGATTCGTGTTCCGCTCTTGCACAGTGTTGGTTGTTGTTTTGTATGAATGTGATTCTTACTTGGACAGTGTGTTGGGTGGTACCATTGCTGGAAAATGTAATTAACCGGAAGCATTATTTGTCTTTTTTTGACACCTCATTCGCACATTGAAAACAATTGGTTTTGGCCATAAGCAGGCTCCGAAGAGTAAACTCGACACGAGTAAAAAACAAAATTTCCAGCAGAATCAATGGTCATGTTATGATAATTTTTACACCACTGTAAGAGTTGTTCAACCAGTTTCGAGACGCGAAGCATTTTTACTATTTGTTGCTGTCTTACGTCAACATGTGAAAGTCAATAATTACCGCTGAACCCTGCTGTATCCCTGCAGTATGCGCTTTATATGTGTTTTAGTGCAAGTTTCTGTCATGATCTGCAGTCTGCCGACTAGTAAAAGCAATTTGTATCCTGGAGCAAGGCTATATTAGTCTGAGCAGACCTCCTTACCAAGGTGTCCAAGGTAACCCGCATTCATTTGATTCTACGAAAAGTTACTGCATGGATTTATAGTGGTTTCAAATCTACAATAAGCGTATTCACAGGTATTGTTGGTTTGAAAGGGATGGAAGTTGGAACCATTAGTAACATCTAGTCATTGCATGTGCTTTTTTGTAAGCCTCTGAAAACAGAATTACATTGTTTAATTTTCTCGGAAACATCATATAAAAGATGGGAACGAATATTGTGCACTGCCGTGTAATTATATGCGTTCTTTTGTCGCTGACAATTATCATTTTATTAAATCATTTATAATCAAGGAGTCTTTGATAAACGCAAAATAAAGTAAACGTGCTATTATCGAGGTCTTTGTATCTAAAACGCGGCTGTTCTGCCACCCATGTGCTTCTAAACCACAAACCTGCTATTTGTCGTGGTCAGCTATTAAATTTCCGGCTGAATTTCTCTTTCGGCCACGTCATGTCCGTGACTTGACTCATTCCCTTTATATTGCTTCGTATTACGTTTCACTGCTATATGGATCTATATCTAGCAATAAACACTCGTGTTTTCAATCTTCATTACACCGCTCTTTCAGTTTAACACTGCTGTTTTACCTCCGATTATAAACCTCTTCACCAAAGCTTCCGTTTGAAAATGTCGAAAACCATGTAACCTTCATGTTTATTTTGTGTTTATGTTTTTGTAAAATAACATCTTGAATTTTCCCACGATGTCAGTCTTTGCCTGTGGAATGAACTTGTTTGTTTGATGAAGTTTATTGACAGTGCGGTCAGCGAATTTCCCTCATTTGACATAATTTCACTTAACGTGTGAGAAAGTTTTTTTTAATGAGATATCAAATATCGTTCACAGGTTTAACGGCTGTTTAATAAATGAATTTCATTTCGCTTTTCTCTTGTTCAGGAACGATTGCAGAAGCCTCGGATTTTCTGTTATCATCGACGCGAGAAAGTCGACTACGAAACGAAAATACCTGGAAGAAATTGTGGAGGCGATGGTGTGCTTTCAGGTTTGGAATATGTTTTTAATATTTTGTGGTGTGTGTTGACTGAGGGTATTTAATGTAATGAACGTTTGCCCACTTTTCCTTTGAACTTAGCACATGATGTGGAGCATGCAATTCGTTCCACTTTGTTCTTTTAGGTTTTTTTCTATTGTTGTTGGCCGGAAATAGCGCGTTTTACAGTAATACAAAGCACAATTGTATATTGTACAATGTGTACCTGACTACAGCGGTACACTGAGAAATTCACAACTTTTCAAGTTTTGAAAGCGTATTGCAAAGGTTCAATTGATTTCGCTTGAAACTTAATGATTTAGTGTAGTTCGTTTTATCATGCGGCTCCTTGTTAACAGTTGCTCAACCTCTAGCGTGAGACTGTATGCTCGGCCCGGCGTTATTTATGCATCAGTCAATTCCAGCAGTGCCCTCCCCCCCCCCCCCCCGGGATAACCCCCGGGCAACTTCCCCGGGGTGGGGACACTTAAGCTGTTGAAATGCCCCGGGGTGGGGGCGAAAAAAAGAGGGCAAATGCCCCACCCCGGGATCGTCCCCTACCAAAAGTACCACTTTTCAGTTTTTTTAAGTGTTTTTTTTTTCTAGTTCTGCCTTTTCACTGTCTATTTTTTATTTATATAATGGCACTTTCCGAACTTAATAAATAATATTAAAGTCAATGCCGCCAAGCGATTGCAAGACCCCACAGACAACACTACACTATAGTTGATATTGGATTTTATTATTTCCATATATTCTGTTTTCAAACGTTTGCTACATTGATTAATAAATATTTTGTTGCAAAGTCATTTGTTCTGAAAGTTTTTACTAAATATTAAAAGACAAACATTAACAAAGCGAAAGACTTGTCTTGGACCATTCCACTCACATAAATGTTCAAACAACAGCAACAACAACAACGGTAAAATAAGCACAGATACCGTAATAAACTAAGATCGTTCCGGATCTCGCAACAGAGTGATCAAAAAAGCTAGCTCAAATTGTTGCTTTTTATAGGCATACAGGAAATGAAGCAATATAAAATTGAGAAAACATACCTTTAAAAACATCCACAAGCTTTTCAAGGCCTTGATGGACGAGCCAATCTGCTACAAAACCCTTGTCTTTGCCGAGAAATTCTTCCATGTTTACGAATTTCCGCGGAAACCACGTGCGAGTCAAATGCCCGGGGGTCGCTTGGGGGAAGGCAAATGCCGCACCCCCGGGCCGCGGGGACTGACAACATGAGCGAATGCCCCGGGACTGCCCGCGGGGAGGAGGAGTGGGGGGGGGGGGGGGGGGTGGGGGGAGTAGCACTGCTGGAATTGACTAATGAGGGCGGTAAGAACTGAAAAAGCACAGTAAACATGATTAATGCTCGTGTAAATTTGTCGTTTAACAGTAGCCTAGCAGCCGGGCTGGGAGCGATTAGAAGCGGCAGTATTGGTGGACTCTCTTGCCATGTGCCATGCTGTTGCACCAAACGCTACACATAAATTTTATCGTGATGCGTGACTCCATTTGCGATCACTGTTATATTTGACTTGGATATAAATAAATTATACCAGAGTTTTTCAAGACCCCCTCCGAGTTTTTTGTTATTTTGTTCATTATTTGTTTTGCTAAATTATGTATTGAGTGATCTTTCATATTGTGTAGTTATTTTAGGCTGTTTGAGATCGGTGGTTGAAAAAAAAAATCGTAATTAATTGTATATTCATGGAAGAACAAAATTCTTGGGATTCACCAAGGAAAGAAGAGAACATGAAGTATAGATAGAATGTCAGTGGAACTTTAAACCCCGCCCCCCCCCCCCCCCCCCCCCCCCCCCCCAAAAAAAAAAGTAGGTATTCTATGGTCATTTGAGACATAGCTTTCCCACGTTAGTTCATTAGTGTGCTCATGTTTTCATTCCTCAGAGAGTTACATTCCAAATATCAACTTTCTTACCGTATAAACATACCACCAACCAGTTATTTTTCGACCGTTTTCCCACTAACCCACCCAGCACCCCTACAGCTTTTAACCCTACGATCGAGCAAGCCGTGACGGGGGGAGGATTAAAAAGGACCCATACTTGCCCCTTTCCACCCAGGTCAAGCTTCCCCACCCTCTAATTCATTTGCGGTGTTAATGGCTACTAATGCTGGCGATATATTGCGTTAGTGGGGGCATAGTTTTGTGCTCTGCTTCCCTTTAACCCAACATTTCCACTAAGGATTAATTATTGATGACTTTTATCCGTACTGGTTTAGGAGAGTACTCCAGGAGCCGTTCACATGGTGTATATCTTAACAAAGAAGGACTCCCCCCTTGTGTTATTCAGTGGATCAAAGGTCAAAGAGCAACTCAATTTCGAGGTAATACATCTCTACAAGGTCCTCCCTCATGATAGAATTTACTGGCCGTAATCATTGGTCAGGACAAGGGAACTGGGTGGTTGTAGAGAGGTGGCCGTTAGTCCATGTTGGTGGAGGTTGCACTCTATACACATTCCAGTTCCTCTGCATAAGACACAGTTTGATTAAGCTTCCGTAAATTCATCATCATTTTGCTTCGTCCTCATTCCCTATGAGCAAGGGAACATCGTGCAAGCTCAGGGACCCATCCACACTAATCAGTAGAATGCTCGTTTTCCCGGCATACGGTTTGGCCTTTCATCCACACTAAAAACGATGGAAAACGGATTATAAACGGAAACTTCTGACTTTAAGATTGCGTGACCTCGTTCTTCTCGGCATATTATAACGTAAACAAATGGAATGGTGGGTCGTTATCTCTCGCACCATTCCGTAGTACTTCTCTTCACATCAGAGGATGTTTTGCGTGGTGTTGTTTTAAACTCTTGACGAGTCGTGCCAAAACTTTCGTGTCTTTGGTAGATGACGCAAATCAGATTTTTTTTAATTCTTAAAGCGGCGATGGATAGTTGTGGCTTCGTTTGTGCATCCGATGTGAGAGAAACTCGGAGACAGCTCGTGTTTAAAAACAAACGTTTTCAAGGTGCGGCGTGTAGAATGCCCGGTCCAGGGATAGAATCGGTTACAACTCCACCTACTGCAGCGTGGAATTATTTTCCACAAACATGTCAAACAGTCTATCAAGTTATTTATGTGGTCTATTTAGTCTCGGTATAAAAACAAGGCCACTTAATTACTGATTTAAGAATGTTCGATATTAAGTGTTTTATGAAATGTACTTTTTTTTAAATAAGTTCTTGTATTTGGTAGCACTTTTCACCGTTGCACTGAAGACAATCGAATTCGTCTGTGGCAGGAATTACGACAGCGGAAAACATTACGTGGGCAAAAATCCCACATTGCTTTTTAGCAGTTTTAGTGATCATGGTTCAGATTTATTGACAGCTCACAATGGAAGTAGTATTTCGATGGTCATTTTATAAACCTAACTTGTATACGGAGGATTATTTTCGTGATTGCTGAAAAATCTCAATATTTTTACGAAGACGAGGCGTTCGTTTGCTTCACGGGCATCTATAGATCGTTTCACTCTTTCGGCCCAAACATTTGTTTTGTGTGACAAGTTTTCAACAAGGTAAGCTTATATTTAGTTTATGAATCAAATGAAGATTTAATCAGCCGCGACCTTATCTATTTTGATTGCTGTTGATATTCCACAACCTCCGAGTGCTCTGACTGAGTGCAGACTCGTTTAAAATGTTGCTTCACGTTTTTCAGAAGTTCACGTAAATCTCGATGCGATATCTGATCACAGTAAACACGAACCAAGAACAAATTTATGTTGCCAGGTTTCTCACTGGCTGTTTTTCTCCGATTTGTAGGAATGTTATCTTGATGTTTCGAGGTTCCAGTTTAGGAGGATCACGTTAGCATGTTGTTCAACAAAACGATACTTGGACCGCGACATTTTTATGTTCTGCTGATAAAATTCTCACGAGTATTCATTCTCAGACGTATCGTCTATTCAAACAAAGAAGACACTACTAATAAGACGTATTTACACATGACATCTGTTGGTTTCCCACGTTGGTTTCCGACCAGAACTTGGATAGTTGGTGTGTTTCCTGTGGGGGTGGGCTGGGTACATTCCTGGTCTTGGTGAGATTACTCATTAATTTGAACACGTGACATGCGTCTTGTTTGACACGTGCAGTGACAGTCCAGAAGTGAAGTTTATCATCGCGCCAGTTAGCGTGGTTAGTCTCCCACGCAGCTGTTATTTGTCTCGTCACGCAACGCTCCTCCCCACTAACAGTCAGTTGGGTCAACTTTTGCTGGGTATGTGCCGCTGGCCTCTCAGAGCCCCTACCCCATTATAGTCTATTCTGTGGCCAATTATAGACCCCATCTTAGTCACTTTTGAGTAAATGTAAATTTCGCAATCCCAACTTAGTCACTTTCTGTTTAGCAATCAACCTTGAGTTTGGAACCCTTTCAGTCTACAGTAGGTCATCCTCAAATGAATTGACACATTTATTAAATGTAGAAGACTTTACTCTTCACCTACAAACCTTCTGGTACATTTGTTTACCGAAATTATTTACAAGCGTTCCGTCATAAATAGGTGAAGTGCTAGATTCTTCTGTAACTGGAACATTGTAATTCATGCTCCCAATTGGTAATACTGATTTATCTCAGTACTTATCAACAGTATTTTCAAAACAGCAAGACTCGAGGAACATGTTTTAAAGACGTAATCAAATTGTACGCGAAAATTCTACTGTTTCATCATTTTAAAAAGCACGAAATCTGGTACGAAGAAAGCTAAACAACTCCTTAGTTGTGTTTTAAAAAACCTCCAACTAAACCTAAGTGAGCTGTATCCACCTACGGAGGTCTCAATGGAGAGTTTCAATGGCGTT
This sequence comes from Dendrophyllia cribrosa, assembly GCA_024195265.1. Lineage (NCBI taxonomy): Eukaryota > Metazoa > Cnidaria > Anthozoa > Scleractinia > Dendrophylliidae > Dendrophyllia > Dendrophyllia cribrosa. Next base: position 37,601,254 of record JAJLRJ010000002.1, on the reverse strand, counting down.
AACCGTAAAACGTTAGCTAGCCAAATTTTAGTCGTTAGGCGTAGCAACTGAAATATTTAAAGCCTTAGAAGTTGGTCGCTGGCGTATTGGGGGCAGAATAAATGTTCCTGTAAATCTCACATTAAAAGCAAGCAAGTCCCAAGCGAAAGGGATCAAGCGGTCACTACAGCAAAAAGATATTCAAGTTGTACTAACTTCGATGGACGACAACGCAGAGGAATAGAAAACGTGTTGGACTTTGTCCTGGATTATTGTGCAACTCAGTTAATGTTTAGTTGTGATTGAATTGTAATGCGAGCCGATTGTTAAATATTAAAACAACAATTATTAAGTACGGTAACAATGTTTTTACCGCGAATCTTCCCATTTTTTGTAATCCCTGCTAAACTAAAACTACCCAAAAAAATACTTGCCAGAATTTTCGTACCCCAAAAAATCCGGACAATTATGCGACCCCATTCTAGTAACTCTACTGAAAATGCAATCCCATTATAGTCAACCAGTCGTGAAAATGCGACCCCATCCAGCGGCACATCCCCATTAGCCCATTACTAGGAAGTACCCCCCCCGGGAGTTACAGCTGTAGTTGCAATGCCATTTTCGGAACTTGCTCGCGCCAAATTCTTTAAGCGTAACTTGTCCAATCATAGCATGCGTTTTATCGTTGACTCAGTTGGATGTTTTCGCGAAGTTGTTATAAAAGGTGACACGTGATTTAATGCGAGCGAAAGTCTGCGGTTAGCACCCGGGGGTTAGCATAACTTGCGAGATAGTGTTTCTTCATCACGGCTAAAAGAATCTAAGGCTGCGTTTTTTTGGGAAAATCCGAATCCGGATTCTTGAATCCAAAAACGGATTTTGCGTTTTTTTACTAAAATCCAAAAACGGATCATGAATCCATTGAACCCATACTTCGGTGAGATTTTTCAGATCAAATCTTAATCCGGATTTTTAGATTCGTGATCTGAGCGTTTTTTTGGGAATGGATTCGAAAAAAGTACATCTGACAAGCGGTCTTTCGTGTAAATTTAGTCGTTCCGTTCGCTGTTTTGTTTCTTTCACGATTTCCTATCATGGGCAATTTAGGTAAAAACTTATTGCTTATATTTTGAAAACTATTTGTCGAGCAGATTGATAAACACAAGCGAGTCAAAATAGGTTCATTTGCATACCAACGGTTTTTTTACGTTAAATGATCCGTTTTAGGATTTTTCGTTGTTTTGGTCAAGAAAAATCCATATGATCCGAGATCACAAATCCAATTTCGGATTCTCCCAAAAAAACGCAGCCTAAGATCCAAGTCTTATGCGATAGTCACGGTCTATATTAGAATAGTGACATCTTGTGCAATTGTTTTTAGCTCCTCATAGTTTATTCTGCGTTTAATTTGACGCGTTTCTCGGAGCTAGGCAGTACCTCCATTGTCATTGCATCCGGTTTGAAATATTTGAATCTCCAGCATGGTAGTCTCCTACGCAGGGGGAGGAGCGTTGCGTGACGAGCCCTCATAACGGCTGCGTAGGAGACTACCAGCATGGTAGCTGTTTTGTAATTCTTATGGATGCAGGTGGTTTCTTTTGTCAATGAAAGCGATGGACACGTAAAGCACCTAGAGCTATCTTCGACGACTTTTTTTTTTGGAGTTTCATCTGCCATAACACCAAGGAAAATTCGGTACTAAGCTAGGATGTCTGGCACACGTAAACCGGAAACCACCGGCTTTTTTTTTTGCGCGAAAACTTTCATTTTCATTTTGCTGATACATGATTGGTTCGCTGAATTTGTCGCAATCACAATAGGCAAATAATGTGGTCCGGTAAGTAGTCCACGGCTCACTGGAAGAGCATTTTTTAATGAAAGTGATCCCGTGTTTTTAAATAAAGATGATGATGATGATGATGATGGTTTCAGCAGCCGTTTATAGTGGGAAGGAGCGTTGCGTGACGAGACAAATAACGGCTGCGTGGGAGACTCGAGGATAGATTAATATAACAACATGGCTGAAATAATAACAAATAAGTAACATCAGCAACGAAAACCTAAATAATTGTTTCTTTTGAGTTGCATGTATACAGGGGTATTCGGTATTCGGGGACGCCCCTTATTAGCGGACAGTAACCAAAGTCCGAAGCTTTTCTCAGTCACATGTTTACTGTGAAGAAAACCTATATTAAACGGACACTTATAGACTCAAGCCCAAGAAAACAAAAATCATATTTCTCTGCTCTATTGGACCTGAATGAGAACGCGTGCTGATCGAATTTAGGAAGAAAAAGATGCCAGCAGTCACCAACCTCGTCCCCAGCCTTCTCCGTTTTCAAAATGGCAGGCCACCATTTTGAAAACGGAGGAGGCTGGGGACGAGGTTGGGCAGTAACAGTGCAAGACAGTGTTATCCCTACAGAGTGCAGAGTTACCACTGATACGACAACTGAGGATCACTAGTTATCACAGTTAATGTCTTGGCCCAAACAATGAAGCTGCAAATATGATGAAATTAATGTAGGACAACCTCCTCAATAAGCTTGAGCTGCAGTGAAGTTCAAAATTGTCTCATTGTGTTTTCTTATCTAAAACTTGTTTGATCGTCAAATTTCCGGAATATAATGTTTACGCATAAACATTTGGTCTGTTTCGTTCATTAAACTAAATGAACAGAAACGTACTGTTCTTTAGAATGATATTTGACTTATTTGTGACGTATTCTACAAGGACCTGTTTTACCTTAAGCCGACTGACCCTGTATTAAGAGGACACTAGAGCATTCCCTGAGGGAGACTGAAGTGAATAGGTTCTTTGTTGAAAAATAACTAAAACTAAAATACTAATCCCCAAACACAATGAGCTGGTGAAAATTTAATAATTTAATACTAGAAGTAATCGCAGATTAAAGTGCGTCTCCTTAGGTACCTCGTTGTGACATGGCATTCGCGTTTCAGACATGTTTCTGGTTCTTTCTTAATTTAGGGCCGGCTTGTAGTTGTGGAACGTTGTACGTTGTCGAACGAGCTGTCAGAGCACGAGGCAGCAAAAAAAGTGCGCACACAGGTCAAAACACGCGCTAAGCATGCGGGATACTATTGTGACGTTTCAAGATGGCGCAGATTTGGTGCCGACACTTTTCTCGATTCGTTCCGCCTAGACGACGCGCTAAGCATGCTGGATACTATTGTGACGCTTCAAGATGGTGCAGATTTGGTACCGACACTTTTCTCGATTCGTTCCGCCTAGCCGACAAGATTAGGAAGCGTCTCCTTCGTCGACGCAATAATTTAACTAATGTTTCACAATATTGATTTAAAATTAGGCCCCTGTGGCCACTCGTTTTCTTCTGGCATCAGCCCGGAAAGTGTTTTCTTTTATACACAGTCAGGAAGGAAATGGATGCAGGGTGTTACACAAAGAAGCAAGGTTTTTTCATTGTTTATCAAGTTTATGGACCGAGCCATAGCCGTTATCGTAGAAGAGTTCTCGAACTTTGCTGTCGTGATTTGATATCGACTTGTGTTTCTGTGATGAGCTCATCTCCAGTCTTTTCACCTGCGCAGATACTACTCCGTGTTGTTGCCCAAATGTTTGAATTTTTGTAAGTACAGTTCTAAAATGGACCGTTTTCCTTAGTTATGTCATGGGGATTTTAAGGTGGTCAGACACGAGGGGTCATGTAGCAGGAACATGTCGCAGCGACATGTAGCAGCGACAAACATTTGTGTAGTACACATTGAAGGACATGTAGCGGGGACATGTAGCAGGGAAAAAATCATAGCGCTTGCACACCACATGAAAATGTCGCGGGGACATGTCTCAGGGACATGTTGCAGCGACACGTCCTCTCGTGTGAACTGATACTATCATAATTGTGCAACACCAATTTTGGGGACATTTTGTCCCCGCGACATGTCTCACGAAGTTCAACTTGTTGAACTTCACGGGGACAAAATGTCCCCAAAATTGGTGTTGCACAATTATGATAGTATCAGTTCACACGAGAGGACGTGTCGCTGCAACATGTCCCTGAGACAAGTCCCCGCGACATTTTCATGTGGTGTGCAAGCGCTATGATTTTTTCCCTGCTACATGTCCCCGCTACATGTCCCTCAGTGTGTACTACACAAACTTTTGTCGCTGCTACATGTCGCTGCGACATGTCCCTGCTACATGACCTCTCGTGTCTGACGACCTTCAATGTGTTTGGGTCAAAACTGCCCCAAATTAAAACTAAGAACCCTTGTCATACACGAAACTCTTATAGAACATCAAGAGGAAGATGTATGAATTTTCGAAGAGAGAATCAACCATAATCAATCTACGTATGTGCGGCAGAAATGGGTATTGTTTTCGAGCCAGTTCATTTGACAGGGTATCGATTTGTGCTAATTGTTACGAGGTCTGAAATGGGTAAGTGTTTCAAGAAGCGGGCCGCATAGTCTACCAAGGAGTACTCCTCCCCTCCTCCGGTATTCCGGGCAAAGTAACAAGACCGACCGATAGACTGATTGTTGAAAGCAAGGGCCACTGGATAAAAGTTACTATCTTTTTTTATAAGAACCTCTAATATTTCAGCTTTTAAGGCTGAGCCGGAAAAGGTTCTCTTAACTGAAAATCTTTGGGCAGATTGGGACTGGGAACTTGTTTGTTAAGAATCCGCCGTACATGTTTGTGCCTCAGCAGGCATGTGAAAATACTTTATATAAATTAACAGATAAATCTCACTCAACCCAGTTGTTGATTTGTAACAGCTGGACTACCCAACAATAACCCTGCTAAAGGCAAGCAAATCAAATTGTTCTTGCGAGTGCAACCGTGACCGATAGAAGGTTGTATTCGGAAATTATAGCACTTTTGATTTATTACCCGCTCCAAATTTAAACATAAAAAAAATATTCATTCATTGAATTATAAGGTTACAAAAAATATATGAGAATTTCTGAAACGCTGTAGCTTAGACCGTCATTTACATGAATTTACTAAACGTCGACTTTTGTTTGTTTTGGTTTGTACAGTGTTTCATTAGTGTAAAACATTTTTGACCGTCCGTACTTTTTGGCGACTTCAAGACATTCCACAGCTGTTTCCAAGTCGTTTCGTTTAATTTTTAAGAGCACTGTGTATGTAAGCAAGTGGATAAAAATTAGCGTGACCTAGCGAGTTCAACACACTTATATATTTACTACCTTTTGCGCTTAATATCAACTTAATTAAATTTTCAAGTAAATTGCGAGTTCTAATTGTTCAATTAATTTTCATATCAATGCGAGCGTCCCTGTTGTCATGTCAAGTGCTTTATTCAATGTGAAACAACCGAGGTCAACGTGAACAATATTTTTCAATTAAGGAATACTTTACGGAAGAACCACGCTATTCTTTTGTTTATTAAGTACATGTTGAACCACATTGGAAGTGTATTTTAGACCGTATTTGTAATATCACTTCATTCCATGTGCTTAATGCAGCAGAAATGGTTTGTAAAGTATGCGCCCTTGGCCCAGGGCAGCCCACTTCACGAATCAATTTTTTACTGTTGATTACTATTGGTTTATTTGAACTTTGTGATTGTCAAACGCACATCAACCATGACAAATAAACGAAACATTTAGTTTTGTCGTAGTTGTGTTCCTTGTCAAGTAAATTGTTTCCTGAGCCTCTTTGGTTTCAGTAAGTTTGTCAGCACACTTTGGTATGCAGGTGAAGTCTACAGATTTATAAAACAGACCGTAAAAAGAACTGCCCAGTCGTTTGACGTAGGTTGTGAGTTGATAATTTTGTCGCTGCAGCTGGTCTCTGCCCTTTGCTATGTTTTTTTATGTATGCTCAACAGAAACTCACAATAGCAGAAATAATTTTGCTCTAAATTAAGAGTTAAAGATTGCACCACTCTGCGAATCTATTGTCCACGCGCGGCTGGTGTGCTGCGCGAATTGCATTGAACTATTGAACTTTCAGTCTATTATTGGTTAAGATAGCGAGTACAGTCTTAACTTAGCCCACAGTAGCTATATTAATTCATGTGAACTGTATTTACAACAGCAGTATTGCCTTTCAGTTCAAACTGGTAACGACAGTGGAGGAGCTTAAGTCGTACATCGACCGCTCACAGCTGACGCCTGAGTTTGGCGGAGTCTTCCATTATGATCACGACGAGTGGATCAGATTTAGAATAGTAAGTCACTTCTTTTACCATAAACATCCTCTTGAAAGCGTTATAATTCCACTAAGAGCGTTTTACTCGATTTTATTGCTATGATAGCTACTGGGGTATATACAACAGCTATCCAGCTCTTCACACAAGTCCTGTACGTGTTGTCGCATTGCGAAAAATTCGATCTCAAAGGCAAGGACCTTGTTTGATTTCGAAAACAAGCTAAGTTTTCGAAAACACAGCTAAAATTTGCTATCTAGAGAGGTAACTTTAGCAACATTTGAAAGTTATTTTGAACGTATTGTTATGACAATCCAATATGAATAGCAGCAATTATACTGTTCGTTATTCCGTTGCCAGGAAAAGGCCGTTAAAGGAAACAAAACCACAAAAAAGGAAACATTTGACGCACAGAAATGCCTGCGCCGAAAATTTAGCGCAAGTCTTTCCAATTTGATGTGATGATAACTGTGTGCACGTACAGTTTTCATTTCTTTCGTGTTGATTTCAGACGTCCAACATTATCAGAACTGATGCTAATGTTTGCACTTCATATTGAAACTTCTTGAGGAATAAGGATTTGTGTGTTTAAATGTGCTGTGAGCATGTGAACTCATACTGTTACCATAATGTTTTCTTTTCACCAAAATTACAACTCTGTGGAAAAGGGAAATTAATAACATGATAAAAAATGTCCTTTATTAATTACCTCCGCTAAATCGAGGTAATTAAATAATTATAGTTTCCTTGGCTCACATTAAAACTATCTTAAGTTATGAATGTTACTTGAAATGCAATATTTGATGGAGTTTTATTATGCTAATGATGTTCTAGAACTGCCGGTTCTCATGCGTAATATGCTCTAATAATAACTCTACCCTCGGTATATTGCATTCAGCAGTATACCGTGTGTAGTGTCACTGTATATCGACACACAATATGACGGTGTCACTGTATTTTGTATTCCTTGCGTTATCTCAAGCGTGTATGTAGATGTCTGTGTACAATGTTCTTGAATGAAATGAACAATATGGTAGAAACAAATCACTTCGTTTTCTTTCTTTAATGGCGTTCCTGTCCTTACCTGTTTAGTTATGGCAAATTCAAATTGTTACTAATATCCGGATGAGGCATAATAAACCATTAAGTTGTTAAGTTGTGTCTGCTGCTTTTTCTCTCCTCCTTTTCCCAAAGTAGGCTGTACCCCCTGTCCAGCAATGCCCTTTGTCTCAAGACCAAATATTCAGATTGTTTGCTTCGCTGGTTTTCTACTTTTGAGATTATAATATTATTAAAATCCGTATCAAAGTCAGTAGACGGACAACTTTGTCACATGCAGCGTCATGTTTTCTTTCACTGCTTTTTGACCCTGCTGGCTGTTATACAATGATGAGAAATAAAATAAGAAATTAAGGAAATTTAACTTTTCGCTTTCTTTGATATCGGTTGTTCCATTGCGGTCTTGTTTATGATTGTAGAAAACTTAATCCTTCTTAAGCTTTCAAAGAAATGTCGTCAACAACTGCCTACAGTTAGAAACGGTTTTCTAACTAATTTTCTAACTAATTTGGCACGATTGTAAATGCTAAACGCGTCGTAAAAGTAATCTGCTAATGACTTTTGTTTTATACGCGGTAGTTGACTTTTCCTTTGGTCAATTAAAAGAATACCGCAACTTAATTGAAGTCTTATTAAGGACTTGAATCGCCATTTTTTAAAAGCTATTTCTTTGTTCTAGCAGTATAGCTTTATACCGTAAACCGCAGCAGTAGTGTTTTGCTGTATTCCAAGAGCCGGTTTCCTCTCACCCTGACCAAAATTATTAATATAACCTCATGTGCGTATCAACATCACTTCCTATAGCCTCTGCCGGCTAAGCGGTTAGTAGTGCCGATTCAAAAGAGGTCAGAATACTAGTAAAGCTCTCCTGGAGTGGGCTCAAGGGGCCGCTTAATAGAGCTGACCGCAAAGGGGAGGTGCTTTGAGTATAATTGCATAATAATGATAGTTGTTGTTTTGTTTCAGAAACTAGAGCCGTTCATGACTGGATGCAGAAGCGCCGCTAAACTTGCCATGGGCGTTATGCAGCAGTTTGCCAGCAGCAAACTCGGGGATACCATCCAAGAATGTAAAAATCTTCTGGAGCAACATCATCAGAAAGTCAAGGACGTGTTCGAGGACAGTAGATTATCAGCGTTACAAGTTGAAGGGGAGCAAATACTGATTAGATTACAAGAGGATCAGACGGCGTTACCTTCAGTGCCCGACTACGCAGAAACTGTGAATTGCGTGACAAAACTGTACCATCAAATGAATGAAGTCTTTTGTAAGTTGGAGATGCTCACGGAAAACAGAACCAGGAAGTTAGGACAGTGTCTCGCATTGAAAGAGTTCGAAAAAGAAATGGATGAGGTAAATCCAAGGAATACATCCATGTTGACATACACTATCTAAAAATCCTGTGAGTTAACACTGGTTTTTACATCAAATTCTAGTATTTTGAATCCTTATTTGTCACGAGCAGAAAAATACTAGAATTTGAAGAAAACACAACTGTTTACTCTCCAATGCGACCGTAGCTATTCTCTCTAAAATATGTTTCCATCCAAAATATTTTGTCACATTTTGTTACTTTGTTTCCGACTGTTGTTAGCCAATCACTAAACCGCACGAGCTCTTCCGAGTTATCCCGAGCGCAGCCGAAGAGTTTCCCACTGTTCTTAACCAATCAAAATACTGCACGAGTGCAGCGACACTGTCACGTCATCTTGATATAATTTTTACCTCCATTTTTACGAATATTACGAACTTATTCAATTATTTTTTATGGAATTTAGATCGAAAAGGACGTTCTTCCCAGTACATCATAGAAAGCTAAAAGTTAAGGGTAGCGAATGACGGTCATATGTCCTAAAACGATGTTTGAAGTTGTGTTTGCTTTTGTTGAGTTGTACAGTATCCAATATTTGCAATATCACAAAGCACAATTGATTGGGCTTTATTGTGTTGGATATCTAACTTTGCCGATAATCTGTTCGTACTGCGGTGAATTCTTGTAGTGGGATGCCGTTGTTTCTTGTTTCAAATGATGACTGCTCAGGGGATTTCTTTGCTTTGGTTATTGAACGGTTGAGCAACAGGTTGCGAAACACAACCGAAAAGAAAGCTGCAGCCACGACAACCATGCACAATTTTGTTTTTGTTTTACGTGCTATGGCTGAATAACTTATCGGAAACTTTCCTATCGGTCACAAACACACATGAAAATCTGTTGTGATATGACAACGGTCAATATCAAAAACACTAAACAAACCATGTTACAAAGTTTGCCGGGTTTCATAATCATAACCTTTTATGGTCGTTCGAGTGAGCCTTAGCCATTCAGTCATTTGAAAAAAAGAGTAATTCAAAAAATAAATATCACAATGTCATGCAATGTGTAAATGTACCCGTTGAGTCAAACGTTTTGCCTAAGCAGTTAATAGTAAAATTTGACATCTTATCTGCAGGTGATGAATTGGATATCCACGAAAGGAGAGCCGTTCTTAGACAAACACGCTGAGGTTGGAGACTCCATTGGGCACGTAAAAACACTGCAAGAGGACTTTGTCAACTTTGAAAACAAGGCCAAGGTACTAATTAGAGGCGTTTATGATATAAATAATAATGACGTTTTTATTCACGTACAGCTTGTGGGGTCGACACAAGCATTTTACAGCGAAGATAAGCGATAGGACCATTTTTATGTCTTCATGACTTTAATGGCCTTCTGACATTAACAATTTAAGTACTGTACTTTAATCGCTTGTTTTTGTTTTAAAAGTCAGTGTCACCAAGTGGTTCTTATGTTAGGACCACTGTCACCTGATCCGCATGGTTTTATGGAGCCCCAAAACATTCCTAATTAAAGAAACCCTCAACAATTAAGGTGGCTTGATTTGTAGAGCCGTATTCAACACGAACCCAAAGGGAAGTGAGGATAGCTAATGCGGATGGATTAACAAAACGATGGTGGCAAATGATGAAGTGTGTCCCTTCTTGAGAAAAAGGAACACGCTTGGAGAAAAAGGGCAGGCTTTAAGTTAACTCCGTTCAGTTTCCCCATGAATTTACTTGTGTAACAACTGTCAGCGCGATGATGATAGAGACGACCGTCGACTGGAGGACGTTGATAATGTGGGTAGTATTTTTGAGTACCTCTTTTAACAAGAAAACAATATATTCTGTTGTATGTAGTGCTACTGTGATCGAGTGGAAAATCTCCTTGAGGAAGGAAGAAGTATGTTTCAAGGAGGCCATTACGAAGGAATTGGAATCAAAGAGAGAAAAAGAGTTTTAGAGGAGATTTACAAGAAGTTTTGTAAAAAACTCGATCATAGACGGCAGCAGCTTAATTCTTGTATGGAGTTTTATCAGCTTGCTGAGCAGGTAATTATGAGTAAACAATGTTTTTAATCACTTGTAAAACACAATTTCAAAAAAGGTTGGAGGAGAAAAAATGCTAAGCGTATAGTTTGTGTCTGCTGTTAACCGACGCCGCAATGTTCAGTTTCATGACTTGGTTGTATAAAGCAACTTAACATTTAGTGGGAGTTCCTGAAATCGATCCCTACGTTCCGAAGTATCTTCTGGAGCTCTTTTAGTGTAAATCGTATAATATAATATAATTGTAATTAATATACTTAATTTACTCGTTAATCCCGCCTTCGGCCGAGTTATCAATGACAGCGCGCAATAACTGAAAATCCTTCGGAACCATGGAATGGTTGTTGCAGAAACTCCTACTTAATCTTAAGTTGCTTTATGCAACCGCCTCAGAATAGTATCGAAAATTAAAAGATATCACTTCTTGTCCTCGTTCCTTGTTACCTGTATTTTACTGTCAGCATAAAAGTGGACGTGTGAAGGATTGTTTTGTCCTCGTTAAACTGATTTGCTGGGCGAAGGTCATGCTTCTCACTGCAGCTCATGAAACTGAAAGTGACGGTTATTTCATTCACGTTACGAGCCCAAGTTGATTTCACTAGCTCGTTGGTTGCATTGGTAGGGACGTAGCCACAACAAAATCCAGCTGTTTTCAACACTCAGGAGATTAGCACAAGGGTAGGAGAGGTCTTGATAACGTGTGGAAATTTACAGGGAAAGTGTTATTGTAAGTTTATTGGTTCACCGCAGTAGTCATTGCGCAGCGTGCGAGCAGCAACATAAAAGAGAATACAGTATAAAGTTAGAAAAATTCTCTATTTTTACTCATAATTCCTTACTTTGGCTTCCCATTTTTTACCAGAATTCCATGCGCAAGAACAACAGCTTGTGCAGTAAGAATCACAGTGACAGCTGTGTTGTGCAAACAAAAGATAGAGGTTCTGAGTTCTTTCGACACGAAAAACGAGGACATTCTTTTTGTTAATCAAAGTGTTTTTTTGCAACGGACGTTTTATTTTTCAATTCTGTCGGCAGAAATATCGAGAACTTCGTATTGCGAGAATCTAAAAGCCTCTTGGCAGCCGTGCTATGTAAACTAATTTATGAGTTTTGGCACGAAATATAAAGAATATTCTTCTTCCAATTAAACACTTCGTTATGCGAATCAGGTCCATGTTATTTTTATGAACTCTGTCGGTATGAAATATCAAGGACATTCTTTTTTAAACACTTTCGTTACCTGAATAAAAGCGCTTTGGTCACGGTCGTCTCGGTGTTTGTCAATATCCATGGGTAATATATTCTTTTCATCCCGCACATGTCACAGCACTTTTTGGTCACAGATTGTTATAAATTAGAAGGAATGCCAAAAGTTTTGTCCCGCCATTACGCGCGGGAATTAAGCGATGAATGTTTTTTCTCATTAAATGGTGACTAGTCAGTCTACAGTAAAAACACATGTTCAAAAATCATAAAAAGTTCTTTAATTCACATTTCTAAACTCAGGAACTTATGATCAGGTTACCCGTCACTCTTGACGCAAGGTCAACAAAAGATTACAACTTACAAATTTGAGTTTAAATCTTTTATCTATCCGCCATGGATAACGAACTCAAGTCATAAACTTTCCTTCACATCTGATTGACTAACAATCGAAAAATGGCTTCCTGCCAGACTCCGTGATGCTAGCCGAAAGAATGGCGGGCACGCAAATATCCTATTTTCCGCAGCATTCACTATCTATTAGATACACTAGTTCAGGATAGCACGCGGCATTCTTCTTTATGGTGTTGTTTACTGTGCTTGTGCATCAACTGAAAGGTATGTTGTATATCCGACAGGCGTCTGGATGGTCTATGGCCACCCTGAAACAGATGGCGATGATGAATATGGAGGAGATTCTTCACTTGGAAGGCGTGACTGCGCTGACTCGCGGCTTGGAAAAATACCTGCAGGAGACTCCGGTGTGGAGCGAGAGCAGACTTAACAGAATATCCGAGCTGGCTACAAACCTGGGGAGTGCTAAAGTAGTGAAGGAAGCCGAGAATATACTGACACACTACAAGGAGATATTAGATATGTTACACAAGAGACAGGAAACACTTCACAGAGCCCAGGAAAGGCTTTCGGTCAGTATCATATCACCTGTGAATATGATTGTGTTTTCGATTTGCTTCTTGTTATTAATGTGCGCTCATGATTCAGTTTGATGTTTGACGTTTGTTTCAGTGACCCAGCTTGCAGAATGTTATTCACGCTTTAGAAAATTCAATGTATGAAATATTTCGACGACTTAATTTTACGATTGTTAACGGGTTATGCAAACATTTAAGACTGTTAAATCAAATCACAAATTCATGTGGTGAAACATTTCTTCAATGAGGTGGTTATCCACATACTGCAGCTGATAATGTTTATGATTATTTTATCGTCAAACCGGAAATTTGTGTTCGAGAGAAAGACACTATTCGTATATTAGAGATAAAGTAGTAGTAAAAGTTTAGTTCCTGAGCTTTTAGCCGTTGTTGGTTGAACAATTTTCCCCTGTGCTTCTGATGTATTTAGAGCCAAACCCCAAGTGAAGCAAGCAGTACCACCACTGGCGGTAGTGATGAGTCCACCACGTCCAGTCATGGTCGAGAGGAGGATGAGGACGAGGACGAGGACGAGGACGAAGACGATAGGGATTTGCTGGGTGAAAGCGAGGACGAGATTGACAAACCTATCACACACGTGGAGCCACCTCCACGGCGAAAACATTCAGTACCTATCACACCCCCGCCCTTGTATTCATGGAAGGAGGTAGGCCGATTGACAGTCAGAAATGAATACTTTTATATTAAAAATAATGATAACTGTGTGGTGTTGTTTATGATGATGGATTCCAAACGAACACGGGCGCCTTTTTTTTTTACCCTGCTTCATCTTTCGTGGTTGACATTGTCAAACTTAAGAAAGAGCGTAGTTCGGCACTTAATTATGGGAAACAGAAGCTGAAATGTTGATGTTGATTTTCTCCACCCAACTGCTGTGACCGGAAAACTACCGTTTAATGAGTGGACACATGAACGCGGTCCAAATGTTTTCACGCTCATTATTTATTTAATGTTTTTCAGACTGAGATACCAGTTATCGAGGAGGTTCCTGTTCTTAATCCACGAGTAGAAGAGTAAGTCATCTCATCTTTTCTCTCTTTTCAATCAATCAATCAATCAATCAATCAATCAATCAATCAATCAATCAATCAATCAATCAATCAATCAATCAATCAATCAAAATCACTCACTCAATCAATCAATCAATCAACATCAATCAATCAATCAATCAATCAATCAAATCAATCAATTGATTGATCGATCAATTGTTTGTACCGCGCAGTTTCTATAAAAATACCCAACTGCGCCTACAACTCTAAATAGAATTACAAGCTTAATTAAATACTAAGGTAGTTACAATTAGTTCTAAATGAGACAACCGCACTTGTTGTTAATTTTATCCCATCTCTTGTACTATCCTAGAAGATTGATGTACATATTCCAAGAGATGATTGATACTGAACGAGACTACGTCAAGTCACTTCAGTACATAATGGATGTGAGTATAAGTTTTTGTAACGTTTATTTTTGTTATTTCCCTCTTGTTTGTTTAGCTCTTATGTGTAATCTATCCTCTTTGTTGTTGCCTTGTGCACTGCAGAATTACCTTGTAGAAATGGACAATCCTGTGTTACTGCCATCCCTTAAAGGCAAGAAGAATATTCTGTTTGGGAACATTGAAAGAATTCACGACTTTCACAAACGGTAAGGGTCGATACTTTGCAGTCAATAGGGAGCTTTCGCAGCCACGACGGCGACGGCAGCGAGAACGGTACAAAACAATAGATTTAATGAGCGAAAGCAAAGCCTCTGCACGTGCGTTTTACATTTTGGTACATTTCTTTGCCGTTCCTGCAAAACAACAATGTCAAATTATAGGTTTTGTGGAGAATGTGAACACACGATGGTTAATTTTTTCTTTCTCCATTTGAACTGGAAAGCCATACCTTCATATTCAAATCCTGGACAATCCAGTCACATTACACAAACTAAACAAATTGGAACAACTTCAAAGTAGTTTAAAATAGCGCGAATCCTTTTTTCAATTGACATTTTCCTTGGCGTTGCCGTCGTCGTTGCGTAAGCTCCCTAACAACACAATGACCACGTGACCAATACCTTGTACTGACTCCTCAGAGCATCTTACTTGCGTGACCAATACCTTGTACTGTGACACTCCTCAGAGCATCTTACTTGCGTGACCAATACCTTGTACTGTGACACTTCTCAGAGCATCTTACTTGCGTGACCAATACTTTGTACTGTGACACTTCTCAGAGCATCTTACTTGCGTGACCAATACCTTGTACTGTGACACTTCTCTGGGCATCTTACTTGCGTGTCCAAAACCTTGCACTGTGACACTTCTCAGAGCATCTTACTTGCGTGTCCAATACCTTGTACTGTGACACTTCTCAGAGCATCTCACTTGCGTGTCCAATACCTTGCACTGTGACACTTCTCAGAGCATCTTACTTGCGTGAGCAAAACCTTGTACTGTGACTGTATCGCGCATAACTTTCTATTCCCGTCGATTTTTACGAACTTATAAACTAGCAACTCTTGTATGGTTTTAGTTATTTCTTACAAGAACTAGAAGCATGCCAGGAACGATTCCTCAACATAGGAAGCTGTTTTCTGAAATGGGTAAGCTCTCTCCAGCTATACACTGCATGGTCATTAAAATTAAAATAAGTGTTTGGAATGTTTGTCTTTTTTGTTTTACGTGAATCCTTCTTTCGTGTTCATTGCTGTATTCTTGCGGATATTAGCGACCTTCAGATTGGACTACGAGTACGAGATTGAGTACGAGTACGAGTTTTCAAACCAAATTCGTGTGCCTCATATACTTAATTATCACACCAATCTTATCCCTAACGTTTATTTACATGTTAGTCAGCAACAGGAAGGAGTTACAGTTCGGTGGATACAATTATCTCGAAATTTCAAAGTCGTACTCGTACTCGATTTCGTACTCGTAGTCAAATCTGAAGGTCGCTATTTAACTGATCATGGATACATTTGTACATGATGTTAGGAGCGTCAGTTCTACCTGTATGCTTTGTACAACAAGAACAAGCCTCGATCAGATCAACTGCTCTCAGATCACGGAAATGTCTACTTCAGGGTAAGCAAATGACTGGGTTAGAATGAAGTATTTACTTTAGTTCAATACAACCTCATACTCAGTTAACGGCCAACCAGGCACGCATCATATGCACAAGGTTTAATAGTGTCAGCTCATGGCTTTAATGCTAAGACGCATTGCCCTAAAAAATTGCCAGAAGAGAACGTGTCAGCTTTGTTTCTTTGCATTTGTCTTCCGTGCACTGGAAACCATTTTAAATGTTTTGTTATATGTATTTTCCAGGCGCGTCAAACAGAACTTGGCGACAAGCTTGACCTTGGTAGTTTCCTTATTAAACCAGTGCAGAGGATGGGCAAATACAGTCTTCTGCTGCGAGTGAGTACAAAACTGTTACTTATTAAAAAAAACATGGCAAAACCTTGATGGTCTGTGTTTTAATTCCAGGATATGATCAAGGCTTTGAACGTGGGACATCCCAAAATCGCTGAACTCAAGGTAATTGTCGACTTTCTTTTCACAAGATAAGCTTTAGGTTTAGCTTCTGTCTGTCTGTCTGTCTGTTTGTCTGTCTGTCTGTCTGTCTGTCTGTCTGTCTGTCTGTCTGTCTGTCTTTGCGAGTGGGACATTTAGTATAAATTAACAGGCAGAATTGTTGTTTTTTATTGGCAGGCTGCAGAGGAAATGGTTAAGTACCAACTGAGGCACGGCAATGATCTCTTGGCTTTGGACTCCCTCAGGGGATACGATGTAAGTACGGCTTACTTGTTTCTTTATTCTTTGTTGCAGAAATAGGTTCACTAGGTGCCTTTCTACTTGTTGGCATGTCCTTTTGACAGTGGTTCTTTTGAGGAATATTTCTACTAAGGTGTCATTTGACGTTTCTTGGTGTTGCGGTCTCCAAATGTCGTGAAACAAAAGATTCAAAAGATAATGAACAATACCTTAACACAATAGCTAACAAACAATAAACAATACCACACCTCAACACAATGGCTAAAAAACAATAGACAATAAACAATAAACAATAGACAATACCACACCACAACACAATACCAGCAAATACCCACACCACAACACAACAGTTAACAAACAATTAACAATACCCACGCCACAACACAATAGCTAACAAACAATAAACATGAGTGAGATTTGTGATCCTCGCAGTGTGCTCTCAACTTAAGCAGTTGAAAAAGCAACCTGAAAAAAAAAAATTCAGTCTTGAACGGGATTCGAACCCATGACCTTGCGATACCGGTGCAATGCTCTATCCACTGAGCTATCAAGCCACATGGATAGATGGTCAATTGCGAGTTCGTAACAATACCCACAACACAACACAATAGTTAACAAACAATAAACAATTCCCACAACACAACACAATAGCTGACCAACAATAAACAATACCACACCACAACACAATAGCTAACCAACAATAAACAATACCACACCACAACACAATATCTAACCAACAATAAACAATACCACATCACAACACAATAGCTGACCAACAATAAACAATACCGCAACACAACACAATAGCTAACAAACAATAAACAATACCACAACACAACACAATAGCTGACCAACAATAAACAATACCACACCACAACACAATAGCTAACCAACAATAAACGATACCACACCACAACACAATATCTAACCAACAATAAACAATACCACAACACAACACAATAGCTAACCAGCAATACTTTCCACAACACCAAGAAATACACTGTCATTTTGGCCCTGCCTGCCAAGCGAGACCTGTTCTTATTACAAACTTAAGCGTTAAATTTCACCTTCGTAGATGAACGTGAAGGATCAGGGTAGGCTGTTGCGTCAGGATAATTTTACTGTGTGGAATGGCAAGAAGAGGCACCAGCGCAGAGTGTTTTTATTGGATGATTTGGTCATCTTCAGTAAAGTCAGGAAACAGCCCGGAGGCGTGGACCTCTATTACTACAAGAACTCACTTAAGGTTAGTTAACAAAAAGTTCTGTTAAAAATTCTGTTCACGTAAACTATCGGGAAGCTAACGTGTGCTTCGGTCTAAAAGAGACTCCGGCAACAGTCCCGAGAGTTAACGGGCCCAAAAGTTGGCAGGCGTCTGAGAAACTGAACTAAAAGGCCGTTCATGGCAATTATAATTGCTTTCTTCAACAGAGTACAAGATGCTTTTCAAAACAGGAGAAACGATGTATTATTAGATGAAACGTCAACATGCTCTTCTTTGGGAGTGCATTTTAATGTCAGTTGTATTAACAAGTTTCTACAACCTGTTTAACAGCAAATTGTTGCTGCACTTAATCTCTAAGAAATACATTAAAGAATGTACCGAGGGCCTTTTCACATGCACTGTTTCCTGTTGTTTAATAAGGTGACTGTATTATCATCTTCCTTTCATCCAGACCACCGATTTGGGTCTCACGGAAAACATAGGTGACAGCGGGCTCAAGTTTGAATTGTGGTTCAGAAGAAGGAAGAAGGAGGACACTTTTGTTCTACAGGTCAGCGGGCCGCTCGACTCTTCTGAGTTTACTGGATTTGTTGTTTTACTGTCTTGATATTACTCTGTTAATAACTAATAAATTATTTAAATTCCTCCAAGAAAAACATCTGAGTAATGGCTGGTTAGAAGCCCTCACATCAACATTGAAAAAGCCTGGATGGTCTCTGCATTGTGGACTATCCACCCATCTGGGTGGGGTGGAGAGCTGGGGTCTTCTTATCCGAGCGGCTCAGTACAGTCCTCTCACAATTCTGATTTTGTTTTATGATTCTGCAGGCGCAGACTCTGGAAGTTAAGACGGCTTGGGTTACGGAAATTACGCGGTTGCTATGGAAACAAGCAATGCGAAGTAAAGGTAGGTGTTTTAAAACCTAACAAATTCGTTAATTATAGCCATTGCATTCGTTAACGTGCGATGACAATCTTGTATATGCTTTGGTGTCTAATTTGTGGATCGCTTTGTTGATTGACAGAGTATGGTTTAACCGAGGCGTCCACTGGGATCAGTGTAGGAAGCCAGCCGCCTCTTGGGTTCCCCAGTACTCAGCCAGGGGATACATCACCATTCCAAACACCTTCATTTCAACCAATACCCAACTCAGTTCCTCTCCTAAGGACATTCTCCGCTCCCTCTTCCGGCTTCAGTCCTCGCTCAAATAAGAAGCGGTTATCACTGGCCAGCTCGGAAACTGGTTCCAGTGTTGACTCTTCAAGCAGCAGTGGTATTTACGATCTTAATTTCCATACAACGGACGAAGAGGCTTCTATTCGAAGCTGTATTTCAACTCCGCTCGAAGAAAAACTCTCGAATGCAGTCAAACGAAATAAGCAGCGGAAATTGTCTCGAGAAATATCGCCGTTGGCGCATTCAAATATTATAGAAAAACTTTGTGAGGAAACTGATCCTCGCACTGACAGACCAACAAGTTGTAGCCTCGAAGACACGCTGGCATTGAACCTTGGTAAAGATAAATGCGTTACGCCTGAGGAGGACAGGAAAAGAAATACTTTTATGAAAACGCTTCCCTTTCGTGATAAGTTGTCTGAAAGAGAGAGGTCACGGAGTACGGAGAATACGGTGGATGAATCACCAGTTTTACGCAGAAATAATAAGGAAAAAGACATGAATAATACTGTACCTCGGAGGCGCTCATTTATCGAGAGGATATCCATTAAATCACACTTTGACAGTGTCACAAAAAGACGAAACTCGCTGGAAATACCATCTCCCAAAAATGGAAAAGGCAGTGAAGCTGACGAGGCTCAACCGCGTAAACGAAGTGGTCAATCAACAGAGGTACTTAGTACTTTAATGTACTGATGTAAACGCTCATCTCTCATATTAGACAATATTCGTATTATTGGTATGTTGGTATTGAACTGGAACTAGCTTGCAATGGAGGCTCACGCGGGGGAATATCATTAAAAATATTTGCATGTGAAAAGATTTCCCCGCATGAGCCTCGACTGCAAGCTAGTTCCAGGTCAATATTGAAAATTAAAACAGCACTGTATAAAAGTACAGTCCAACCTGTCTATAGCGGCCACCTTCGGACGGACGATTCCGGCTTTTGCAGTGTGATTACCGTTATGTAGGGTTTTTTAATTTAAGGATTTGAGTAAATGGTTCGGCAGTCGGGACAAGAAAACGTGGCCGTTGATTGGATGTGGCAGTTAGGAGGTTTGACTGTAATGCTCCCTGCTCCCATTTGATCGATCACACTTTAGGATCTCGTTCGCCAACTTAAAAGTTAGAACCAGTTAAAAGTTTGCTCGGCGTAATCCAACTTTCACTCGTGTAGTATGGTTTCAAGTTTTGAGTCTGAGGATGACTAAATTGTCACCATTCAAATGACAACTACTTAGCATTTCTCCTTCTCTTCAGCGAAGTGCAGGCGAAGTAATTTGTGTTTGAACATACTCTGCTTAGCGGATGGCTCCTCCTTATGCACGCATTGAGCCTCTATAGAAAGAAGAGTGTTCATAAGTCTTTCATCAACGATTTAGATAACGCCACATCAGTCAAAGTACAAATTATTGGGAAAGATATTTCTTTCTGTCAACAAATTGAAACTGGTATGTGTTTTCTTACAGGTATGACAAGTTCGATGTGTGAGTCTTCTCACTTCCAACTGACTCACGAACACAGACGGGCTTGATCCTGCTGAACTGGTTTAGAACTAGCTTAACTGGTTTGAAACAAGTTTAAATGAAAACAGGGAAGCTGCTGCTGCCAAATTGAATTATTACCTTGATGAGGAGTTTGATCCAGCAAACCATTACAGATCTCAATAACTGTTATTTGAAGGTGTTCGTTTGTGTAATGCTTTAGAAATGCTTTATGGTGAAATTTTAGTTACCAATCGCAAATGAAGCGAACTGTAAAAAGAATATCTAGGAATATTATTTTAGTATCAAAAAGTTATGTTTGAGAGTATTGCAATTTCGAATTTATTCAGCCAAAAGAATTGTTAAGTTTTACTTCAATGCTGTATTATGTGAATATGAAAATATATAAGTGCGACTTCGAAGTCACACGCTGTATTTTATAAGAAAATTGTTTATAACATTTAGGCTTAATATTTGAATAATGTCATATTTCTTTCATTGAACATTCTTGAGGTAAAAATACGCCGAATACTGTTATAACTTATTTTTTTTATAAATATATCAGAAAAATTGTTAGGGGATTTAGATCAGTTTTAAAAAATATAGTATTTGTTCTTTTTTCACCTCCCGCCAAAGGTCAAAATTTGGATTTTGTCTGTTGTCCTACTTTACCACCGAGTTTAATTTGGTGGAGTCAAGTTCTATTGAACAGGACTTCAACCTCGTGCCCAGGGCTTTTCACTTCCCGTGAGAGAGAAAAAGGGAAAACCATGGAAACGAGATCGACAGTACCTGCTGCGCGCGCAAGCTTTCGTGAATTATTTGCAAGACGTAAGATTTAAATAAAAATTGCGACAAGTGTCAGTTTTCGAGTAAAATAGGATAGTCGACAAAGACATAAATAGCTCAAAAGTGGGAAATTTCAGTGAGAAGTCTGTTATTTGCCAAGTTTGTCACAACGCAAAAGAATCGGATCTCAAGCTATCTCAAACCCAAACCCGTTTCCTTTGAGTGTGCGAGATAGTGCGTGTCAGTGTTTAATAAAAAAAAAAAAAGAAAACTTTTTCCTGGTTTCATTGAAGTTGTGGTTACAATGCAACCATAAATTTGGGAGAAAGGCTTCCTTACAGACTAGAGTGTGTTTTCATAGCTATTTTGAGGTTTCGGCCAGACGTACAAAAGTGCAGCCATTAATTACTAAAAACGATGCAAGAAATAATTTGTATTTTTAGCAGAACAATTTTCAGTTTCCACAGCTACGGTCCCAGAGTGCGTGCAAAATCAAACTCTACTTTTAACTTTTTTTAACTTTTCTTCAGATCAGATACCTGATATGGTTAACTGGTCATTGTATAATCTATTTGCGCTGGCATCGTGCTGGCGTTATTTAGTTCGCTACACCGTGCTGAAGAGTTGCAATAACAACGAAACGGCTGTCCACGGTTGCGATCCTACTTTATCGGTTTCTGTCGTGATGGTGTCTGGCAAAGTCTACTTTTTTTCGTAGTCAGATCAGCCCTGCAGTTTATTGGCTGGTTAGGTCTCTCGCAGATCTTACGTATTCCGTCAGCAGCATTATTGTTCGCGGTCCTTTGCTGATAGTCTGATATGCCATTAGTTTGAGATCACTTGGCTGAACAGGACATTTTTATGATGGCGTCATTTACGACAACAACCAGAATACCAGTTTTTTGTTTTCTAGTGTTAATTTAATATGGCTTTTGTTATTTAAAGCTCCATTGGAGTCACAAAATTTAAATAAGAAAGGAAAATCGAAATGATTTCTGGTACTTTTTGTAAAATGACGCCATCGTGAAAATCGCAACTGTCTCAGACTCGTTCCCAGTCCTTGGCGTGTAACCGGATGTGACGTCACCCATAAAGCTCGTTTATCTCGCGCTAAGTACATGCACCTCTCTTGAGGCCTAGGAACGAGGCTGCATCTTTCATCCCATTACCGAGTTGCTCGTAGCCTCCTTTTCAAACCGAGGCCAAGTGCAAACCCATTCATATGGATATGAGTTTTGTTTCACATGCAAATATAACTTATTTCCATATGAATGTTTTGCACTTGGCATCGGTTTGAAAACGAGGCTAAGAGCTACTCGGAAATGAGCTATTCCTCGTTTGGAGCGAGGAGTAATTAAGTAACACATGTTTGTCTTGTAAGCTGTATTGGGGAAAGTAATCAGCCTCAAAAAGAGTAAAACATGTCCAAATAAATAACATTGACAAATTCACTTAAGGCGGGGGTTCACCTGAACGCCATTTTCCCGCCACTTGACATGGCTTTAATGGAAATATCTCGTTCACGTTTCAAGCAATCCAAAAACTCTATGCTCATCTCATGAATCTATGTTATGGAGTGTTTTGTAAATTTTTGGGGGATTTTTGGGTAAGGTTTTCTCAAAGGATTTGTAAATTTAAGAGAAATAAGAAATGTTGAAGATTTAGTAAAGTTTTAAAATTAGAATTTGTAGTTAATAGTTAATAGACGGACACCAAGTTTGTCCACTAGCAACCTGGGGTGCTCTTGTCTGGATCCTCTCCATTCCCCTCGTGGCTTCGCCGCTCGCAAATTCAGCATCGCGCGCGACAACAAAACCGCCAGCTACGCAGGCTACGCTTCCAAACTTGCCGCGTGCATCCATAACCCGACGGACGCACGCTATGCGTGAACCAATTCTCAATTTTTATACACGAATTTTATCCACTACTCATTTCAAAGTCTCAAGATTTTGCTACCATCTGCAAAAAGAAAAGTTCTTATCGAGGCGAGTGGCGAAAAAGTACAAAGAAATTTTCGGAGAGACTGCAAAGATCGTAGCATTTTCCTTAATTCAGCACAATTATAGCTTGAACTGCTTCGGGATACATGCAGGGGCGTAGCTAGCTGTACGCACGTACGCACGTGTTTACCTGAAAAAGTCGAAAAAAGAAAAAAAAGATTTGGGACTTGAGGGTGGGCGGAGGAGGTAGGGGAAGTGTTTGAAAACAGTGATTGTGCGTACCTCTGAAAAAGTCCTGGCTACGCCCCTGTACATGTATAGTGAAATGACGCCCTACTTATCACAATTCGTCAATTCCGCCTGGTATTTTGACATATATTATGGTGGCCCATGAGTGTCACATGAGTTGACTTTGTGTTGCCAAAAGTGCTGTGAGTCTTGTTTTTGCCGTGACACTTGTGGGCCTCCGTAATATATACCTTCTGTTTTACAACATTTAGTCTCAAATGAAAAAAACGGTCAGTGGAGTCTTAAAAGTGACGTTATCGCGGTGACCTCTTTATACGGACGCCCCTCTATAAATACGGACACTTTGCTTTGTCCCATCGGTGTCCGTATTAGAAAGGTTCAACTGTACCTGGCGATTCAAAGACATTACAGAATAGCTTTAAACAAGAGAAAATAATTGCTTCGACGGAAAGCAGAAGGTTTCTTCTATCGAATTCGCACCTAGTTTATCGTGTTCGCTCCCAAGATTATCTTTAGGTAATGTAATGTATCTTTAGTTAGTAATATAATAAATTATACTTACACGTCTATGTCTGTGTATGAATCTTTGTGTATCGGTATCGGCACAAGGTATGAGTCAAGTGCATTGTGAGTACAGGGTCTTTATACAGATAATGAAACGATTTGATAAAAAAAGCAAGGCTGATAAACGGTACGGAAACGACTATATTTACAAAATATCCAAAATATCTTTAAGACCCCGAAGAAGAAAGGCTGTGCCTTTCGAAATATTGGATATTTTACAAATATAGTCGTTTCCGTACCCTTTAATCAGCCTTGCTTTTTCATCAAATCGCGTTTCTTGACGTCGGGTTCTTTGGTCAGCGGTAAAATGCACGAGGAAATGTTTATATTTTCTTTTGTGAAACCGCTGACTGTTATCAAACTTGTCACGTGATTGGAATAAATACAAGAAGATGGGTGCCTTGATTTGTACTGTTATTAGCACTACACAACTCTAATCTCACCTTATTTGAACCAGTTTATGGAAAGTAGACATTTTGTGTGAAAATGAGCGTAGTGGAAAATGCATACGGTCCACCGCCGGGTTCATCGGCGGGAATTGCAATTGGCGAAGAGATGGGACCGATCATCGGTGCTTTGAAGGAAGGTAGCGCCATGACAAGATACTACGCTAACAGGAAAAGACAGACACCGGATTTGAGGATTTTCATGTTAAAAATGGAAGAGTTTCAGCTTGTATGGTGCAGGACAGGCAAAGAGGGAGGCAGACAAGAGGGTTCAGGTATTACTAATGCCAAAACTGCGCGCGGCAATCTTGTTTTGGTTAATATGTGCTGTATATATATTTTTGCCTATTTTTCTGCTTTTCGACTGGCTTAACAGCCCGGTGGCAATCTCCTGTTCATTCATTCTGTTATTGTTTGCAGTTTTCATCCGAGAAATTAAGGAAGTTCGGCGAGGATTGGGCTCCAAAGACTTCGACAGAAATCCAGAAACGGCGCGGAGGCTCGATCCAAACTGCTGTCTCGCTATATTTTACGGCACTGAATTCAAGCTTAAAACCTTGAGCCTTGTTGGTAAGCTCAAATGTTCT
Source organism: Dendrophyllia cribrosa (assembly GCA_024195265.1). Lineage (NCBI taxonomy): Eukaryota > Metazoa > Cnidaria > Anthozoa > Scleractinia > Dendrophylliidae > Dendrophyllia > Dendrophyllia cribrosa. Next base: position 37,576,313 of record JAJLRJ010000002.1, on the reverse strand, counting down.
AAACGGAACGTAGCATTACAGCAACAGATTTTGGATATGGAAATACTGCGGCTGTAGTTTCCTTCTTATTTTTTTTAATTCCTTTCATCTGTTTAGCACATAGTCATCAAGAGCGTGAGTTCTGGGTCAAGGGACTTGTGTATTTGATGTATGAAAGTCTCATAGCCACACAAGCCGTGCTAATTCATAGGTAAGTGCACAACTGATCTTCCGGGAGCGAATGTGCATGGTGCAGTGAATAACAACAGAAGACGTGCGATATCTAACAACTTTCTACAATGGAGAAATATTATCAGACTTTTAAATATTACGGTTCAGTCACTGATCTGTTGAAGTGATGAAGTAGTTTTCTTTTAAAATCAGCGAAATTGAGAATTTATTTTTTTCTTTACGTTTTTTTTATCTATTCTTTCCATAAATTACTCGAATAAGTGTCTGTTTTATGATTGAACAGGATATCCAAGTGGAAGAAATAGAACTTTCTTGAGGCGGTTTTTCTTTTGTGTTTTAATTAACATAATATGACTTATGTGTTGAATGTATGTTTATTTAGGTGGCTGTTGAGGGAATGGAATGGCATGGGTTCTATCCCACCACCTAGGAAAAAGTAAGTCATGTTTTTGGCACTCCTTCAGTTTTACTGATTTCATCGTAGCCTACATAAAGATAATAAATAACAATTATTAAGAACTGCAGGTGATTTCTTGACAACAACATGTCATCATTTTCAAATAAGTTTCCATCTGCTGACGACTTCACAGTGGATGAAATTATATATATATATATATATATATATATATATATATATATATATATTTTTTTTTTTTTTTTTGTTTTTTTTTTTTTTTTTTTTGTTTTTTTTTTTTTGTATATATATATATATATATACAACTTGATTTCTCTTTTACACCAACATCCTTTCATATTTTGAAATTTTGTGAATATTTGAAAAAAAAAAAGATTATTTATGTTCCTCTCACTAATTTTTGCTCACATTAACATATGAGTGATCACCTTTCCAGTTTGGAGACAATCATTGCACTGTAAATTATGTAAAATGCATAATTGACAATACTCGGTTAGAAAGGATAAATACATGAGAACATTTCTTGCTAAATGCCCCAGGTTTGTGTCCAAAGTTGGTGATATGTGGTGATTTACATGTAGTTTTAACAGCCATTGGCTTTGGAGAACACTATAGCAGGATATGGTTTCATTTATATTTGTACTGAAACACAGAACTTTATATTTGCTCAAGTACAGATTAGTTTGTTTGGATGAATTATTCCCAGGGTTGTCATTAGAGCTTCACATAATTTAGTGAATATTTCTGTATTTGAATATGTTATGTGTTACACTTGTTTCTATACCATTCTTTTTTACCTAACTTAATATTTCAATTTTTCCCCTTTAACTCATCAAGAATCTGGTACAATATGTTCTTTTTGTTAAAGTGCAGTATTGTTCATTTGTGGAAAAAACATGCATATGTCAACATTGAACATAAACATTTCCCAGTTTATCAACAGTATCAGGAGTGTTTCATTCTAACACTTGTAAATTTCTCCAAACTTAATGATAGAAAGACATGGTCACATTATGAGAGACAACATGAAGAGGTCAATGGTACACAAAAAAATAGTGTTTTTAATATTTCTTGTGGTATTCTGGACAACAAGCCAACCATCTTCGGGGACTAATGTCCCATTAACATGGTTCCAACTTTTGGGCAAACATTCATCAAACATTTTGAACAGGTTGTCCGACTAGTGGTAGCGGTCATGGTAGTAAATGAAGAAACTCAACGCCATTTTTGAAATTGACACTTCAACTTGAAAAATTTAGGCTGAACTTTTCAAGTTTTGATTTGAGAAACTGGCGCATGGGCTCTCGTGACAGTCTCCCTTTAAGACGGTATAACTTCCTCGAAAGTTTAACTATTTATAACAATTTTGTTGTCAAGATGGAACCTCATAATAATTTCATTAAAATAAAGCTTGCCATGAATGAAAACAACACATTCAAGAGATAAGGTGTTCAACCACTGGGTTTCTGACTGAAAGCCTTAGCTTATCCAGTTAAATGAAAGAAAACTCGGGGAGCAGATTAATTTCTTCTTTTTTTTTTGTATGTGTGATTTTGTTGCTTTACAGGGAGACCGAATTAGATGAGGAATCTGATGAGTTTGAAATTCTGTAATGTCTTATATTTACAAGTGTTTTATATTAATTTTTTGTTATTACATGTACCAGCTAGTGACAGTGAAATATATTTATTTAAAGTAATTATAATTTGAAAGGTTTAAGCAAAACTATGATTGCATTTGACGGTTTTGCCTTAATTTTCAAAATTTTTCCTCCAAATACATGTACATATTTGTAAGCTCTATTTTGGCAGGACAACTGGTCATGACGTGAGAAACTTTCGCAGTAATATAAAAAGGCCTAAAGACAAAGAATTAGCCTATAATGTATTACTTTTTGCAATAGAACTAAACCAAGTGAAGCATTTACTGATTTTCATTGTTTTATTGTTGTATGTTTCAACTAAAACAAAAGAAATCTTGAAATCAAGCACCAGCTGCTGTTTTGTGTTGGTTGTGTTACAGATCCAATTTGATTTCAGGTTAATTTTGATTTTCCTTTGTTTGATATTCATTATCATATATTAGCATAGAAAAGACAAAGGAAAATCAACATTAACCTGAAATCAAATTTGACCTGTAACAGTTGCTTGAGATTTTAAGAAAAGTAATAGGCTTATTCTTGTTATTTAACCCTTCTGCTTATAAAATAAATACAGAACAAAGTTTCTTACATCATAACCAGTCTCTGTGATGTTACAAAACAGTAACTTGAATTTCACACTTGGTGGCGATCATCAGACTGAAAAAAAGATAGTTAAAAGGTGTTAAAGCAGCTCTTGCCATGTGTGCCTAACAAATGTCACCTCAGCACTCACCTCCCACCAATGTGGCCCGGGTTCGATTCCCGGCCCAGCGTCATATGTGGGTTGAGTTTGTTGTTGGTTCTCTCCTTGCTCTATGAGGTTTTACTCTGGTTTTCTCCTTTCCTCAAAAAGCAACACTTCCAAATTCCAATTAGATCTGGAAAGTGTCCACAATTAGCACTTGTGAGCTAAATTCTTTGACACAGTTTAAATAAATTGATTTGATTTTCTTTTTGTTAAAAGTTTAAATTAAAAGTTCAAATTAAAAGTTCAATATAAAATTTCGAAATGTCGGGGCAATCCCCCAATCGGTTTATTTATTTGAGAGACAGCTTGCATGAAAGGCTGAAACTTTAGGTTTTTTTGCATGAAGCTTGTTTGGAAATAAGTTTTTGACCTTCTGTTAAGTAAGGACTGTTTGTCAGCAGTCAAGGTGCAAAACTTTTGTGCTAAACACAGATTACATTGCATGGCACTGCCTTTATATGCACTGGTGTGTTTCAAGATACACCACTTGATTAATAAATCACTCTCAAGGTGCACACCAAAACTGCAAATTTGCACAAATTTCACCAACCGCAACATTAATAAACATAATCTGATCAAGAAACTGATCAACAACTAAGAACCAGCAAAATTTATTAACAAAATGTCTTTCTGAATGGAACAAAACACTTCAAACACTCTACTTGTCTGTCTTATCAACTGCAAGTTAGCATGTTTATGAAAACAATCATGTTTTAGTTATGACATCACAGATTTCTATTAACTGTCTAGAAGGATGACACCTGTATCAGACAGCTACATGTAGAGCTGGTTTAGCAAACAGCTACATGTACAGGTGGTTTAGCAGACAGCTACATGTAGAGGTGGTTTAGCAAACAGCTACATGTAAAGCTGGTTTAGCAGACAGCTACATGTAGAGCTGGTTTAGCAGACAGCTACATGTAGAGCTGGTTTAGCAGACAGCTATATGTAGAGGTGGTTTAGCAGACAGCTACACGTAGAGCTGGTTTAGCAGACAGCTACATGTAGAGGTGGTTTAGCACACAGCTACATGTAGAGCTGGTTTGGCGGACAGCTACATGTAGAGGTGGTTTGGCAGACAGCTACATGTAGAGGTGGTTTAGCAGACAGCTACATGTAGAGCTGGTTTAGCAGACAGCTACATGTAGAGCTGGTTTAGCAGACAGCTACATGTAGAGCTGGTTTAGCAGACAGCTACATGTAGAGGTGGTCCCAAGGGTGTCCACCTTAAAAAGAGTTTACTGTATACAGAATGTTCTTCAGCTCTTCTCAGACATGTTTTTTCATCATCATCCCGGTAACATGGTGTCTAAAATTGTTTAGTATCGTGACCCATTATAATTCTTAGAGCACAGAGAAAAGAATGCCATTGGATAACCAACACGTCAGCATAACCGAAGTCTAGCTAACGCGTGTTTGACATTTTGAGTGAAATCAAAGGTTGTCTTTCTGCCTGAATAAATTATTTTTTTGGTTTGTAAAGTTGCACACCACACCAAAAAAGTATACACTTTTAGTCTCCTCCTATATTCTTTATGGCCACTAAAATCTGTTACTAAAAACACTTTTTATTGGCCTTATTTTATTTTATTTGTACATTGCGCATTGAGTAATGCTGAATTCTAATTATAATTTTTATATAATATGCATTGGATAGTTTATGATAGAACATGGTTTACTAATTAAAAACTGTTTGTATGTTGTATGTTTCTAATTTGTTCAACAGGTTTGCAAACTACACTATTTTAATAACATTCAGATAATTACATGTAATATTGAATGTTTCTTTTGCAGCACTATTGAACAACCTCTTTTTATCGGTATGAAGGAGCTGAGGGCATTTTTTCAGCGAGCAAATGTTAAGCTGAGCAATGGAAGGTTAAAGGAACTCATTCAGGTTAGAAATTTATATTTTTTACCACCGGCTGGTTAGCTTAGTTGGAGGAGCACCAGACTACAGAGCAGGTCGGGTGTGAGAAGGATTTTAAATTCTGGCTGGGACACCAACTAGGGTCTTTAATTGCTGTAAAGCCACCAGGCAGCAGACTATTTCAGGCTGCAAGCATACGTGACCAACCTGGGTTGCCTGTGCCCGAAGCCAGTCGCCTTTGAGATTTCTTGGATGATGTAAATATGTATGTATACTAAATAATTGAAGGGCTCGGGCATATCCAGCCTATGTTGCTTTTGAGGTCGTTTTTTATTTTTCTCGCTCAGATTTGTCCATTTTTGGCATGTGAACTACAAATTCGTTGCAAAACATTGTTTAGATTTTTTTCTGTTGTTTTTTTCCGTCGTTTTCGAGAATTAACGTATGCAAAAAAAAAGTAAAATCTGCATGTCTCTCGCTCGAAAAAATGAATCCCAAGGTTTACCCGAATTTCTCGATTTTACGCTGATTTTTCACTTCAGATGGCCAAGTTTGGGCCCGTACCGCTGAATCCCGCTCAAGAAAAATAAATCCCGAAGTTCATTCCCTCAAAATCTCTTCATTTTTATCACCGATAGTCAGCCACTTAGATTCGCGCCATCTCCCTTATCGTTACGGACCTCCTTTAGGAAGCACTCCCGGTCCTCCACTGCCGGCTCATAGTCTTTGCCCGCCTTGCTGAATTTCACCCGGCCGCAAGAACTCACTTTGAGCTGCCCAACGCTGTATTTCAATCTCCCGCGCGAACACGCAAAGCCGACCTATCTGCCACTGTCGCAAAGCATGTCGGGATATCAATGGCGAAAACGAAAACGGAATGTCCACCAAACGAAATACGGAAAATATTATGTCTCGAAGCACTTCGGATATCGGGCATTTCGACAACGGCACGGGATGGGAAATGGCCCACAACTCACAACGCTGCCCCTTTTCTGATCCGAAGTGATTCCTGACTTTCCCGCCGGCTCGCCTTGTCCACCAACGTCTATTTTCACTTTCGAGCGTGAAATAGAGATTTAGGCAAGAAACACGACTCGTTTCTTTGAGACGTGCTAGAGACTTACGGATTTCCGGACTTAATGATGTCCTTCAATCACTGGACGGGCCTTAAACATATTGGCTCATATGCACGCTACAGACGATGTGTTTGCCGTAGCGAGCTCGCGATCGATAACGAACCAGGCGCGCGTAAATAACGGTATTTTCGTTCATGTCGTTGGCGCGGGTCAGGAGTATTGCGGTCGCATATTCTCGCGGCCAATCTGCTGTAATGGCGTCGAAATTACGCTCTGAATGTAAACAACCACTAGAAGACCAGAACTCTGCTTTTTTTCAGGTGAAATTAGTCTGGTTTCTTAGGATTAGTGCAAATTCGACAAGGGTTTGTGATATTATTCGTTGTACGATAAAATTAGGCAAATCTGAGCGAGAAAAAATAGTAAAACGCTCAAAAAGCAACATAGGCTGGATATGCCCCGACCCCTTCAATTTGATGTATGTATGTATGTATGTATATCACTGAATTTGCCTCGATTTTGTGGCTTTGAATCGAGGTCCTTGATTTTTCTATTCCACGCTTAGTCAATCTATTCAGAAAGAAAACACACTATTTTATCGTTGGAAATGAAAAGTAAATACCCTAAAGAACACTTGACCGTCGATAAAGTCGGAGAAATCCTGTTTCTTATAGAAAGCCATGTTTGTGCGAAGGCAAAGAGTTTGAAAGCAAGTGAAGATAAATTCCCGTGAATTGAGGCGATACGTTTCTCAGAATATTTGAAGCAATGGCATTTAAGAGCTCTGCAGTTAGACCAACTTGTGTACATGTATTAGCTATTAATAGCCAAGTTTATCCAATAGCAAAATAAATCAAGACGCTCATCTGTTCACTATCTAAAGTACAGTCATGCAATTAACAAGATAGCTTAAAACAACTCTTCTTCTGAATATTAATCTTTACTCGCAGCACTTCACTTTCCAATGGAAACTACTAGTAAATAACTGGAAGGACATGCTGGCTGTACTGATCAACATCTTGTCTCAGTTCAGATGATTGCATCATTAGGCGGTTTTGTTATAAGCTTAATTTGGTCTTGTTTCGTATACCTTATCAAGCCTGGTTCACACACAGCTAGTGTCATGCATAAATGCAAAACACAACGTACAGTATATTGAACAAAACATAACAAAAAAAAACATAACAAAATAATTTGTTAACATAACATAACAAAAAAACATAACATAATAAAAAAAAATAACAAAAAAAAACTTTGCTTTATGTCGTAATGCCCATGATTTTATGTCATTATGTCACTAGTGTTAAACAGGTTTATCCCACAAATAGTTGGACCCACTCACTGCTAATAAAAGAATAGGGGATGTAGTCCCTAAACTCATTTAACTAGTTTATTTACCGAGGGTTAGTTTGACTTATTAAAATGAGGGAATGTGCCAATCACTCCTGATGTTTTCCTCTTGCTAAGTAAGTTTGCAGTTTTCTTTATACTCAATATTCGGCTAAAGGTGGTTGATACTGCTCTGAGTAGGAAGGTTTGTCATCACAATCAATAGGCAATTTGTTTGATATTTAGGGGCTACCCAAAGTGTTTAAAGGGACACTGTCACGCCAAAATAACAAAATGTTGCTTACCAGTACTTAATAATTTCCATGTTATATCACCAAATGCCATCACATATACAACTAAATTGGGTAAAAATATTCAGCAGAGCAAAACAGAAGCAGTAGTATGGAGAAAATGTGCAGGATTACAAGGATGAAAGTGGATTACGGTTCACCAATTTTGATTTAGTGAAAGGCGGTCAAGAAATGAAAGTTTCCATTCTGGTGGAATTTTGAGTTATTTTGTCTTTTTTGTTGATATTCTTTGCCTTCATCACTTTTGGCTACTTTTTTCTTCCTATTTCAAGATAATAGAGCAAGCTTAGAGCAAGCTTAGAGCAAGCTTAATTATAATGTAAGCTCCTGGCCATAATCATGATGATACGATATTTCAGCTAGGACAATGTCCCTTAAATCAACACATTTTTTAATTCTAAGTTTTTACTGTGAATAATAATTAAAGGCTTTCCTGAAAAAAGGGCCTACTAGAATATTGCTTTTTGGGCCAATTTTCATTTTTGCAGGTTTGAGCTAATTTTTGGCAGACTGACTTGTTTTGACATGACAAACATCGTTCTGTAATTTTTTGTTGCTGATTTGTGCCTTGTTTTCAAGAAATAAGTTTCTTTTGTTTCTGGCTAAACAATACCTTTTCATGGCTTTCCAAAGACGCCGCCATGTTTTTTTTTTTGGCAGGGTTATTTCTCAAAAAAAGTTGAAATCAGCAAAAAAAATTTAAGAAACAATGTTTGTCATGTCAAAACAAGTCAGTCTGCCAAAAATTAGCTCATCCTGCCAAAAATTAAAATTTGCCCAAAAAGCGAGGCTCCAGGTAAGAATGTTTTAAGTATCATTTAATGTTTATTTTAGCATTTAAACTGATGTGTGGTTGTTTGATTTCAACACAGATTGCTGGAAGAGGGGAAGGCCACATTGATTTTGAAGGATTCCGCAAAATTTATGATGAAATAATGACTGTTAAAGAGGTAAGTGAAACTTCCTGCAAGAAAAGGAACAACAAATTAAAAAAGCAACACATTTATAACAAGGAAAATTTGAAAATGGAATTTGGTCAATATGTCATTAATACATTATTTATTAAATACTAACTAATATAATAATATGCATGAAATAATTACTCGATTCTGATTGGCTAAGAGCAGTGCAGTTCAAGTGTAACACCAGTGCAAAACCTGTAACACCAGTGCAAAAAGTGTAACACCAGTGCAAATTACAAATCGAAAAAAATTTTTTTTTTTAGCCAAAAAAAAAAGAAAAAAAATTTCAAAAAAAAATGTTTGCAAAAAAAAATTCCAAACAAAAATGGATGCAAATTTTTTCATGTATAATTATTAATAAGTAATCATACGGTTTTCTCGTTCAATTTGGGATTAATTTGCACTTGTGAGTTTTTCAAAAAGCTCAAATTGCACTCGCCGAAGCGGCTCATGCAATTTTGAGCTTTTTGAAAAACTCACTCGTGCAAATTAATCCCAAATTGAACTCGAAACCGTATGATTACCTATACAAAGTTGATTCAAATCTATTGTGAGATAATTTTGCAATGACTTTTTAATTAAATAAAATCCTGTTTTTTTGTCTTTGCAGCTCACCTTGAGGTTTATTGATTACATAGAAAATGGGTAAGAACCAGTTTATTTTAATTTTTAGAACCAGTTAAAATTTTGCAAATTCCTGTCACTGATGTTTTAATTTTACATGGCTATGTTTTGAAGTTTATTTTTGCCTGACACTCATTCTTAGATCACACAAAAAAACACTCACTGTAGTTTAGAGGGATCAGTGATTGCTCAAAAATAAGTTTGTTTATTTGACATCAGATACATATTCTTTTTGAAACATAGTTAGTATTGTTGTCAGTTTTATCATTTGAAAGTCTGTTTCTCATGGAATCATTAACAGTCTGGGGCCAGAGTTTATTATACTGCAGGTATTTTGAATTACACTTAAATTGTTGTTTGTGTTTACGGCAGTACCTATGTTCCTCTAGCCAACTTTCAGAGGTTTCTTTTGGAAGAACAAGAGGTAAGAATTCTCTAAATACAATGTTAAAATAGTAGTAATTATTGTTAATGTGAGAAAAATGTTTTTGGGAAATAATGCACTTTTATGTTGGAGATAATGATAATGTATTAATACTTTTAATTTGTATAGGACAATGAACAAGGTGGTAGAGGATACAATGTAGTTATTTAATAATAATGACTGTTCTGATGTGGAAAATGTGTGACATTGCGTGACATTATAGTATAAGGACTTACACGCTTGCTCTAGAGTTATGAGCTTGCGAGTTATTCATGTCCTTTCATTTTGCTAATAGACTATGTTGATTTGTTAGGACATATTAATTTTGTTGTGATCGAGGACCACGAGTGTCGTTTCTTACTTAGGATCGCATATGTTTATTGTATAGAACATTCTAGAATGTTCGAAAATAGGCTTAAAATAACATCAGGTCGGATTTCAAGTCATGTGATCAGTGCTTTCGAAAGCATGTGCTCGGCTACAATCAAAGCGAGAATATACTTGGTTTTTACAGCGAAATTGTGAGGTCTTCAGTGTCTCAGGGAATACGTGACAGGGCTAACTTAGAAATTCCCCACACTGATTGACAAAGGCTTGGATGTCAATTTGAAGACCTCCTCATTACAGAAGGGATGTAGAGTAAAAGTCTAAGTACAAAGCTCAAGACTTGATTTTTTTATCAAAATTGAAGCCTAAGCTCTATTAGTCAGAGCTGTTTTCAATTAAGTGTTAGTAAAACCAATACCAAATTAATCACTCTGACCAATCATAACACACAGTCACAGACAATCCAATGAACCAATCAGAACATGAAGCAGATACCTGCATGTCGCTGGTGCCAAGCACAGCCTGAAAATGGGTGCAGACAAGGCACAATTGGGTTTGGTTTTACTTCTGATTGGTTGATAAAGTAGCGCCAGATTTTTTTAGCCAATCACAAAGCGTACTAATGCAAAACCAAAGCAATTGCAAAAAATAATACTTTTGACACATCTGAAAACCATGCTAATGCTGGGAAAAATACTAATTAAAAAAAAAAGATTAGCTTCAGTGAAGATGACTTGAAGATTACATGAGAGCTGGGTTTCTGGTTTTGTCAATGTTTTGTTTTTCTATCAAAGTACATGTACAGCTGTACATACATTACTGTAGTATGTAATGAAAGCTCACACACATAATAGCCTGATCACATCATAGTTAATTTCAGTAATGGTGTTCCAAACTACTCTAGGCAAGATTTATAAATTTATGAAACTAAGGTATTCCCTTATTCTGTCAAGTCTGAGAATCCAATACTCTAAATTTAGTTTTACATGCAGAGATTACAGACACTTCTCTTGTCCTGGAGAAAACAAACTTCTTGTACATTATATGCACCTTAGCCTGCAGACAGACTTCCAGTTGGCAAAAAATAGCAATAACATAAATTTATGGTTGGGAATGCATAGCCATGGCCCATGTTAATAGCATTTGATTGTTAAAATATTTAACCATAAAAACCTTTTGTGGAAAAGAAATACTAATGATTATTTTACAGGAATCTAGTTGGAGTAGAGCTACATGTATTGATATAGAATCTGTATGAAGCCTTGCCATTGCCCATGTTAATAGCATTTGATTGTTAAAATGTCTAATCATAAAAACTTTTTGTGGATAAGAAATACTATGATTATTTTATAGGAAGCTGGAGCTATCGATATAGAATCTGTACGAAGCTATATGTTGCAGTATTTGGCAGATGGCAGCAGAAGCTATTCTGAACCTTATTTCACTGTCTCAGAGGTAAATAAATATCCTAGTATTACATATTTGTTTGAATATGGTAGGCTTCAAAATACACCAGTGTCTCCATAAAGGCGGATACATGTGTATAAATGGCACAACTATTACACACAACGTTTTTAGCATAGTTTAACTGTTTTTAATGGTTTGTGGTTGTTTTCTAGTTTTTAGATTACTTGATGTCAAAAGGTAACAGTGCATTTAATTCATCGCACTGTGAGGTGTACCAAGACATGACCAAACCACTCACCCATTACTGGATTGCATCATCACACAACACGTATGTTAAATCAGTAGATTTCAGCACTGAGTATGAACCCAGATTTGTTAGCATGGTTCAACAGCTATTATTGGCCTGAGAGGTTACCAGGCACTAGTCATAACTGTTCTTGAACACATGGCTGGAAGCATATTAATACATGAAGCTATAATTACAGTAACAATAAAGTTTGTGCATGGTACTTCCACCAAGGGTGAGTCTGTGGTCCTGTAGTGTGACCATTTAAATGAAACCTTTTTGGCAGTACTTTTACATGGTATCATTTGTTTTTCAATATTTTACAAAAAAGAATTTTAAATTTTTTGGATTTTGATATTTGCCACTCTTGGGAATTGAAAGGTTAATGCGTACATCACTCTATACATTAGACAGCTTAATTATTTTACTTGTCTGATTTCACCTGTGTGTTGCTACATTATACACATTGCAGGAAGATTGTTACTTTATGAAGGAATATTATCTTTTTCATGGGCTCTAAAATCGCAGCACATGTTTACTTCACAGCACTATTATCAGTGATCCAGCTGAGCTTTATTTCTTCTGACAGGTACCTGACGGGAGATCAGTTTCAGGGCGAAGCATCTGTAGAAGCTTACATTCGTGCTCTCAGGATGGGTTGTCGCTGTTTAGAACGTTAGTACAGTATAATTTGGTTGTATTTACCAGTAAACATTATTGTTAACACACGTGTACAGCATTTCAGTGAAGTTTAAGTCAGTAAACAAATCCTAATCAGTTTTTTAATGATATTTTAGAATAAAATAATAGTTAATGTTAGAAAGCAACATCAAATCTGAGCCCACAATCACCTCTGCGGCTTCTTCTCACATGTTGCTCCTTATTTGGCACTTACCTTCCTTATTTGGCTCAAGTCAATGAAACCCTCATCTCAGAAGGCTGCAAGTTTCTCCGCAGCAAAATCGATCAGAATTCAAAATGGAAGTCACGGGCCTTAGTAACTAAGCCCTTCGTCTAGTGCTGGCTCAAAATAGCCCACCAATTCGTGGGTCGTAGAAGCAGTTTATCTAACGCCTTAGCTCAATTCGCATGGACGTTGAGCGCCCACCATCTAACTCGCAGCCTCGAACACGCGGCGCTGCTTCTTCAGCCAACTCTGCCCAAAGAAAAAAAAGGGATTTGCATATCCCACACAGAAAACACATGAAAACTATCCATGAGGATCCACCGCCAGCTCCTGCCGAAACGATCGCTATTGCCGGCCCAAATCTTCCCCGCGAGACTCTTCATAATGGCGACCAAGAATCGAAGGGGGCGTTCCTTCAAACCCAGCGGAGCTGGCTCATTTTATAATCGGCATGATCGTGGATGAGCGTGATGTTTCCGAGGGATCATCATTTACCTTAAAGAGAACCAAGAGGCCAAACACATTTACCAAAACATTCTGGATCACCGCCTCATTCCCGTTCCAGCTGATCTTGACGACGACATGGTCAACAGCATGGCCGTCCATTTCATCGAAAGCCAGGTCCTGTGTTTTTATATGTTTTAATTTTATTTGTGATTAAGCTTATATTGTTATGTCTTTGTGCCATTTTTTCCCATTGCTCTTTTGTCAGTGCTATTTTACCTTTGTTTCTGTATTTCGCGTACCCCTTTCCCATACCAGCCACGTGGCACTTTCGCCTTTAGTTTGCGTACATTCATATCACATTCCTTTTGTGTTCCGCCGGTTTTCTTCGCGATTCTTCGCTTTTGTTTCCATATCTATACCTACATGTACATATCATTTGTCTTCAGTTCGAGTGAGTTCACGCTAGTTTTTAGTTGGTTACTGGCGATTTGGACTATGTGTAGCTATGTGTGACGCAAAGCAGATTAAAAGATTTTGTTCGATATGTTTGTTTATTAACAAGAATCCGTACCCAGTTTGAACTCGTGGCGTCTTTATTTAAAAAAACCAGTGCATTATTTAGTGCTTTGAGTGCTTTTGCGGAGAAACACTGACACTTGATATCACGTAGTTTTTAACAAACCGACCAAAGGTCACTCCTACCTAAAGACAAACTATCACGTAGCCTTTTTCATAAACTGACCAAAAGGTCACTCCTATCTAAGTACAAACACTTACACTACTCATTCTACCTCGTTGGCGCATTATGCCACAGTAATAACAGCTGAAAGAAGTAGTATGGTGTCGTTTATCCCCGCTAAACATTTGCTTGTATTTTGTTGCGATACGAAAGAAACAGCATTACAGCTGCGTTACATACTTTTTATACAGTGACGTATATTTCCGGTTCGCAAAATTGCGGAAATTGAGGAACATTCGACTGAAGTCATAAGCGAATAACATCGAATATTTGACATAGAGACAAAACCAGCTAGCAGCACAGATAAAGATAATGTGATTCAAACATGAGCATACTCAATCTTCAATAAATCTGAACAATCCTAAACAAATAACACATAAACTTACCATGTTGCAAGACCGTAGCAATGATTAAGCATACAAGAAAACAAAGGAACACCGTGATGCGGCCGTCTAATAATTTTTCCACTGAATACAGCATCAACAGCAAGCACAAATGGGCAGTCATAAGTGACAGGGAAGATTGCTGGATCCGTACAGAAATCACAGCCAACCATTATTTCACCTGTGACCTTCATTAACCTCATTTTATTTTATTTATTTACTTTTTGTGCGATATCCCTGTTACCTCACAGCGTTGAATATTATTTATTTATTATTTATTTTTTTTTGTTGTTGTTTGCAAACGTATACCATCCATAAATCTGCTCCCTGAAGTCTGGTCCTTGTTATCCAGTGGACTCCCAACAGCACTGAGTGGCTGGCTCATAAACGCTGGAAATTAGTGTACAACACTGACCATGCCGCCAAGACGTAGCTGTCCATTAACAGTCAGAAGTGGTGACCTTGCCTTGGACCCCGCAGAGATCTTGCTTTCTACAGTATTCTTACAGTAGCTAGGCATATTTTTGTATCTTCTGGTACCTGATTGCCCCGAGCTCTAGGGGTGGCGAGCCTGCATTTTCTGGGAGTATATGTTGTAGTTCAATTTTATCCTTGGTTCAATATTTTGATTTTCCTTTGTTTAATATTCATTATCATATATTAACATAAAAAATAACAATGGAAAATCAAAATTGAACCAAGGGTAAAATTGAACTACAACATATACGTTCCCTTATTTTTTCCCACTGGGTTTTTTAAGGGTTTTCGTGACAGGCGGGCGAGCATTTGAATCAGTACCAGCCCATTACAAGGTTCACACAACTCGGGAACTAACCATCATGCCTTATATTATTTTATCTTCTTTTTATTTAATTTTAATTTTTTGAATTTCAATTTTTCTTAAGCAAACATTCAGTATTTCAGCAACCGCGTTTGATTATTGGGTACCGATAACCTAGTTCCCCCACTAGCTCCGAGAATGTAGTGATCTCTTCCTCTTTTGAACATGAGCGGTTTCTCTGCAAGTAACCGCATCTTTTCCAACACTTCTGTGTGAACTTTGTACATGGGATTTTTTCTACTTAGTGGATTAGCCAGAATCGTTTTGAAAGTTTGCGGTCCCATAATGTATACTTAGGGCATAATGGTATTACAGGACCCCAGATCTGACATCTCAAACCAACCACATCTGTGCAACCCCACTTTTGTCGAGGTTGTCATAAAAAAATGCAAAACTGACCCTTTCCAGGAGCCTGCCATGCTCAAACTTTTCTTAAAGTTCCTCAGAACCCACAATAGCTTCCTGCCTCTCCAGATATCCTAGCTAGAGAACACTGTATAAATGTCTCGCATTTTTTGCGAACACTAGGATGTCTCATTGTCCTGCCATAGATGCTGTATTTAGTTTATTTTGGTTGACAATTCTTGGCTTGCAAGTGACATCATATAAACAAAACAAAAATAAAATAACAGTTGCGGGTTAATTCTTGTAACGTATAGGGAGTCCAATCTTTTGTGATGAGAATTCTCGCTCCATACAATTCTACTAAAATGGCTAATGTCAAGATTTGGCCCAATGTGTTGTTACAATTCCATAAACATTTTGGATGCTCCTGAATTTTGATTGACATGTTATGACGTAAGTGCAAGCCAAGAATATCTGGTCACATTACCTATTCTTACCCTTACTCCCCTCTCTCCCCATGCAGTTGTGTTCACTCCATTCCACATTTGGGGCATGCAACGTCTGCTCCCAGCCTTTGCTGCATGGTGGAGATAGGGCCTTAAGGGTTAGCTCAGTGCGACAGCGGCCTTCGTACACTGTACCCCTAATAATTTGAACTATTATAAGTCGGCATCTATACCCCTCAATCATTGATCAATGTTTACTTGACACCCTCACATGGAGAGCATCCTCAATATTCATAGGTTTCTAGGTTTGGTTACAGTATGGCCTAGGGCTTCGCACAGGGTACTTCTCGTTCCACTTGGCGCTTTGGGCGGGGAATTGCTGCCTGCGGCACCCCTTCAGCCCTGTGCTGAAGCCCCGTCAGGGAGGGGGCATACGATACTTGCTGGACTGGGTTAACTTGGCCCCAGGACATTACCCCAGCGTCGGTGCCCGCCTTGCAGTACAGGCATGAGGCACCCCCTCGGCATGGCGCCATGTGCCGAGGCCCCTCATCTCATATTCCCTGCCCAATTTACGCCCACAAATGAGTGTTGTCTTTTATTGCGTGTCGAAACATTAAATGATATTTTAGAATAAAATAATAGTTAATGTTAGAAAGCAACATCAAATCTGAGCCCACAATCACCTCTGCGGCTTCTTCTCACATGTTGCTCCTTATTTGGCACTTGCCTTCCTTATTTGGCTCAAGTCAATGAAACGGGTTAAATTATGTGACCTTTCTCAATCACCCTCATCTCAGAAGGCTGCAAGTTTCTCCGCAGCAAAATCGATCCCTCCCGCCCTCCCATACTTATTCATTGCCGATGCTATAATTGCTCCGTTACTTAGACCTTAGTCGCTTACTAAGTTTGATTGATGGAAAACTTTTATTCATTAAGTCTTATCAATAAATTAAGGGCGGGGAATTGCTGTCTGCGGCACCCCTTCAGCCCTGTGCTGAAGCCCCGTCAAGGAGGGGGCATACGATACTTGCTGGACTGGGTTAACTTGGCCCCAGGACATTACCCCAGTGTCGGTGCCCGCCTTGCAGTACAGGCATGAGGCACCCCCTCGGCATGGCGCCGAGGCCCCTCATCTGGTGGGTTTATCCGGTCGGTGGGTTCTATCCGAGCCTTGCCAGTATATTCCCTGCCCAATTTACGCCCACAAATGAGTGTTGTCTTTTATTGCATGTCGAAACATTACAACTTTGATTATGTACAACTGTAATGTAACTCATGGTTTTTACACAGTTCTGTTTTTGTCAGAATTATCGTTGGTGATATTTTAAGAATAATTGATGGTTATGTGCTATTAATAATATTAAAACTGATAGGTTTAAATGAAATGAGCTTTCAGCAGGGCTAGAAAGGGAATATGATCTCTTTTCCCTTTGTTAGAACTTTAAGCTAGCATATGATTGTATCATTCATGTAAGAATAAATACCGTAAACACAGGTGTATAAGCCGCACTTTTTTGCCCAAAATTTTTGCTCAAAATCAAGGGTGCGGCTTATCTATGGAATTATCTGCCAAAGGTTATCGTACTTTCCGGTGATATAAGTTGACCAGACATTTTGAGCCTCAAAATTAAGAGTTTATTTATTAGATGTGTATAATGTGGAACAAAAATTCTTTAACTATAGATGATGTAGAAAACTGAGTCTTGTCTGTCTAACAGTACAGCCAGGGCGCCTCTGAAACCAAAAATTAAATTGAACAATCTGCATCGAACATGTAACGCACAAACGTAAGTGTTGTGTTTATAAATTGTAAAATTTAGCCTCAAATTGTCAATACCTGTGTTAAAATAGTGCTCACTATCTTTGTCAGGCATTTCCAAGTTTTTAGCAATGAGGGGACACCAAAGATGAATGAAAGAAGCCAATTCAAAGAAAAGAGACTGTAAACAAGCGGCCATCTTGGTTAACCTTAGTAACCAGGCTAAATAAAAACATGTGCTCAAGAAATTTGAACGATTACCAAGCTTGTTTTGGCCTGAACGAATGGCAGCAAATGAGCGTAGCTGTGCGACCTGCGCTGAAAACTGCTGAAACTGTGGTTTCTTGTTTTTCAATACACGATGATTCGATGGATAAAAGCAAAGTCTAGCTCA
This sequence comes from Dendrophyllia cribrosa, assembly GCA_024195265.1. Lineage (NCBI taxonomy): Eukaryota > Metazoa > Cnidaria > Anthozoa > Scleractinia > Dendrophylliidae > Dendrophyllia > Dendrophyllia cribrosa. Next base: position 37,558,457 of record JAJLRJ010000002.1, on the reverse strand, counting down.
TGTTTTGTAGAGCCAATTCTCTGACTTACTTTTTTATTTAAATTTTTTTTTTCTCTCCAAAATTTGAGCTTCAAAACTCAGGGTGCAGCTTAATATCTACAAGTGCGGCTTATACACCGGTGTTTACGGTACTCTTTCTGGCAACAGTTGATCATGTTATTTGAAAACTGTAAGAAGACTACTTCACACAGTCAAAACTATTATCCTTCATGATTGTATACTAGCCACACAAATGTTCCACACAATTGTTGCAGGAATATTTTGACATATTTGTAATTGAACTTGCAGTTGATTGCTGGGATGGCCCAGACGGGCAACCAATCATTACCCATGGACACACACTTGTGTCCAGAATCAAATTTGTGGAAGTTGTGCGTGCAATCAAGGACAATGCATTTGTTGCTTCAGAGTAAGAACTGGCTTTGTGTTGTTGGTTTATAAGCGCTTCATGACTGGCCCCACGGGTAGCTGCTGGGAGCTTTGTTTCCCAAGAGAAAGACTGAGGGATGACAAGAAATAACACTCAACCCATGGGGCCAGTTATTAAGTGTTTTGTTATTAGCTCTATAACAGTACTTACAGTCATCATTTCATATTCCTGGTTGCCAAATGTTGATGATCCTCATTCTGTTGACATGTGAATCCAAAGTTCAAGGTATAGTTAAATGGTTTGATTTTCATAGGTAGTGGATGTGACATGAGAAATTTGCATTCATTCAAGAAAGTGTTTTTTTTTTAGGGTTGGGGGAGGGGGCATAAATCAAACAATGAGCTATTAAGTAACAAAATGGACTACATAAACGAAAGGAGCATGTCACACTGTACTTGGAATTCAGTGTAAATATTTGTCTGGTACATAGAATATTCTCAAAGAAGTTTTAAAAAACTTTATTTATTTTAATTAATAGTTTACAAAGAATTTATGGCTGTGTGCCAAGAGTTGGCACAGCCATACGTTCTTTGTAAAATTTTGATTCTTTAAAGGTTAATGTCTTGAAACTTAACCCTTTCACTCCCAAGACTGCCAAAAATCAAAATTTAAGAAAAATCCCAAATTTCATTTTGTAAAATTTTGAAAAACTAATGGTGCCATGCAAAAGTACTGCCAAAGAGGTTCCATTTGAATGTTCACACCATAGGATTTCATCCACAGACTCAAAAGTTAGAACAAATGGTACCATGCATAAGTACTGCTGAAGAGGTTTCATTTGAATGGTCACACTAGAGGATTTTGTCCACAGACTCAAAAGTTAGAACAAATGGTACCATGCATAAGTACTGCTGAAGAGGTTTCATTTGAATGGTCACACTAGAGGATTTCATCCACAGACTCAAAAGTTAGAACAAATGGTACCATGCATAAGTACTGCTGAAGAGGTTTCATTTGAATGGTCACACTAGAGGATTTCATCCACAGACTCAAAAGTTAGAACAAATGGTACCATGCAAAAGTACTGCTGAAGAGGTTTCATTTGAATGGTCGCACCATAGGATTTCATCCACAGACTCAAAAGTTAGAACAAATGGTACCATGCATAAGTACTGCTGAAGAGGTTTCATTTGAATGGTCACACCAAAGGATTTCATCCACAGACTCTAAAGTTAGAACAAATGGTACCATGCAAAAGTACTGCTGAAGAGGTTTCATTTGAATGGTCACACCATAGGATTTCATCAACAGACTCAAAAGTTAGAACAAATGGTACCATGCAAAAGTACTGCTGAAGAGGTTTCATTTGAATGGTCACACTAGAGGATTTCATCCACAGACTCAAAAGCTAGAACAAATGGTACAATGCAAAAGTACTGCTGAAGAGGTTTCATTTGAATGGTCACACCATAGGATTTCATTAACAGACTCAAAAGTTAGAACAAATGGTACCATGCAAAAGTACTGCTGAAGAGGTTTCATTTGAATGGTCACACCATAGGATTTCATCCACAGACTCAAAAGTTAGAACAAATGGTACCATGCATGAGAACTGCTGAAGAGGTTTCATTTGAATGGTCACACCAAAGGATTTCATCCACAGACTCTAAAGTTAGAACAAATGGTACCATGCAAAAGTACTGCTGAAGAGGTTTCATTTGAATGGTCACACTAGAGGATTTCATCCACAGACTCAAAAGTTAGAACAAATGGTTAACTATGCAAAAGTACTGCTGAAGAGGTTTCATTTGAATTGTCACACCATAGGATTTCATTGACAGACTCAAAAGTTAGAACAAATGGTACCATGCAAAAGTACTGCTGAAGAGGTTTCATTTGAATGGTCATACCATAGGATTTTATCCACAGACTCAAAAGTTAGAACAAATGGTACTATGCAAAAGTACTGCTGAAGAGGTTTCATTTGAATTGTCACACCATAGGATTTCATTGACAGACTCAAAAGTTAGAACAAATGGTACCATGCAAAAGTACTGCTGAAATACTGCTGAAGAGGTTTCATTTGAATGGTCACACTAGAGGATTTCATCCACAGACTCAAAAGCTAGAACAAATGGTACCATGCAAAAGTACTGCTGAAGAGGTTTCATTTGAATGGTCATACCATAGGATTTTATCCACAGACTCTAAAGTTAGAACAAATGGTACCATGCATAAGTACTGCTGAAGAGGTTTCATTTGAATGGTCACACCATAGGATTTCATCCACAGACTCAAAAGTTAGTCAGAACAAATGGTACCATGCAAAAGTACTGCTGAAGAGGTTTCATTTGAATGGTCACACCATAGGATTTCATCAACAGACCCAAATGTTAGAACAAAATTAATGGTACCATGCATAAGCACTGCTGAGGAGGTTTCATTTGAATGGTCACACCATAGGATTTCATCCACAGACTCTAAAGTTAGAACCACAGTACATGTCTCCATAATTGACTCTAGAAGTGAAAATGTTATTATTTAACATATCACACTCAAATTTTCATAGAGTACTATTACAAGTTTGCCAAGCTCTTTCGGATTATGAAATGAGTTTTTTTAATTATTCAGATATTTATTTGTAGCTAGTTGTGTCATTTATGCCCAAAAAATGTAAACAAAGTCCCTTCTATTCAATTATCAATAGAAGCTCTAAGTTACTGTCAAGTAGTTGCCTGCAGTGAATTGTAATGTGGGGGGATATAGCCTGTCAAAACATTTGTCCAATCTTTCTTCAAGAACTTCTCAAATTCAGTCATCATAATATTACCATTGATAATGATTATTAATAAGTACTTCCTGCCATGTTTGTACATGTACTTGGTCTTTTCATTATTGTTGTGTTGTTATCATTGTCATTGTTGTCATTGTTGCAAGTATTGTCATCATCATCATCATCATCATCATCATCATCATCATCACCTTTCATTGTTCTTGTTTTGATTGTTGCATTAGCTATAACTTGGTAGACTAATGTACAGGGATGTAGTTAAGAGTCGGCTACCAGCTAATTTCACCAGCTGAAAGAGAACTTATCACCGGCTGAAATTTCACTAGAAAACAAAGACTTGGGGTGATTTTGAAGGTGCACAAGCCAGAAAAACCAGCTGGGCTTGTTAATGAGCCTGCTCAGTTTTTTCTTAGCTACACCCCTGAAGATGTTTGTAGTTAAGGTGAAGGAGTTCCTAAATCATGGCTGTTTAATTTTCAGCTATCCCTTAGTTTTGTCACTGGAGAACCACTGTAGCATACCTCAACAGAAGGTAATGGCGCAGACATTCAGGGAAGTCTTTGGAGGTTTGTAGATAACTTTGTTTTTCTGGTATCTTACCAAGCATTGTAATGATTATCACATCTTGTAGGTTGGTGATTTTCAGTAGCATGTACATGTACATGTGTACATGTATGGTTTTGGTCTCTTGCAAAATTAATTTATAGCTGTACCCCTATTGAACAAACATCCTGGAAAATATGGTTTTCCATTTAAGGTGATTCCTCAGAAATACAAGTTGATAAACAATTGTTTTTTTAAACTTGAAATCCCTGGTTGTTAGCAAGCATTGTTTTGAAAAACAATAATAAAACATGACATAAATTAAGTCACCATGCTCGCAAATTTTGAAGAGATGTGATGGACCAAAGTTGCCTAATATTTATCCTGGCATATTGTACTGCCTGTCAAGAACATTCTTATTTGATTGGCTTAAGTTACATTTTGCAGTAGCTGGATGGACAATAATTATTATAATGAAATACTTGAAAATCCATTATTAATAGATATATACACCAAAATTCGCATTACCCAATAAAAAAGATAGGTCACTGTGCTTTTTAGGGAGAAAACAACCACTTATTTATATGACAAACTTAGCTACAAAGGAAATACACACACTTTGGAATGTGTGCACGATGATGATGTAAGAAATTTTGTGCAGTAGTGATGTGCTAAGGAATCACTGTAAGACCAAATGTGTTCTGCTTTTTAGTTTGTAGAAATTGTGAAAACTAGGGCACGACAAAATGCTGAAATAGAGCAGAGAATTGTTCCTTTTTTTTTCCTGAATACCTTTTCTTTTGTAATATTTGCTTTTAAATTTCCACTACTATTATCAGCTACTTCCTAACACTTATTAACATAATTCTACACTCTTTCATTTGTAAGCTAAAACCACACTCCCTTATAATAATTAATAAACTTAATGATTAGTTTTATACACTATAGAAGACATAAAACTTAGTCAGTGGTTGAGTGATTGTTGTTGCATTGATTGCAGATTGTCTTCTGTCACAACCAATTGATTACAATGCAAAAGAGATGCCATCACCCACTGCTCTGCGGCACAAGATTATCCTAAAGGTACCATACCATGTTTATGCTTCTCTCCTCCTCCATCCGCCCTTCCCCCACTCACTAAACCTTTTTAGTATATTTACATCATCAAAATAGTGTATTTAGCTGTGCTCAGGTATCCGACCAAGAAGAGAAAAGAAAACCAATATTTTTTTTAAACCAATTCAAAACAGAATTTTGAGGCGAAGGACAATATTAAAGAGAAAAACCCGAACAGTACATGTATGTTGATAGTGACTAAAACAGTGATTACTGGTCATTAATAGAGTAGCTGAAATGTGTGATTTTTTATTCAACCACAATTCTCAACATATCTAAGTTCTAAATGCTAACAAATTTTTAAATTATATTTATAGCATAAAAAGTTGCCCAAAGACCCTACGCAGGTTACAGACACAAGTATTGGTGATGCACGTAAGTTTTTATTTTGTTCATATTGCATACTGGTATTACATAAATTCTTCAGACCAAAAATGACCAAAAAATGGTCTGGCAATGACCTTCTGAAATTGTTAAAAACATAAAGAATGCATGATTATGATCCTACATGTATATATGAAAACTAATCACGACAGACATCTTGTCTAATCATTGTTTTATAAAATAAAATGTTTTTCTGTTCCATAGTTGTAGAAGATGATCTTAGTCAGTCTCTGAAGAATGGATACCTACTACTAGAAGATGAAATTGATCATGTAAGTTTAAGACATGTTACTTTATAGCTGGTGCTGGGATACTAAAAGTTACAATGGACAACAGTGCTTAGACAAGAGCCTCTTGGGTAGTGTGACCCCACTTTGAAAATGTTGACACCCGGAGGCTTGGAAGTACTATTTCGAGATATTCTACACAAGAATACATATATAACAAAAGTCCAGATATTGGTTGCTAGAAATTATTAAATGATGTTGATTTTCTCATATGGATTTTTTTAAAGTGTAATTATTATAATTTTTAAGTGTAATAATTTAATCAATGTTCAATATCCACATCCTCGTCTGAGTTGTCCAAATGTGTGGCATTTTTTGACTTGAGTTTTTTGATTTACACATCAACCACCTTGACTGCATATTTCTGTTTATCCCTCTTTCTTATAACAGGGTTGGAATCGGCACTTCTTCTGCTTAACAAAGGACAAACTCTTCTGGACAGAAGAACAGACCAAATCTGATGAGGATGAGGACGATGAGGGACTGGAGGGAGGTGGAGTTGGAGAAGTAATTTTTCAAACATTTTCTTATTTCATTTATTTCTGAATTAGTAGTTTCTTAGGGATTGATTTGGTTTGGAAAACTAACAATAAAAATATACTTAATATGTTAATTGGATATCTGTCCCAGTGGGCACTGAAGGCTCAAAAAGTGGTAGATATTACATTGTAACAAAATGGCGGAAATTCCAACTTCGAAATGTCATATCTTTGGATTGCATCAACATATTTACAAATGTTTTTCACTTTTGAAATTATTATGGCGTGTACTTTCAGAAGCTGTCATCAGATACCCCATAATACTAATTTAAAATTTTGGTGCCATCTTTGTGACGTCATTTTCCCGTCAAAATACTTAAATTTGAAAAACAGATTAAACATGATAGGATTTTTGCTAATGATAACTTCTATATTGTTGTAAAATTTCAATCAGCTTCCTAGGTTCAAAACTGTTAAAAAGTGGTTTGAAGCATAGTTTTTCAGTCGATTTGATTCTAAATGACCTCTGTCGACCCCAGCAGAAAATGGGCGGGAAATTCAAATTTTGAAACGTCATATCTTTTGATCGGATCAACATATTTACGAGATATTTTCAGTTTTGAGATGCTTGTGGCGAGTACTTTCAGAAATTGTCATCAGATATCCCATAATACTAAGTTATTTTTTGGGCGCCAACTCAATTTATGATGTCATTTTCCCGTCAAAATTTGCAAAAATGGAAAAACAAAAAATATTCAATTTGTGAAAATGAAGATTTCTGTGCTGTTGTGAAATTTCAAAGTTGGAATTTCCGCCATTTTGTTACAATGGAATATCTACATCTTTTTTAGCTTTCTGTGCCCACCGTGGTCAAGGCAATTTTAAAGCTGAGGTAAAAAGTCCTTAGATCATTGTATATAGCTACACAGTTGGTGATAAATTGCAATTTTAACATTTATGATATTAAATAGTAATAAAAGCACCTTATAAAAATTCATATATTAACTGTAAATACAATATAGGGCAATATAAATTATATACTAGAAAAATCAAAGCTATTGTGATAAAAAATGTAAAAACTATAATATGATACTATATACATTTAACTGCAAAACCATTAACTTTAAAACTTAACATCTTACTAATACATGTATCTGTATACTAGCTAACTACTAAAAGCTATATATGCAGTAATTTAAGAAGGATTATTTCAGGGGATTATAAAAGGGCTAACTTATTTGATGCTGCAAATATATAATATATTGATGCTGCAAATAAGTTCTGGCAACAGATTCTACAATGTATTTCCCCCAAAAGGTTACATCATTCTCGGTGGAAACTCTAAACATTAATAAATAATAATATTCTACTAGATGGCGTAATAAGCAAACAATAACTTATTATTAACTAAAGGTTGTCTTAACTGATTTTCTTGTGCTACATTTACTATTTTTAATAATATTTTATTATATGCATATGCATGATGTGTTTCTCTGTCCCAATAAAAATATATAATTAAACAACTAATTACAACAAAAATAAAGCCTGGTATATATTAAGCTGAAAGATTTCCCTGTCTTCAGGGCTTAAAATAATTTCTGGACAGTCACTGTACATGATGATCGGCCAAACAAACTTTGGCTTGGCCAAGTACAATTAATTTCTGGCTGGTCAAATATAGAAGAAAACATACCTCTTAATACAGGAACCCATCATAATCTGCTGCAGCTATTTATTAGTAAGCAAATATGTACATTCTTATGTCATAAGCCTTGTCTTCATGATGTTTCTCTATAATTATATGTTAGTAGGTTTGTAATGTCTTGTTTTCTCTACATTTCTGCGTACCTTCGGCATCAGTTTGTTTTCTTATTGTTATCTGTTTGTTGTTCATTGGTACATTATCAGTCTTGTCCACTTAATGTTTCTCCTTCCATTTATTCGTTCGTTTGTTTTTATTAATTTTAGTCTTTTTTTTCTCAGCGGTTTTCCATAATGTAGTACATTTATACAGTATTTGTTTTGTCTTTTCAATGGTCTTGGTACGCAAATATGTTCATAAGGTATACAGGGCCGGAAACCTGTATAAAGCAGACCCCATATTAAGCAGACACTCGCTGTTAGGGAGACACCATCTAGGGTCCCTAAATTTTCTTCCCATGTTTTCTGTAAAATGAACCTGTATTCAGCTGACCCCTCTATTAATCGGAGATAGACACCAACATTAAACCATTATTTTTGTTACACCAAACCTTTCTTTTAAGCAGACACTTTAAGCATTTTAGGAATTCATTTTTATCAGATTGTGGGATTACTGTACAGTATTCTCCACATCTAAAAGCATGTTTTCCAGTAATTATTATTTAGTAATTCAACCCCATGCAGCCACTGTGAAAGGTTTATGAATTAAAATGTAATGAAATGTGGGTATGATAAACATGGAGAGATAAGGGTAATAATTCAAACATCATTGCACAACATATCAAGGGTGTCTGCTTAATACTGGTGTCGCTGTAATTGAAGGGCCGAGAGCATGTCCAGCCTATATGACTTTTTAGGCCTTTTTTTATTTTTTCTCGCTCGGAATAGCTCAGAATAGCCTCATTTTATCGTACAACGAATAATATCACAAGCCCTTGTCGAATTTGCACTAACCCTAAGGAATTTGACCAATTTCACCTGAAAAAAGCAGAGTTCTGGCCCTCCAGTGCTTTGACGGTACATTCAGAGCGCAATTTCGAAGCCATTTGAAAGCAGTTTGGCCGTGAGAATGTGCGACTGCAATACTTCTGACCAGTGCCAACAACTAAACGAAAATACCGTTATTTACGCACGCCTGGCTTGCTTATCTATCGTGAGCTCACTACGGCAACACATCGCCTCTGTAGCGTGTGTGTAAGCCAACGTGTATGAGGCCCGTCCGGTGATTGAAAGACATCATTAAGTCCGGAAATCCTTGAGTCTCTAGCACTTCTCAAAGAAACGAGTGGTGTTTCTTGTCCTTCCTTGTGTCTGAAGCGCCATTTAGCGCTCGAGGTGAAAAACGGACCTTGGTCGGGAAGACGAGCCGGCGGGAAAGTCTGGAATCACTTCGGATCAGAAAAGGGGCAGCGTTGAGAGTTGTGGGCCATTTCCCATCCCGTGCCGTGGTCGAAATGCCCGATATCCGAAGTGCTTTGAGACTTATAGTATTTTGCAATAACTTTCGGGCGGGAACTCCATTTCGGTTTTGTTGTAGGATTTCCCAACATGCTTTGCGACAGTGGTAGATGGGTCCGCTGTGCGTGGTCAGGCACTTGAAATACAGCTTTGGGCGGCTCGAAGTGAGTTGTTGCTGGCCGGCGAGAAGACGTTTCGCATTTGGAGTCTTTAATGCAACATTAAATTCGATCTAAAAGGATTTTGAAATCGAGATACGCGTTTTGATGCGTATCGAGCTTTAAGTAATAAAACTTAGCCTGAACAGAGCATGTGTTCCTCGGTGGTCTAGTGCTTTGGTTGGGGATTTCCGCTCGGACGGCTCCAGGTTCGAATCACGCTCAGCATTTTTTTTTTTTTTTTTTCGAACTGGACATTATGAAAGTGATTTACTTTTTTTGCGTTCGTCAAAATTCCTTACGTTTAATTTTAAAAAAATATCGAACCGTGTCAGTGTGAAAACAGAAGCTTACCGCAATATTGCGTTGCAATAGGAGCCTTTGATTGATTGATTTTTTTTTTTTTTTTTGCATACAGTATTTCTCGAAAACGACGGGAAAAACAACAGAAAAAAATTCGGAACAATGTTTTGCAACTAATTTCTAGTTCACATGCCAAAATTGGACAATTCTGAGCAAGAAAAAATAAAAAAAGGCCTAAAAAGTCATATAGGCTGGACATGCTCTCGGCCCTTCAATTGAAGAGGTTGGGCATAACCAACCTATGTCAAATTTTAGGCCTTTTTTTTTCTCGCTCAGATTTGCCTCATTTTATCGTACAACAAATAATATCACATACCCTTGTCAAATTTGCACTAAACCTAGTAAGGAATTGACTAATTTCACCCCAAAAAAGCAGAGTTCTGGCGCTCTAGTGCTTTGACTTTACATTCATAGCGTAATTTCCGCACCATTTCAAAGCAGATTGGCCATGAGAATATGCGACTGCAATACTCCTGACCCACGCCAACGTCCTGAATGAACATACCATCATATACAAGGCAGTTCATATTGATTGAATTGGCAACTTGAGACAACAACTGGCCGTAGCGGCTAGTTTAAGCCATGTTTAAGCCCCGCCCGGTGATGGAAGGACATAATGAAAGCCAAAAATCCTCTTCAATTATCAGTCGTCATCGTTCCTCTGTGCATTAGTTTGTTCATATGGTATTAGTCTTGTCTTGTCATCGTTCCTCTGTGCATTAGTTTGTTCATATGGTATTAGTCTTGTCTTGTCAACGTTCCTCTGTGCATTAGTTTGTTCATATGGTATTAGTCTTGTCTTGTCAACGTTCCTCTGTGCATTATTTTGTTCATATGGTAAGTCTTAATTGTCTTGTCAATGTTCCTCTGTGCATTAGTTTGTTCGTATGGTATTAGTCTTGTTATCTCAACGTTCCTCTGTGCATTAGTTTGTTCATATGGTATTAGTCTTGTCATCTCAACGTTCCTCTGTGCATTAGTTTGTTCATATGGTATTAGTCTTGTCTTGTCAACGTTCCTCTGTACATTACTTTGTTCATATGGTATTAGTCTTGTCTTGTCAGCATTCCTCTAGCTGTGCATTATATATATTAATTAGTTTGTTCATATGGTATTAGTCTTGTCTTGTTAACATTCCTCTTTGCATTAGTTTGTTCATAATTATGGTATTAGTCTTGTCTGTCAACTTTTCTTCGTGGCCCTTCATAATGTTAGTGTGTTCTTGCCATTTAGTCTTGTCTTCTCAACATTTGTTTGTTAGCACTTAATAGGTACTAATTAACATAATATTCATTAGTCTTGTTCATCTGTAAGTTTTTCAGTATGTTATATACATTTGCCAAATGGTATTTGTCTTGTCTTCTCAACATTTTTTCATACATTGGTTTTCCTGAAAAAATATTGATAGGTAAAAAATGCAAACGTGGACCGACAGAGCAAGCTTTTGTCTGGTCAAGTCTCCATTCTGACTGGACATTGTCCATTGATCGTCCATTATTTTAAGCCCTTATGTGTCTTGCTGCTGCTTTTTTGACATGTAACTTCCTCTTTACTAACTTTGGTGAATGGCCGGTAGTAATTATAGTACTGTAAGTTATAGTTTCATTTTGATCTGACTTGTAATTAATATTAAAATGATGAAAATAACTGTAAAAAGAAAAAACCTAGTATTTAAGCCAAGACTTGTGTTCCACAGGATCTCATCTGGCTAAACCTTGTAAGTGTTTCTAGGAAAAACCAAGTTTGAGTGTAAGCAGTAATTTGATCTGTAAGTCCTGATAGGTCATGAATAAACTTTCTTTTAGTGACCAGCTTTAAAAATTTTAATTGAATATTAACTTTTTCCATCTTAAACAAAAAACTATTGATGGTATTAATATTAAAATCATATCCTGTTTATAGTAGGGATTAGAAAATGCATTTAGATGGATTACATATTAATATTTAACGTCTGCTAAATCAAATAATGACGACCTTGGCCTTCTTTAGGATAAAACTTTTAAATTCTGCCAGCAGGATACACTTTATGCGGCTGTTTAGTACTTAATTATTTACTGTTCCTTGTTGCAGTCATCTAAAGATGAACTTCATTTTGGTGAGAGGTAAGTGAGATTATTTAAAAGGAACCTTCAAGTTACTTGGTCCAAGCAGCAAATAATACCTTGATGTTTTCTGTAAATTGGCTGGCTTGACAGGCTAACATGTGTTGTGTTACCATACTCCATCCAGCTGTTTAAATGGGTATTAAATAGCAAATGATTGGAAGCCTAATTGTGCTTGGTGTATATAAATTCGGGTGGTTTTTGTTGAGGTTTGCAATAACAGGGACACAAATGTGAATAACATTTATTGGCATGCAGTCCCAATTCAGGTTAGGCGTGGGAGGTGGACGTCCCCTCCCACTGGGGGGTATGGCAGAAAATGTTTGAAATTTTGAGGCCCAAAGTGTGCATTTTAGGCCATTTCTGACCAATTTGAGTCTTTGTTTTAACTACTATGAATTAAAGAGGTTTAACAGTATTTTGTGAAACGAAACAAAATGAAATGGTATTTTGGGAAATGGTACTTTGCGAAAAAGTACTTTAAATTTATGATATGAAACAATGATACATGGTTTAACGAAACAGAATTTAATGGCCTTTATAAAAAGAAAAAAACCTTGTGTCGCCGGTGAATGCTACTCGAAAACAATGCTGTATATGCTGACAAACTGATCAATGACTCTGGAGCACATTGCTTCATCTCCGATATTTATATTTAATATTGTGCTGGTTTTAAAGCTTTGTCCTACTGGAATTTTTAAGCCTTGTCCCAATGTAAGGTAACAAGCATTTACTGAATTTGATAAGCCTAGTTTTAATTCTCTTTTTACTTTCTGAACAGAATTGTGTTGGTTTTCCCAATTGGAACTTACTAAATAAATATTATTATCAACAGAACAAAGTGTTTTCACATGCTGCAGCCAATCTCAAAACGTGTAATGACAGACGCCTGACATCCATTTCATAACAAGAGCTTCCTTCGTCTTATTAACTTATATCATATCGCAAAGTACCATACCGTATCATTTTGCAAAATACTGTACGCCTATAAAAGAGGCATTAGTAACAAAGCATAGTTTTATTTCATTTGTAATAAAGATCAAATATTATTCACATTATTCAAATATCTTATTCAAATTATTCAAATATCTTAGTTAGCACATTTTCCTGAGAAATAGCTGGGACAAGAATTTAAATAGCCAAGTAAAGGTCCTGGTGTCCGTGCTCTAACAAAAACCATCAGATGATAAATCATGTCATGTGTGTTAGACCACCATCCTGGTTTGGCTGAGTGGTACTGCATCTAGCCTCTTGTTTAGTCTTGCATTACATCTGATCAGGTATTGTTTTTTTAAACACCAGTCTTTTTGCCTACTAGATAGTACCTAATAGGATTTTTATGTTTTTATTTTAGATGGTTCCATGGCAAGCTTCAAGATGGACGAAAAGCAGCTGAAACCCTGTTGAACCAGTTTAATCGTGGAGATGGCTCTTTTCTTGTACGAGAAAGTACAACTTTTGTGGGGGACTTTTCACTTTCTTTCTGGTAAGTTACTTTTCATTTGTGCTGGACCTACTATTGATTGCTTTTAACACACATTATTCCCTTGTACTTTACAGACAATTCACACTCATATGTGAAGACCAAGAACTCTCTTTTTCTATTTTTTTTTTTTGGTAGAAGGGCAATAAACATTGCATCATAGTTTTGATTAACAAATCACTTGTTATCAACATTAACTAAATGTCATTGTTTTTTGAATTCATTTGCACTCCCTTGTAAAAATTTAAGCGTGATTGCAGCGCGTTTTTGGCCGCCACGATTTTTTGATCGCAACACGGTCGCGGTCAACATCGCACCGTGATTGTAAAAATCGTGGCGGCCAAAAACGTGTCGTGATTGCGCCGTGATTTGTGTTGCGGCCAAAAATGCGCCGCGGTTGTGATTGCCGCGATCGCACTCATTGTGGCGCAATCTGACTTGCGGCGCGATTGCGCTTGTCGTGGCGCGATTGCGATTTACTTGAGGGACCGAGGGGTTTCCAAATATGGTACTAAGCAAAAAATGAATATTCGGAAGCTGTGAATGTGCATTACACGTTTCAACCCACTTATGGGTTTCTGGCATCACTATAAGTGTCTGTTAAGTCCGTACCCAAGGCTTTACACCAAAGTTATATGCATGTACATGTACTAATACATAGAATTTTCTGAATTCATTAGGCGGAAGGGAAAAGTGCAGCACTGCCGGATCAAATCCAAGCAAGAGAATGGACAGACAAAGTATTACCTGGTTGATCAAGTGACATTTGACAGCTTGTACAGTCTTATCAACTTCTACCAGACTCACCCGCTGAAAAGCATGAATTTTGAACTCACACTGACAGATGCAATCCCTCAGGTAATTAATAACTAACTTACATTAAGTAGATCCAGTTGTGCTTAGTGTCTTGCACATTTGACCTGATGGCCAGTGGTTTCATACCAGTCCTGTCCTTAGACAAGATACTTTTCCTCTACATGGTTACAGTCCCTCTCCGCCCAGGTCTACAATGACTATTGGTTACAGTCCCTCTCCACTCAGGTCTACAAATAACTATTGGTTACAGTCCCTCTCCACCCAGGTCTACAAATGACTATTGGTTACAGTCCCTCTCTGCCCAGGTCTACAAATGACTATTGGTTACAGTCCCTCTCCACCCAGGTCTACAAATGACTATTGGTTACAGTCCCTCTCTGCCCAGGTCTACAAATGACTATTGGTTACAGTCCCTCTCCACCCAGGTATACTATTTGTCACAGTTCCCCTCTACCCATGTGAATACTATTGGTCACAGTCCCTCTCCACCCAGGTGAAGATGTTAGAGACTGAGATTTTTTAGGCTCTTCTAGCCTTATATTTTTGCAGGATAGTGGTGGTGGGGTGGGGTGGGGTGGGTTGGGTAGACAGGACGGTGGGTCCTCTGGGCCACTCCCCTAGGGCCGCAACTAGGTTAACATGATTCTGTAGAACTTGTGAAAGGCTGGTTTTCCACCCAAGGGGGAGTAACAGTACTCTTAAAGTGTTCTCATTTGAATCTAGCCCTGTATTCTGTAAGACCTGCAAAGAGTGTCAGAGTGTCACTAGCAAGTCTTTATGTTATGACTGTGGATTAAGTGAATAAACACATGATTTTAAAGGTTGCTCAACATGTTCACAAGAACCCTGTCTCAATTAACAACTAACACGATTGACCAAGCCACAGTTAATCTTTGATGAATAGCATTAAATTGAATTTAATGAAACTTGTATCTTAATTCAAAATTAATGTTTTTTTTTCTATTTTTGTCCTGCATTGTTAATGACATGCATACATCAGCCAAATGCACATCTTGAAAAAGAGTAAGTACACTAAAACAGTAACATTGTTTTATTTTTATTTTTAAAAGATATTTTAATAACATTTACAAACAAATTCTTCTGCCCAGCAAGTGAATGATTGGTTAATGTTGAACTGTTAATGCTAGGCGGAGTATAAGCTCTCCTAGTTGCCTTGTAAAGTTACAGAAGTCATGTAATGCTTTGGTGGCATCAAAACTGGAGATAAGCAAAAGCCACTTTGTAGGAGGCAAACTTACCAGCACTACAATAATGTGGCATTTAAAAAACAGTCTACTGCAAGCCCCCAAACATTAACATAATTAAAACAACATGAGATACATGTATTACAAGATAAGGTACAGCAGGAGTTAATTTGGGACAACAAGATTTCCTTGACCTAAGGTCTTCATGATCATAACAGACTTTTAGAAGAGAGCGTCAAAGCATAATACATCGATGGAAAAACCCTAATTAACAAACAAGTAGAAAAATTAAGTTCCTCTCACTGTTATCTCTGTTTTGCAGGCACTGACATAATGTACTTTTATTTATTATTTATTATTTTATTTTTTTTAGTTGGTACCATGATAATCTTAAAAGAGATGAGGCGGAAGATATGTTAAAGAGGGTGAGAAAAAATGGTGCCTTCCTTGTGAGAAGGAAGGAGGCTGATCAACCCTCAGCAGAACATTCAGAGTTTGGGTCACAAAATGATGAGTCATATGCCATCTCATTTAGGTCAGGATTAATTTGACAAATTATGTGTTATTATTGCTATATACATGTAACCTCAGTTGCTTGAAAACTGAAATAATTTATTTAATAATTTGTAAAGAAGCCAGAGACCATTGATCTCAATCATAATGATCATGCTGTTGCCCTTAATCTTGAAAACATAACAAACCAAATTTATTTTAATACTAGTTATTTCTATCTGGCCAATGAACATCTAGTTCCAGTACTTTCTGGTCGGAGTCATTTCAAGATGGCATCTTTGAGGAGAGATTAGCTGGTGTCACTGAAAGGAGTTAGGAAAATGTTCCCACTAAATCTAAAAAGAAGCTTATTTTTATAACTAATTTTTATTATCATGATTGTGATTACGATTATTATGTTGCTAGTTGGTATCAAGACTAACTGATTCCCATGACTAGCATTTTGGTATTGTAGAAATACACAGCCTATTGATAACACCCAATGCCATATGATTTATTGGTATGATATTTCAATAACTAATAGATTAACTAGTATAGGATAACTTATTCAGAATTTACTGTCAGTTATTCTGTAGTGATCACTAAACCTGTAAATCAATAAGTCTGTCTTTTTCAAATAATTATTTGTTTTCAAAAGCCACACCCAAAACCTTTTTTGACACAACCTTTTTTGGAGAGAAATCATTAAAAGTCTTTCTTACCTCGTCCATAATTTTTATAATTTAATGCACCCTATTTGTGTTTGATTATAGAGCGGAAGGCAAGATTAAGCACTGTCGGATAAAGCGTGAAGGTCGCCTTTATACAATTGGCACAGCTCAGTTTGAAAGTTTGGTGGAATTGGTTGAATTCTACATGAGGCATCCTCTGTATAAAGGAATGAAACTCAAATATCAAATCAATGAAGAGGTAAGACTATGCCTAAATATACAATTTATTGCAGACACATAATTATGGTCTTGAAAACCAGTTTCTGGCAAAAAGTAACAGTTAACTTTGTCTGTGTATATGTCTCCACTGGGCATCAGTCTTATCATGATCTCAGCATCGGTCTTATCATGATCTCAGCATCAGTCTTATCGTGATCTCAGCATCAGTCTTATGATCTCAGCATCAGTCTTATCATGATCTCAGCATCAGTCTTATGATCTCAGCATCAGTCTTATCATGATCTCAGCATCAGTCTTACCATGATCTCAGCATCAGTCTTACCATGATCTCAGCATCAGTCTTATCATGATCTCAGCATCAGTCTTACCATGATCTCAGCATCAGTCTTATCATGATCTCAGCATCAGTCTTATCATGATCTCAGCATCAGTCTTATCATGATCTCAGCATCTGTCTTACCATGATCTCAGCATCAGTCTTATCATGATCTCAGCATCAGTCTTATCATGATCTCAGCATCAGTCTTATCATGATCTCAGCATCAGTCTTATCATGATCTCAGCATCAGTCTTATCGTGATCTCAGCATCAGTCTTACCATGATCTCAGCATCAGTCTTATCATGATCTCAGCATCAGTCTTATCATGATCTCAGCATCAGTCTTATCATGATCTCAGCATCAGTCTTATCATGATCTCAGCATCAGTCTTACCATGATCTCAGCATCAGTCTTATCATGATCTCAGCATCAGTCTTACCATGATCTCAGCATCAGTCTTATCATGATCTCAGCATCAGTCTTACCATGATCTCAGCATCAGTCTTATCATGATCTCAGCATCAGTCCTATCATGATCTCAGCATCTGTCTTATCATGATCTCAGCATCAGTCTTACCATGATCTCAGCATCTGTCTTATCATAATCTCAGCATCTGTCTTATCATGATCTCAGCATCAGTCTTACCATGATCTCAGCATCAGTCTTATCATAATCTCAGCATCAGTCTTATCATGATCTCAGCATCAGTCTTATCATGATCTCAGCATCAGTCTTATCATGATCTCAGCATCAGTCTTATCATAATCTCAGCATCAGTCTTATCATGATCTCAGCATCAGTCTTATCATGATCTCAGCATCTGTCTTATCATGATCTCAGCATCAGTCTTACCATGATCTCAGCATCTGTCTTATCATGATCTCAGCATCAGTCTTATCATGATCTCAGCATCAGTCTTACCATGATCTCAGCATCAGTCTTATCATGATCTCAGCATCAGTCTTATCATGATCTCAGCATCAGTCTTATCATGATCTCAGCATCAGTCTTACCATGATCTCAGCATCAGTCTTACCATGATCTCAGCATCAGTCTTATCATGATCTCAGCATCAGTCTTACCATGATCTCAGCATCAGTCTTATCATGATCTCAGCATCAGTCTTATCATGATCTCAGCATCAGTCTTATCATAATCTCACTGTTTTTACTTTTTAGGTGTTGTCTAAAGTTGGTCAAGTAAGTTGTTTATTTATAGTAAATGATTTAAAATTAATGTTTACTTATGAATTGAAGGGCCGAGAGCATGTCCAGCCTATATGACTTTTTAGGCCTTTTTTATTTTTTCTTGCTCAGATTTGTCCAATTTTGGCATGTGAACTAGAAATTAGTTGCAAAACATTGTTCCGAATTTTTTTCCGTTGTTTTTTCCGTCGTTTTCGAGAAATACCGTATTCAAAAAAAAAAATCAATCAATCAAAGGCTCCTATTGTAACGCAATATTGCGGTTAGCTTCTGTTTTCGCACTGACACGGTTCGATATTTTTGTAAAATTAAACGTTAGAAATTTTGACGAACGCAAAAAAAGTAAATCACTTTCATAATGTCCAGTTCGAAGAAAGAAAGAAAGAAAGAAAGAAAGAAAGAAAAAAAAAAAAAAAAAAAAAGAGGCCGAGCGTGATTCGAACCCGGAGCCGTCCGAGCGCAAATCCCCGACCAAACCACTAGACCACAGACGAACACATGCTCACTTCAGCCTAAGTTTTATTATTAAAAGGTTGATACGCATCAAAACGCGTATCTCGATTTCAAAATCCTTTTAGATCGAATTTAATGTTGCATTAAAGACTCCAAATGCGAAACGTCTTCCCGCCGGCCAGCAACAACTCACTTCGAGCTGCCCAAAGCTGTATTTCAAGTGCCCGACCACGCACAGCGGACCCATCTACCACTGTCGCAAAGCATGTCGGGAAATCCTACAACAAAACCGAAATGGAGTTCCCGCCCGAAAGTTATTGCAAAATACTATAAGTCTCAAAGCACTTCGGATATCGGGCATTTCGACCACGGCACGGGATGGGAAATGGCCCACAACTCTCAACGCTGCCCCTTTTCTGATCCGAAGTGATTCCAGACTTTCCCGCCGGCTCGTCTTCCCGACCAAGGTCCGTTTTTCACCTCGAGCGCTAAATGGCGCTTCAGACACAAGGAAGGACAAGAAACACGACTCGTTTCTTTGAGAAGTGCTAGAGACTCAAGGATTTCCGGACTTAATGATGTCTTTCAATCACCGGACGGGCCTCATACACGTTGGCTTACACACACGCTACGTTGCCGCAGTGAGCTCACGATAGATAAGCGAGCCAGGCGTGCGTAAATAACGGTATTTTCGTTTAGTTGTTGGCACTGGTCAGAAGTATTGCAGTCGCGTATTCTCACGGCCAAACTGCTTTCAAATGGCTTCGAAATTACGCTCTGAATGTACCGTCAAAGCACTGGAGGGCCAGAACTCTGCTTTTTTCAGGTAAATTGGTCAAATTCCTTAGGGTTAGTGCAAATTCGACAAGGGCTTGTGATATTATTCGTTGTACGATAAAATAAGGCTATTCTGAGCTATTCTGAGCGAGAAAAAATAGAAAAAGGCCTAAAAAGTCATATAGGCTGGACATGCTCTCGGCCCTTCAATTGATTTGTATTAAGTATTTTTTACTTATTAATTGCCTTCTTCTGGTGTCAGTGTCTTGCTGAAATGGGTTGTGAATTGTTATCATTAATTTTTCATGTTGTGGTTACTTTCACACTTTCTCATTAAAAAGACAACCCTTAGCAAAAACTGTCCCCTGTGAATTCTCTGTAACAGGGTTTTTAAATAACCTAGTAACAACTCTGTAACAGCTCATAAATTGGCACAGTTAGCAAGGCTGTTTCTACCAAGTAGCAACCTTGTAACAGCCCTGTTATGGTGTGGTTCATTTGCTAGACTGTGTTATATCCCTATGGCAGCCCTGTAGCAGCCTGTTTGCAACCTTGTGCTAGACAGCCCTGTTACAGCTCGTAAATTGGATCAGTTAGCAGGGCTGTTTCTACCAAGTAGCAACCTTGTAACAGCCCTGTTATTGTGCAGTCATGTGGGAACCATTTCTGTAGCAGCCTGTTAAAGTGCCTATCACCCCTAGAAAGTTATTTTTAGAATCAACTCTATGTACATTGAATAGTTGAATGGTAAAATATTATTTTCTTGTTTTGAATGTCGTGTTAGTGAGTTATAGAGATTTGAATTTACAAAATGCTAATTAGGTGACGTCAACCCGGTAATCATTTATTATACAACTACTTGTTTTCACCTCCAAGCAATATTTTTTTATGAATCAATTGACTATTCACAGTTTATTTTTAGTTGTGTAACTGTAACAGCTCGTAAATTGGCACAACCTTGTAACAGCCCTATGACAGTTGTCTTCCCAACAGACTCTAAAAACCTATGTAGCAGCTTGTTTACATGCCTACAGTACAATGCCATCTACTGAATATTGTTCTCTGCCCAAATTGCAACCAAATAGGCTGCATGTGCAGTGACCCTGTATGCAAAATTGGATGCTTAATTTTAATTCTTTACACAGATTACCTGCAAGCTGATTGTGACCAGAAAAGTGTTCAATTAAAGATACTGTGATTGATTTTGTTTCTTTTGTCTCAGATTCATTATCATATTCTGAGACAAACGAAACAAAAAATGAAAAAAATTTGAACCAAACTCTTGTGGTAGCACAACCCCAGACCCTAAAATGTTTTTTTTTTTTTATTAATAACTGTTCATGATGTTGTATTTTACTTTTCATCATACTTGTCTACTGTACTGAATTTTACTACATGAATTTTTATAGGCCAATCAATTTTCATGGTCTATGAATTTTCATAGCTAGCCATGAGCCATAAATTTTCATAGGTCACAAATTTTCATAGACCGTGAATTTTCATAGGCCATGAATTTTCATGGCTCATGAATTTTCATGGACCATGAATTTTCATAGGCCATGAATTTCATACTTAATATATAACTCTGATCCCTATTACTCATGACAACCTTCCTGCTAACTTTAACCAAGAACAGTTTTCCTTGCTTCACTTCATTGCAGAATTTAACCCTGGATAATTTGATAACCCTGTATCTCAAACAGTTCCGCCATAACAGTTTAAGTTACTTTAATTATCTATTATTATTATTATTATCATTAAAATTGTTTGTTTAAAGTTTTTTCATGATAATCCTGCACTTTTGCAAATACGATGTTATTTAGAGGATCTGACTTCATTTCAGTCACCAGAAGAGGATGCAATATATGGCACTGGAACTCATTATCATGAGCCTAACAAGTTTATCACCAAGGTCAGTATCCTGCTCCTTTTTTGTAACTTGAACAGTTTATCAGTGTCACTGTTTATTAAATACATTTAGGAATCTAATTGAAAGCTCCTGGATGAAAGTTATGACAGTAGGGCCATTTATACGGGAGAAAATAAGACACATCTTATCTAAGAGGCGACTTAAATAGGACGCGAACTGTGCTGTTTATACGTTCGCATCCTACATAAGACGCGAAGATCACGTATAAATGGTTCGCGTCTTATAATTTTTTATACAGCCTTGTTTACATGCATGTTACCATTAGCAACAATCCGCAACAATCCAAGATGGCACGCTGTACCAAGAAACAAAAGCGTGCTGTCATTTTAAGAAGGAAGAGACTTTTTCAGAGATTTTTTTTTCAATTTTGAGAAGTCTTTTCTTATGAAGACCATGCTGTTAAAGAAAATTCATAAACTTGGCGTTGCATACAAAGAATACAACAGAAATCCGAGAAGAGTAGCTAGAAAGCAATTGACGGATTGGTGCGATCATTACATGTTACAGATGGAAGATGCTGAATTCATTGCAAACTTTTTGGCTCTTCCGGCCATCTTTTGCAAAGCTTTGCAACCAATTATGCCCTCTAATCTAATGAACCAATTACGCCCTCTAATCTAATGAACCAATTACGCCCTCTGTGCATATGCACTTGTAGTTCACGTCTTATTGAGGACGTGAATGTATTTATAAGACGCACCTTATGTAAGTCACGTCTAAAATAAGACACGAACGCTTATGTTGTTCTATTTATACAATCAGTTAGAGTGTTATCTAAGTCGCGTCTTAGATAAGACGCATCTCATTTTCTCCCGTATAATGGCCCTAGTGTGCATGTTTGTTTTAAAAAGTATTTCACGCTAAGAACAAACTAATCTAATGAAATACAGATGAACTTCCATGTGCAACCACCTGTTGTAAGAGACTACTTCTCGTAAGCGTCCTCTTTTCCAAAATACCAATTGAGAGAAATTACTTCCAGTCAAATCAATATTAGTCAAAACCTGTCGTAAGCCACCACCTCTCGTAAGCGACCACGACCACTTTCAACTCTGGTTATTTGAATTTTTCTTGTTTTTAACCTCTGGTAAGCGACCACTCTCCCACCTGTGGTTTAGTTTTTTTGCACTTTTCGAAAGGAAACATTAAATAAATGTATTTAGTAACCTGTCCAAACCATTTTTTAACCTGATCAATGGAAAACGTTTTAATTTTTTTCAGCCGTACTTTTTGCATTAATTTGCACTGCCGCCATTAAATTTGCATGTGCCTGAAGTTCCAAAAGATAGCCAGCGAAAGTGACGTTACATGAGTCATTGAGTTATATGTAATGGTGGCTGTGCAAATGCGAAAAGTACAGATAAAAGAAAAAACGTTTTTCCTTGATTAAAAAACGGTTTGGACAGTTGTACAAATAAAATAAATTATTTCCTTCCGAAAAATGCACAAATTAAAGTGAAATTTAAAAATTTGATCAAACTGGGTTTAATGTTTCTTATAGCCTGCTTGTAGAGCATTATGGGATTATGAAGCTCAAAATCATGATGAGATGTCATTTTGCCGTGGAGCTTTTATCACAAATGTAAGCAAGGAGGATGGAGGATGGTAAGAAAAATGTGTGAGCAGTATAAATGTTACGAATTACTCTGAAGACCAGAAATGTTGCTTTGAAAATATTTTTTTCTAGTAAGCTGTTATGAATTGCAGACTGCTAATGCAGAGAAAATGATTTGAAAAATATGCTACTCTGAGTTATTCTATGACATGTTAGCCTGCCACCTGCTGGTATGGGTACCTGCAACTCAGTTGGAAGAGCACTGGACTGCAGAGGGGGATGTTATGGGTTTAAATCCTGGCTGTCCACCTACCAGATTCTTTAAACAGCTGGTTATATCATGCTGGCTGTGCTCAATACCTTTGTATCATTTCAGATGATCATTTCTACATTTTATTTATTGTAAATAAGTGTGGAAGATCCCATTTGGGAAAACTAATAATTAAAAGGATATTGTATAGTGTTGTGTTGCGTTGCGTTGCGTTGCAGTTACGTTAAGTCATTGACCTCATTTCCTACACCTTCTCACACCAAAACTAGTAGGGGAGGTTAAAGAACCCACTCACTGTTCAAAAAGAGTAGGGGATAATAGTGCCTCGCCATCTGACCTTTCCATGGGGCATTGATGTCAATTAACATTAAAAGGTTCCGTTTCTATCTCCTTTCACAACAACAAATTCACTGTGATATGTAACTAATACCCCGTTCACACCAATGCTTAAACATGTTTAAATGTTGTTTAGTTTAAAACAGGTTTAGAAAAATACCTCCTAACCTCCTGTAATATTTGGAGTGAAATCATTACTAAACGAAACTTTTAATTAGTTACTTTTATTACCATTCCAGGTAGTTTGAGTCATATACATTTAAAAATGTTGAACATAGACACATAGTTAATCTAAAACATGTTTAACCCTTGGTGTGAATGGGGCTTAAGACAGCAAACTAGCTTATTCATACATGCATATAGATCGTATTTTTTACTTCTCCATACATTCAATTAAAACTTATTTCCTAGCTGGGCTGGATGATCTTTATGTAACAAATCCTTACCAGTAACTTGCCAAAATACATTATAATGGGGGTTGTGAGTTAACAATCTTTTAGTCATTATAAAACTTGATTGATATATTATTAATATAATTGTTTCTATGCTAATTTAGGTGGATTGGTGATTATGGGGGCCAGAAACAGAAATTCTTTCCAGCCAATTACTGTGAAGAGATTAACTATGTAGCAGAGGAAGAGGCCAAGATGAATAAATATCAGAATGGCTGCACTGACGACATTTCAGAGGTAAGCAAATGTTTTGTTTTGTGATGAAAAAAAAAAAAGGATTTTCAAGGCTATAAATATTTTTCTTTGGTTCATACAGCCAACCAAATGAAATCAAATGGTTTTGATGGCCAGGAGAATGTTTATCCTCCATTCATGTTCATGACTGAATCAGACACTATTTTGAACAAAGTGGCAACAGAAGGGTGGCCAGTGATAAATTCAATACTTATTAAACTGCATGACTAGCCTTTTTTTGTTGACTTTTTTTTTAAATTGAGACTGAGATCAAGGCTCCAAGACTGCTTCGTGGAAAATCAAGAATCTGAGACGGAGAATCACTCAGACAAAAAACAAGACCTTGAGACCTGTGATTTTTTATTAAGATTTGGCAAGACCTCAGTATATTTTGAAAAACCATAATAATTAACCACTCCTTCCTTAAAGTGCTATACTACGACAAAAATTTTTGTTTTTCTTTTCAACATCTTTTTTACTTCTAATCAATTCATTCAGTGGGTTCATACAGTTGTAATTACACAAATCACCAGAGTGTTATTGCCAACGAGTCAAGCGAGCGAAAATGCGAGCCTGACGAGGCAGCAGTATATAGAGCCGTACAAAGTTTGAAGGTTATTCAGAAAAAATCTCAGATCTCTCAGCTCAATTTTGGCATAGGTGATTTCCGGTGTGTCAGTGAGATTTTTTACCCATATTTGTATGTAGCCAGATGTTGATATTTTGCACAAGCCAATCTGTAATACTTTGACTTAAAACCTCTTCTTGGTGGAAATAACTGGACTCCCGTCGGAATTTGAACCTAAACTTTGGCACGAGAAGTAGTCAGCACTTTTTCTTTCCAATACTGAAGAGAAAGGTAAAGGTGAATTATGATCATAGTAGCACTTTATGATGAGTGATTGATAGGGGGGGGGGGGGTCATCATCATCATCATCATCATCATAACTTTATTAATGTGTCAATAAAGGATTTAGCATTGCTGCTAATTGGGGACACCTAAAACAAGTTACAATAAATCAAAACTATGTACAAAATAAATTAAGATAAAAACTATTTACAAGATAGTTAGAATTTCCCTAATTGCTAATTGCTTATTACTAAATAAAGGGGGGGGGGGGGGGGGGGGGGGTAAGAAAAGAGGCCTTAATAGAATGAGTGGCTTAACATACAAGAACTATCAATAGTGAGTGCCAATATTGTGGACCGCTTAATCTTTACTTCTAATACATGCTGTTCTGTAAAAGCTGCTGCCCCTCCTCTCTCTTTCTCTCTCTCACTATCTCCAATAATTCCCCCTTTTAGATGTTGGATTTTGTGATAAGCCCCCCTCTTCATTAAGCCCACTCCCGTACCTCCCCATTTAGTTTTCAAGGTCCAAATGTAAGTCAAATGACTTTCATGAAGCCTGGTCTGGTATGTTAACAGAGCTTTTAATCTTGTAATTATTGTTAAGATTAAATTGAATGATAAATAGATGATTTATTGACACTTAAGTGATTGCTTTGATTGCTATGTTTTTCCTAAGAACTTATCATGTTTTGTTGTATTTCTTAGGCTCAAGAAGTGTCCCCATTAGGTGATCTGCAGAAAGGAAGCATTGATCTGCAAGGATGTATAGTTGGTATGTTATAATAAATTATTGGTTGTTAACTGATCAGAAGCCCTTCCAAAAAAAATGTTTGATATTTGGCAATAATGCTGGTGAGGGAGTGAATGATCAAGGCTTACAAAATTGAGTTAAATAATATTTATAGTGACTAATTTTTGGCAATATTTTCAATGTTTTGATTCAAACAAAAATGACAAAAATTGTAAAGATCCAAAATGTCAGTTAAATGTTTCCTTTAATGCTAATTTCAAACACTGTATATATGTTACTTAAAGATACAATACCAGCAAAGGGAGGACAGAAGCACATTGTTCGTATTTCCAGACGTGATGGACAGGGTCTGCTTGAAGCTGCGGCAGAGTCACAGGAGGTATATAGCATTATAATTTTTTGTAGCACCACCAACAGCTATATTTGATAGGTGTTTCTTACCTATTGCTGATCTCGTTTGTAGGATTTAAGTGAATGGTTACAAGTTCTGCAACAAATGGCAAATGAACGAGAAGCAATAGTACAGAGAATGGTGCGACAGTCAAACTTAAGCCAGGAACTCTCTGACTTGGTTGTCTACTGTCAGCCAATACCGTTTGATATTGAGAGTAAGTTGTTATCATACAAGTTTGTATTTGTACTGGATTTTTTTGTGTACATTGTACACTTATATTATTTTAATTATCTGTACACATCTAATAATTTTGTCACATTGGTAGGAGAATGTTTACTGTTCCATGGTCATGTTGTTTTCGGGGGTTATCTGTAGTTGAAGTCAGTATGTACCATTTTGATATTGAGAGAAAATTGACTGTGTTATGTGTATGTTAACAGGGCTCTACTTTAACTAGCTCAGCTAAATACATGTCCCTGTATAAATATTGATTAAATTAATTAAAAAATAATAAAAAAGAAATTTAAAAAATTAAAACTGCTAAGGCCCTGCTAGTCGGGTTATTCCTTATCCCTTAAAATAATTAGTTAGATAGTGACATATACAGGATGTTGCTGTTATTACACATTACACATGCTTGGCGAATGTGTATTTTTTCATATTGCAGATGTGTCTGGAAAACACTATGAGATGTCATCATTCCCAGAAACAAGACTGGAGAGGTTTGTCAGCAAGAAATGGAGCAAAGAATTTATCAAATATCCTTTTTTGAACTATGTTAATCGTTATAAATTTTAATTGTACATTCACAGCAGGAATGCAGGTGATACCGGTAAAGGTAACATGTTTTTGTGGGTCTTTGTTAGGGCCGATTTACACGGTACGACTTTGCCGCATGCGACACGCTTAAAACATGCTTATGGCATGCTTACAACATGAATAACTCTGTGTAAACCAGCTCAAGTCATGTCGTAAGCATGCTGTTAGCGTGTTGCATGCAACAAAGTTGTACCGTGTAAATCGGCCCTTAGTCTTCTTTTATGTGAGTTGGCAACTGCAAAATCCTCCTTATTGGAATGATTATGTGAGGTACCAATATTATTAAAAGAACTTTTTAAGACTTACATGTACATGTAATTATCAGGCCTGGGCAAGTTTGCCTTAACAGCTGTGTAGATATCACAGGAAACAGTTCAGTAGAGTGTATCCCAGGGGAAGCAGGATAGATTCCTCTAATTATGACCCAGTTCCAATGTGGAACCATGGAGTACAGCTGTGTGCACTTAATTACCAAACACCAGGTAATTATATGTGTGGGTGGTATTGCTGTGCTTTTCAATGATCACAATCTCAAAAGTTTGAAACCCAGCTGATGATTGTGCTTTGCATGAAAACACCAACCTGTCAAACTTAATTTCCTTCTTTTCTGAAAGGCTGTCAGTAACGTTTGAAGTAGCTGAGGAAATGGAAAAGGTAGCCGGGAAAAAAAGTTCTATTAGTAGCATTGTCTTGTAAATTTTTGTCTATGAAAGTAGCTGACAGACCTGTTCAGGAGAATTCACAAAGGAAGTTGAAGACAGTGTGGTACACAATAATTATTTTTGGTTATGTTTTGATCTTAAGAGTTTGTGTATAATTTATTTAAAAGCATTAAAATGTAGGGCATTATAAGGAATAAGTATCCAGCAGTCTTTTGTTTAGCTCAGCCGAGTATCCTGTATACTGCTCTTTGCCTTTTTGTTGACACACAGGCTGTTTTGTCTGCATGAGTTTTGTGCAAGGAAAGTTTACATTAATTTTTAATTTACAACTTTCTTTGATTGACATGTTCAGTAATAATTTTCTTCTTACAATACAAATTCTAACAGTATCATTGGCAAGTAACTGGCACAGGGTGTGTTGTTATTTTAATTTATCTCTAATTCCCTTAATTTCATGCCATGGAGACGTTTTCTCTATTTGTCCTGCCTTCCATTCTCAGATCGAGCAATGCAGCTGAACCATGGGAAATTTCTTGACAATGGAAGGTATTGTTTTCCTTAATTGAAACAATAAATTACCTAGTTGTTAAAATTGTAAAAGCTACTGCATAATTTTTTAAAAATTGTCTTTATGTTTTTAGGTGTGGCTATGTTTTACAGCCAGAGTGCCTCAGAAATGATTCATTTGACCTCCATAACAGGGATGCCTCTGGAGTAGAGCCGCTGACTCTTACGCTAACAGTAAGCAGTTCTGTATTAAAAGTGTCTTTATTCAATGATCTAGTGCGCTAAAAAATGTTGAACCTGAATAATCAACTGATTTAATTTTCATTAGCCACCAGAACAGCTTCATTTACCCCCCTCCCCCTCCCCCCTCCCCCCTCCCCCCTCCCCCCTAACCCACATCCTTGCTCAGTAATAATAAATTAAGCCTTCTTTCTTTTACAACTTCAATTTAACTGCACCCACTTCCCTCCCCTCCCTTTTTCATGTGTTTTTTAGAGGTTGATTACCAAAGTTAGAAATGAGCTTTTCTTATCTTGTTTCTGCCACAACCTCATGACACTGTGATTTGAAATGCCCCACCCTAGAGACAACTACTCTTACAGTTCTTAAGTTTGCTATAAAAATTGGACACTTTTTTACTGGTTTTCTTTCTTTATAGATTCTTGCAGCAAGACATCTGTTTAAATCAGGTCGTGGCATAGCATCTCCATTTGTGGAGGTGGAGATTGTTGGTGCACCATATGACACCTTCAAGTTCAAGACAGAAACCAAACGTAAACTTTATAACACTTCTTTGTTCACTAAATAATGTTGTGAACAATGGACTTGTTCATGAACAGTCATGGTCTTTTCCAACTCAGAATTATAGAAGCCCTGTGGCATGTTAGCAATCACCAAAACTACTCTGTTAAGCCTTGCAAGAAAATTGTGATTTAAAACTGCTCTGCATATTTCCTTGTGCATCCCAAGTGCCCTACATGTGCTGTCCATGTGTAGACATGTATAGGGTTTCATTGACTGCTTCATTCTGTTTGTTTTAGCTGATAATGGCTTGAACCCTGCATGGTGGGCTAAGTTTGATGTGGATGTTATCAACCCTTCGCTGGCATACCTTCGTTTTGTTGTCAATGATGAAGACATGTTTGGTGAACCTAACTTCATTGGTCATGCTATCTTCCCCATGGGCAGCCTGAAAACTGGTATGAACTTGCACCTACACATGGATAATAGTACAGTATTTTTATGATTAAATGCCCAGTGCATGAATTTAATAAACTCAGGTACACATGAACAAAGGTTGTTATTGCGTCGACGAAGGAGACGCTTCCTAATCTTGTCGGCTAGGCAGAACGAATCGAGAAAAGTGTCGGTAACAAATCTGCGCCATCTTGAAACGTCACAATAGTATCCAGCATTCCCAGCGCGTGGAAATCAGGCATCATCCTGGGGAGCTGGGGTTCTGAAATGTCACATGTGAATAATCTATTTGTCTTAATTTAGTTTCGGATATTTTCCCAATTTTGAAATCGTACGGCTCAATATTACGCAAAAGTACGCAGTGGAAAAATTGGACGAAGGTTCTTTTCCGGACCAAGTAAGTTGTTAAGTCTCTTTGGAATCAAGCAAGAAGTTATCAGATTTTCCTCGCTACTGTTCTGGTATGTTTTGAATGTTCTATCTTGATTTTGCTGTGGTTCTCTGCCTGATTTGGGAAGCTTTCACCTAAATACCGACGTCGTTCTTCGCGATGTTCTACGGTATGGTGCAATTCGCTGTATGTCTTGTAGCAATAATTCACTGACCGGCCGCGCCAGGCGAATGCAGATCTATTAACTTTACAGTGCTCGAAATTGCTCCGGGCGCATTCGACTAAAGATTTCGTAGTTTTGTGACTAAAATTTGTCTAGCTAATAAAGGAATTATATTCAACAGTCTTGTGTCTTACTTGCAACTGGTAGTTGTAATTTTATCCGAAAATCCTGCAAAATTCACGTTGAATGTTGCATGACTTAATCGTCGATTTCATGCTCCATAAACGCAGTGTCCAAGAAGTTTTATATCACGGGAGCACTTTTTCAGGCTTTCTCAGAAATTTCTCATTTCCAGTTCCGGTATTAGTACATGTACTGAGGAGTATGATTTCAGAATCGGAGAAATAACCGAAATGAAATCAAGACAAATATACTATTTATATGTCGGAAAAATCTGAGACCTTTTGGAGTACACAGCACGGCCGGATTTTGCCCGATCCCACGGCGATAGCGTAAATTTGTTTGATGTCGGCCCGACGTTTTTGCCTGCATGACATATCTCGTGACATAACCCTTTAAACAGTGGCTGAATTAATTCATGAAACTGAGGTACTAGGTCAAGACGAGGTGCCACGGGATAAGGAGATGCACTATAATCTATGATTACTACTAGTAATTATTCTATAAATAACTGACAGAATGGTGTGAATTAATTAACTAACAAACTCAAGAGGCATTTAGTTTCTCTTTTAACCATTCATTAAGGGAGGGGTCTTGGTGATTCTAAAATTTCATAAAGAGGGCAGCAATGAAATAAAAAGCTTGAAACTAAAAAGTAAAGAAATCAAATGTAGCCATTTTAATACAGTAGTTAAAGGGGCTATGTTGCAAGGTGAGTCTACGCAATGAGTTCTTGTCATGTGACGTCACCTGACGTCACACATGTCAAATTTCTATTGTTCCCTCCCGGATCGCGGCAAGTTTTATCGCATTTGCACTCGTGTCGAACCACGTGAGGTTAACAGACACACGATCGATTTCGCTTTTAAATTCCTCCCCAACCTCCACAACTACTGGAAGACATCGAATTTTTCGAAGGTATGACTAACAAATCTCAGAAATAATTTAACAAAAATCTAGCCAAGTAAATACTCTAACTAATTTGTAAACTTGAGATCTATCCTTCCACGCAATACGACGGGATGGAATGGATTGCAGCGAATTCGACAGTAATGGCCGCCAACTTGATAAAAAGCCACCGGACGTTTTTCAAGTTGTTAGTACCCAGTACTCACCCGCCATCCTAGCGACATAGCCCCTTTAAGGTGGCTCCCAACAGTTTCCAGCACTTCTCAAGACTTAGAATTTCATGGGTTATTATAACCGCTCTTTATCAGTTGATGCTACAATCATGATATTAAATAAATGCCCAATGATTGGTGAACATATTGTTACCATTTTTGTGACACAATATGTTACTATAGCAACAGTATAACGTGCTAAAAACACCCTTAATTTTAGCTTTAAGCGTTAATAACTCAAAAAATGACTCGATGAACCCCATTTTTTATTGTCGAATTTTGATCAGTAGGATAAGATGCAACTTTTGGCAAAATTTAAAAAAATTCTGTAAGAGGGGTTCAGAGCCACCTTAAATTTTCGGAAAGTTAAGGTGGCTCTGAACCTCTCTTTGATCAGTAGGATAAGATGCAACTTTTGGCAAAGTTTAAAAAAATTCTGTAAGAGGGGTTCAGAGCCACCTTAAATTTTCGGAAATTTAAGGTGGCTCTGAACCCCTCTTACAGAATTTTTTTAAACTTTGCCAAAAGTTGCATCTTATTTTACTGATCAAAATTCGACAATAAAAAATGGGGTTCACCGAGTCATGTTTTGTGTTATTAACGCTTAAAGCTAAAATTAAGGGTATTTTCAGCAAGTTATACTGTTGCTATAGTAACATATTGTGTCACAAAAATGATAACAACGTGTTCACCAATAATTGGGCATTCGTTTGATATCATGATTGTAGCATCAACTGATAGAGAGTGGTTTTAATGACCCATCCAAATCTAAGTCTTGGAAAGTGCTGGAAACTGTTGGGAGCCACCTTAAGCGCGAACTATGCATCCATGGAGATAAATTGTGGTATGTGATCACATGAATTATATAAGAGGGGGTGTTTCCTGATATCACAGGCCTTATGGGCAGGCATATTTTCCTTCTCTTCCCTGACCCCTCCCAACCCCCTTTCACTCCTCCCAGCCCCTGACATTGTGCAAAACCAAAATGGGGACCAAACACTAAATTCAGCACTCGCCCACCAAAAAACAAAACGCCTGCATAATCTATATTGAGGATACTCAAATAAATATGATAATTAATTTTTATATTAACTAATTAATATTTTATCAATACTCATAATTATGTGCACTGTGCAGTATCAAAAAAGCAAGAATGATGTAACTGCGTAACAGTAGTTCGACCGCATACAGTTGATCAGAAGTTATTTATGCTAGGATTAAAGCTCAGTTAAATGGAGGGTTTCACAGTTCTGCGCATGTGCACAGATTAAAATGCTTTATTCGCTTACTTACCAATGTTATCGGTAAAAAAAAAAACACTCACATTTACTTCAATAATTACATACTATAATTAGTCCAAGCAAAGCGAAGGATGACCAAAATTCACAGAAAATTTCAACGGATTACACCGACAAAGTCAACACTGAATAAAACCTTTGACCCGAAGGATTTATTCTACGCTCTGGTGGCTTTCATGGCGCACATTGGTATGTATAATCATCCATTCAATCAGCGACATTTTCATGGGCAAATTTCTCGCCAGAGTTATCTACTCTCTTCCAATTGGTGTAAACAATGAATTTAAATGGCTTACGCCATAGCTTGCACATGCACCGAACCGTGAAACCCTCCCTTTAGCCATGTCACAATATCATTTCATTTTTGTTGTTGTTGTTGCATGCAGGTTACAGGTCAGTTCCACTAAAGAATGCTTACAGTGATGAGTTTGAACTCAGCTGTTTGCTAGTTCATATTGACATCAGAAGTGCAATGGTAAGCACAACCTTAGTGAACAGTGCTTTTCTTGTGTGAAATCGGGGGGGGGGGGGGGTTGTTCTATCTAAGCAAAAATCCAATTTTTTTGTTACTTTTGTGGTTGTTATACCTATTGAGTTATTAGTTTTGGAACTTTATGGTAACTTTTGATGGATTTGTTGACAGGGTGGTGATGAGAACCTGTATGCTTCAATCCAAGTACTACGTGACCGTGTGGAAAAAATCTCCCATGACATGCAGGACGAGGAGATGAGGGCTCGTGTGACTATGTCAAATTTACTGCAGAACCAACAGAATGGGCCTCAGTCACTGGAACAGTTTCAAGATGATCATGAACATCAAATGGAAAGTCTCGGCGAGAAACTTAGACAGCAGCAAGATGATTTACGAAAACTACAGAAAGAAAGAGCTGCTAAGTATGTCACAAATCTGAAAGTTTGAAACAATATTTAAATGTTGAACAGTGTAGTTGGTAGTACAGGATAATTTCACTTTAGTGTGTTTTTTTTTACAAGAAATTTGACTGTACTTTTAAATTACTTACTGCAACAATGGCATTGTCACTGACGTAACATTTTCTAGTCTGTACGTGATTTTCGAAATTGTAGAAACTGTTAAAGTTAACCTTATTGATTAGAAACAAGTGTTTACTTGGATTCAAGATAATTCCCTCTCCCTGCACCTCTAGTTTTAAACCTGAATAATTACTACCCATTTTTAATTAGTATTCTTTATATAAAGATTTTGTGTGATCTTTATATAAAGATCACAGTGGTCATTTTAAAATCATTCTCATTAAGAATTCAGCGATAATTGCATTGTTTGCACATTGAACCCCACTTTTCCCCTAGGACTGAAATCAAATTCGTCTCTGGGCTTTTCAGAATGACCATGGATTGCCAACTATAAATTAAGGTTCATGCACATGATCAATAGGCCATTTCTGAGTTACGTTATGCCTCGTTGTCAAAGCGAGGCTTGGTGCACAACCTTTCATATGAAAATGGTTTTTTATTCAAATGCAAATACAGTACTGTGCAAAAGTAATGCAAACGTAATTCGACGAATTTCGTTCTTTGTTCACACGAACTTTCGCGCGACTTTTCGCGCGAAATGTCGCGCGAAAATACGGGGAAAGTTCCACCTCAAAATGAAATTTCGTCGAATTATCGCGCGATATTTCAGAACGACAAACGAAAAATCGCACTTACGAACATTCGCAGAAGCGAAAATTCGCGGCAATGATAAGAAACCCCGAGTGATACAGTGTACATTGTATTTATGATAGCGTAGAAGCGATCGACGTGATCGCTTCCAACCACACAGCCGAAGATCGGTTTCCGAAGGTCGGAAATCCGAATTCTGGTCTTAATCAGACAGAACGAATACTGTAACCGTTAGCAAAGAATTAACATCCGTTAGCTAAAGTTTGACAACCGTTAGGACTAGCCTGAACGTTAGAATTATCCCAGCACCCGTTCAATGGTAATCACAATCCATTAAGACAGGTTAAGAGTGTTGGAAATGACTGTTCTAGAGGTGATAGCGCTTTTCGTTTGCTTAGCTTTTGGCATTCAGTGACGACAACCTTCACTTACTAATTCCATGGTATAAATCTAACATCCCAGCAATACTCGTTGAAAGCGGAGCGGAATTTCGTCCAATAATCCATAATTATAAACAGTCTGCGAAGAGCGCTTTCACTGATACGTTCATTATCGAACGGCAAAATAATTTTTTAGAGACGGCTCGCGGTGAATGGCTGAACGACAGACTGGCGGTAATTCGTAGAACGCCAGCAGTCCGCGAGAAGACAAAGTAATGGTACTAGTCACGCTCGTTTTACCATTTATTTGAATCGAGCAAGGTTTTGACTTCAAGGCCAGGGAATGATAAACCTGATTTATTTTATGAGACAACAAACATTAATTCTTTTTTCGCTGCTTGCTCGCGGAATGTAAACAAGAGGCCCGGAGTACCGGAGTCCCAAGTGCAGTAGTCACGCAAAATTCATGTGTAAAATTATTTCTGCACTTCATGTTTACTTATTATTAAAATAAATCTTGAATGGAACTAAAAATTATAATCCAAATTAAAGACGGTAGGGAAAGTTTGGTAGCAGAAAATAAAAATTAAACCCTTTGAAGTTTGTTGTAGTTGTCGGTTTAATAAAAAAGTGCTTGGCGGTCCCTTGGGAAAAGTGGTAAAAGTGCACCGAATTTGCATATGTCAAAACGGTAATTTGAAACCTGATAACACGCTGGCACAAGCGAGTCACAAGTATTTATATAAACTTCTACAAATTCTCTGTTTTCTTTCTTCATTTCCAAGTATTCCACCGCGCTAAAACATCACAGCAAGTTTGGAGTGTCTTCGAGCCGGGAATAAACATTTAAGAGACAGTCTCCGTAAAAGCGGTCCGGCCGATCTGGTTTGAAAAATAGATTTCGCTCATCTCTTGTGTGTTGGAAGACTTTCATGTACTTATACTAAAACCACAATCCGTTTGTCCGGATCTTTTAAAATTTTCGATTTTTGAGAGATTTTCGGTTCTCCTGAGCGAACGCTCGTGGAAGCCCATATCGAGGCTTAAATTTAAGGCAACTTTGAAGATCAATTTTACAAGAACTAACAAACTCTTTATAAAACAAACACCACCATCAGTAATATTATGTCTTATTTAGCTTATAAAGCGACTTTTGTAAACATTGATTGTGAAACAAGCCCACAGCGAAACTAAAACGAACCCGATATCTCACTGCTTCGTGAAACACGTGAAAATGGGTCAAATTCAAACTTTATTTTTGAAAAAGTGGGGCAGTCTATTTCAACCAAACCAACATAATTGGAAAGAAGGTAACATTGAGAATGTCATTACAGAAAGAAACCTTGCGGTACCTCGCTGGTAAAAAAAATATAGCTGTGTGAACTTGCCAAATTTTCAAAATATCCAAGTTTTGCCCCATATTGAAAGACTCGTCAACAAAAAGGCTTGTAGCATCCTCACTCGTAGACGGATCTAAAACCATCAGACATAAAGGAAAAACTAATTAAAAGCCTTTTGGTTCATTTTAAAGCGAATAAAACGTTTTTGAACGATTAAAGCTTGACTTACCTTGCAAGCATATTTTGTACAGCTTCGTCGTGTTGGAATTTCGCTCGATGTTTCCAGACGATAAAAACAATCGCTGACCCCAAGCTTTGTATATATGTCGCTTATGAATAAGGTTAAGGTATAAACTTTGTGTTTTGCCTTCCATATTAGTCGTACAATGGAGTTTTTTACACGACCAAACGGTGAAACATCGGTAATCAACCGCTATTTCACCGCCATGTTTACCTCCTGAAGGCAACCGCTGATCATCCGCTGAGTACACTTGGCTCATGTCGGGTGTAATTTAGTCGGTGCCGGAGGCGAGGCTGGGAACGGGAGAGAGAGGAGGATGCGTACAAATAATAAATTTGAATTTTGCAAGCCAAGTGTTTGAATTAATATTTAACTTGGTTTTTTCTGGCAATTGCGAGTCAGAGAATAT
This sequence comes from Dendrophyllia cribrosa, assembly GCA_024195265.1. NCBI lineage: Eukaryota > Metazoa > Cnidaria > Anthozoa > Scleractinia > Dendrophylliidae > Dendrophyllia > Dendrophyllia cribrosa. The sequence continues at coordinate 37,521,915 of JAJLRJ010000002.1, read as the reverse complement.
GTAATTGAAGTGTTGAATATCTTTTTTGTCAGTATTAGTTGTATGCTTGTTGTGAATGTTTTGTGATTGAAATAAAAACAAACTTACAGAAAAGGATTGTTGAATTAAAAAAAAAACATTTTTAATATTACTTCCCTTGCCTTTTCACGTTTAAGATTTTGGTTGTTCGCGCTCAGTGTTCGAAAGATACATCAACTCCCTTTTTTTTAATTCCCAGATTATAATATACCGCCAGCGTAGACGTGAAATAATCAGTCGTATCCAAGTTCTCTAAGTTTTGACATTGTTTTTTCGGAAGGACAACTTGTTTGTTTTTCTCGCATGGTATTGTACACGTATCAATTATAACAATTAGTTTCAGTTACCTCTGATCTTCTGCGCCTGTATTTCTTTTAAGACCACAGTGATAATTTTAAGATTACATCGTCCATTCGGTGGCATCGAAGCCGGCGTATGATGTCCGTGGACTGCTTCTTGGGTAGTACAGATGGGAAAAACTGCGGCCCATCTCGTGGCGCGAGTGGTGTTCGGTTATCGGATTGTGATGATGAAATAGAAAACCATCTGATAAGCTGCCATCTTTCCAAAGAAGCCCTCAATGAAAGCGAGCTCATTCTTGCAAGGGCAACTTGCCTCATGAAGATCTACACAGAATGTGGATTTGCTACAGGCATCGCAACATATTAGGGAAGTTTTGGAGAAGTACAAAAGTAACTTGTCAGTACCCTGAGCACAGCGGAGAAAACAAAAGTATCCATGGAAGAGACGTTGTTAACTTACAGATGGCTCAAGGCATTCAAAAGCTATTTGGGATCATCGTTCCTATAGGATCAGGTATTGTTTAAAGTACTGAATACAGTACTATTTTCTCGAATTTTCCTTCATGACTCATTTGCTGGTATATAAAAAAATAAACTTTGTTTATTTTATATAATTAGATTTTCTGGACTGAGTAAATATTGTAGTCTAGGTCTAAGTGCTTCAATTGATCACACACTAACTTTTTGTTCTTTATCGCAATAAAAATACAGTAATTATTGTTTTTTTTTGGAGTGCACTAACTTAAAAGAATTTAATTTGAAAAATAATGAAGAATCAAGAAGACAATATCCGTAAACCCAGGGATGGCAATTTGCCGCCATTTCATCTTGGTGTTTTTATATTTACTTTTATAATTAAATTTGAGGCCGCCATCTGGTTGATTAATGCATATCTAATTACGTTTTTTCCCCGCGTTTTTTAGCTCTCTGAGTCAGTATGTACCGCTCACCTTATGGTAAAATAAACTGCATGATTATTTTAAAACGCCGCAAAAAATAGACTACGAATTAAGTAAGAATATGACGCTAATTAAATGTTGGCAGTCTTATAAGTGTCAAGTTTTTTTATCGCGCGCCTTATAGATAAAAGAATAAAAAATTTACTATACAAACGCAATATTTATAAGAGAAAACGCTCAAAATAACAAAATGCACTCGGTGCAGAATAAGAGGCATACTAAGCAAAAGGCTACAGCAATGTCCGCAGCCCCTTCCCCCTCCCCCCCCCCCCAAAAAAAAAGAAAAAAGAATAGGAAATCCTAGTAAAGACAAGTGAAATAATGCAAACGAATAAAAGTTTTAACAATATTCTTCCCTCCATCTACCCCATCCCAACTTCAGCACTTTCTGTAACATGAGCCCAATCTCCTAGAATGTTGGTCAGCGGTTGCCTTCGAAAGATAAACATGGCGGTCGATTCTGACAAGCCGTTTCACTGTTTAGTCGTATAAAAACATCCCTGTACGCTTCCTGTACGATTAATATGGAGGACAAAACACAAAGTTTATACATTAACCTAATTATAAGCGACATATATACAAAGTTTGGGGCCAGCGATTGTTTTTATCGTCTGGAAACATCGAGCGAATCCAACACGATGAAGCTGTACAAAATATGCTTGTATTAAGGTAAGTCAAGTTTTAATCGTTCAAAAACGTTTTATTCGCTTTAAAATGAACCAAAATGCGTTTTAATTAGTTTTTCCTTTATCTCTGATGGCTTTAGATCCGTCCACGAATAAGGATGCTACAAGGCTTCTTGTTGACGAGTCTTTCAAAATGGGGCAAAACTTGGATATTTTGAAAATTTGGCAAGTTCACACAGCTATAATTTTTTTACCAGCGAGGTACCGCAAGGTTTCTTTCTGTAATGACATTCTAAATGTTACCTTCTTTCCAATTATGTTGGTTTGGTTGAAATAGACTGCCCCACTTTTTCAAAAATAAAGTTTGAATTTGACCCATTTTCACGTGTTTCATGAAGCAGTGAGATATAGGGTTCGTTTTAGTTTCGCTGTGGGATTGTTTCACACTCAATGTTCACAAAAGTCGCTTTATCAGCTAAATAAGACATAATATTACTGATGGTGGTGTTTGTTTTATAAAGAGTTTGTTAGTTCTTGTAAAATTGATCTTCAAAGTTGCCTTAAATTTAAGCCTCGATATGGGCTTCCACGAGCGTTCGCTCGGGAGAACCGAAAATCTCTCAAAAATCCAAAATTTTAAAAGATCCGGACAAACGGATTGTGGTTTTAGTATAAGTACATGAAAGTCTTCCAACACACAAGAAATGAGCGAAATCTATTTTTCAAACCAGATCGGCCGGACCGCTTTTACGGAGACTGTCTCTTAAAGTCGTGTTTGGTTTCGTGAGCGTTCCATCGATCCATACGCGTGATCCGTGTGATGAGAAAAACATTCGTCGCTTTATTCTTGCTCGTTTTAAGAGCGGGACTGTTGTCTGGCTTGAATCTCGCTTGTGTATGACCAAACAGATGCTCGATGACATTTCTGGGAGAGAAAAACTAGCCGTTTTATTATGGAAGATCATCCAGCGTAATTATTTCCTGAGTCGGCAAAATGTTTCCAAAGCTCTAACACTCTGAATATTGACTGTCGGTACAGTCTGATAAATAATTATTCTCTGAAGCTGTTCCCTTTCGAAACTATCAAGCTATCCGGCAGAATTTTTTAACAACTCCCACTAATGTCATTCAAACGTGACAAAAACATAGGCAACTTTCTAGTGACGAGCACACTGAAATCTGACGATGAACCGGGAACTTTTAAATGCGCACGCACACGATGCAACAGTACTTGTCCTTTCATTCAAGACGCTGTACAATGTGGAATGTATCATTTACAGCAAGCGAAAAATCGCTGACTACAAACGAGAATTCGCTCGACATATCGCAAAGTGCCGCGAAATTTCGCTCGATTTTTCGCTAACTGTCACGAAATTACGCTCGAACCATCGCATAGTGCGGCGAAATATCGTTGTCGCTCAAACAATAGGTCTCCCGAAATATCGTCGAAATGTCGCTCCAAACGAAAGTTCGTTAATTTTCGTCGAATATTCGCGAAATTCGTTGAATTACGTTTGCATTACTTTTGCACAGTACTGTAAAACTCATCTTCATATGAAAGGTTGTGCACCTAGCCTCGCTTTGACAACGAGGCATAACGTAACTCGGAAATGGCCTATTTACATCTCTGATAGGCTCATGTGCTTATGAATTATTCATGAGTTTTTGAAACTTAGCTAAAAAGCATTTATCTTGTAATCAATAATCCTTCAGTTGTTGATGTTGTGGCTGTCGTGGAGAGGTTATTTTGGGAGTTGGGGATGCTGTTTGTTGGCCATTGCTGTTGGGGAGCAGGTAGCCATTGTAGAGAGGATAAAACGAGAGTAAATGTGTGGATTGTTGGTCAGGACAAAAGAATGTGGCTATTGTAGACAGGTGTAATTTTAGAGGTGGGCAATAGTAAAGGTTTGATTGTAACTGACAAGAACGTCCTAAGTATGTTTTTGGTAACTTTCACTAAAATTGTATGTTTTAGGCCTTTAAAAGCACAGTTTTGTGAAATTAATGATTTATTGTTGTTAAGGTACTTAAAACAGATCAAAAATGGGGAAGAAAATCCACATCTTTGAGAAAATGTTTTGGGTCCCTATGACACCCTAGCTATGGCCCCCAGGACACCCTATGTATCTTTTAAAAAAAAATTATTCTGTTCGAAGATAGACGATTTGTTGATTTGGTTTAAATCCTTTCAGTCATATTTACATGATTCAGTCATAATTTTGGCAAGTGAGTCCCTTTTGAGGCTAAAAATCCAAGATTTCAGTGAAAAATTTCCAAAAATGTACTTAGGACGTTATTGCCAGGAACCCTTCGATTTTATTATTATTTTTTTGTTATTATCATTAGTTTTAATCCCTACCCCATATTTATTTTTATCCACTTTGACTTTGTAAAGGACCATTGGATACTCTTGTGAAAACAGTACACTTTAGAGAACCCAGCATGGAAAAACATGCTCCCAGACGCTTCCTCAGAGCAATATGGTTTTCACAAATCCAGCTAGATATATAAGTATTATCATCCTACATGTATATTTTAATTGTATTAATTAACGAGGATGTTTTTTTTTAGGGCTTCTGGCCGTGGTCCACATGCCAAACCAAACCGCTACACAAAAGGAACACCATTGTAAATGCTAACTAAACATACCATGGTGAAAACTAACTTCAATCTGTTATTTTAGTACAAAAAAGACTGTCAGAAGTATAAGTTTAGTTAGAAAAGGTTTTCCATTTATTTGTAATCTTAATTTTATTAATTGTCAATTAGCTAACATTATTTTGGTACATATTTTGGCCATTCCAAAAACAGATTGCCTCTAAATATTGCACCTATTCCTCTCGTAAAATACATGTATGGAAAGAAGTTGCTACTTTGACTATGTGTACCTGGAAAATGTTTGGTGTATTAGAATGTAAACAACATAGTTTTGTTAGCATATTATGATTTCAGAATGACTAGAATATGTTCCAAAAAAAAAAAATACTTGCCCTAAGCTAGTTTAGAGGCTAGCTGTGGTTTATGGAAGGGAAAATCATCTCAAGGAATAAATCTCTGATGAATTAGATACTATAATTTTGAAATAACAAATGACCTGTTATGTTAATGCAAATTTAACACAATGTGTGGTCTTCAAATTTAATGTGTGCCACATTAATATTGATCATTAATTTATAACAGTGCATGCTGAATATCAGTTGTACTGGTTACAAGGAACAAACACCGTGTTGTTGGTAATTTTTTTAAGGCCTGGAAGGTTGCCACTGAGTTAAGCTTTTGTTGTGCTATAATTATGATTTTAGCATGTTAACTCACTAGTATTTAGAAGCCTTGTCAGCAGCAAATGTTCTTTTTTCACTTCTACTTGGTGGGAAATATGGCTTTGTTAAGTGATGACATAATTAGATCAATGAGGTACATAACATTTATAACAAATCAGAAACAATAGAGATTATGTCATCAGCAATTCCATCAATAGGCTGCTAGCAGTCCCTATATATCTTGATAGTTGAACAGGTGAGCATCACATGATCGGTGATGGAGTCTCACCGAACTTGTTTTTGAAATTAGCTTGCCCCCACTTGACTGGCTGAGCAGGGGGCAGCTAGTAGTCAATTCCATCAACAAGGGAGGGGGTGGGGGGAGGGGGTGGGGGGGGGGAGGGTAGGGGAGGGGATGTATGATTTTTGCATAAAAGCTTTAAATAGTTTATTATTATGCTGTGGGATGTAATTTTTTTCATTGGTTTTCAAGCAGATACAAGCAGACATGCTGCAACCAGGTGAAATCTTAATTCATTTTCCTGTAAATATGCCTACATATCTTCCAAGCAAAGCTATGATATAGGCAGTTGGTAATAAAAGAGATTTCTTGTCTCATGGGCACAAAGTAAGAATTGAAATAGTTAATTTTAGTAGACATGCAATATATTTCGTCATTAAAATTATTTGTTCCCTTGTGGATGTTAAGCATTGTTGGAATTAGGCTTTATTCAAAGTTGACAGTAACAATATCATGAGAATAATTTTGATGGGGATGCAAAGATTTTGTAAGAGCTAGATAATATACAAAATGAACACAAATTCGGAATACTCGAGATATTGTTTATGTGTATATACATTTAATAATCAATGAGCTACAAGAGCTATAATAATTCCTTTTGTTTTCTTTGATTGTGAACTAAGTACTTTTTATTCTAAACATTTAAGTGGAGCAACGAACAACATAAAAGGGCACACAGTACAGCAGCCTATAAATCACAGAAACATGCAGCAAATGTCTTTAAATTTATCATTTTTTATGAAAATTTTACCCGGTATATGGGGACAGATTTTTTGTTCCCTCCTACTCTCTCTGGTTTGTATTGAAAGGAGTTTTTGGAACATCAAATTCATTGGAAATGTGATTTTCCCTTCTTGTGAATAATAATTATTGGGTCAACATGACCATGTGGCATATCAGTTTTCCTTCACAAGTCTCCTATTTCAAGGAGTTGCCTTAATGACTTGTACTGTGCTCATGCAAACAGACAAATAGTTTGTGTTAGGTTTGGGGGAGGGGGTGCTTGAGTTGTGTTGAGCCACAATATAATACCTCTCCCCCTTCCATAAATTCCCATGGAGCAAAATAATTGTGTAATCATAACTGATAACCAAAATGTACCTGCCAAAATCTCACTTTCTCATATGAAGTGAATGAAGTTTATGCCTTGTGGTTTGTTCCTTGTTTTACTTTGTGTTTGGTTTGGTAAGTAGGAAAAAAGAAGTGCTATTAGTAATACACCTTCTCTGATATCAAACACCTGCTTACAGAATTGGACACCCCATAAACAATTACAGCCAATTTAATTCTCAAGTAGGAAATCATGTTTGGTGGTCCCCAAAATCAAAACCCAGGGGATGTTAAAAACCATTTTTTTTAGATAGTGCTGTGGTATTGAACCCCAGTTGAACAGTGGTGTTGAACCCCAATAATAATGGACACAGAAGGGACCTCGGAAACTGTCCATCTTAATGGGGTGGCCGTATTAAGGGGGTTCACAAAGATGACGTAGTTTAAGTGTTTTATTGTACATTTAATAGAGTAAATCTAACCCCGCTAAGACACTAAAGAATTACAGTATTATTAGACCAACATTTGTAATTTTCTTTCAACCAAACTGATACATGTAGTATACGTGTAGCTGACTGACTTAGTGCATTTGAGACGTTTCAAATTGTCCATATTAAGGAGATTAACTTTGTATGAGATTGTTTTGATCGGGATGGGAAAAACTGTCTGTTGTCCATATTAACAGGTGTCCATATTAAGTGGGTAAATTTTAGAGATTATTGAGCTTTCGGCCGGGACCATGACAACTGTCCATAATAACGGGGTGTCCATATTAACAGGGTGTCTGTAAAGTGGGTTTCACTGTTATCATAATTGGTTTTGTCAAATCAGTGATCAGTGTCACTTTTTTTGTGAATAAGTAGAACACAATAAAGACAACAATGATTTCATGCATTTCCTTACATCACTGTGACATGAAATTTTGTATTTTTATTAGGACACCTTTCTACCTTGTAGTTTCTGTATGGTTTCCCCCTCGGCTGGAGAGAAAACTTTATCCACAGATAAATCGCTTTCCAGTACAGTGGATTAAAATCCACTGGATTAAGTTATTTGCTTTTGAACAATCAAGCTAGGGCGGGGCCCTTGACCATGGATTCAGTTTGGATATATGGCCACGTATGTTACCCAAGAGTCAATAAGCTGCTGAGTCAGAGTCTGATCTTTTACCCCTGGTCCCTCTGTTAAATATTTTTGCATTCAGATAAGAAGGTGCAAGCTTCTCACTTGGTGGGATCTTGATAAAACACTACCAAGAAAACTGTTAATAGTTGAAACTTTTCCAATATGAAAATTTTCTCATACCTAGTAGATAAAAAGCCATTCATTACTTTTAAAAAAAATACAAAATTTACATGGTGGGAAATGTGAGAGCAAAAATGCCATGGTTCAAATAACTTTGTACGTTTCAATGCAATTAATCTGAAATTTTGCCACGGTTTTTAGTTTTTCAGATTTTGGTATTTTTGGTGGGAAAACAACGTCACAAAGTTCCACCATTTTGTTGAAAATGTTGATCCAGTCAAACAATAGAATGTTTTAAATTTTTTTGCTACGTGTCACTAAAAATACCATAAACTGGTGGAAAATTCAAAGTGTGTTCTCTTGATTGGATCAACATTTCTGACAAATGAGAGATCCTTGCAGCAAGGACTTTGGTACCAACTTTGTGAAATCATTTTCCCACCAAAAATGCCAAAATACATTAGGATTTTTAAGAAATTTCTGACAAGGTCTATATTGTGATATAATTTCTGATTAATTGCATTAAAGGAACACTGTCCCAGTTGAAATATAGTGTTTTCATGATTATGGGCAGCTTGCTTTATTATCTTGAAATATTAGAAGAAAAGTCAAAATTTCACAAGAATGGTAAGTTTGATTTCTTGATTGCCTGTCATTAAATCAAATTTCATGAACTGAAATCCACTTCAATCTTTCCAAACTACTGCTTTTGTTTTGCTCTATAGAATCTTTTTATCTGACTAAGTTGTATATTTGGTAGCATTTGTCTAGTATACAACCTGGAAACAAGATGAGCGAAATTTTGCTATTTCAATGGGACAGTGTCCCATTAAAACATACAAAGTTATTTGTACCACGGTATTTTTTCCCTCAAATATGCCCACTGTGTTACTGACTGAAACACGACAGCTTTTCATCCCCAGTTAATTAACCTGCTGTTTCCTGATTTTTGATAGTGCAGGTCACTGTCTCCATGAATCTTGAAATAAATAGATGTAACTGTTGCCTTTTTGTTTAAATTGTGCTCACGATATTGCTGATATTTTGAAAAGTATTTACATGAACCCGAGCCTCCATTGCAAACTAGTTCAAGTTCAATATCGAGAATATGAATTTTGTCTATTCGGGTGATCGTGAGTACCGGTATTTACATGAGCATGAGCCTCCATTGCAAGCTAGTTCCAGTTAAGTATCAATAATATGAATAGTCTATTGGCACAGAACAAGATTCTTTATTTTGTATACCCAGGGGGTGGATGCATTTTTATCCTGAAAATAGTCACCTTCCTTTTCATGTTAAATTAAAAAACAATATTATTCGCAAAAAATTAATATGCTGTACCACCCTCCCCTTCACAAAGGCTCAAAGGGAGTTTTTTCTGAAAGGAGAATCTGCTGACGGAAGTGAATGCAGATGCAGGAGAACGAAGGTGTCTCCAGTGCAAGAGCCGAGTGTACAGTCCCAATTTGCAGTTGTGGAAGGGGGTAATGAGATCTTTTGCACCTTCACTTGCCCCCGTGGACCTTTGCAGCCACCCCATAATATGAACAATTTTGATACAAGAAAGTGTTGGCTAAACTGTACAATACCCAGCCACTTATTTGCATCTCGTTGAATAAGAATGGTTCCTTTTGTTTTCATATGCCTCGTTCTATAAAATGTTCTGGGATATGTAAGTAAGTGGCTGGGTATTCTAAAATCGCTCCGAATTGTCTATGTCATTTGTTAACTGTATAATTTGCTTCAACACTAGTCCAGAAATAACATTTTTTGTCTTTCCTCTTGTTTATTTAAATGTGTTTAACATAAAATTTACAATGCAGTAAAATCATCTTATCAAAATTTCCAAGCTGTTAATTTACAGCCAAGTAGCAGCACAGTTTTTGAAATATACCCAAAAATCACTTGAATGTAGTGATATTGGGGCTTTATCTGGCATTTACACATCAGTACTCGTAGCTTCTGGGCTCTGAATCACCTGAAATATTCCTATATGTAATCAAACAATGAAATGTATAGTCATTCAAATTCAGTAAAACACATTAGGCAAAAAAACCTTTCCAGTACTGAAATGCAATCAAACATTTAAAAAAAAATTGGATGCAAAAACGGTCCATATTCAATATGTCATCGGCTTGCCCCTGGGGTAGGACCCCAGGCCAACCAGGGGAATATATCGAGGAATACAAGGGGATAATTCACGACATTGTTTTGAGTTTGAAGGAAAGGGGTGGGGAATTCAAAATTTTGTAAAATCATGTGTGGTGAAATGGGGAATTTATTGTGGTACTTGTGATTTATTTATGGATATATGTGCAAAATACATGTCTTGAGGACGTTTTTGCATTTGGTTGCTGCGTACAGGACGACTTCAGACTCAGTGGGTTTTGTCTGCTTCAGGCGTTTATCTGGGGCTGCTTGCAACTAGATAGATAACTTTATACCTATTATATAATAACTATAAAATTAGATAACTAAACTATGTAATAACTGTGAAACAAGTTGGCAAAGTGCTGTGATTGGCTTAACTCTGTGTTCATTCAATTGGCGGCAAGTACATACCGACCCCGCTTTGGTTGGGGATTTAGGCTGCAATTTAATAATTCTGGTCAATTACATGAGTAAGTTAAAATGAAAGTACACTTAAATTGGACATGTTAGATACCAGTCACTGGTTACTACTATGGATATGTTTTCACTCTTAAACAACTACTGAACAAAAGCTGGGTGGGTTAAAGCGACGGTCAAATAACAAATTAATAATTGATTAAACAAATGAAATAAGTGTTCCATAGTCCAACAGCAATGTGAAATCAAGTGATTTCGTTCTCGTGACAAATCGCAGAAACAGCGAGAAAACATGCCCAGCATAGTATATTCTGCCACTTGTGCGTTGCTTGATTGATGTTTGGTTATCACATGTAAAAGTACTGTTCCTGTTTCTGTTGCCAAAAAAGAAATATGATATTGCTGATAAATTAATAACTATATTAATACAGTGAATAATTATAATAGTTGGCCTTGAGACTATTTGTAAAAGCATCATGAGCTCTCAGAACGGACTTCTGATGCTCGGCGCGATACCATACTCCATCTTCCATCGTATTGATTTTTTTGTAATAAAGATATTAATTTTATATATTGCTTCTCCAAGCCTGAAATGAATGCTATCATTGAAAAGTTCCCTCAATTAAATGATTATCCCTCTCTATCACCTCTATGTCGCTTATATGGCATGAGGTGGATATCAGGGGGATTTTTCGTTGAGAAGCACTTGATCCAGGGGACTTTGTCTTGTTAGATTCCCCACCCCTGGGGAAAATTCTCAACTTTGCTCCAACCATTTTACAATCCCCTGGTTGGCCTGGGGTCCTACCCCAGAGGCAAGCCGATGACATGTGCATTACCTCCCAGTCTGACTCCCACCCCCGTGCTCTCTCATCAGTCATGGTTTCTCAAAATGAGACTGTAGCGTTGTCTTGTACCCTGCCTTCCACTCTTCAATGAAGTGTAAGATTTGTTGAGCTTCCACAAGCTCTGTGTGAATGAAATATTTCACTCCACGAGCTTCAAAAGTTGAGAAAGCTCGGTTGTCCTGATAAACAGTTATGTCATCCACTGAGAACTCAGCTCTCTTCCTCGCAGCGAATAAAGACAATGTCTCCACAGCAAAGCGTTTTTCTTGTGGATTGAACTCTATTTTCCGCACGTAAGGTTTGCTAACCCAGTGAAGCAGCGCTGTGGATCCACTCCCAAACGAACATAGAAATATCACCAAACACACCTTCACAGGCAACGAAGCCGCTTGCTTGCCAAGGAAAATCGTTAAAGGAGCAACAACAAACATTGTTGCTGCCGTAGTGAGAGACAACATCTTTACAAATTTTACTGATTTGGCAATTGGTCCTTCGTACACAGTTTTCCACTGTCCTGATTGGTCCCACATTTCCGTATGACACATGCACCGGTGAACGAAACTTGATGGCCGTAACAGTGCATTTTTTAATGAAATATTCTGAGGTGCTTTCGATGTGCTAAACTGTTTAATCTTTTGGACTGTGTGTAGGCATCTTCGATTAAAAACCTGGCGCACAAAGCATTTGCTTACCATAATTCTCAACATCATCTACTTTTCCGCCGTTGCTTCCACTGCACGTGCTGGTAGTTGATAGCCGCTGACAAGGCGCAAAACTATCACGTGATGCTGTTTTAGCCAATGAAAGAACAGAATTTAGTTTCTCGTCCGCCATATTTATGGTGGAAAGGAGGAAAGTGGATCAGTGATTGCCTGGACTAAAATCTATTTTCTGTCAAATTTAGTTGACCAGCTGGAAATCTTAGTATGTCTTGACCTTAGCTAGGGACCAGTTTCCTTCTTAATCTGTTTGTGGGTTGCCTTTGGTAAGTTGTGATTTAATTACGACCCCTACAACCGTTAACCACCGCTGTTCTTAGGTGAATCAAAATAAGCTTATTATATCCTTTATCTGATTTGTCGATTTGTCGCGATCGGCATCGGATATTTGTTTGTTTTTCTTTAATATTATATTCATGTTTGCTATCACTCGCCCTTTTGCTGTTTTTAGTGAATGATTTTATTGCATGTTATAAAAATAATAGCTTACGAGGTCTTCGTCTCAGCACATAACCTATTTAGTTCCCAGCACATGGGAACTTAACCAAAGCTTATTGAAGCTCACATCAATTTTGCTTAAAAGCTATACATTGCTTAACTAAGGTAAGCAAATGGGCGTTAAGAAAAGTGAACATCTTTTCATCATGTAGCCTGTTCAATGGGTAAAAAAAGAAGTTCATGTAAGCTTATATCGTTGAAAGGAATCAAGTGCTTTTTAGCTTTCCTCGTGTGTTTGACAGCTTCCGCTCTATGTGTTTGAGAATGAAAAGGAATAACAGAAAATGTTTGACAAACATGAGCAGAAGGATGATGGAAATATAGTAGTTTTTTTTAGTGGACCAACAGCCTTGTGTGGTAAAAGGCTTAGGTTGTGATTCCTGTCAACTTCTCAGTTCCATGCTTTTGTTTATTGCATCTGTGTCGTTAACTGCACAAACCACAAGAGATCTGTGCTTCACTTTTAAATTTCTGGCAACTGTACTGATAAATCAAAACCTTAACATCCACCCCCTTCCCCCCTTCCCCCCTTCCCCCCTTCCCTCTCCACATAATTTGGACAAAAATGTTGTTTAAATGCCCCATCCTAGGAACATATTGGTGATCCAATGCCCCTTACCCCAGCATATAATCATTAGTTTCAACACTATATATTTTTTTGTTGGTAGTAGGTGTTTAAGATTTTTCACTTGCAACGTCAATCATAACAGGGAAAGGATTCAGACAAATTATTGGTTAAATACTGTAAAAACTGGCATATAACCTGCATCTTTTTGCCCAAAATTGGGTGTGTGGCTTATCTGAGAGAACATCTGCAAAAGGTTACCATACTTTCTGGCAATATATGCCAACCAGACTTCTTTAGCCTTGAAATTAAGTTTTTCTTTCTTTGAGGTGTATATAATGTGAAGCAAAAATTCTTTAATTTAAGATGATGTAGAAAAGTGAGTCTAGTTTCTCTTACAGAGCTGCCAGAGCACCTCCAAGTCCAAAAATCAAATTGATCAAACACATAACATCATCAAACACATAACACACGAGCGGGAGCATTGTGTCAAATTGTCAAAATACCTGTGTTAAAACGCTGCTCACTATCTTTGTTGGACATTTTGAAGCTTTTAGCAATGAAGGAACACCCAAAAAGAATGAAAGAAGCCAAGGAAAAGAGTCTGGAAACAAGCGGCCATCTTTGCTAACCTTAGTAACCAGGCTAAATAAAAATGTGCTCAATGCATGGTTACCAAGCTTGTTGTGGCCAAGAAGTGAACACAGTTGCAATCAAAAGTGTGGCGGATTTGTTTTCAATGTAGGAAGATTCAATGGAAAGAACCAAAGTTTAGCTCACATTCCATAGAGCTAATTCTCTGGCTTCTCTTTTTTTTTTTTTTTTTTTAAACTGTTTTTGTCAAAATTTGAGCTTCAAAACTCAGGGTGCAGCTTATCTGTGACTGTGGCTTATAAGCCAGTGTTAACGGTATGGTTTTTATTTCATAACCCATCATTGTTTTAAAAAGGAAGTGCTTTTTTAAGTCAAGAACACCTACATGTACATGTAATTTTAGCTAAATAAAAAAATGACAAAAAGTCACTTGGGACATTCTTTATCGTTTTTGAAGTTTGTAATATTTTATAACCAGTCCCTAACTAACTGATTGAGGGAATATTTGAAATATTGGAACAGTAATAAAATCTCATTATCAAGTACATCTTTTTTTGCCATCCCTTGCTGCAGACAATCTTACAGCAAAATGCAAATGTGGTGTATCATAGTAAAAATCTGACTTAGTAGAATCAAATTTGATATCATTTGATTCAGTGATTCAGCAATTAAATTGCTAATTTTTTAATGTAGGTGCAATGGACCCCAGACCAAGGGATGTGTCGGGTAAAGATGATGACACTCAACCAAGTGTGTCATCATCAAGCACCGCAGGGGAAAGAACATTTGCTGCACCAGTAGAAGGTGTTGCTTTAAATGCTGATCAGAAGGACAGTAAACTTGTTGAACGGGTTCAAGACATGGCACTAGAGAGCAGCACTAAGACTGAATGGACCGCTTCAGCAGCAAGTATTCACCTGGCAACAAATGTAGCTAATAAAGCTGGAATGTTTGAAGAGGAGGAAGAGGGGGAACTTGATTATGAGGAGGATGAAGGAGAAATCCCTGGAGAGCACGAAGACAGAAATGGAATGAAAAATGACACAGAGGGAGATAAAGAAGAAGGCGAGCTAGAAGAAGATGGTGATGAAGAAGAGGGCGAAGAAGGAGAAATTCTGTCAGATGAAGATGATAAGGTAGGGTCCACTTATACAACGGTTAGACTTGTGAACCAAAAAATATGAAAGTAGCAACCAACAAAATGAATGTTACACAAGCAGAGTTGTGTATAATTTTGGCGTGATGAAAGCAGCATGCCCTGCAGAAGTCACATGCCACAGTAACTGTTGTAAGCAAGGTTGTATGGTGTAAATCACCCCTTAGGCATCTTGGTTAATGATGTGTTACTTTTCTTGCTTATTGGGGTAAAAAAAAATGCTTGTTAATGAACTGTATTATTAGAGTCTCCCAAACTTCCTTTTGTGTTTGCACAAGGTTACATGTATTTGTATATTTTTTTATTATATTACCAGTAGCTGATGCACCATTTTATTACCACTCTAAACATTTAATTGATGAAACAACGAATGTGGATGTATGAGTTCTTAGTTAAAAGGGGTGTGTCACCATTTTTAGTGTTATTTTAATAAGCCCAAAAGACATATTTATATTAGTGGAAACCCAAAACTAATGATCCAGTTTTGTTTAAAATTATTCTACCAGCATTCTAAGAGGAAACATTAGTGTCTTAGGCTGCAGATGGCCAGGATGGAAATGGATTGCATCCAATTTTTTCAAGTTTATCGCTTCTGTCTTGAATAAATCGTTAAAACTCTGATTATTGTTTATTTTCTCTTCGTAAATTCACTTGATATCTTCCTCTTAGTGTTCTATAAGCATTCAACATAGGACAAAGATACATAGTTTTAATTTGGGGCAGTTTTGACACGAAAAACTCAAAATCACCATGACATAGCTCTTTTAAGGGACCTTCATGGGACAGAAGTTAAATCCTTGAGGCACAGATTCGGCCATGCTACACCGAACAGAGGACAATGTCTTTGAAAGTTGCTGACTGTGGTAAAGCAATTTTGGCACCAAGCATTGGGGTCCGTGACATGCTCTTCAATTTTTTTAAGCTCTCCACAATGGACAAAGTACAACTTATTAACAACATCATATTTCTTATCCTGTCCAGGAAACTGTGTCTGAGAAAAAATCTCAAGATAACCAAGATTCAACGGTGACAGAGGTAACATTTATAACTGAAAATGTAATCATTTGTAGAGAAAGAAAACACTGTAATTTGGCACATTACTATTTTAAGTTGTGGAGATTTATTTCAAACAAGGTGTTTTTTTATTCATTTGCCTTTGAGTTAGTTGACAGTGTTGGTTGCTTAAAACAACAGCTGAATTCCAGTTAATAGTTTTTAATTAGTAATTATCACTTTTTTTGTTAGACTGATGGCCCAGAAGAGGGTGAAGTTATCGAAGAAGGAGAATCATCAGGTATTAATCTTTTATAACATCTATTTATAAGAAGAAATACATCAGAGAACATAGATGGAAGTGATGTACTATTGCTATAGATCACTGTAGAGGTGTCAGGTGTATTGGTGTTATGAAGTAGTGATGTACTTTGCTGTAGATCACTGTAGAGGTGTCAGGTGTATCGGTGTTATGAAGTAGTGATGTACTTTGCTGTAGATCACTGTAGAGGTGTCAGGTGTATTGGTGTTATGAAGTAGTGATGTACTTTGCTGTAGATCACTGTAGAGGTGTCAGGTGTATTGGTGTTATCAAGTAGTGATGTACTTTGCTGTAGATCACTGTAGAGGTGTCATGTGTATTGGTGTTATCAAGCAGTGATGTACTTTGCTGTAGATCACTGTAGAGGTGTCAGGTGTATTGGTGTTATCAAGTAGTGATGTACTTTGCTGTAGATCACTGTAGAGGTGTCAGGTGTATTGGTGTTATGAAGTAGTGATGTACTTTGCTGTAGATCACTGTAAAGGTGTCAGGTGTATTGGTGTTATGAAGTAGTGATGTACTTTGCTGTAGATCACTGTAGAGGTGTCAGGTGTATTGGTGTTATGAAGTAGTGATGTACTTTGCTGTAGATCACTGTAGAGGTGTCAGGTGTATTGGTGTTATGAAGTAGTGATGTACTTTGCTGTAGATCACTGTAGAGGTGTCAGGTGTATTGGTGTTATGAAGTAGTGATGTACTTTGCTGTAGATCACTGTAGAGGTCAGGTGTATTGTTGTTATGAAGTAGTGATGTACTTTGCTGTAGATCACTGTAAAGGTGTCAGGTGTATTGGTGTTATGAAGTAGTGATGTACTTTGCTGTAGATCACTGTAGAGGTGTCAGGTGTATTGGTGTTATGAAGTAGTTTCACTGCATTGTACTTTTATGAAGTTGTAATATGTTGTCACAGCATTGAAATTTCTTCAACCTGTGTTGTGAGATTTATAACCGATAATGTTACATTTCTTGTTATACCCATAGAATATTTTCGGGAGTGGCTAAGGGACAGGGTATGAAAGTTACCTTGTATTACAGAGCCAAAGAATCTTTGTCTCTAACCCTGTAACAATTAACATGGTTTGTTGGTCATTAAATATTGTAGGCGGGCAGTCTTTTAGGAAAAAGGTCTGCAGATATTTCATATATGGTAAGTTTATCCAGTGTTGCATACTAACTAATTAATTGCACAAATGATTTACAATTACTTTGTTTTACAAACTTTTAATGTGGCTAAATGAAATTTAGGCTAAGTTAGACTCGAGCTAATGCTGGTCAGCGGCTCCCTGCGGTGGCCACGCGCATCGGGTTGCATATTCAAGGGGGTTTTCAGGGGCTGGACATGATCTGTGCTCCAGCTGTGTGTGGACTTGCAGTTTGCATTTAGCCCTCGTGCTCATCTCTCTGTCTTGGTAAATATTTGGGTCTGGTAAGTATGTGGGTATGTAAGTATCTCCACTGATTCCTTCAGTGTGACGGTGCCTGGTGGTTGCTGCTCTCATGGTTGCCATGGATACTGGCATGCTTGGCTCAAATCACACTTGGCTCCACCATACTGTATCTAAGGCACCTTCCCCAAGCTCATCTATTGGCGATGAGTTTAAATGACTTGTAACATTGTCACATGATGAGGTATCGATGATCATTGCAAGGGAAATATTCCAGGAGTACTCAAAATAAAACGGCCTGAAAACAAAATGTTGCAAATAATAAAGATAAATTATGTAAGAAAATTTTAAAATGTCTGTTTATGGACTGTAAAAATTAAGATGTGTTTCTTACTTGATCTTATCTGTTTGTTTTGTTTCTCAGGTGGTTGCACATGGGGGATGTCTTGTAGATTCCTTCATCCAGGACTTAATGACAAAGGTGGGGTACATTGCACCTTGCTTTCACCCTTTAGTCCTTATCATTGGCATAGGGTTTCTTCTATTCATTGTATATTCCTGTTGAAGATAAAGGGAAATGTATTACTGCCATTTTTGCAGTTAACATAATTAAATGTAACTGTTGAAATGTTAAGATTCTCCTGCTTTCTTAAACAGAAACCAGAAATGTATTGCTGGTTACTTCAAGCTTCCACTTTCTTAAAAGATCTTATGTTCCCTAACTAACATTTGCAGTGTGTAATGGTGTACTATAATTGAAGGGGCAATTGGAATACTACTCTAAGTAGGATAAATTGGAAAAAAAAAATTTGCACCTAATTAGCTGTTTTTGTCACATGGACTTGTTTTCATGTGGTAAATATTGCCCTGTATGTTTTTCGCTGGTTTTGTACTTCTTTTTCTGAAAAAAAAAACGGTCTAAAAATGCTGTCGGCTAATAAAACTCGAACACTGCAGCACTTTGTCTTTGTGTACTTGATTCCTCTTGGGATTACTGTTTTCACTGCTTTTTAACCGCTCAAGTTGTTGGTTTCACTGCTTTTAATGTTCATTTCACTTGAAAAATGCGCGAGTCGGTCAGGGTTAGGGTTAAGTTTTGGCTTAGGGTTAGTGTTTGGAAAAGCACGGAAAAAGCACAAGTTCAGATGGCCAAGTTTGGGTCTGTGCCGCTAAATCCCGCTCAAGAAGAAAAAAAAAACAATCCGAACCAAAGTTCGTTCCCTCAAAACTGCTTCATTTTATCGCCAATAGTCAGCCACTTAGTTTCGCACTATCTCCTTTGCGGACCTCCTAGGAAGCGCTCCCGATTCTCCGCTGCCGGCTCATAGCCTTTGCCTGCCTTACAAGGACTCACTTTGAGCTGCCCAAAGCTGTATTTTAAGTGCCCGAACACGTATAGCGGGCCTCTCTGCCACTGTCGCAGAGCATGTTGGGAAATTCTATGGCAAATCCGAAATGGAGTTCCCGCTCCAAAAATTATAGCAAAATATTATAAGTCTGGAAGCACTTCGGATATCGGGCATTTCGACCACGGCACGGGATGGCAAATGGGCCACAACTCACAATGTTGTCCCTTTTTGATCCGAAATGATTGCAGACTTTCCCGCCGGCTTGTTCTTGTCCACCAATGTCCATTTTTCACCACGAGCGCTGAATGGCACTTTGGACACATGGTATGACAAGAAACATGACTCGTTTCGTTGAGAGGTGCTAGAGACTTAAGGATTTCCGGACTTCATGATGTCCTTCCATCCCCGAGCGGGCCTTAAACATGGCTTAAACCAGCGCTCAACCACTGAGTTGTTCGCTGTTCAGCCATGTTGTTGCAAGTGGTGAACGCCATCAATACGCCCACCTTAAATAACGTTATGTTCGTTCAGGTCGTTGGCGCGGGTCAGGAGTATTGTGGTTGCATATTCTCACGGCCAATCTGCTTTTTGTAATGGCGTCGTTAAACTTCTAGCTGCAGTTTTTGAAGGAACTACGGTCGGATTGTACAGTCAGAGCACTAGAGGGCCAGAACTCTGCTGTTTCAGGTGGTTTATTTTAGTTAGTTTTCCTTTTCCATGCGTTATTCCTCTAAAACGACGGAAAAACTAGCACAAAAATATTCTGAACGATGTCTTGCAGTTAACTTGTAGGTCACATGCTTAAAATGAGGCAAACCAGAGCGAGAAAAACAAAACAAGGCATAAAATTTGACATGGAATGGTTCGACTCCGACCCTTGTTTTGGCATTTTCCACTTAGCATAGTATTCCATTTGGCCCTTCAATTAGTAATGTTGGACAATTGATAAAATAGAATAAAAAACATTGTGGACAAGTTTGCAAAAAAAAAAAAAATATATATATATATATATATATATATATATAACTTAGCACAAGCATGTAAAAAAGTTCCACGATTGGAAATTTCTCGGTAAATTATACTCTAACACAAGAGAAAACACTTTTTTCTTAAAACACCTATATTTCGGCAGCGTACAGCTGCCTTCATCAGGGTGAATGGCTGACAAGGCGTTACACGCGATAAAAACCGTTACAACCGTTATATGTGCGCGCTAATCAAAAAGATTTTTAAACTGCGCGCGCTACAACAGCTAAATACAAATGCTGGTAAAACTGCTATTTTTGCGCGCGAAGTCCCCGATTTTGGCTATAAAAAAAATCGCTCTCATTCAGACCGTGGGGTCTGAGTGTCTTCAGTTTGTAAGCCCATTGACCCTCCTTATCCGTCAGATTTTCCGTTCTGTCCTCCCTGTCTATTAACTGAACTGACATATCCTCCAGACCCCCATGACCCGCACTAAAAAAATGCCTGTACAAGATCTCATCGTCTAGCCTCTCTTCGGGCGTCATTCTACCATGCAAATTCAGTCGACTACGGTGGTTGTTAAATCTGAGTCGAAATTTGGTCGAAGTCGAACCCACATATTGCTTGCCACATGTTTTACAAGTAAGCAGATAAACCACATTCGTGCTATTACAGTTCAAACTGTAATTTATGGTGTATGACTTGCCCGTGTTCGTACTCTCGAAAGTGTCCCCCATCTTGAGAAGCTTGTCCTTCCTACATATCCTGCAGTTCTTCGAGGCACATTGCTTGTTCCCGCTATCCCTGATTGTAATTTCTTGTTTAACTTTAGCGTGCACTAAATTGTTTTTAGTGGCTAGAGGATATGAGAAATCGTTTGTTATGAGACAGATAAACAGAGCGAAAAGAATAACAAGGGACGAGGCTTTAACGCCAAGAGAAACAAGCAGAAAAAATGAAAGGATTCCGTTCGTTGTAACGTATCATCCCGGTCTTCCAAACATTGGAAAAATCCTGAGAGATCTGCACCCCGTGCTACATGCGTCAGAGAGATGCAAGAAAGCAATCAAGGAACAGCCGATGGTGGCTTTTCGTCGGCCCAAGAGTCTTAAAGACTATTTAGTGCACGCTAAAGTTAAACAAGAAATTACAATCAGGGATAGCGGGAACAAGCAATGTGCCTCGAAGAACTGCAGGATATGTAGGAAGGACAAGCTTCTCAAGATGGGGGACACTTTCGAGAGTACGAACACGGGCAAGTCATACACCATAAATTACAGTTTGAACTGTAATAGCACGAATGTGGTTTATCTGCTTACTTGTAAAACATGTGGCAAGCAATATGTGGGTTCGACTTCGACCAAATTTCGACTCAGATTTAACAACCACCGTAGTCGACTGAATTTGCATGGTAGAATGACGCCCGAAGAGAGGCTAGACGATGAGATCTTGTACAGGCATTTTTTTAGTGCGGGTCATGGGGGTCTGGAGGATATGTCAGTTCAGTTAATAGACAGAGTGGACAGAACGGAAAATCTGACGGATAAGGAGGGTCAATGGGCTTACAAACTGAAGACACTCAGACCCCACGGTCTGAATGAGAGCGATTTTTTTTATAGCCAAAATCGGGGACTTCGCGCGCAAAAATAGCAGTTTTACCAGCATTTGTATTTAGCTGTTGTAGCGCGCGCAGTTTAAAAATCTTTTTGATTAGCGCGCACATATAACGGTTGTAACGGTTTTTATCGCGTGTAACGCCTTGTCAGCCATTCACCCTGATGAAGGCAGCTGTACGCTGCCGAAATATAGGTGTTTTAAGAAAAAAGTGTTTTCTCTTGTGTTAGAGTATATATATATATATATATATATATATATATATATATATATATACATAATTGTATATATATATATATATATTTGAGATTATTCTGTGATGAGGAGGACTTGCATAACAATAAATAAATATTTTTGCGAAAATTTGGCGTTGTCGCAGTTTAGATAGTGTGAGACTACATAATTCTATGATTCGCTCTTATGAAGAGCTAGCACTCAAAACGGTGGTCAATTTATGTTGTCATTCAGCAAGAGGAAAAGGCATATTTTCGTGTGTAGGCGTTTTTAGTCATGGACTAGTTTGCGGGGAGGACTCCCATATAAAAATGACGGGGTGCTTGTCGTACATTTGGGGGTCAACTTTAGCCTTTTGTAGCTCCACCTTATTTGTCTACTTAAAATGAGGTAATGTACCTAAATTAACAGGTGCCTATCAAATGCTGCCTGTACCTGGCCAGTATCCCAGCCCTTTTCCCAAAGCTCCAGCGGTTGTCATGCCCCCTGTCCCTCCTGAAGCCATGGTACAGGCCCATGGGATGTCATCATTGCCAGACCAAGATGTTGCACAGGTGGTAAGTGCATTAATAGATAAACTTGTCAATGAGCAATATAAATATTACGTAATACTTATAAGCAATGAGTAAGTGAGCTGGAGTAAAATTATTACTAATGATGGTAACCTTAGCAACCTGAACCTGTTAGACTGATCTTTCAGTGGAGATCAAAATAACAAGTGGGAGAGCTTATGTAATTAAAAGGTCCTGACAGAGCAACAACTCGAAATGTGCATGTGTCAAACTATCATCCATGAGACATTAGACTTTATGCAAATCAGGCTAGAAAATATTTTAAATGAAGAAATTCTTTAGCATGTTGCCATTGCAAGTGATGAAATTTTTTTTCCTGAATTTGTTTTTATTTTAATTACCGGTAGTACTTTTGTTGCTTGGTTTCAGGAAGGTGAAATAGCTGACCAAATGCCCTTTATACCAGAGGTGTCAGCTCCACCCAAGAAAGAAACTGCATGGGAGAGGGGACTGAAACTAGCCAAGGAAGTAAGTCGAGACCATCAATATTTGTTTGGCTGATGTTACTTAATCTGCATCCACACCTAATATGTTTCTCATTTCTTTCCCTATTCCCTTTCTCATTTTTTTCCCTTTCACCAATCGCAAGATCTTTTATGAAATGGTTGCACTATGTGTTATCCGAAAGGTTTCATATTACTTTTGACATATGCAAATTAAGTGCATTTCTTA
Source organism: Dendrophyllia cribrosa (assembly GCA_024195265.1). Taxonomy (NCBI): domain Eukaryota; kingdom Metazoa; phylum Cnidaria; class Anthozoa; order Scleractinia; family Dendrophylliidae; genus Dendrophyllia; species Dendrophyllia cribrosa. The sequence continues at coordinate 37,499,098 of JAJLRJ010000002.1, read as the reverse complement.
CTGCAACTGAAATAAATACAGAATTATTTCAAAGGGCTAAATTTGTTATTATCCTCCTAAATTACCGCTACTGTCGTTAACTTTGATTATAATTTTAAGTTTCATTCACATTTAATTTTGATGGTGGCAGAAAAATGTACGGCAAAAAAGTTTCGATTTGAAAGATTGTTTTGACACCTGGTACGTGTAATTTAAGACTTTGCAGTATGGTTCTCCATACATCTGCATCTATTAATATCAGCTTCATTCAACATTTCCACTGGATTGAGCTAGTTTGGTGATAAAAGTAAGGAAGGTTTTGTGTCTAAATTCCTGTTTTATCATTCCAGTCAAATTTAGCCACTTAAACAAAAGATTCACAGTTTCGAAAGGCCGCTTTGCTACATTTTCATTCACTTCAAACGTTTTGGTCACAGACTTCTAAAGACAGTTTCCATCTGCTTATGTAAACATACTTTTTAGGGATCTTTTTAGGTATATTTGCAAACACTCAAGATTTACTTGTGATGTCCTTTGTTTTCCTTGATATACACTTTTTTACGGCCATGCACCGATGGGTGGCTCAATTCTCTTTGTGCCGTATAAATAATGTGAGGACTTCCTTCCTATTCGCTTTAAGGCCCGGTCACTGTCTTCTGAAGATGGATTTCCATCATTATGCATTTAAACTGAACTTTAGGTACACTTGCACACACTATCTACCAGTACCCTAACACAAATGCAATTTAAGATTTTCATATCACCTATTTCTCAAGCGCCGAGGATTGATGCAAAATTCTTGTACATGGTGTGCGAAAACGGCTATTATTCTTCAAGGAGTAAATCGTTTTCTCAAAATCCTTTTATAGTTTGCATATTCAGGAACTCCTTGTTTCTCAATTCTTGATCCTTGATTCTTGGGCCTCAAAACTCGAGTCACTCCAATTTTGAGACGCGAGGATCAAGTTTTGAGGATTGAGTCGAGTCTGTCAACTTACATTTGAGCACTACTGTACCAGAAACTTTGCTCCAATAAGATTCACATAAAACAAATCCCTTTTGTACTCAAGAATGCATTTTCTGTTATTTTTTACTTGACATGTTACAATAGTTTATGTGCCTACAATTGTATCATTGTGCAAGAATTTTTGTTTGCCTGATTGTATTGCTTTACAATCATACCTAGATAAAGAAAGCTGCCCAGAAACGTAAAGAAGAAGATGCTGATTTTCAGGAGAAGCGCATGGTCCTGGGCATCACAGCTGAAGAAGAAGAAGATGAAAATGATAAAGAAAACTTGATGCGACGCCGTGAGATGATGCGAGCTAGGCTGGATAAAGACCCCATGTTTGAGGAGGATGATGCTAGACACCACAGAGGAGGGGATATCGTGTCACGGTGGAGAGACAAAAAACAAACATCATCTGACCAATACCGGGTAAGATAGTGAAGTAGTGCCAAAGTAATGTTTTTGATCATGGCCATGTTACAGCTTACCTAACTAAAGTTTTGTGATTATCTGTAAAACAAAAAAGAATATAGTCCAAGCTCAATATGGACACCAAAGGGCCAGTACCAAGTGTCTGGTTATGGACATGTCCATATAATTATTTATAAACGTTGGGATTGTATAAATTTTGGTATCTCTAGGACTATGGGAAATATCCATAATAGAGAGGATTCTGTAAGGAGAGATTTTACTGTATACTTGATTGATGTTTATTTGTTTGTCATCCAAACAATTGTTTGGTAATGTTTGCTTCAGTTTCTTGGCAAAGGTATTGTCATAAATCACTTTTTACAAGGGGCAATCATGTTATTTTTAGAACAATTGACACTTCACACCTTTTCAAAAAGCTTTGCCTGCAAAGTATCTTTCTCTGGTCTCCTTTACTTGTTCAGTGGATTTCATTTCACAGAGTAAGGCTCATTTTGTGTTCAGTTTTGAAACATTATCAACACGTAAAAGCAACTATTTTCAAGGCTGTTCCTTAAGAAAAATTCCAAGGAGCTTGAAGAGCCAACAGTTGCCTAGGGTGTGAATTGTTAAGCCTAAATCAGTTCCTTGGGTGTTGTAGGGCTCTGGTTAGGCTTCATTTTACTCCAAACAAGATACCTTCAAACTAAACAGACATGTTATTCTTTCTCTTTTTCGGTTTAGGATCGTGATAGGAGAAAAAGAAGAGTTAATCGCTCCCCGTCTTCCTCACCTGAAAGGTAATCAAATTTGTTAAGCCATGTCCTTTACCAGCTTAGCAGTCAATTGGTTCATCTACTATACATGTAATTCTGAAATCTGTGAATTTAGGACCGAGTATTCAATTGTTATTGTTACCTTTTAAGCCCTGAGAGTGGCATATGGCACACAGTCACATAACTTGTTCAATATCTGGTCAATTTTAATGAATTTTGGCCACCAAAATGGTCTTAGAAAGATCTATCCATTGAACGCATAAATTCATATCCCCCCCCCCCCCCCCCCCCCCCTACTCTGTGTAATGCGATTGACCACCCTTCAAACTTTTCAATGTTTTTTTCTTAATGCATATGTGCTCTTAGATAGAACTCTCATGTTATTCTGCTCACTGAGAGCTGCAAAATGAGGTGTAGTTGGGGGTACATGTATACCTAGCATGCATGACTTTGCTAATCACTTTTGAAGATATTTGCATTATTATACAAAATATTTTCTGTCATCGTGCCGTGGTCATTCTTTGGTTCTTCCGTTGGACCATCTTAAACCAAACGAAAAGTCCCGACTAGGATAGGGTAATGTATGATCTTGAAATTTATTCATTTCTGAATAATCACTTTATGTTTATCGTAAGTAAATCTCACCTAGTAAGTCCCGCTTACTGTTATCGGGACTTATCGAGACAAGATAAAACTGGTTGATGTTCCTGAAAGATACCAAGAGTCATTTTACTGGGAGAGGACAAAGTTGCATTTCCGCCTACTTTTCAATTTTCTTAGAGGAGGGGAAAGGTTTGTCACTCAGACAAGGAGATCTCACTTTAAACAAAATGGCGTCTTGTTTACGCCACGTACTGATTACAAGACGTCAATGTCCCATAACGGGAATGACAGCAAACACACGTTGCAAGACTTCAAAATAGGAAGAAGAAGGCCTAAAGAATATTTGTTCGCTTTAAAAGTGGAGTTAAGAAAGCTGAAAGCGGTAATATCGATCTAGTCGTGGGAGCCATGTCCGCAATAAAAAAGTGGCGAAGCGAAGAGGCGGAGTTTTCAAGAATTTTCGAGCAGTTTAGGGTCATTTTTAATGTTACTTTAAATCGATATTATAAATGTTTGATTGACTTTTTCTGTGTTATTGTTAGCTTTTGAGAAATGTTATAAAACGTGCTCAAATTCAGTCATGCGTGCCGTAAAATAGTAAGCTACATAAGAAAAATGGTTCTTTGTTAAGCTAAGCGTTATAGTGCAAATATCTTCACGTACGCTCTGCGTACCTATTTTATTTTTATGTTTTGAACCCATTTCTATCAAAACCTTTCAATAGACATATAGTTTTTAGTTACCAGTTTGGAAAAAAAAGAGGATACACCTCAGGGCTTAAAGGGTTAATGTACCATTAGAGATTGTGGTGAATATACTTCATATTCTACACACGCAATATCACCATGGTGCCTATTTCAGGTGATCTTATCACGTAATATAACTTTTGTTCTCTCAGAGACAGACGGAGTAGACGAAAAGGTGGGGAAAAGGAGAAACAGAAGGGAAAACTAAAGGAAACTGTACGAGAGCGGGATAAAGAACGAACGAAAAAACCGGCAAAGGAAGTGGATAAGAAACACGACGAGAAAGTGAAAAAGCAGAAGGAAAAAGGCTCGGACAGTGGTAAAGAAAAACCAATGGTAGAGGAAGGGGAAAATGAGACCGAAGTAACACAAGAGAAAGTCACAGATGAACAAACGAGTTCAGCCGTGAAACAAGAACTCAAATCTGAAGAGAAAAAGACTGAGGATGAAAGAAAAAGAAAGGCACTGCAGGAAAAAAGTACAGACTCTGGAAAAGAAACAGCAAAGAGAGACGAAATAAATGACGGAGGAGGTGATGAAAAAGACAAATCTAAAACAAAAGCTCTAGGTATCTCAAGTTCTCGCCTTCCTAACGATGAATGGATGGATCCCTGGCAAAGAACAACTTCTCCCAAACGGCACTCGGTGTCATCACACAGTTCACGGAGCCGCTCTTCGTCGTCTTCATCAGATTCGTCACGGTCCTCACGGTCACGCTCGCACTCAGGATCAGAGTCACGTTCCACATCACGCTCTGCCTCACGGTCACGCTCGGGTTCACAAACGCCTTCTAGGTCACCGTCACGCTCACGCTCTGGCTCACAATCAAAATCCCGTTCAAGATCTGGTTCAGTGTCGTCAGCGAGCGATCACTCAAGCTCCTCAAGTAGCAGTAAAGAGATGAAGGGTGCACCGAGTGAAGGAGGTGAAGAGAAGGTTGCAAAGCAAGCTTCACCTGATTCATCAGAATCTGAATCCGAATCCAACAAATCAAGATCAAAATCCAAATCACCTACACCTGTTGAAAAAAGCCCCGCTAAACCCAAAACCTCACCAGACAGAGGACCGCGGACACCCCCAGTCCAGTCATCAGCTTACCGTGATAACAAAGAAAGGAGAAATCGTCATGAGTATAGCCAAGCAGAAAAAGTACAAAAATGGCAGGAAGGGCAGATGCGTCAAGGATCCCCATGGGATCGCCGGGTGGAGGGTACGCGGCCAGTGGAAGATCCCTACAGGTGCGTCTCCATCAAAATACTTCTGTCTAACCCCGGTTCAACCAACTTTCACACAAATTCCTTTCTTATAACTCGAATAGAACGCACTTCGAGCGGCGTTATTAAATTTTTTGTAAAGTAACCAAAAGCAACTGTAAAAAACACTAAAAGGTCTCGGATGGCGGGGGTGAGCAGAACAGAAAAACTAAGCGCGAAAATGGACGCTATTCCACTTTCCCAAATTCTGAGAAACATGTTTGGACCAAAGCGGTCTTCATGGAATTGAATTTGTGCAGTATCCAAGAATATCAACAGTCAGCTCGGCTGCAGGGACCGGTAAATTGTTCAGTCGTTGTAGGCTTGGCCTCTTGTGCAGACCTCGTCACGCGATCCATTTCTCCCCACGTATGGATTGTGTGACGAGCCCTAAGGGCGTCTGTGTTGGAGTTTATTATAGGCCGGGATTCGTCATATCTGATGACGTTATTCGCTGTTCATTGTACCCGAGTTACACTGCACATGCCTCTGATAAGATAGTTTGATGTATAAATGTTACCGAGACCCTGTCATTTATTGCGTCATATCGGCGTTTTCCGCCAGTTAGATTGCTTCAATCGTAAAATATGTTGTCAAACATCAAGAGTTGTCGGTCATCTTCACCGCAGTTGCCGGCCACCATAATAGTTGCCTGCCGGCTACTAATGACAGCCCTGATTTGTGTAAACTTGTTCATTTCCTACTAAACAATGATAAATCCGTCGAAGCTAATGTTTCTGTTCTGTTCTGTTATTTTTTATTTTTTTTTTTTTTCCAACTGTTTTATTGTGCAGTAGAGATCGTGGGTACCATTCACGGAGAAAGAGAAGCCCTGAGCGGCGAAGGAGATCGCGGTCACCTCGTCCCAGGGTAACTATCTTGATCTCTTTGCGATCTCATAGCAAGTTCTGTTTGTTCATATAGTGTTACGGCAAAATCTCGTGCGGTGATTATAGCCTACTTGCAGCTTATCTGTTAAGTCATCCTTCAACAGCCGATACCATGTAGTACCGTGTAGCATAATATATTTGGGAGTTTTATTTTGCGGATGGCAATTTTTCGTATTTTGCGGAAACGAGTAAAAGATGTTGCGTTTTATAGGTTTCCTCGCATGAAAAAAAACTTTTAACAGTTTTGTATATATTCTTGTTGAATTTTTCTTTTGTTAGATTTTTAATTCCCTTTGCCTTCCTTTGTTCCAGGTCATACTTTTTACAGTACTTTATGATACGAGATGAAAGAAATAGTTTTTAATATCTTTAAGTGTATATGACAGATCTTTTATTTTGCTTGATGGAATCTACATGATGTTCTGATTAGAAAATCGAAAAAAGGTTTTCGATATCGATTTTTCTTTTCTGTGTTTTGGCCGTCTCAAAACGTGAATTTTCACTTCCGGTGGGGTACAATACCGCGCAAGAAGCAAGACTGGGGATAGTTGGCTGTGACGTCAATACAGGAATGCCAGTTTCACGGTTTTTCCGTTCCTCAGGTTTTTTTTGGTATGCCCTCAGGAAGAAACATGGTTCTATTGAGGAGTGCTGTCTATTGTTGTAGCAACACGCACCAAAAATAAAACGGAGGAACCGAGAAAACGCGAAACTAACATTCCTGTATTGACGTCACAGCCGACTATCCCCGGTCTTATCTTACCCGGACGTGAAATTTCACGTTTTTAGATAGCTAAAACACGGAGAAGGAAAATCGATATCCAAAAACTTTTTTCGACTTTCTTATCAGTACACCATGTAAAAGTCGATCCCTTCTTTGTTTCGATTGTATTAATTTTTAGTAAGATAAATCATAAAATTGAACGACGTTTCGATGTCCTCGTGATACCATGATCAAGTTCATTAAATTTTATTGTTTATCTTTATTTTAAAATGTTTCGCAACAAGGATTGTATGGTTTTGTTGTTTCCTTTGCCAGAATGAAGACCGACGACGGGCCGACGATGGAAGAACGTAAGTTGGCTGTCTTGTTAGTTGCCAAAAGTATCTGTGTGGTCACGTGCCCAATTACCGTCTTTCTTCCTTTCAGGCGGGAACGCTCTTCAAGTGCTGATAGTATGGAGCATGCGCTAGCTCGCCCCAGTTCTCCACGCGCAACACGAGAACGAGGTGGAGAGCGCCGCGGGTCCAGTGTTTCATCCAGCGGTAGTGAGAGTACAAACAGTGACACTGGGAGTGAATCAGAAGAGGAGCGACACCCGGTTAGAACACGCCGAGCAGGACCTGAAGCCGACCAAATTAAACAAACACCGATTGTGCCGCTGACAAGTGGGAACATTAGATATACCGGCCATAAAGATATTAAACTCACCTTGAATAAGGTATTTCAAATAGAACTGACCAATCTACCAGGCATATGTCCGTGTCATGTAAAATGTAACTGATATTGTATTTTATCATTGCAGTCCGTAATAAGAACAGACAGTAAGGAGCCATTCAAGCCGCAATCACAGCAATCACAGCCCGCAAGGACAGAAGCCAACAGCACTAGTGAAAAACTGCAGGCGGCCAAAAAACGACCACATGAACCGTCACCAGTTTCTGATGTTGCAAACCACGCAAAGGAGACGTCATCATCCGTCATGCCACAGTCTGTAAACAAACCCGACAAACGGTCAGCGGATTCACAAGCTGAACCAACTGCATCCGGGAAACCAAATACTGCAAATAACACTTCTTCAAGGAGAGAGGAACTTCTTCGTGAACTGAAGGCTGTCGAAGACGCCATAGCCAGAAAGCGAGCCAGAATTGAATAGTTATAAAACTACGAAGCAACATAATAAAGTAGAAGCAATCGTGCCTTTTTCGGCGTTGACCGTATTTTCCCTTTTAATGTACAGTAAAAGTTATTATTTCATCACAATTTTGAATTCTTCTTTTGTTGTAAGTAGCGCGTTTAACTGTCAAAATACAACAAAACACCTCCTTTACGTAGCAGTATTCCTGTGTGTTTTGGAGAAATCCTTAGCTTAATTAGCCTGAATATCAGACGGTCCGAGGTCGCTCGCACTCATTCCCTTCTCTCCCCATCTGATGTCCTTTGTTTGAGGGCTTGTTCTTGACGTCATCTGACCATTAAACATTTCCACCAATCACAGTGGTTGTTAGACGGTTGTTTTTTTTCTCCATCGGGAATTGCAAGAATAGAAGTGATGGATGTTAATGGAGGTTCTACTGTTTGTGAAATTTGCTCACGTAGATCAGTGGCTCGACAAAGAAATCTTGTGTAATATTTGTGCAAAATTAGTCACCAAACCCTTAATCCAGGTGTTACAAAATTGGTAGGACATTCGCCATTTTAGATTTTTCCTGAGACACAATCCGTTAGCATACACGCCGTGCTTTAAGAAAGTTTGTCGGGCGATTTCAAATGACACGGCCTTTTCTGAATTTTCTCGAATCGAGAGAGCCTCTGACAGCAAAATAAATGGTACAAACAGCGTAAATTCTTATTGTAATGTTTTTGAAGTCAAATGCGATGAGTAACAAGACTTTCAAGGCAAAAGCTAAGTAATTATGCTCGGTCGGTCACCATGTCCGAGCATAACTTAAAATGGATCGGACGTTTTCGGATTTTGGTCGGACAATGTCCGATGACCGACCGTTATTTCCAGCACTGAATTATACCGCTGCTAGGTCAAAAGCTTTAATTAAGCAACCCTTGCTTGAGAAGAGCCATTAATGCTTCTATTAATTTTTTTTTTTACTTTCGTTATACGGCTCTTTGGAGGCGTGCTCCTCCGCTGTCCCAAAGACCTTGCTGGCCCATAGACAAGATAAATTGTCAAAGAAAATGTGTTCATTCGCATACACGGGCAAATCATTTGTCCAAGGAAATTTTGTCTTCGCTTACTCGACGGTCTTCATGCAAAACTTTGTGGGGCTTGGGAGCTAAAAACCGGCGCGCGAACGAGCGGGGAATAGGAGAGAAGACTGGGGCAGTAGGAGTCAACACGCGCCGCCTATTCTTCGTTCCCACACTATCTGGGAACGGACTAAAACTTTCCTTTTTTCCAATCCAATTTTTCGCGTGAAATAAATGAGTAAAATGATGTACACAGGCTGGCTAGGTTTGGGCGAGTAATAAGACACATTGGACCCTACTCATCAGAATTGTCAAGAGCACGTGAATGACATGCTCGTGGGCATGCTCTCGTTTATCGATGAACCACGTGGTCAACCTAATCGTGCGCTGATTGATTGATTTATAATTCCCTTTGTGGTTACGTTTTTAAAACAATCTTTGGCGAAATGCAGTACATGACTTGGAAATGAACGTATAAATCAATTATGTACTGATCGCTAAAAAAAAAAACAGGCGAGATGATAGTTTTCGAGCAAGTGTCAAAAAATAACTCTGGTATAAGTGTATGTCGGTGATGACGTGTTAAACAGTCTTAAGGGAATGTACTATTTTTTTAAATTTTTAGCCGCAAATTTATGTATACTTCATTGAATTCTCAAAGGAAATTCAAGCATTTTGTCCGCGTTCCTAAGGAGTTAAAAACACTAGTGATTGTTTGCATTGGCCCGAGTAATTGGGTTAATTCAACGTCAACTTTAACTCGGATCGAAAAACAATCGCAGATGGTTCACCATTTAGTGCTACCTTTTTTAATTTCTATAACAAAGCAAATATAAAATTACGAGTAATGAACGTCTGCTGTTCAAATATTTTTTGATCACGTCGCTTGGCTGCTTAATAAGTTGTTATTCCGGTTACTTCAGATACACATGCATCACATTCATACAGGCATTCACGGTTTGATGATTCCCTTGTTCTTGGCCATGACACCTTAACTGCCTTAAAACAAAATTTGAATTTTTCATAATATCTATGCAAAAATCCAGCTAAAGCTTGATCAATGCTCAATCAGTGAAAAGCACTTAAGGGTTCTTCTTGTCATGGGCCGCTGTTAAACGTTGGTCGCTTCAGTCCTTCGGAAATAATGCGTTAGACGTCAACAGTTCAAGCACCTTCGAAGTATTTTATTTCGTCAACTCATGTACGCTTCAGTAAGTTTTCTCCTTTGTCGCCTTCTTTAAACAGCTTTCCGAACAATACCATTTCTTCAGACGTACAGGTTAGGCCATTTAGGCCACTATTATTACCTACATTTTGCCTCATTTGTGCCCCGCTTTTTTTATTACAGGTAACTGGCATGACATTCAACGCTTAACTTGAGCCGTTTCTAAACTAATGGACTGCAAACATGGCTGACAAACAAGCTGCCAAGATGGTAACCATTCGTCAATGCATATTTCTGTTTCTCGGATTGATTTCTGGTTTCCATATTACGCTGTTTATCCGGCAGAATCAATGCACTTTGACTTATATAACAAATATACGACCGAGGACTCAGGCAAAAGAACTTGGTAGCCGTCATTTCCTATTTGTTGGTGTGATGACTGCTGAGCAGTTAGTGCAAACTCGAGCTAAAGCGGTGTATGATACATGGGGCAAGAACGTTCCTGGAAAACTGACGTTCTTTTCAAGCGGCGACACTGGAAAAAAACTTGGACTGCCAGTGGTGAGTTTACCAGGCGTGGATGATACATATCCACCACTGAAAAAATCATTAATGATGATTAAATACATGCATGATTTCCATGTCGACGACTACGAATGGTTCATGCGAGCAGATGACGACGTCTACGTCCGAAACGACAAATTAGTTGGCTTCTTACAATCATTTAACAGTTCCGATGATATTCACTTGGGACATGCGGGGACGGGTGCAAAGGAAGAAATGGGAATGCTGAGCTTGTATCCGGGGGATAACTACTGCATTGGGGGCCCGGGGGTCATACTGAGCCGAAGTGTTTTGAAAAAGGTTGCGCCACATTTGGAGCATTGTCTTGAAACAGCACCAACATCACACGAAGACATCGAACTTGGACGATGCATTCAACGGTATACTGGAGTACCTTGCACGTGGGCGCTTGAGGTAAGCTTGAGTTAGCCAACTTTATAGAGTTTTGTAATGTTTGTTGTTTTACAGCTGATATAGTCCAATAGAGTTTTGTAATGTTTGTTGTTTTACAGCTAATATAGTCCAATAGAGTTTTGTAATGTTTGTTGTTTTACAGCTAATATAGTCCAATAGAGTTTTGTAATGTTTGTTGTTTTACAGCTAATATAGTCCAATAGAGTTTTGTCAGTAATGTTTGTTGTTTTACAGCTGATATAGTCCAATAGAGTTTTGTAATGTTTGTTGTTTTACAGCTAATATAGTCCAATAGAGTTTTGTAATGTTTGTTGTTTTACAGCTAATATAGTCCAATAGAGTTTTGTAATGTTTGTTGTTTTACAGCTAATATAGTCCAATAGAGTTTTGTAATGTTTGTTGTTTTACAGCTGATATAGTCCAATAGAGTTTTGTCAGTAATGTTTGTTGTTTTACAGCTGATATAGTCCAATAGAGTTTTGTAATGTTTGTTGTTTTACAGCTAATATAGTCCAATAGAGTTTTGTCAGTAATGTTTGTTGTTTTACAGCTAATATAGTCCAATAGAGTTTTGTAATGTTTGTTGTTTTACAGCTAATATAGTCCAATAGAGTTTTGTCAGTAATGTTTGTTGTTTTACAGCTGATATAGTCCAATAGAGTTTTGTAATGTTTGTTGTTTTACAGCTAATATAGTCCAATAGAGTTTTGTAATGTTTGTTGTTTTACAGCTAATATAGTCCAATAGAGTTTTGTAATGTTTGTTGTTTTACAGCTAATATAGTCCAATAGAGTTTTGTCAGTAATGTTTGTTGTTTTACAGCTGATATAGTCCAATAGAGTTTTGTAATGTTTGTTGTTTTACAGCTAATATAGTCCAATAGAGTTTTGTAATGTTTGTTGTTTTACAGCTAATATAGTCCAATAGAGTTTTGTAATGTTTGTTGTTTTACAGCTAATATAGTCCAATATATAAATATCCATAGCGTAATTTCATTGTTTCACTTTTGAAAAAAATTGCGAGGAATGCTTAATTGACTTGAACAAATCACCACTTCAACAGCATATTTAGCATATTTATGTAGCGCTTTAATAGCAGTCTTCATGATAGTCCGACTGTATTTTTGCTCGAGATTTTTGCTAGCCTGTTCCATGCGTTCAGATAGTGGAGAAAGCGCGAATAGTTGGGGAAGGCGCGAAGAAAAGCGAGCGAAAAAAATGCGGGCAGACGATTATTTCGCTCGCTGTTCTTCGCGCCCTTCCCCACTGAACTATTCGCGCTTTCCCTACTATCTGAACGCCTGGAACAGGCTAGATTTTTGCTTGTTGTTCCGTCTGGAACGACTCATTTTCGTCCCCAAACCTCCACCGTTTCTTAATTACGTCACTCATTAGCAGGCCAAACGAAATAATGGCTCTGTGGACTGAGAGGGGGATCTTGAGGGGGCGGGGGGGGATTTAACACCCGAGTTTTTAGTTGTCTACAACCATCAACACAATCGTTTTCGTTGATTGTTAAAACCTCAGCACGGCTTTGCTTATTGTTGTAACATATTGACAGATTTTTCGTCTGCTTTTTCTTTTTCAGATGCGCACTCTTTTCTTTCACCACTACACTGAGAAGGGAAAAGTTTTTCACGGTGAGCTGAACACAAAAACCACTCATGATGCTATTACGCTTCACCCTGTTAAACAACCAGCCTACATGCACCGCCTGCACGTGCACTTCATGAACGAACGAATTCAACATCTCCAACATGAAGCTGTTAAACTGCAGAGGGTTTTAAGAAACATGGATCGACTGATTCATACAGATGGAAACTGGTTGCCTCCTCAGAAAAAAACCATCCTTCATGATGCTAGAGATTTTCATCAACAGCTGACCAGAAATAACACTGAACAATGGAACATGTTCACTTCAAACTCGTTCTACTTTGATGTCATGTTACGTTCTCCCGGGACTGGCATTCGTGGGGCAATGAAGATTGAGTTAAACAATTTACTCGACAGAGCAAAGGAATTGTTAACAGAAGAGGCTAAGGGGACTCCACGTGCTGCTCGAATGAATATTCACAAAATAAATTATGGTTATAGGCGTGTTCACCCTGTATACGGCGTACAATACATCTTGCAAGCAACAGTTAAGAGAGAGAGGAAAATCCGCGATGACAAACATGGAAAAACTAAAACAATTTCCACTTTTCACGACAGAATGTTCCACACTCAACTGCCATTTGGAAACATGTTTTACGGCGCTGAGCCCCTTTACGACACCTCCCCTTATGTACATTTCATTGTCCCTTTAGAAGGACGTTTAGAAACATTTCGTCGCTTCATGAAGAACTTCGAGGAGGTCTGCCTCATACCATTTCTGAGAGTAAAGCTTGTAGTCGCGTATTCGTCGTCTGTTTCTTCACCTGATGAGCACAAAGCCATAATGAAGAAATATCAAGATAAATATCCTTTAGCGGGTCTTATTTGGCTTGACGTTGCGGGTAACTTTTCCCGCGGGATAGCGCTTTCTCTCGCAGCCGATGAATTTGACAAGACAGCTTTGTTGTTCTTATGTGACGTTGACTTGATATTCAGCAAGGAGTTTATCAACCGATGTCGAATGAACACGGCGCTTGGAAAACAAGTTTATTTCCCAATAATGTTCAGCCAGTTTGATCCTGAACTATCACATGCCAACAACAACAAATCTGACACGTACTACACCATTAACGTAGATGCAGGAATTTGGAGGACATACTCGTACGGGCCGGCTTGTATGTACCATCAAGATCTGCACGCTGTTGGAGGGTTTGACACAAGCATTAAAGGCTGGGGATGGGAAGATGTGGACTTGTACGAGAAATTCATCAACCACACAGAGATTGAGGTGTTTCGAGCAGCCGATCCTGCTCTTATACATGTTTATCATCCGGTAAAATGCGATCCAAACCTACCAGCTCGACAAATGACTTTATGTCAAGGCTCGAAAGCATCGGGATTAACCAATCAAAAATCATTAGTTAAAGTTATGCTCTCCATCTCTACCGAGAGCATGAAATGACAGTTTCAGTAATTAATTTGCAAAAAGGTGACAGAATTTTTAACAAGAACTTTCGTTGATAAAAACAGTAACAATACTCACTGCATGTTCTTCTCTTAACTTAGGAAACAATTGCCTTGCAAGTTACGGAATCAATCTAGAACAAAAAAAATAATTTAGTCTAACCTGCAGTATAGGCTACTTTTTTCTCAATTGCAGTCAGTGTAATCTACTGAACAGTACGCAATCTTAGCAACAAATTACAACTACGAAAACTACGAAAACATGTTTAACCAATCAGGGCAAATCAGGTGCAAAACTTTCACAGCTAATTTTCTAATTTTTTAATGCCAAATTTCTTATGCCGCAGGAAAAATCGCCCACTGTTATTACAATAAATGTTTAAGAAATTCTCCTTACTTTCAAAAGTGTAGTATTATGAAAATTTGTTCTTGTAGACTCCTGGTTTTTCCATCCCGAAACTTAGCTGTTGCGAAAATATTTCGCGAAAAAGGTCAGTTTGTTGTCGCTTTAATTGGCTGTTTTATTGCTACATACATATGCTACATAAAAAAGTTAATTATTTGGGAAGCTAACGTTTTTATTATTACCTTAATGAAGGAATCTACCAAATAGGTTTGATATTAAGTTTTGATATGAAAACCTTGACAACACTGTCAAATAAAGTGAATTTTTGCACGAGTTCAATCAATCAACGGCGTTTTTTCAGAATCAGCACTGTCCCAAATTTGTGAGGTATTGTATCTAAGAACATTAAACGAATCTACCAACATTATCCTCTTTTAAAAAGAAATGTGCAAGTAAGGACTTGGTTCTTAGTCACTGTTTTAAATTACTTGTATCAATGGCTCCGAAATTTACTGACTTCCTGACTTTCCTTCCACACATGCCCTAGGCACTATGACATTTGTATTTCCCAAGGTCAGTTTTCTTCTTATCTGAATCCTAATTTATTCAAATTTAAAGAGTTGAATCTACTAATAAAGTAAGTAAGTATTTATGATAGATAACTCTGAAGTGACTGGAACGTATCTGCTGGATTTTCCTGCCATGCGCTGCTGGCAACAAGACGAGAGATCGCAAGAGGAAACATTAAAATCTGTGCAGGAAAAAAACATGATGGTGCGCGGGATTGGATAACCTGCGCACAGGTTAGGGATCCAGCTCTACTCCCGTCTCATAATCCTTCGCGCTCCATCATCGACATCAAGGGAGGATGCAGGTAAAGTAGAAACATCAACAATGCCTCTCGTTCTACACCAGTGGCTCTAATGTGTCGTTTTCGGTCTGCCATGAAAACGTAAGATCTATTGCTAACTCTAACTCTAATCCTCTCCGTCCCAGGTGGGATATAAGCGGGCCACAATTATACGCCGCGACTGAACGTTGTCTAGTGCTTTGGCCTGTACTTCACCCCATGAGAGACCTATCTCTTCCAGCACTGTCCTTAGCCAGGTGGTTTTTGGCCTACCTCTCTTTCTCCTTCCGGTTGGGGTCCATCTCAAGGCAACTTTCCTTTTATTGGGCATCCTCAGAACATGACCGAGCCATTGCATCATGTGTCTCTTCGGCACTCGCTCACACCGAGGATGTCCAGATTATAGTTCTGCTTTTCCTCGATGACTTGTGCCGGTCTTCGAGGTTTCGAACATGGTGCGGACGTTCCATGTTCCAAGACGGATCGTAGTTCGGGGTCCTAGAAAACTCTTGTTCAACCTTCTGACTTCCTGAGACGGGCTTTCATCTGGAGCTGTCATGGTGCCAGTGGTTTGGCTAGAGTCTTCTATTGGACCCCTGGTTCTTGTTATTTGTGTTGTTGCAATTTCTGTAACAAGACCTTGTTTTCCAGGGTGGGGTTGTTAGCCCAACGCCCAACCCTCAACCTGGAGGACCAGGTGCTGCTTTTCGTCTGACCTCTTCCCTGTAACCTGCCCGGCTTGGTTAAACCTTGTCAGCAAAGCGAACTAGTGGGATATCGATTTTGTCACGAGAAGAGACATTACGCAGCCGTGCATTATTTTTTAATATATATTAAGACTTGTTTACACAGCTTTATGCAAATTGCGTCTTTAAATCGCCTTATGTAAACTAGCGGCGATTTCAGTGCGATTTTGGGCGCGATTTGTCGCGCGCTGTCGCTGATGTTCCGAACATGTTCGAAACCTGATGGTGCAACTTTGCGGCGATGTTTGGGAAATTACAGCAAATCGCAGCAAATATCGCACCCTATTCTAGCCTGTTCCAGGCTCCGAGATAGTGGGGAACGCGCGAAGTAAAAAAACAGAGGGTAAATATCGCGGGGGAACTGGGGAGAGTTCCCAATGGTTTTTTACCCTTTTTATCTCCTGTAAGTTAATTTTTAACTTACAGGAGTACAATGTGGTCTAACATGCATTCTTTGTGCATTTTTGTTAGCAAAATTTTTGTTAGATACTATTAATAGACTTTTTAGTGAATTTGTGGGGACATTCTTGTTGCATTTTTGTTAGCACATTTTTGTTAGATGCTATCAATAAGAACACAAGAGTCGAGTGGGATATTTTTTGAAAGCTGTTTAGCGAGCGCACGATTGTGGCCTGACAAAGCCATATATTCATAGGTTGATTTAGTTAACTGAGATTTTAGAGAACGTTAGAAGAGAGAGCAATTTATTTGGCCGTATTTTATCAAAAATTCAAGCTCTCGCTATTTCAATAATTTCAATACAGTGGTTTCTTGACTTGACCTTAATCTAAAAAAATATGCGTGTTAAATTTCATATACACGCAGTTTTGAAAAGTGCCTCGGTATATATATTTTTTCAGTTAGGTAACATTCTGTTTAATGTCTCTCGTGCATAGCAATGATTTTTAAGGCGTACGATTACGAATTCTATGTTTTTTTGGTAACATGTTGCTTGAAGCATGTAGGTAATTGTATCGAGCGTCAAAACGTGTTACGTAAATGTAATCTTATCTTGACCTAATGTAGACTTTGGTCAGATATTTGGCACGCTGAAGAGCGCTTGGCTAACATCCGGGGCTAACATCCTTTGGGATTGTCAAACTGTCAAACTAGTTGCTTCAGGACATTTGGTATTATTTATAGCACTACGTCCTAAAGAAAGGGAAAAGAGAGTTTGAGGTACGCATTTACAATGATGTTTTGTTGGTCGGGCTTAGCAAAGCAGCCCGACCTATAAATTGGCCGTGTGTCCCTTTTTCCGGGGGGGGGGGGAGGTAGTTTTATTGTAAGGTATATAGGTATGTGTGGCTGTGAAGGGTATGGTTTTGTATAGGGTAAGGGTTTTAGAGTCCCAGCGGCACATGCTCCCCAAAAAATATGTAGAGTATCTCCCCCGGTTTTAAGTTTGGCGAGATTTTCAAGTGGTTAGTAACCTGCGGGCAAGTTTTTCTGTTTCAAGTGTTTTTGAGATTAAGAATAGATGAATTTCTATGAATTAATTATAAGGCTGGCGCTTTCTCGAATGACTTCACATTTATATCGTGGTGTAGCGTTTATGGAAGTGTTGAAAAATCCATTTGAAGTCCACAGATCGGTTTAATTTTCCATACTGAGGAATTGTCGAGAGTCGAGAGTCGAGACTCGCATGTCGAGAGTCGAGACTCACATGTCGAGAGTCGGGACTCGCATGTCGAGAGTCGAGACTCGCATGTCGAGAGTCCATAATTCATGTCGAGAGTCCATATTTTCATCAATCGATAAATAATAAGGGACGGACCATTTAATTAAATTCTTAGTATGTTTTTTTTTGAAAGAATTTTTTACCAAAATGCTTGAATTTTTTTTCACGTGCTTTCTTGTGCACGATGTTTTCCCCCCTCCCTTAAAAAATTTCTTCTGCAGGACTTTTTTTTGGTAATTGCCCAACCCCAACCCCCCTCCCCCCCCCCCCCCCCCCCCCCCCCTTACATTTAACCACAGAACACGCACGAGTTTGGAGACAAAGAGTTTATTGTCGCAACTTACAAAACTAAATTGACAATACAACTCTAACACCCAAACCGAAACGGAGAAGTGGTCTGTGGTTTTATGATACAAAATGTCATACGGCGCAGAGTGTTTGAATTTTTTAGCCATTGAAGTAACTGCGAGACGCATCTCTAAACTTGTAGCTTGACCGCGGTTCAGTAACGAGAGTGTGACTGAACATCGCGTGAGAACTAAAAGGCTAATATAACCGCAGTGATGTCATTATGTCATTACTACAATTATCAATCCTCACAGAAGGTGACGAATGACACCACGCGTATTTCAAGAACATTGTAATTTGCATTTCTGTACCCCAGCCAAAATTCGCAAAAGGGCGGTTAAAACAGCTTTGCCCAGATGATCAGAAAATGGAACATTGCTCCAAATTGGGAGAAGATTGCGAAGCCAGGACAGCCCCAAACATTTGGTGGTACAGAAAACGATTGGCCGGTGGCGTAGGCTGACACGTTTAGTAAAGGATGCCTCGGCTGAGTGATCGGAAAACCGGTTGGGGGATACGTCCGAAGTGTCGAACATGAGGGCGTCGTTGAAGAAGCAGCAGCAGCAGTCTGGGACTGAGATGACATTTCGGAAGCAGCTGCATGCATCTGATTACCAGATAGAACGTCGGGTGGAGAAATGTTCTGTGGTGTCAGGTTCGACGGCATTGACGATGCACATTGTTTACCTTTTTTCTTTCTCGTTGTGGTTGCTGCTCGTGGACGATGTTTGGATTTGGGATCTATTTTATACCCACCCACCTCCTGGCGTGCGCTAAACATATCGCGGCCAAGTTGTTTGGCCCTTTTTACCTGCTCGCCGTGTTTTTTCCGTTGCCGTTCACTGTATGATGGTCCCGTGCCGCCTGCCGCAGAGCCTTGTTCATAAGCCTTTAGTTCCACTTCAAGCGTTACTGCGTCCCTGACATCCGCTTGACATACATCCAACAACGACATATTTGGTAAATCACGATGGACCCACCCAGCATGAACTACCTCAGCTTGGTTCATCTGAGGAGCTTGACTCGGAGCAAATGCTCGAAAAATGAATCCTCGTCTGTCATGCCACCATGCCAACCAAGAATTTAGGTACGCCCTGTCTGCTTTGTTTTTTACAAATTCGTCCATCTTGGACTTAGCCTCGTGATACGCGTCCGGTGTTTCACTTTCGAGGAGCTGATTGCATAAAGTCCTAAAAGCATCCGAGCTTTCACTGTCTAACTTTTTTGACATTCTGTTTCTATGTTCTTTAAAGTGAAATTCACATGATTTTATTCGGTTTTTACCGTCCTCACCAAATACATTGGCGATTCCAGCCATGTTGGCCCCTGCCATGTCCGTACACCACCCGACAGGATTGAACTTAGTTTTCTCGCCTTTAGAAACTTTCGCCAACACTTCATTAAAAAGTTGCCAAAATAAAGTGACATTTTGAGTGTTTTCCGACTCGCTTTCCATTATAGCCAGTGTGATCTGCTTTCGTAACAGAGGATGATACACACTGGCTGTCAAGGTAACGAATCCCCTGCAACGCTTTCGCTTGCCGTCAAAAAAACAAAATTCTTCGTTGAGAAAATGATCCCCTCCTCGGTCCATGTTCAACGCTATTTTTGCTTTCGTTTCGGAGGGGCGGAGGGGGAGGGGTTGGGCAATTACCAAAAAAAAGTCCTGCAGAAGAAATTTTTTAAGGGAGGGGGGAAAACATCGTGCACAAGAAAGCACGTGAAAAAAAATTCAAGCATTTTGGTAAAAAATTCTTTAAAAAAAAAACATACTAAGAATTTAATTAAATGGTCCGTCCCTTATTATTTATCGATTGATGAAAATATGGACTCTCGACATGAATTATGGACTCTCGACATGTGAGTCTCGACTCTCGACATGCGAGTCTCGACTCTCGACATGCGAGTCTCGACTCTCGACATGTGAGTCTCGACTCTCGACATGCGAGTCTCGACTCTCGACTCTCGACAATTACCCAGATGACCGTTTGAAGTCAAAGACATTGCTTCGCGTATTGACCGTATTCACAGATAAAAATGACCACAAAGTGACGTCATATCACTTGACATAGCCAGAACTTCAAGGTCATAAAAGATAGCAAACTCTACTATTTGTGAAACCGGGCTTTAAGCGTTCATAAGAAATAAAGAATTCGAAGCATAGCCCCAATAATGTAACTGCTCCACAATCGAAGAATCCATTGACTGTTTTACATTCTTCATTACTGGTGGCGTTACGTCAACGAGTTTTAAAATGCTTATTCTTCTGGACAAGAGATTAAAGATAAGAAATATGATCCTAGGAAGTTAAGATATTGTTCTAGAAAATTCTAGAAAGTTTTGCTTTTAACCCATTGACACCTGAGGATTTTTACGTTTTTGAGTGATTTTCTGCATACACACGCCCCATAGGATTTCGTGACTTCATATTTGGAGTTACCATTGAAAGTGCTGCTGTTCTAAAACACTGAAGGCTCGAGTTTACTGGAAACGTCATTGTGACGATCTCATTTTGCTTGGTTGATTTGCAATAAAGGGTCCAATATGAATTATCTACGATTTTTGGTAAGTTCACAGCCATTTTTCATCTTTAGTAGCTGCCTGGTGAGCATCATTAAGCTTGGAGGTAGTTCAGAGTCCACTTCTCAATGAAGCGAGTTAGGTGTTGTACTTCGTTTACGAATTTGGCTCGTTGCTCGTTGAACTGGAAAAATGGCCGCCTGGAAACGAAGTGGCTTTGGGACTCGACTCTGGATGAATTTCTCGACCTACCGCGGCATATTTTAGAAGTTGCGACCACAGGAGAACACAACAAGCGCGAAATTTCGGCGGTGGGTCAGAGTGGCTGTGGACTTAGTATATACAGCTGTTTCGAGAAAGGTTGTCGGAAAAAAGCGTAAAAGTGCACGCGACAATCCAGAAAGGTATTGTGGGTAGTCATCCACGCTATATCCTAAAAACTCATTTATCCCAATGGCCCGCCATCTAAGATCGTCCCTGTACGGACTAGGCATCGCGGGTTTCATGTATTTATTCGACTTATTAAAATTCATTGATCATATCCCATATTATTTTTCGGGATTGTCGCGTGCACTTTTGCGCTTTTTTCCGACAACCTTTCTCGAAACAGCTGTATATGAAAATTGTGGAGGACGGAATGGACGCTGTCGAAAAATCTGTTTATTTCCCAGCATGCAGTGCGGTGGTGATGTTGAAAATCGAGGCAAGGTGAGTATGCATTAGTATAAGAAGCTGTAGCTAGGCCCGAGCAACGAATAAGAGCAAAAAAATTCACTGCTAAGCTAGGACTAGGACTGAATTTTGCTGTAAATGTTGACTTTTGGGTTTGCCACGATGATTTGAATAAAAAAAACTAAAGGCAAAAACGTGATTTTTGTTGTTTTTCTATGACGTTAAAAACGGTAATTTTTGTTATTGTCCAAATTCAAACGCTGATATTCTGCAAAAATCGCTGACTTTTTTGTGTTTATTGGGTATCTCAATTTGAAAGACTTTCTAGTCAATGCTCACAACTGCTAGTTAAGGCAATGTTCGCACGATTGAGAAAGTTACAATTTTTTAATGCAGTGGAGTCTTGTACGGGCGGTTACGGGCGGTTCAGGTGTCAATGGGTTAATATATCGACTTATCTCAAATTTAATCGCCGATTCTTCTCAATACCCGTGTTTTTAATAGCCGACATCACTGCTTGTTTTAAATTGTACAATGCAAAGAAAATTGATCAGTTTCGATCAGGAAAAGGCTTTCGATCGCGTGAATTACGATTTCTTACAACGCGTGCTACATCGCTTTAACCTGGGACCGCATTTCCGGCGATGGGTTAATTTAAAGTTATTTACACAGACATAACTAAAGTTGTCACGAACAACGGTTGGTTTTCGCCAGCGTTTGTTCTTGAAAGGGGGAGTTAGACAGGGCTATCCTTTGTCGCCTCTCATTGTAGCCGAGACTTTAGGCCATTAGCAAGCTATTCGCCGGGAACCGAGCATTGAGGGAATTCAAATCCCAGGCTCGAATAACAAACAGAGCAAAGTGTCACAGTACGACGATGACACCACACTAATCCTTGCTAATGACTTTTCTGTTTTAAAATAGCTTTCCCAAGTAGGTTTACGAGGTATTTGTCCCTTGCTATAGATCACTGTTAGGATGTGACAAGTCGCAATTATTTATCTACTTTGCTCGATAATATTGACCCACTGATCTCTGGATAATTTCTCTAATGACACGATCCCGGAGGATTTCATGCCATAGCCATGATTATAATTATTTTATTTCTCCATGTATTTGCTGCACTGTCCTGGCATATACTGTTAGGGTTTCTTTGGCTCACACTCGTGTTGCAAAATAAATGGCAATCGGCTGAAGTTTATGTTACCGCTGTGGACATATTAGGATCAGTAAATACACTGTAAATAGACCGTGATTATGTGTCCACAGCCTGCCGCGTGCAAGACTTGTTAGAAAGTGTTTTTTGATCACGGATGTAAGTATCTATTAAAGATTCAAGAATGAAAATGCAATCATGTGCAGGAGTAATAAGCTCCTATCACGTTCCTATACTGGAATCACGACTTCTTACTGTTAGTTTTAGCTCCTTAGTTTATTCTGTTGTTGAGTAGTGTTTTGGAGCTAGACAAAACTTCCGTTATCTTCAGTATCACGGCATTACGATCACTGCATCTAATAGTATATCCTCTGTACGCAAAGAACAGCTTCAATTCACTTGTAGAGTTGCACCAATGTATCTCGAATTCATTGAGACATACACAAGACTAAACTACGTTTCTTTTGTACAACAAGCGTGTAATTCTCGTGAAGTAATGTTGTGCTCCATGCGTTCCATAATAATGCAGTAATTCCATAATAATGGAGATCAAAGTGCCCTTTGGGCTATCTCCTGTAAGTTTTTCCCATCATGCAGTGCTGTCATATTATGTCCGAATAATGTTTTTAGGCTAGACTGTGTGATTTCTTGAGTCAAATTTCTCTTTTATCAATTTTTTGGACGTCATTGAAAATGGTGATGCTCTCCTCTTGTCTTGTTTCTGGAGCAAGTGTTGGTAGTTTTAACTCGTCTGGATTTCCACCTGGTTTACTATGCACCACCACTTATAAAATAATGGCATCCTCGTCATTTTTAACAGAGTGTAACACATGAACATGGTAACAAAATCTCGATTTGTTGTCTGTTCAGAGATTGAACAAGTTTTCTATAACTGTTAATCATTCATACAATTAATTACTAGCTTTTAATTGTCATTTGCTGCAGGAAAAATGCTATCATCTGTTTAAAGATGGTGGCTCTTAGGGAAGTGGTCATAACAAGTGTACTCGACGAGAACCCACCCTGTGTAGGGGTAGGGGGTTACACAAGATACCACCTATCTAATGAGTCTAATGGACACATTTGTTTTTATTCTGTCTGCATAAAGCTTGCATTGCTAGTAAAATGGCACAGGAATATTTTTATCTTTCTCTCAGTTTTTACTCCTGATAGAATGGGGCTATACGAACAAGACACCATCTTTTTAGGGCGAGAGGGGGTACATAAAGAGACCACCAGTCTTTTTGTTAAATGGTGGTTCCTGTCCGAAAGACCATTTCCGATAGCTATTTCTATCTGAATCTGGGTTGTTTTAATTATGTGTAACAATATCTTCAACAAAAATAATTTATTGTCGAAATATTAAATTGACATTGTAGAATTTTTTAAGCTAATAATTTTAAGTCATTAATTTAAGTCATCAATAAATGTCAGTGTTATATACAAGCTATGTGATCTTTTCTTTTGTGATACTTTATGGTCCCGGAGCAAACGTTATCCTTTAGTTTCCATTCCAGCTTAATTCAATACCTTTCTATGCATACATGTGCATCTCATCGTAAATAAACTTTAGCAATTCTTGTGGGATATGCCAACGGAGGACAGGCAGGAAAATTTAGCCATCTGCCGACATAGTTCGCAGGGAATTAATGTTTCAGTTTTAGTTTTTGGGTGCAAACATAAAGCGTAACGCATTTCGAACAAGCTCGATTTATTTTAAATAATTCGTTATAAAAGTTATAGTGTAAAACCCGTTCTTTATCGCCTACAGCTTAGAAAATACATTGAAGTGTTTATTTCGAAAATATAAGTGGAAATCATGTACTGTTTTCTTGCAGCAACCCGTTCTCTGCATTAGTCAGCAAACTTCATTTCACTCATTTGCCGCCATGACATTGCATTAACTGACAAATTGAACATGGCTGATATTGGAAATCAGTTTCTTTCTGCCTCCAATGACAGAGAAAATCGCTTTGGAAAATTCGTTTCCAAAGTCTTCCCATACTGAAAAGAATTGACAGAGAATATTCGAGTGACAGTCGAATCTACTTTGAACAAACAACCAAAATGGAGTTACACCCAAGTTTCAGAAAGTGTTTCGTGTACTTTTCATGAGAATTAAACTGAACTCAAAGCTGGCCTTGGAAACTGCTTCTCCGGTCTCAGGAACACTGGAAATAGCATTTCAGGGAGTTTCTTTTCAAAAATTTCCCGGGGAGCATGCCCCCGGACCCCCCTACAAGCTTGCGCCTTCGGCGCTCGGCACAGGAGATTCGCCCCACCAACATTATATTCTGGCGCCGCCCCTGTAATTGTAAGATGGTTGGGTTTACTACGATGAGCTGTGAAGGCGACATCAACAGGGGGCTGATGTAAAGAAAATTGTAGGGGCAGTTACAACACCGCGGCCAGGCTTCATGCTATCAAGCTACTGTTACATCGCATCTGACTTGCTATAGTATTCCTTTCCCTAGTATGGCCTTTCTAGTATTCCTAACACGTATATGCGTCAGGCATTAAAACATATAGACTCGCAAAAAAAATATCATGCAAGCAAATCATGGCAAAAAGAGAAATCCTGCACAGTCTCGAGCGTAGAAAAAAATATCCTGCACCAAAAAATTCCCCCCCCCCTCAAAAATCTAATGGTCCGTCCCTAACACGACATTACTCCGGTTATACCCATTAATTCCTTATTCCTTTCTTTTTAAATTCCTTAACTGATTAGAATAGCTTTCCCGAGTAGACCTACGAGATATTTGTCCCGTTAGATTACCATTAGGCATATATTAGGGTTTCTTTGGCTCAGAGTCGTGTTGCAAGGTAAATAAGTTTATGTTATCGCTATGAAAATGTTAGGATCAGTAAATTTCTTAGTTCGTGATGCAGTGTTAAAGTCTCCAACGTGCAAGGCTTGTGAAAGAGTGTTTCTTCGTCACGCTGAGATGTATAAGTGTCTAATATCCAAGAACGAAAATGCCAAAGACGACCGCGACAGCTCTAGCAACTATGTTTAGCTCATTTCTGTTCTTGATATAACTGTTTGTTAACAACAGTGACATTCAAGCAAAAGTTAAGATGAGGGGATGAATACTGAGTAAGTTTACAAGAACTAGATTTCCACCTGAAACAGATTTTGACGATAAGATTGATGATGATCTCATTAATGAGAACAGAGAACAAAGTTGTTAAGAATTTTACTTGAAAGGAGAAATGAAACTTCTTCGCAGAATGAAATCTAAATCATTCATTCAGTTATATTTAATAAAAAAGGATCCTGAAAATTAATTGCAGAGAGCTCTTGATGCTTTATATCCCATGTAGAAATGAGATTTCAGCAAATAAAACATGTTATATTTGAAAGAAAAGAAAGGAGAATGTACTCTTACATAAAGTTATGGGAGATCCTGAAAATAAGGAACGTGATCAGTTAGATACTGTACAGGGAACTATTTGGTTGTTTTAACCCATGTTTAGATAACGATCACGACGGGACCAATCTTTTTTAAAGTAATGTTGGAATTTTTTCTACAGCAAATGATAATGAAAAGCTAGTAATTAATCGTATGGATGATAACAGTTATAGAGAACTTGTTCAATCTTTGAACTTAACAGAGAACAAATGGCGTTTTTTTACCATATGTTACTCTCTGTTAAAAACGACGAGAATCAATTGACACTTTAAGTAGTGGCGTGGGTTTAGGGAAGGCAACAGTAACACAATGTTTGTATGAAGCTCTTGATAATAAACCAGGTGAAAATCCAGACGAGTTGAAAGTACTGAAACTTTCTCCAGATACAAGACAAGAGGACTGCATAACCATTACCAATAACATGGAAACTTACTTGTCGAAACAGAAATTGAACTCAAGAAACCACGCACTCTAACCTAAATGTCCAATTGCAACATCAAAAACAATATTCAGACATAATCTGACAGCATTGCATGATGGGGAAAAACTTACAGGAGATAGCCCAAAGGGCACTTTGATTTTAATTTGGCGCGTTAACCACTATCTCGGAGCCTGGAACAGGCTAACCCTATTCGCACAGACATCACCGCTAGTTTACGCTTGCGACAAAAGTTGCAGTGGAGAGCGCGACAAAAATCGTATCAAAATTCGCATGTGAAAACAGGCCTTTATTCTTTTTAGCTCGTTTGACATTTTTAAAGGATATGTATCATCATCGGATATGTATCATCTACGCCTGGAAAACTCACCACTGGCAGTCCAATCGTTTTTCCAGTGTCATCGCTTGAAAAGATGGTGACGGTTTCCCAGGAACGTACGTTCTTGCCCATGTATCATAAACCACTTTAGCTCGAGTTTGCAGTCACAAATACCAACAAATAGAAATGACGGTTACCAAGTTCTCTTCCCTCTATCGTCGGTCGCATATTTGATATATAACTGAGTGAAACTGCATTGATTCTGCAGGATAAACAGCGAACTGTGGAATCCAACAATGATTTCGCAAATGTTTTCGCAAGGCGTGCCTAAGGCGTAGAATATGTGTGACAAATATATTTATGATATTACAGGTGAATACATTTTTATTTTGGGGGACCACAAATTTGGTACTAAATCTTTTAGATGAAGTAAAACCAGAAACCAAAACTCGCTAAAGTAGAGTGCTGTTTGGAAACCATAAAGCCGTCAAGAAACAACAGATAGAGTATGAACACTTTTATGGTTGTTTGTTTACAATTTTGATATTTTATCAAATTCACGATAAAATCCCATACAGATCCTTATAGTTTTGTCGCCGACGAGTCCTGTTGTGAGCTTCGGTCATTATAATATCTAAATACCCTTCGCTTCACTTCACCTCACTACAGTAGCATACTTTAACACCCCGGGATCAGCCCTGTTAACACAACACAGCTGTAGGCGAGCTGTAGGCGAGCTGTAGGCTTCACTGACGGAAAGATTCTCACTGCACATGCACCGTCGTGTGGCACCTTGTTTCCCGTGTGCAGTACTGCTGACCATGGGTAAAATCACAGTATCCTATTATCGTTTATGCTATTCTAGACAGCTGTCAGTTCTTTAAATTTTTCTTTTCTTATTCAAATTAGATTTTTAAAGCCTCAAACATTTTGAACAAGGTTACATTTACCGTCATTTCTAAAAAAAAAAAACAGATAAATTGATAGCGTGTAAAGAAACGAGAAAAACGTGAAGAAGAAATGGAAATATGAACTGAAAAAGGAACCAAACCTTAAAAGAAATTATTTTTTCCCGAAATGAATGCAAAAATGCTTTACCATAAAAGCTACGTGGAAAGAATCTCATTTATTATTAACAGTAATAAATTCAACTATTTTAATTTAGCTTATCAGAGAAACAAACGCCGTGTTATAAAAACTGTGGTTAAAAAATTCTGAAGGGACCATTATTCTCCTTTTTTGTCATTGATTTACATCTTCTTTATGGAGACGGCCGTGTATTAATTACACGAAGTTTATTTGTGATATTCCCGTGCAAAATGTATAGTTTTATTACACCTGCTCATGTCCAGAAAGGTCTGCCGTATTTCATTACACTGTAAATATAAACGACATTCTTATTGGTTAACTTTAACCATTAACCAATCAGAGAGCTCGATATATTAGGCACAACAAATACATTGCATCTCTCGATAGTTCACACACAGAAGCATGCATACAGTCGTTGATCTAATGGCGGAAAGAAAAGACGACGAAGTTCGAAAAAGAAATAAGGAAATCCCTTCTTGGGCGCCTGGGGGAGCTGATTATGATCCAAACCTACCTTACGGACCAAAAGTTTATGTAGCAAGGCGAAAGAAACCCGATCCATGGTGGGTCACAACAATTGAGGTTCGTTTACAACATGATCGACGTTGTTATCCTTTTATCTGACGTTACATCTCGTAAAAGAAAAGATGTTTTATTATTTAGCGTTAAGAAAGTCTTTATTTTACCCTGAAACTATGAGCATATTTTCTTTTTCCTTTTTTTTGTCATTATATGCTTATACCGTTCTGTTTCCTTTTCCACTAGGTGTAAAAATGTATGAACGCGAAAATGTTGATTTGTTTGCATGGAGCTATTTCGGAGATTTCCATCTTCCTATTACCGTTCTAAATTCTTAATTCAGCTTAGATTGATGTGTTCTTCGTTTAAAATGGAGCCGTTGTTTAATTGCCAAGACAATATGACCATGAATCTTTCTGTTCTGCAGGTTTGTGTCGTTGTTGGTGTTCTGTTGTTTTTCGTCTATATGTATTACTACATGGATCACCTTCATTTTCACGTCTTGAATGCCTACGCCAACGTTGGAGTGTCGCATGCGCAGCATCATGTCGCTCATAAATACCTTAATGGTTAGTCCTTGCTTATGCCTCTAG
Organism: Dendrophyllia cribrosa; assembly: GCA_024195265.1. Lineage (NCBI taxonomy): Eukaryota > Metazoa > Cnidaria > Anthozoa > Scleractinia > Dendrophylliidae > Dendrophyllia > Dendrophyllia cribrosa. Next base: position 37,470,618 of record JAJLRJ010000002.1, on the reverse strand, counting down.
TGTGCTGTTTATTAAATAAGCAGAAAAATTTTAATTTGTTGATTTAATTAATAATATAATTATATATTTTTTTTTTGGGGGGGGGGGGGGGGGGACATGGGGGCATTGTCGGAAGGATGGTTGTTCTTGGAGAAGCTGTGCTTCTATAGTAGCCAGATGCCTTGTTTGGTGAGATAGTTTTTTGTGGGTACCCATCATTACACTATACTATTTTAAATAGATAGGTTTTTAGATTTGTATTGTAAAGCACATGAGATTCTCCTTATGACACACAATATAAGCATTATTAAGTTATTATTTACAAAACTAATTTTATCATTAAGCCTCATAACTGCATTTGATGGCAGTAGACATTGTTGGTAATAATTATGTAAAATGTAATAGCAAAGTACACGTAAATAGAAATTGGCAAGTGTCTTGAGTGTCATTGCGGAAAGAATTAAATAGGACTAAACTGGCAAACCAATCCTGTTAGCCAATAACAAATGTAAACTGTAAACATTATTAATGTGTGGTTTTTGCACTCAAATCACTTTCATAATTTTTTGGCTTTCATGAGTTTTATGTATTTCTATACTGCTATGTTGTGTTGTTCTGTTGATGAATACTACCTGTAAGTTGACTAATATACATTCATTTCCTTATTAAATGAAATATTGCAAAAGTTGTTGTTGTCTAGCCTGATCTTGATTTTCATATTCATCAACTTCATCATTGTCAGATTCTTTGTCTTCCTCGAGCAAGTCATTGCCATCATTGTTGAATTTAATGCAAAGATTGAGCAGCTGTTACCGTACTTCTAAGATGAATACCAGTGGACAGAAATAGAAAATCTTTTCTTGATAACACCATTATTGCTCTCTCAATCCTGCTTCTAATTTTCTTGTCTGCAGTGTTGAACCTTGAAGGGGGGATCAGCCATTGATTACAAACATAGGCAGAGCCTCCTAAAATGATGGTCCCGGGGGAACGGTCTCCTCCCATTCCCTTTAAATGCAGTCCACTACATGCTCCTGCTTTGGAATTTGCTTCTCTGCTCTTCTCTATTGTACAGCTTTCAAGCGACAAGTGACTTGTGATTTGCTCTTGTAAAATACAAGTCGAAATACCAGTTGAACTGTTGTTAAAATGTTTATTGAATTGGATACTGACCAAATTCTACAGGCGTAGTGCTAGGGCTTAATGTAAAAAGGACTTATAAAAACTGTTTACTGAACTAGTTTTCTCTTGCTCTGGAAAAACAAGGATCCAGCTTGTAAATTACAGTTGTAAAAGTTTTATTAAATTGATGAATTGATCCCTGGTCTGCCTCCTGCTAAGATTTTTACCTAATGTTATGTTGAAAATTTTTTCTTTCTGATGTTTGAATTCATGGCCCCACTAGCACTTGTGCTGTAAACACTTTCCGAGATAAATAAAGGTCATATTCAAATACACCTTTTCTCTCGTGTTTTGCTCATAATGGAGCATTTCTATTAAAAAGCAAATTTGTGACTGGAGGTCAAGTCTCACCTCAGAGCATTCTTGCAGCGACTGTATCAAGTTCTTATCTATGGGTATCTTTGTGTTGTAAAAAAAGTATTCAGTGAAGCCAAAGCCGACCATAATAATATCAAGATACTCAAGAATGTTGACCCACTGTCTCAAATTATAACCTCAATTTTTGAGCAATTATTAAAGAAATCTGATGACCCACCATGCAGTGTATTTTTGGTAGGATTAAATGAAATTTGCTTAATTGTTACATTTTTAGGGCATGGAGTTCCAAAAGATGAAAAAATGGCATTTTACTGGTTCAGGTTTGTATTCTAAAAGCCTTCAGATCTCAGTGTACTGCAGTTAAACCTCCCGTAAATGACCACCCAAAATGCAAAGCCAAGGTGTCACTTACACTGCATGAAAAATCGCCTTTAGCACATGCGTTTGACAATTTATGTCAAAGATGGCAGAGGCCGTTTTTGCTAAATCTTTGACACGGTGTCAAAGGGGCAAAGGCCGTCATTGATGTAAATCAAACGAAGCACACTTTTGACACTTATCAAAGGTAAAGTAAGGGTGCTGTCAAATATTGTTTTGACTTGTACAGAGGTATATTTGATTTGCCTGTGACTTGCATCAAATGTGTAGTACTTTTGACTCACGTCTGATGCCTGTGACTTGCATCAAATGTGTAGAACTTTTGACTCGCGTCTGATGCCTGTGTCGTGCAATTTGTTATACCTTTGATGGAGATCAAAGGCGATCAAAGACAACTTTTCGTCCAGTGTTAGGAGAGGTCAGATCATATGGGGTCAACTTTGAATCATATGAACCTGTAGTAATTTCAATGTACAAAGCATCTATCAGCACAAATATTGTATTTTATCATATGACCCGTATGGCCCTGCAAGAACCTGTTTAATACGAACACCCTGTTAATATGATCCCTTCAGTATGATCCTATTGACAGCGTTTGACTGTTTTGCATTACAATAATGGTTATGTTTTTCTCTACAGTATTGACACATAATGTACTGTTGATGCATTCTTTAGAAATATCAATAAAACTTTGTCAACATTTCTGTCTAACTCAAGAGCCTTTTTTCACCAGGGAAGCTACCAAGAACGGCCATGGACACGGAGCATACAATCTTGTTGCTGGACATTTGCAGGGTTATGAAACAGATGTCGAAGAACAGTAAGATCTGTTTAATTAACAATTATTATAATAAATAAATTATTCAATTATAAGCTCCAAAAGTGGTCTGCTGTCAATTAACAAATTAAAAACAGCTATTTAAATTTAAAAACTTAACTTGCAAACTCCCTCAATCTCCTCTCTGACTCTGTTAGGGTGTGTCTCCATTTTTGAACCAGACCTGCAGACTGTACCTCAAATTTTACAACTTTAATACATAAATGTTATCTCCCTTTGGATTTTAGAGTAGCATAATAGTATATACATGTACGATAGTATCTTGGAACGTGGAAAAACAAATAAAGGTACAAATGAAGAGAGCATGTGCATGTACATGTACATGTCAGGTGCTGTTGAATTTTAAAACCAAGGATTTCAATAACCTTTTCTTAATCATTGCTACTGCAATGAGGCTTTATAAACAAATGACTGCAGTAGAATCTTTATCAAAATTTATGTGCCACCACCTGTTGTAAGCGAGCACTTTTCCAAAATGCTAAATTTCTTTTAGTCAAATCATTATTAGTTGAAACCTGTCATAAGCGACCACTTTTCCAAAATGCCAAATTTCTTCCTGTCAAATAACAGAGATGCCAACCTCTGGAGATTAAAAATAGGGACTAAAATTTATCCCCCCCCCCCCCCCCCCGAAGCGTGAATCGAGTGATGTAGTCGTGAGCATCAAGGGGGGGACTGAAAAATTGTTTTTGGCTTTACTGCCATTTTCTGCATTCCTGAGACTCGAACAGCGTTTGTGACGTTAAGACATGATGAAAGACCGCATTTTTTTTTGGATTTTGGGAAAATTTGGGTTAAAATCTTAGCCTATTGCATAAAATAGATCCAAAACCGTTTTTATCCAGGAGATTTGGTGACCCGTACAGGAGACGGGAAGATTCCTTCTGTATCTGGGAAACTCCCAGACAATCCAGGAGAGTTGGCATAAGTGAAATAATTATGCTGTAGTTGAAACCTCTCATAAGTGACCACTTTTCTTAAATGCCAAATTTTCTTCCAGTCAAATCATTATAGTTGAAACGTCTTGTAAGCGACCACCTGTTGTAAGTGACCACTTTCAATGCGGATGATTTCAATTTTTCTATTGTTTTTAACCTCTGGTAAGCAACCACTCACCCATATTTCAACAGAAAATTTTGTTCTTTGCACAACTTCAATATGATCCAATATTTTGTGCTGATAGACGCTTTGAACATTAAAATCATTACAGGTTGATATGATTCAATGTTAGGACCTCCTGTGGTCTGACCTGTCGTGAGCGATCACCTCCCACAAGGTGGCTTTGCATTTTGGATGGTCGCTTAACAGAGGCTAAACTGTGTTGCTTATTATGTGCATTACTTACTAATTTAAAAATGAATTTGTTTGTTCGTTCATTCATTAATATAAATTATAAATATATTATTTTTGTAAGAATTTTCAATTTTATACCATATATGGTGCTGGTTGCTGATAGTGTAATTTTATAATTCAGTTATTTTTGTTAAAACTTCAGTGAGGTTGAACCACTTCTTAAAATGGCAGCAGATAATGGTGTAGAAGAAGCGAAAAAAGCCCTCAGGGACCTGTACCCACAAAGATACCAATGACCTAAGGTCAGTGTAGCTAGGGTCAGTTCATATGTCCCTTACACACAAGTTAACTACTCTGTCCACAGGTACCCCAAGCTCAAGTGATGTTTACATGTTGTAATTTGAACGTCGTGGTAACTGTTGCATAATAGCGAAATTATAAGGATTTGTATGGGGAAAATTGGCCTTGAATTTGAGCATAAATTTACAAGCGATATTTCAATAAAAATGGCTCACCTGAACTTCCGGTGTGTTTACTGGTGTATTGAGTGGTTTTTGGGTTGATTCAAAGCGATTCCAGCAAGTTTTAGTTCCACTCATTTCTTCCTCCCTAAAAGAGAGACAAGGTAGGGCACTCCGCTTAACAAGCTGATCGAATCCACCGAAGGAAATCGGCCATAAATTCGCTCTAACGCCTCCAGTCACCTCCAAATTACAAGGAAAACCATAGTCGATAGTTCTGCTTTTCATTCGTGATCTTCATCAGAGTCGCATATACACTGAGAGAGAATGTTAAAGGTCACTAATCTCTACAAACTTTCCCGTTTTGAGCTCCTATAGTAAGCATAAAAGATGGTCAGTGTGTTTCTTGGTAGTCAGTAGAACCCAGTTTAGGGACACCTGCTCAATATGGACATTCACTTTCTCTATACAGACACCCATTAATATTAGCAGTGAATAGTTTTCTCAGCTCAGATGGAAACAATCATTGAAAATTTGGCAGACAGCTAAACATGTTTCATCAGTTTGGTTGAAAAAAATTACTCAATATTCTTGGCCAGTTTTTTTTTTTTTTTTTGTCTTAATTGAGTGCTAGTTGTGGTATGTCCAATGAATTTTTCTTACCTGGTAAGCATGAAGTTCTATTTAACATATGGTTACATTCAACATTTCTTGTTGTATTTGTTCTATTTTTCAGGCTAGAGGTAATTGGTCACCATTTGAGAAGTCATGATAATTTTAAATGGCAACATTGCACTATTGTCTTTGTCTTTAATGTTCTTTATACTAAATCCATTGTAGATATAGAGTTTGATAATGTAGCATTAACTTATTTTGGGTTTAGATGCCTTAGCCAAAGAATGTATGGTACCTTTAAAGATTGCATGTTTTTGTAACCAGTCTTTCAAATAACTATGCTAGCACTGACTGCTGTTTTGCAACAAAAATATATATAATTCAAGATCGTTTAGAAAGTTACTTTGCTAACATTCCTGGCCTACCTAACATTTCAAGGAAATCCAACTAACCATGCCTGGGTAGCTAGTTCATCTGGAGGGTACCTTCCTCATAACCTGAAGTTCAACATTCATCTGTGGTGGGGCTTATGGGGCTGTGAAACAATTTTTATTGACATGTATGCTATGGGGTACCATAGTTTCCAAAAAATAATGCTAATAATCAGGGCCCGCAGAGCAGTTTTTCAAGTGGTGGGGGGGGGGGGGGGGGGGGGGGGGGGGGGGGGGAGGGGCACTCCACCTCTCTACCCCTAACCTTAACCCTAACAAGAAATAACTAAGAGAGATTCTAAAACTGACACTTTAGAATCCTACTGTCATATTACAGTGACTTACTTATTTGGCAATGCACAATGTATCTAGTGCATATGGAACATCTTAGCAAAATCACCGTTTAAAAGTTTTACAGTAACCAAGGGAAACTACTTTCGGGGAATTTTGGTAACTGACGCTTATTAAAGATTTGCTTAATACAGGTTTGGCAGTAGGTAATATCTCACCTGAAAGAGCGGGTTTTCCGCGTTTCGAAAAATAATCTGAAATTCTTGTTGCCCGTTTCTTGCCAATGTTAGCAATCTGTGACGATCCTTCAGATTCCTTGTTCATATATTTACCAAAGATCATATGCGCCTTTTTGTTGTTTATGATTGCAGGATTGTATGAGCCAGGATGTCCAGCGCTATACCTTATTCTTCGTTTAAAATATTTCTGACCATAAAACGACTTACAATGCAAAACCTTTTTCTCTCCACAAAACCCACGACACAACGGGTGCTCAACTTGATAATTAAGCGATTTTGTTCATCTTCTCCATGTCGAGCGTAAATTAAAACTGATACAATAACAAATGAACCGAGAAGCAGTAGTTTAATGTCGTTTCTGCAAATGTTAGTTTCAACAACAGAAATGAAGTCTACAACTAAGTGCAGTTTTTTAAAGATAGTCATTGTAAGACTTATTCCATCAGACTTAGGATCGAAACTGACCAATCAAAAACTTGGATGTTTCCTGCGAGGTCCGCCAACCGAATAACATTGTCCCAGCAAAAGTACTTTTTATTTTAAAATGTCAATTACCTTATTTTTTATTTATTTATTTATTTTCACGGCCCCTCCCCCTGCGCGGGCCCTGCATGATAATGTTTGTCACAAACCACATGTTCTACTAAGAACAGAACACTTGCAACTTCTAAACATGTGTGTCTGGAGGTGGGGAACTGCCATACAAAATGATGGGGGGTGATTGTTGTATATTTTAGGGGATTAATATTTGTATTTTGTATCACTAAGGGTGTTTGAATCAATCATGACCATGATCAGAAATTACTGGTCCCTTTTAGGGGTAACAATTAATGAGCCACATCCACAAAACCAATTTATGATAATGTTTAGGGTTTCTTTCAAAATTTCCAATGATAACCAGATCAATTTTGTATTGGAGTCTACTCCCTCACCCCCCCCCCCCCCCCCCCCCCCCCCCCCCCCCCCCCTTCCCGGGAATGTGCATAATTTGCTTTTAAATTTGAGGTGTGGTGAATGGTCTTTCAGAAAATATGGTCACAAAATTTAAGCCAAATTTTATGGGTTTTAGTCTCATTTTTTGATCAGGGCTCAGAGTCTCAATCGTTTTTGCAGTACTGTCTTGGAATCTCAGTCTTGGTTTTCCATTTTAAAACATCAAAAAGTGCCAGGCTCACAGAGAATAATGCTAGTCTTGCCATTTTGCAAAGTCTTAAATTTACCATTCATCACACCTAATTTGGTACATGTACCATTTGCTGTTTACTGAAGTTTTATGTACCATACTATTGACCCTCTTGTTATAAACACCTCTATATTAAGAAAAGTTCACTTGGTCCCAGAGATGCTAAAGTTCATATTAACTCTACTTCTCTATAACATAAACACCAGTCCCTAATCAGGCACCCCTAACCTCTGTCTCTTTGGCATCTGTCATAGACAGGTCTAACTGTAGCATATTTGTTTCAAAGAAACCTTGTATTTATCATCACCTAGAAAGCTTATTATTTTGTTTTGTATTCCTTAATCACCTTCCTAATAAGGTAAACTCTAGTTTCAATCTAAAACTAAATTATTTCGTGTAGTGTACAGGATGTATTAAAGTGTCAACTAAACTGGTCTTATACCGGTAATGGATCAGTATCATTTTACGGTTTTAGAAAGAGCAAAATACACATATTTGTATTTATGATCACATAGACAAAGATATGCATTTAGAAAAGCAACAGAAAAAATGATCTATTATTATTATTTATTAGTATTAAACGTCAGAAAACGTCTAATATTCACCCATACAATACACGATCGTCTACGTCTGGAAAGTTCTATGTTAAAAGTTCCAGACGAGAAATACTAAACAATTCTTTCTCTCGGCTCGGAGTAAAGTTGTGGAATAAGATACCACACTATATAACGGATCTTCCTAAGAATGCTTTCAAAAGAGTTCTCCGCGAATTGCTACAATGTATTTGATATTTTAGAAAAGGAGGATGACTATATTCAAATTCCCATGATTATTAATAAAGTAGGTACATAGATACATTTGCTATAGTCAGAGACTCCTTGTCTTAACGCATTGTATGTCAGTAAGCGCTGTGTTAATTAGACCACTTAACTTCTGTGTTTTATTTATTTTTAGTGCAATCTGCAAGGCTTTGTAAAAGTATAAGGTTTTTGATTTTATTAGATAATTTGTGTTATTCATGTACTTGTTTTGCCCCGCCACGATTAGCTTTCCAGCTATTTGCAGGGCAAACCAAACCACCCAACTCTTGTATTGTTGTACAAAGAATAAATTGTTGTTGTTATTATTAATATATTGGATTTTAAAGGGAGTATATGGTATTTAAACCATGATGAATTAATTGAAGGACTGGGTGCATAAAGGGCCATGAATGTTGAATTTCTGTTCACTGTTTTTTTTTTATTTTCATTAGATTGCATCATTTTTTTGCATGTGGCCTTGAATAAAACGTTTTTCCAGGATATTTTATGGATGTAAGCAAAACCCGAGCAAAACAACAGAAACACAACCAAGAAAATTGACATGAGTTTTTTTTATGCACCCAGCCACTCGATCCCCTGGTCGCAGCTAATTGGTAGAGACCACCACTCCCGCCGTTTTAGACTCTGCAACCACTATATATAGATACTTCTCCGACCATGGTCCACCAGGACTGAAGTATGCCAATGCAGCTTAAACTGGTTGGTTTGGACATTTCCTAGTTATTTTTTAGTTTTAGCTTTACATTTAAGAGGCTGTATCTTAATTAAGGAACAAATAAAACCAGTTGCACATGCGTTCTTTGCCATATCAATATTTGTTTGCATATAAACTGTTTTTGATAAACACCCCAAGCAGTTTTTCTAAGACATACGGTTCTGTAGGCCTACCCAAAATTTACCCGGCATAGTAAATCGAACGTTCGGAAATCGAACTAAATCGAACTCAATCCGTGGATTGAGTTCGATTGAGTTCTGCAATCGAACGAAATCGAACACCGGACTTTCAGTGAGTTCGATTTCCGAACAAATCGAATTCAATCGAACAAATCAAACTCAATCCATCTGATTGTGTTCGACTGAGTTTGAAAACCGAACTCAATCGAACACAATTACATGTAAATGGATTGCGTTCGATTGAGTTCGATTTGTTCGATTTTCTGGCCTTTCTCGCCATCCTTGACGTCAAAGCGGCATTCCTGGTAGCCTTTTACTACGCATTTGAAACTTACAATCCACAGCGCATCTGAAGCCATTTCTGCGGAATTTCTTCGTTTACGAAAAACACGTGCGCTACACTCCGGGCTGAAGTAACTCGAGCTTCCAAGATCTGGTTATGGATTTTCAACGCCTGTTTTACACAAATCACAAGTTCAAAAATCGAACGTTCGATTGGGTTCGATTGATTTTTTTTTCTTTTCGGTGAGTTCGATTTCGTTCGATTGCCGAACTCAATCGAACTCAATCCATGAATTGAGTTCGAGTTCGATTAAAATTTAGTTCGATTGGGTTCGATTTACTATGTCGGGAAAATTTATCCGCAATCAGGCTTTTTTTTTTCAGATACCACGCAGCTCTTTACACCCTCTAATTTCATTGGACCTGGGTATCACACAGCTCTATTGTTTTCAGGGCGAGGATCCATTGTTGTGTTGTTTGTTCTGTTGTTTTCTCAGCAAATCAAAGAAGACCTTGTTACAGCTGAGTAAAGAAGGAGAGAGGTTGTCCTCTTGGGGGGGGGGGGGGGGGACATTTCTGTTATTGCTACAACCTTGGTCTCCGACGTATCTTTTATAAATGAAAAAAATAAGCCTCCACTCTTCTTCTGTTTCTAACTGAAAGCAATCGCAGCCTTTGCTGAAATCGACCCCTTCGTCGGATGACCACTAAGCGCATGAACACAGCAATGAGAATGAGAAGGACGTGCATGCGAGCTTCCTCTAACTTCCTCTGCATTTCCCGCCATAATTCAAAAATTTATTTAATTTGCCCGCGTGCTATCCTCAAATTACTAGGGTGAACTGAAACATAATCTTGCTTGTAAAAACACCTATCATTTTTAAGTCGCTTAACGGAGTCTGTTTTCTTAACACCTGTTAAGCGAGTCAAAAGACTTCCTAACCCCACCTCCCTAAGGAATCATAGGGCGCTTTCCATTTTGTCGAAAATTCCGGAAATTCCGGTTCGGGGGTAAATGGTAAACGTTTTTTTCGGTTCGCCCGAGTGGAAACTTCCCGGAAACTGCGGAACTGCTCAAAAGGCAGTCCTGTTTTCCTGGTTTGAACGTCTCGAATGGTTTTTCACGTTCCAATTACACTCGGGGGGCGGAAGCGAAATAAGGGGCCAACCATTTTACTTTTGAGGGGGGGGATGGGTGATTTTGAAAAAAAATATCCTGCAAGTGCATATGCGTAAGAAAAAAATTCCTGCACAAGACCATCGTCCCAAAAAAAATTCACGCACGTACAGTGGGCTGGAAAAAAAATTCTGGCAAGATGTTCCCTGGACTGACACATTGAACTTTTGTATCAGCAAACTGTTGAAAGATTTTAGCATCTGGACTTGGGTATTTTACATAAAAGAGGTATTCATAGCACAATAATGTGTCCCCCTCAGATTGTTTTTTCTTTAAATTTATAGCACCCGTGGTTACCAAGCTTGGTGCATTTTTGTCAAATTCAAGATCACGGCTGGTGTTGTGATCTGAACAGGGCCGTAGCTAGCATGAGGCAAGACGAGGCAGTTGCCTCGTCTAAGTTTTATTCCCCCCCCCCCCCAAAAAAAAAAAAAAGAAAGAAAAGAAAACATTTTCCATTGGCTTATGCAGGTAAGTTGAGCGAATAAAGGAAAAAGCTGTAGTATCGATAAAAAAAAAATCAGAAAAATCCTCGTCATGTATCTGAAGCAAGTCAACAAGGCCCGGGTATTGATTTGCCATATTTAATTTTCGCGCCAATTCAGTGGAAGGCGCCGGAACGTTGTAAATTTTGTTGGAATGCCATGTGAATGCTCGGTGAAACGCTGCCGTTTTTCATTCAATTTTTCCCGCCGGCACGTTTTCCGTTGGTTTTCTATTCATACACGTACAAATGACGTCTTTGCTGGCGCCACGTGAAGAGTTTAGCATTCAGCACCGAGGCGAGTCACGATGTGAGGCGGTACGCACCTCGCGGAACGCCTCACAAGATTGGCTAAGAAAACAATAGAACAAACAACAGAACAATGGACCCTAGCCCTAAAAACAATACAAGTGCGTGATAACCAGGTCCAATGAAATTAGAGGTTCTGAAGAGGTGCGTGGCTACTGCACGATGTCTAAGCAAAAACAACAGCTATTGCGTTGGAAGATGAAAAACAATAACTTGGCTGCTAAACAAATCCGAAGCTTGCAGGAAGCAGTGGGGCATTGCAATGAACAGTTTTATCCAAACATTTCCACCATGTTACAGATTCTTTTGACCGTGCCAGTTGTTTCCTGCTCATGTGAACGTTTCTTCAGCGCGCTGAGAAGGCTGAAAACCTGGTCTCGAACAAGCATGGCTGATGCAAAAGTCTTAACGGTCTCGCTTTGGCATCAGTATCCATATAAACCGCCAGACATTGATAGCAGCCAAATCTTAAAGTGATGGGATCTCTCTGGTCACAGAAGAATCGCCTTGGCCTTTAGCAGCGAATAGACCAAATTCGACTCATTCAAACTAAATTCTTTGAATTTTCTTACTGCTCTAAAAGAGATTTCAATATCAGCTTGAATTGCGAGAGTAACCGCTTTGTCCTGTATGAGCTTGACACAAAAAAACAGCATTTCAGAGTTTCTTAATTTTATTTCTTTTGAAATCTTGAATTGAAGAACTGATAGAGAACATGAACTGTGTCCAATTTAGCTTAGATTTTGAATGTGTATTTGAGGAAAATACTGCCGGGAAAATGCTGAAAATAGCATTTCCGGGCGTCTAGATTCCAAAATTTCCTGGGGGGGCATGCCCCCAGACCCCCCTAGAAAATAGCGCCTCCGGCGCTAAATTCAGTTGCCTCGTCTGCCGTTCAATCCTGGCTACGGCCCTGCTGAGGAACAATGTTTTAAGTGCACTCTAAATCAAGGAATGAAGTAAACTTTATTATTAAAATATCTAGTTGATACAAATATGCAAAGATAAAGTTCTCTATTCTATTAATATAAACTATTTCAACTGTAGACAACTTGTGATTTTGCAAAGACTATGAAACAATCTCTTAAATTTGTCAGTCTCCAATAGTCTGATAGACGCAAAATAACATATAAATTAAAGTGTATAATACAAAGCCAATGACACAATTTCTTAAAAAATGTCTTTCAGTAAAAGACACTACTAAATACAATAAAATGTGGATCCCCATTAGGCTATTATCCAAACAGTACTTACTTCAAACAGTAAATGTCGGACAACCAAAGTGATATAAAGGTCAGTCAAAAACTCTTTAATACATAAAAAATTAATAATACATTTCTTCAAAGATTCTTTTACAGATCCTTTATAATTTGATTTTTAATGGATGCCTTTTTACCAACCTATCCACCAAAAAAAAATTTCATGCAGAATGTTCGAGGGAGAAAAAAATATTCTGCAAGCACATACCCCAAGAAAAAAAAATCAGCGTGAATTAAGCGGTTGAAAAAAAATTCATGCCCATACCAAATCACCCACCCCACACCCCCCCCCCCCCCCCCCCCCCCCTCAAAAGTAAAATGGTTGGCCCCTAATTGGATCTCACTTATTCATTGTTCTTTTCATTTTTTTTCTATAAAGTTATTCATTATTCATTTTTAAATTTTGCTCGATATTCATTATTCCGCATTCGAGTTTGTTGGGCAGCTTCTAACTCAATGCTTATGAAATAGAAGATATATTCACTTCCTTTAAAATATGATTTAAAACAGGGGCGTAGCGATTTTTGACCAGTTGTAGGCCTAACCAGGCCTGCTTGAATCCTGGCAGGCACGCTGCAAAGACCACAGTGGGCGCGCGCTTCAAAGGGCATGCCCCCACCCCCACCCCCCGAAAATGTTTTAGATTTGACCCTCTAAAATACCATTGTGGTCGATATAAATTCTAACGTTTACCTTAATTCTCAACCAGAAAACCAAAATGTTCCATATTTCAGTAATCCCTATGCTACAGACATCGAACATTTCAAACAGAAGAGCCTTGATTCACATGAAACTAATGAAAAAGCTCATAAAACTGACGCTGTTTTACTAGAATGAGATCGAGACTAGTAAGGGTTAAAATGGCAACCTTTTCTAGTGCCATTTGAGAAAGAGGAACTATTGGCCAGCCTAAAAAAGGAGCTCCATCCTTCTTTTCCCAGTCCCTGCAAAATCGTGTTCAAAATCGATGTCCTCAGAATTAAAAAACACTGTATGTTTATGAATATCCATTACAATGTGAGCTGAAATAAAATTAAGTAAAAGAAAAATTCAAAACTCCATAAAAAGAGTATCGGTCGTATAGTAACGGCGTTCACTGCCGGAAAATCCATCGATATTCCAGCGGTTCGGTAGTTGAGTTATTATAATTTTTCAGACGATTCAAAACATTAAATCCAACTCCCTCGAGATGAATTCCTGTCAATAAAAACTCAACCGGCGACGGACTAGAATTTTTTTTCCCAGAGTTCGAGGTCTGGTTAATAATTATTTCTATTTTTCGGCATATACAACTACAGACTTTTAATACTTTCACCAAAATTATTTCTTCAAAACCTTCACGACCCCCTTGGGAGGTTGAAGAAACCACTCTACTAGTGCTCAAACCGCAAAGAAAATCTGCAACGGAAAAAAATCTGACGACAATTCAATAAAAAGAGAATTGAAATAAAGGAGTCGCTCTTTTTTAAACGGTTAGAAATAAATGCTTATATATGCTACGCTGGCAGTGTGCCTTGTATTAAACATTTGCAAACAGCCGGCGGTTGAGTTTTTATGTTTTCCGAGAATTCAAATCCGCCACGCAATTTGCCCAAACAGGTACGGCCGTTGCATTCACTGTTTTCATACAGAATGAAATCAGTTCTCGCTCACTTGCATGACACATGACATTCAATCATGTAGCATGTGAAACTACTCAAATTGTTAAATCGAAAAGTCAACGCTAGCTAAAGATTTATTCAACATAAGCTTCACGAGTGAACAAGTTGAAATTGCATTGTTCTGTACTCGGAATTTTATTGGCTGAAGTTAAAAATGTGGGAATCTGTTGTCCCCGTTCTGCTTTGTGATTGGTTAACTTTGTCTGGGTGACCCTAACAGTAGCCGCACTGTAACATAAGTCTACTAAGACGATCTTTCTGCGCACTGAAAGACCTCTCTACAGTGGCTGTGGCGATTGGCAGGGTGAGGAGCGTCGTGAAGGCCCTTGAAATGTTTGGCAACTCTTGTGGGAAGCAATGAGGAAGTGTTTCAGCAAAGGTGGTTGGAAGATGATCTTGCATTTTCTCCCGACAAGATAATTAACATGCACTTTCCAGTAAGTGACTGATATCATCTGGTATGTCTGGAACATATGCACTCTTTGTAAATGGGCTTTAGAATATTTTTTAAAAAAAGACTGACAGTTTCTCGTACCTGTTTTGCTAAAAACATCTTCCAAAAACTGATACCTTTAAAAACGCTTTAAACCGTTCCTCTTACTTTGTTGTTGCGTGTAGAAGGGAATGAGGCTTTTTCTCATTAGGTGTTCGGATAGTTTTGTTGAGCATTCACCTGAAAGTCGTGTGATTGACAAGTTCCAAGTTTCGGCATCTTCTTGTGCGTAGGAGAAGAGAATATAGCCCCCATTTTTTTTCAAAGATGTCCATTTTAAAAGTAAATATGACCATGAAAACCACGGAAATGTAATTTCCATAATTTAAATGTTTATTGTAGATAGTGCATTGTTTTCCTGTGGCTTTATGTTGAAACGACCGCAGTGAGGAGATTTATCTGACATGTTTCTTTGTGATTAAAGCGAACATGACATGTGTGGCACTTCTAGGATTAAAAACTAACAATTTCGTACTTGCTCCAAATGCCCCGCGCTAACGTCCAAATCTCGACTCTCCCTAACCCCCACCCCTAAACGTCCATTGGACGTTGCGGGGAACTTGAAAATGTCGACGGCCCCAAAGTGAGGTTGCCTGCACTTTCCCTCTGATCTGGATGCTCTTTCGCGCGCAAAATAGTTTGAAATGACATCCAACAACGCGCACCACAATGTACATGCGAAATTAGCAACCAAATGGAACAACATTTTGCCGTTGAGAAATTCACACCGTAATTTCTGGCATTTTTTTCTAAATTTCGCCTCGCTTTCTCTCGCTCCAGAGCTCAGCATTTGCTCGGTCGAAAATAAACCAATCACAAAGGAGATTCGTTGAGTGCATATAAATTTGATTGGCTAGAGAAATTTTAACCAATCAGTAGCCGAGTTGGTTGTAAAGTACAAATTTCAAAAGTACAACACCACGGACATTTGGAACCTCGCGAGGCCGGGAGGATTTTGTACTGTTTGTGTGATAGACACTCATTTCTCCCAACAATTTAGCTGGAAAATCATGGCAGAGAACCGTTTACGAAATTTTAAGAACAAGGGAAAAGATAGCAGTGTAAGTATGAACGCTTTGATGTGACTAAAGTGATATCTATTTGGCCGCTGTGAGCTATGATCAAAGGCATGATGGCTTCTCTGGAAATTAGAGAATGTATTCGATCGTTTCAGCAAACTCTAAGTTTGAATTCAGCAAAACGCCGTTTGCATGTTGAAGCCCACTCTTTGATTTTTTTTTCTGGTTAAAATATTATTATAGAGTATTCAAAGAAAAGAATCAAGGAAAAATTACCCTTACGTACGCGTTCGGGTTGATGGAGTATGAAGTGCTTTTTTAAAGTCATAAGATATTTGTTTGAAAGCACGAGCTAAGCTTCCTTTAAGCTTATATTTTATGCCATTATCAAAGCTATCTGATATTATTTGTCGATAAGTTTTCCTTTGAGAAGTTGTCTGCTGTTGTAGCGTAGTCTGGAAGGGAGAATAATTACTTGACTGTGCAAACAACTTGTAAGGAATGGTATCTTCCAATATAACAACTGAAAAAAGTGATCGAAACAGATGTCCCAGTGGTTACGGGCATTGTAAAGCTAACTATTATTTTCTGGTATATCGTTTTGTTCTAAAGGATTGAAATTTAAACAATTCAGAATTCTAAACGTCAAATGCCTGTGTTTCTTTGTGACACACGCAAAGCTTTGAGAGAAAAAAAAACTTTAACATGGCGATCAATTTATTTTGTTCAATGTGAATTGTGCAAGTAAGGCCCGGGACAAACGTCGAACTTTTCATGAGTCGAACTAAATTGCAGTTTGGGTCGACCCAAATTAATTATTTTCGTCTGTTGGGTCAAACGTCGAACATAATTCAGACGAACCAAATTCAACACGTTCTATCCGTCTGCTCCAGACGGATAGAACGTGTTGGTCGATCCAAATGAGTCCGTCGAATTTAATTGAGACAAACGTCGAACTTCTCATTAACTTAATTCGCTGAATTTAGTTCGACTCATGAAAAGTTCGACGTTTGTCCCGGGCCTAGGGTGATTCCATCAAAAAAGAAGTTGTAATGAAAGTTTTCTAAAACTTTGCACAGTTACTTATAACAATGTAGTAAGTAAAAAAACGGAAGAGGGGGTCACCATGCCCATTTTCACGTCATAGTGCTGTATATAACTAATTTGCTAGCTTGTGACAGCAATATTGAAAATTGAGCCTTGGGCCAGATCGAGGCAACCATTTTTTCCAGAAAATTATTATTAGCAATGAAATATTAGTATTGTTGTTATGACAGCAAAAAATTGTCATCATGAAAAGTCGTAAAGTTACCGAAAAAGGAAACAATGAAATGATAGGAAAATTTCAGCATATGCACGCTCCCAGTGAAATGCTAAAAAACTAGATTGTAAAAGTGATTTTGTGAAAATATTTCAAAATCCACTAATGAAAAATCTTTCAAATTTGTATACACCTAATTGCAATAATGTTGTCATATCAGAAAGCAAAAAACCAAATAGGAATAATAATATTAGCATATAGTCATCATACCTTGCAACATTCACAACATGCATGTTTATAGCTGTATTAATCATGTTATTGAGAGCAATCATTTGCATCAGTTTCTTTGTGTCATTTTGATGAAATTCGAGGCTGATTCATCTAGCGAATTTCAAATCACATTAGATGGTTAATAAATTTAAACAAGTTTCTTTTTTGTAGGAACAACGACGGAGGCGAACTGATGTCTCGATTGAGCTTAGAAAGGTAATATTATTAACAGTCTTTTATAGCTTAGAATGGTATTAAAAAGCTTTGAAAACATGGAAATTTCATCCTTTTGATGTTGCAGCTACCATGGGAATTAAGAAATTCATACATAACAATTTTTTTGTTTTGAATGGCATTTGTCAGGTTTAGAAAGAGTTTTAAAAGCCAATACATATGTGAAATCTTTTGACCCCATTTTCCAGACCTGAAAAAATATAAGATGGAAAGTTTTTGTTGATTTTGTTGATTTATTGTAACCTTATTTTGATTTACTCTGCAGAGTAAAAGAGGTGAACAGATTCTTAAAAGACGTAACATTGATGTTGAGGAATCTGGCAGTCCACTTAAAGAAAACAATTCTCAGCAACCGGTATTTATCTCATCTGTTGCTATTTTATTGTGATTTGTACTCTTAGGGCCGATTCGCACTAGCGGACAAGTTTGAAATGTAATGACATTTTTGACAAAAACAAAATTGTCGCGACAAGTCAGAGACATTTTGAAGAAAACAAAAGGTATAATTATTAGTACAATAGCTCTGCACGTGCTTCTGGCATCCTTGTACATTTCTCGGCACGGTCGTCTTGAGCAAACATCAAATATGCAGGCAGGTCCACGTGGTGAAAAATGTTAAAACGATTTGCATTTGAAGTGCGCGTGTACTGATGTTTTTGTGCTCGTGCGGGGTAATGTCGCAAGAAAACTATTATTTTTCCCGTCCATTTATCGGCACAAACTGGTTCCCTCCGCATTCTCTTGTTCCAACCCCGGTATTACCATCCTTCCACGACGTCACCTCGGCAAGTTATGAAGCAAGTGGCGTTTCGACAGATGTTAACGTCACACAATCGTCCACGAAGCGGGACTATGATAAATGGGCAAAGGACGAAATTTCGCGTGTTGTTTTTTAGTACAATCCAGACCAAACACAATAGCCAATCAACAACGTATTGTTATCTGGCATTACGAGGGGCATTGGAATGCGACTTGTCATGAATTGTCCTGCCTTGAGGCAGGACAACGGCCCCTTTGAAGATTTGTCCGTTTTGACAAAATTTGCACTTGTCCAACAAGTCGTTCGCACTTGTTTTTGCGATTGTTTGACAAAATGTATCGCGCGTGAAACGCTGACCAATCATAAGACAACTGCTTCTTTGTTTTCTTGAATTGTTGGACAAGTTCTAGGTCTCAAAAAACGTATTCGCACTTGTTTTCTGTAACAAGTGACACATTAATGAAGAAATCTACAAATTGTTACAAAATTTGTCCGCTAGTGCGAATCGGCCCTTACTTATTTTCACATCATGACCAGATGATTGTTTTCTTAACAGATTGTAACACAATTACCACTATCCACGATTCAAGAGGTATCGTCAAATAATTATAATATAATAATTAATAATAAATTATTTTCACAATTTTCCTTTTTCATACTGATATAATGAAGTGGCAGGGATTGGGAAAATGTATTTATTATAACATGGTTTGTTACATTAGGGTTCTGTTCCATACATTCTACATCCTGCTCTCACTAGGCTAAAAAATATTGTTTGTTATACATGTACATTGTACCTGGGTCCTCATGATAAAGAGGTTCATTATATCAAGGTTCTACTGTATATGGACTTGCTGTAGACAAATGAATTTGTTTGAGCTACATCTTATTGTAGTAATAATTTTCTTGCAGTATCTCAAGTCAAGTGATGATAAGCTGATATTTGAGGCTGTGCAGGTTTCAAGGTGATAACATCGATCAACATTACAAGTATTACCAGTTCAAGAACTTTGTAATAGAACTCATTGATGACCCAATATTTAACTATTATAGAGCAAAAGCGTGCGTGATATCGCCCAATTCTTAGCTGACGAGGCCGTAGGCCGAGTCGTCTGAAATTAGGCGATATCACGCAAGCTTGAGCGCTATAATAGTTTTATAATTCAACACATTGATAACAAAGCACAGTTTGAAGAAAAAATATCAAGGCCGGTCCGTCATTTTTGCATTCTCTTGTCAAAATGCGAACTTTACATCCATCGTTGGATATACGTCATGTAGACATAGCGTATATCGATAACTTTTTTACCATATTTGGGCAGTGTATCAATGTGTTGAATTATAAATAACATTACATGCATGCAGATAGATTTTGTTAAAACATATTTTTTATATCATTTTAGGAAAATGCTATCAAAGCAGCGAAACCCTCCAATCAAAGACTTTATCAAGTGAGTTAATTACATTATTCTGCTCTTTAGAGTGTTCAGTCCATGTCTGTTCTTTCAAAAAGCAAGCAAAAACTTCCACTCAGGTATAAAGATCAATTGTGGGGGGGGGGGGGGGGGGGGGGGGGGGGTGGGGGGTGTTTATGTGTACCCTGCATATTTTTGGGTGGGGGTTTGCCACTGGGACTCTGAAACCCTTCTCCTATAATACCAGACCCTGTGTCAGCTGATTTTGCAATCCTATACTAGACTAGACACCGGAGATCCCGACCCTATCCCTGACTTGCTTTTTATTAGAACGGTATCATGATCCCGTTTCACAATGCTGTCAACAGCACATTGATATCAACACCAAAGGTAAAACCTGGAGGAAAAATCAAAATAAATAAATAAAAACTTTATTTCTGTGTCAAGAAAAAATATAGCAGTTATACGGCCAGTTATACCCACTAAATAATGCTTAGTAAGGACACCTGTCTAAACTTATCTAAAAAATTATAAAGTATACAACCCAACTTTATATTATTAATAGTTTTGGATATTCAATCTCATCATGTGCGCGCACTTAAACTATATGGGCTTTTTATATATAAGCTTGCATTGTGAAAAACAATGAGCATTTAATATGTATTTTTGGTCTTCTTCAATCACTAATTTCCGGCTGTATGTTGTCAGTGAATGTTTTTCACATATTTCAGCCATTATCTAGAACCAGTGTTTTTAATGGAAAACCATCTGTCAACAATGGCATATACATACCCGTATAGCTTATACAGTACCCCCCCCCCCCCCCCCCCCCCCCCCCCCCCCCCCACCCCTGACTTTTAATTTATGCAGAACAGTGACATTAATTCAATATATTTTTCAGCTATGGACTAGTACCAAAGTTTGTTACCATGTTAGAGCGGTTTGACAAGTGAGTTCTCCAGGATATGTAAGGGATGTTGAATGGTCTCTTGAAATTTTCAAGTGTTAGCAAAATTTGGCTTCTGCTCAAATTGGTCACACAATTTCAAAGTGTTTATACTCAGATTCTCATGAAAGGTTGCTCAAATGTTCAAATTTTCTTCAATATTGATATTGTACATGCATGTAAGACCTTCCCATTTGAGAATTTCTGCCAATTTTGCATACCAGGAACAACTAAAAACAACTTGCCCAATTCTTAAAAAGTGCAAGCTGCTCACCAGCAGTAGTACTTTTTCCAGCAATTTTTTCAAAAGGGCTTGTTGCTTGTACATGTGAGACAATGCTGTTCTTGCTTGTGAAGTTTTTGCAAAGACTATTAGATACCCCTTCTTCAGCCAGCACATTTATAAAAAATTATTTGCTAATTTGCTATTAATTTTTGTTCATCAACTGATGCCCAGAAGACAGAACAATGTTATTATCTGATTATACTGTTTTTAATGTTGCACAATAGTCCATCCATACAGTTTGAAGCTGCATGGGTACTGACCAATATTGCATCAGGGTCATCTGATGAAACAAAGGTGGTGGTGGATGCAGGTGAGGATTGTATTTAATTTAGAAAATTTTGTTCTATCAATAAAGTAAATTTTTTCCCTTGCAGATCTTAATTTTGTTGAAATTTGATGTAGAATTAACAATGCACTATTTGTAAATAATTTCTTCAACTATCTTCTTCGAGTCGTTTTTCTGTCTGACAGCCTTGAATTGATTATACTGTACATTATCAGTCTCATGTTAATTTGTAATAATTTCTACATGTAGGTGCTGTACCAAAGTTTGTTACCTTGTTGTCATCGTCCCATGCTCAAGTTCAAGAGCAAGCAGTCTGGGCTCTAGGGAACATTGCAGGTACATGCGGTGATTACTTAGCATGTTTTCCTTTTTGTTGATCATGTGTCAGTTGTGTTAATTATTGACTTGTTCTTTGTATGTGTTCCAGGTGATGGTCCTATACTCAGGAACTTTGTAATAGCCTGTGGTTGTTTGCCACCTTTAATTGGATTGGTCCAAGGTGGCACAAATGTAAGTAACTGTTTAATCAAAGTTATGTGATAATTAATAAACTCCCACTCCATCTTACTTCCTCAGATACAATGTCACTATTTGTATTATTATGAAGTTATTAGCAGACTGGGAACTAGAGGGCCATTGTGTTAGTCTTTCTTTTATCAGTGAGTCAAACATTAGCTTCAGTTCCTCTTTTTGCATATCAGCCCAGTTTTAGTTTTGTTTTCCTTTGTTTCAAAATATAATACTAAATCTATTAAGGCAAAGGAAAATAAAAATTAAACTGGTTTGAAAATTTAAACCTTTGAGTCAAATTTTATTATGTATCCATTTGACTGTCAGTAATGTTATTTTTGTGTGCTACAGGTTCAGTTTCTTCGTAATGTGACCTGGACACTGTCTAACCTGTGTCGAAATAAGAATCCACCACCTGACAAGGAAGCTGTTGAACTAGTGAGTGATTAATGAGAATGTACTACACACTTGTAATCTTTCTAAATGGATTTGATTTCCTTCTTTTATTCATTTGCTTTTTGTTTTCAGATCCTACCTGCTCTGGCACATTTGATCCATCATTCAGATAAAGAGGTTAATGTCAATAATATTTTATTCTCACTGATTCTATGCTGTTTTCTTAAGCTGCCATACAGTGTAAGTCAAAATGTCAGGACATAGCTTCCTCTTGTTGTTTAGTAGAGCTGCTAATGTCTTTTCAACGCAACTTCAGTAAATTTAATTCTGTTTAAATTGCATTCAATGTCGTGCAAAAGCTATAAATGTCCATAAACACTGTTGAAATACTATAAAATTGTGAGTATTGAAGTGGTAATTAACATTCTGAGAAAAATCCTTTTTGTTTTTCCTACATTGTAGGTCCTTTCTGATACATGTTGGGGTTTATCATACTTGACTGATGGAACAAATGAAAGAATACAGGTTGGTATGATTTTAGTTCAATTTCATACTAGTTATCATTGATTGCTTAACCCTCGGACGTACACGCAAATATATACCCCTTGGGTTTTTGCGATGTAGCAATATTTCGGAAATATTTTACATCTAATCGATAGCCCGCGATGTGCTCTACAAGATAAGGTAAATATTATGGATTGGGGCGCTGCTGGGGGTACGTGACGTCATCCAATATGGCCGCCATCTTGGATTTTACTAAAAATTCAAATTTATCGGAAAAATGTGGAAATTGCAATATTGTTTGCTAGAGTTGCGAAATAACATGCAATTAAACAATTTGATGCTTTTGGCAGCATTTTATATGTTTTTTCGCTGAAAAAAGGTGAAAAACGGGCATTTTTCTTCAAAAATGGGTTGACCACATGTTACTTATGACGTCATATCTCGTTACCATAGCAACCGGTTGTTGCCAAATTTTACCAAAATGTGTCTCAAGGATAAATGAACAGCTACTGAAAATGGCATGTGCTAATCTTAAATGGTCTTGAAAATATCGGAGAAAAACCTTAAGGGGGGGTGGCAAACCCCCCCCCCTTGTACGTCTGAGGGTTGGATCACATTCATGTTACAACTTACAACAGTGGAAGTGTGCATCATTTTGCAGATGAAGAATAGTGGCCAACTATTCTAGAAGTAGTCAGTGATAGTGGCCAACTCAAAAGCTTTCTCTCATTTGGCCACTACACTGACTTCCCCCTTGTTAAATGTTATTTCATATTAATTTTGTTATGTAATTCTTTCTCCTTTATTCCTTACATTGGTAACCTAGTGATATCAATCAATGAAAACCAATAATCAATAAAATCAATTTTAATCAATACCAATCCCTGGAGTTGAGTAAGTATCGATATATTATGAATAATTATTCAGTGTCCTGCGATATATTATGAAGTGTCATTCATCCAAGGCCAATTACTAAAAACTTATTCATATATGTATATCCTTTTTGTATTAGGCTATGTGTAAGCCTTCTAGGTCCTTCTATAATGCGAATGCCACATTGCCAAATGTCGTGAAAGGTTTTTACTGTTGTGCAATCATTTGTTGATGCATGATCTATAAAATCAATAGCACTCAGAAGAAGCGAGTGAGCATTGATTTTCATTGATTGGTTGAAATCAATCAGTATCAATCAATGGATTATTATTGATTACTATTGATTATAATTTATTGATTGACAATCAATGATTGGTTTTCACTGATTGATATCGCCGGGATTAGTAACAAAATAATGTGTGAATAAAATGAACTTGTGTTAGCTGAAACAAAATTTGTTCTTGTTTTAGCTTGTAATTGATTCAGGAATCCTTCCATCATTGGTGAATTTATTGGGCCACCCTGAAGTCAATGTTGTGGTAAGGGCTCTTTGCCATCTGCTGTATCACAATATTGCACTTATAGTAGTTCAAAGTTGGCTTCTTTTTTTAATGCACATTTGTGTCATTGTAATATTATTATATATAATAAAATTAATTAATGTTATATTATTAGTGATGGATGCATAGTCTGTGAGCAGGCCCTCTAATTTGGATTTCTAAACAGTAGGAGGCAATTAAAGTGATGCAAATCATAGATGTGTGTAAAGCTTCAGTGCTTCATTTGCCAGATTTGCCTATCTTTGGTGTGACTTAAATAAAGCATTTCATGAACATACATATCCTGTCAAATTAGATTTAATGGTTGTGCTCCATTTAATTTCATATTGAAACCTGCACACCTACATGTAGCTTTGACTGTGCTTTTTATGGTTTTATCATAGTTTTTGTGGGCAACCTGTGGCTCATGTGTGCCAGCTGTGTCTGGTGTATGACTTTACTTTACCTACCTTACTGTAACTTACATTTTGTATTTATTTTTTTTAGACGCCAACATTACGAGCTGTTGGAAACATTGTCACAGGCACTGATGAACAGACCCAAGTAAGGAGCATAAGCTTCTTTAAGTATTATGAATTTAATACAACAAAATAGTAGTCATTATAATTTTATTGAAAACTGTTGGGAAGGTGCCCTTCTACATGTATCAATAAGCTTTTTCCCATCCGGGGAGGAGTAGGAATATACACCAACAAACTGCAGGGAGCTAAATATATACATGTAGGTACCATTGCGTCAGGGGCTTGCTATGCATGTATATGTTGTGGTTCAATTTTATCCTTGGTTCAAATTTTATTTTCCTTTGTTTAAAACTCATTAACACACATTACCATATCCAAAAACAAAGGAAAATAAAATTTGAACCAAGGATAAAATTGAACCACAACATATACATAAGATTTAATTTTAAAAAATACTGGATACATCAACTTGTCTTTTTTTGTATTTTAGTTGGTGATACAGTGCAATGCTCTGTTATATTTCAAGAATCTTTTGACACACTCTAAAGCCAGTATTGTCAAGGTCAGTTTTGTATTAATTTTATTTTTTTAGTATTTTCCTATTTGGATCATGCGAACTAATAAAGGCACTGTATGTTGGTTGACACTCGACCGTTGCGTTACGATTAACTGTTGGCGGCATGTCAGTGGTATATTGTTTATTGTTAACCGTTGTTTTTGCTGAAATAATCTAGAAACGAGGGCAGTTTGAATAGAGAAAATATTTGAGTAGAGAAAATACAACACAGTAACAGGAGCCGACTGACTGAGGGTAGAGTATCGGCCAAGTGTCACTAGAGCATCGGCCGAGTGTCTTTGACTTATTGCTGACATACGTTTCAGTCAAGTATCGGCAATGGTGTCAGTTGATACTTGGCCGGCATACATACATATAACTTTATTTTACCACGGTAAAATCTTCAATATGTTAAAAAGTGACAATTTATAATTAAAATATATAATACATGTACTTCACTCACTGTTTTACAAGATCGCTGAGTGGGAAAACGATGATTGAGATACTGTAGTTGGTTTATTTCCCTTTTAAATTGCCCTATATTGACTTGATGTTTCTTACATCTTGTGGTAAGGAATTCCACAATTGAGCCCTGCTGTAGCTAAAGGTACACTTTAGATAATATTTTGGTGCGTGGCCAACAGGTGCCTTAAGTACACAAGATCTGCCTTTTCTAGGGTGTTACATGTACACATGCAATCTTTGATTATGTAACCTCGTACCACATTTTTTCATATTATCAGGAGGCAGCCTGGGCAATATCGAATGTTACAGCAGGTCCCAAAGAACAAATCCAGGTAGAACACTTACCATGTCCTACTTAATTGGTCTGAAAATCAATGGGCTACTTAAATTGCATGATGGAGGAAAAAAACACAAACAACCACTCTGATTGGTGGAAATAATCAATGATCTTGATGAGAATCGGACTAATGGAACAGTTGCATAAAACAACTGCCAGACATTTAGCCCAAACAAAATCGCTACTCTAACTGACATTGGCTGTTATGCCCAACTTAAGGTTATTACTGCTAGGCCGATTACACTTAATGTCCCAAGTGAAAAGTATGAAATTTTATACTTATATGTACTTATATGTATTTGCACACATTTATAAACTTGACGTTATGTTTGATGTAAATTTATGTAAAGAAACATGTACATTTTGTAACATACATATTGCTAACTTTATGCCTTCCCCTTTTTTATGGTATTTTGTTTGGTCACTAGAACTCTTCCATGATTTTAAATGTATCATTATAGCTTTTCTTTTTTGTCCATTTACAGGCTGTTATCAATGCTGGTTTGGTACCTTTGATTATAGCTGTTTTAAAGGTACATAAGTTACTTATACTGCTTTCATGTTTTGTGTGTTGTTAATAGTTATTTAATTCATGAGTAAGTACACAATTTTGTATTAACACAATTAAGAAGTGTCAGAAGCTGAAATCATGATCAGTAAATTACTATGTTACATAAAAAGTGAACTTTAGTACAGGTTTATAATTTGTAAATATGAACCATTGAAAAATTATTTAAATAAGATGAGTTTATATGGAAGCATTCTAACCTTAAGACAACATGCACTGACAGTTCTGTCATATACATGTATGATATTGTTCAAATTAAATTTGTTATAATTGTCTATAAATTATAATATTTTTAATCCTCAGGGCAGTGATACCGTTCGGTCAGACTTTAAAAGCCAAAAGGAAGCTGTATGGGCCATCACAAACTTCACATCTGGCAGCACGCTGGACCAGGTACATGCAACTCTATTTCAAATGCAAACACAGATGCTAAAATGTATACAATCACCATGTGGTATGTTTGCTTATGGCTATGAGGATATATTGTCTTACAGTCAAATCGGATGTTTCTTTCTGCAAAACATTGCAAACTTCTGCCGCAACATTGGTATTTTCATTGACAGTTGCTCAGAGCAATTTGCAACTGCTGCAACCAGCTTAGTTCACATAAGGTTGCAAATTTGTTCATGTAGATTCTTCTGGATTCCTCTACGGATTGCTCTTAAAATTGATCCTTTGGCTTGGAATATTATTATTATTTTTTAAATTGCTCACTATCATTATGTTGGAGTGCATTGATTCTAATAAATTGTCAGTTTACAGAGCCTTCATTCTGTTCTGTTTTGCTTTCTTGGCTTCCTCCTTTTTTGTTTCTGTTTTTGTTTCTATTTGGCTTAAGAGTATGTTGCCTTTTGACGAGTGCACTTTCCTTGTAATTCTGTTCACTGATTATTAATTTCCTTTGCTTCCTGTGGAGAAGGGCAACTTCTCCCATTTTTTTTCAAAGAACTTATGGGTAACTTCTCCAATTTTTTAGTTTTCTAGTGGAACTGAAAAGTTTGCTGTCTAAAGTTTTTATTTTGTTATCAGTGGAACTTTGATTTGAAATGATTTGTATAGCCTTTTGGATGTTATTGTTGATTCTAATGTTATCACTAGGAATCAAGGTATAATTTAATTGTGTCAAGAACAGCCCCTGCTGAAGCAGGATTCTCTTTGTTCATCATTGAGTTTATCTGCTTGTCAATCTCATCAATTTGCTGTTTTGAGTGATAGAGCTCCCTTCCTGTTCCGTGAAATTCTTTGACAAACTGTTTGGTATTCTTGCAATGTTTGAAATTCAGGTAGTAATAAATTCACAAACTCAGCCCTTGGTGTTGCAACCTCGTTCCCAGGGTCTCTATTCTTCCCTCCCACAAGAGCGAGAGAGAGAGACCTTGGTTGGGGCTGGTCACGTGTCTAGTTGACATTTTTAAACCCAAGGGGAGGGGTCATTTGTATTCAAGCCTTTTGTTGCATTTCTATTGTCCAATTCAGAGCGAGGCTAGCTCTCGCGCAAAACTCGCGAGGTTGACAAAGCAGCTTTGACGGCCATTACATACGATGTTCTTTAGCAGTCTTCAGTTCGCCGTTTCAAATAGCAGTTATTCAAGTATAAATTTAAAGCCAAAACAATCTACCGGTAAGTGTCTCAAAGCAATTTACTTTGGCCAAGATGTTGTAGCTGTGCTACTGATGGGTTACAGGAAATCCATGATTGTTGTTATTAATAAAAGGTGACAGGCCAAGCACAAATCCTGCTCGTCGCTAAAAGCACTTTAGCCCAGCTTTAGAAAAGATCTACCCTTAAGTATGTGCCTGAAAGATTTTTACTTTTAGATCAAAATAAAGGTATAACAGGCCTGTTGTTCTAAACGTAGTTGATTCTTTGATCTTAGGAAAAAAATTTCTAGCTGTGACACTGACAGGAGGAATTTACGCTTTCTAGAGCCGTTTATAATAATAAAAATATTTAGTTACGCAGTCGTTTGTTTGCTAGCTCTTGGAATAACAATGGAGAATTTCTTTGGCTCAATTTAAAAGAGTTGCAAGATCAGTAGTAGCCCCTTAAGTAGGAATTATTCGCTGCTTAGGATCAGTTCATTTCTCAGTCCGTGACCCCGGGTTCTGTGATTTAATGTGAGCGCAAGTCTGCGGTTAGCATAACTTGTGATATAGTGTTTCTTCGTCAGGACTACAAGATTCTAAGATCCAAGTCTTATGTGATAGTAACGGTCTATATTGGAAAAGTGGCATCTTGCAGTTGTTTATAGCTGACCTCAGAGTTTATTCTGCGTTTAAGTTGATGTGTTTTCTCAGAGCTAGGCAGTATCTCCATTATCAGAAGCATAGTGTCATTGCATCCACTATGAAATATTTGAATCTCCAGCATGATAGCTGTTTTGTAATTCTTACACATGCAAGTGGTTTCTTTTGTACACTCTTTTCACCTAAAATCTCCAACTGATTTACAGAGTTGACAGCAGCTCAAATTCACACATTCGCTCGCTTTATATACTTTTTGGGAGTTTCCGGATGACTAACACTGGACATGACCTTTAGAACATGCAGGAATAGTTAGCTTGTTTTGATTGAGGCATATCTCCCTTCCTTGGTTCGCTTAGTAGAGGCAAAATGATACTTAACCGCCCCTTCCTCCAGTCATTTATTTGTAATCTCCCATATTCTGGGAGACACGTGACCAGCCTCCACCAGGGTCTCTCTCTCCCTCTCGCTCTTGGTGGCGGGAAGAAGAAAGATCCTTGGAGGTTGTTGGTGTTGTGGGATGGGAATAAATCCCATTGAGGTCGATAAGGTTTCAATGGCCCCATTTCCATAGGCTGCTGTTTTATGACCTGTCCCTGTGCTGCTGCATCACTAAGACTTGAAGTGTTCTCCACTGTAACAACATTAGCATGCTGTAGTCTAAGTCTAACTTTTTTTGAGTAAATTGCCTGATCTCAATTTCAGATAGGCCTATGAATAAAAAAGGTGCACTGTGATCAGAAAGAAGAATGGATGATAGAAGCTATTGAAAGAAACTACTATATCCGCATATATACCAAAATTGCATGAATCATCGACTTGTACATCATTCAAATGGTCAAATTTGTCCACACCAAACCCTTGAAATACTGCCTTACATTTTGTCAAGTCTGCGAACTCCAAAAAGATCGATATTGGCTTATCATTCACTCTCAAACTTTCCGTCTGTGAATTTGCCACGATGGTAAAGAGATGGATTGATTAATTTGTGAGCAGTCAGTCACTTTGTACAGCAGTATAAACTACAGCTGACCAAGTGAGAGTACAAAGAAAATGGCAGACTAAAATGCTATTATCATCCCATTGAGCCAAAAGCTTTCTTTTGTCCTATTTCTCCAACAGGGAGATCACTTGCATGTTCATCACAGGTTTTAATTCAAGTTTGCTTTATTCTGCTCATTTCTGACAAGTCCCTTAGTTTGTACTTTTTTTTACATAGGTCAACTTCCTTGTTGATAATGGTGTCATTGAGCCAATGTGCAAGCTGTTGGAAGTTAAGGATACGAAGGTAAGAATATTGGTTTTTATCCCCAGATGTTCGATCAATTCATTCCACATTTTCTATGTGGACTAATATTAATAGAATTAATTGAGTTTACAAGTAAAAAAAAAAACACAGCAGGTTGATGTTATGACCAGCAACTGTGTAAAAATGATTGGCTATTCAAAGTTGAAAATGAGTAAAAGACAACAAACATTTTTGTTTTCTGACGTGCACCTTTACCCACCACTTTTCTTGTTCTTTAAAGCTTGATGTTTCTTGTTGTTTATCATAGTTGCATTTGGTCAACAAATTAAATTCCGACATATTCATAGACTCTTTTCATAATGATGGCTGATTTATTTATTGGCCTTATTCTTTTGAATTTTGCGACTAAGGCCACTAAGGCTGATTAACATACATAATTATAAAAGAATAAATAAATTGGCCACCATTATGAAAAAGTTCTATCGCCATCTGTAACTAATTTCCACATAATTAAATACATTATTTTGTGCATTTAATGTATCAATTACCTCGTAATTTATTTCTCAGGTTATTCTTATTCTTTTGGATGGATTTAACCATATTCTTTCAGTAAGTTGTCTTCATTTATAGTTGTTGACTCAGTTTTCATTAACATCCTTGTAGCTAACTGTTAATGGTCCTCTTTCAATCGTCAGAGTGCCTCCAACAACGACCATCACATGGAAAAAGTATGCCAGCAAATGGATGAGCACAAAGGTAGAACATATCTGAAAAAAATCTTTGATATAATTGAAGGGCTCGGGGCATATCCAGCCTATGTTGCTTTTGAGGTCATTTTTTATTTTTCTCGCTCAGATTTGTCCATTTTTGGCATGTGAACTACAAATTCGTTGCAAAACATTCAGATTTTTTTCTGTTTTTTTTTTTCCCGTCGTTTTCGAGAATTAACGTATGCAAAAAAATAAAATCTGCATGTCTCCCGCTGAATCCCGCTCGAAAAAATGAATCCCAAGGTTTACCCGAATTTCTCGATTTTACGCTGATTTTTCACTTCAGATGGCCAAGTTTGGGCACGTACCGCTGAATCCTGCTCAAGAAAAATAAATCCCGAAGTTCATTCCCTCAAAATCGCTTCATTTTTATCACAGATAGTCAGCCACTTAGATTCGCGCCATCTCCCTTATCGTTACGGACCTCCTTTAGGAAGCACTCCCGGTCCTCCGCTGCCGGCTCATAGTCTTTGCCCGCCTTGCTGAATTTCACCCGGCCACAAGAACTCACTTTGAGCTGCCCAACGCTGTATTTCAATCTCCCGCGCGACCACGCAAAGCTGACCTATCTGCCACTGTCGCAAAGCATGTTGGGATATCAATGGCGAAAACGAAAACGGAATGTCCGCCAAACGAAATACGGAAAATATTAGAAGTCTCGAAGCACTTCAGATATCGGGCATTTCGACTACGGCACGGGATGGGAAATGGCCCACAACTCACAACGCTGCCCCTTTTCTGATCCGAAGTGATTCCTGACTTTCCCGCCGGCTCGCCTCGTCCACCAACGTCTAGAGTGAAATAGAGATTTAGGCAAGAAACACGACTCGTTTCTTTGAGAGGTGCTAGAGACTTACGGATTTCCGGACTTAATGATGTCCTTCAATCACCGGACGGGCCTTAAACATATTGGCTCATACGCACACTACAGACGATGTGTTTGCCGTGGAAAAGACTATAGCGCGGGCGTAGAGGGAGGGTCGGACACCTTATTGAGACTTATATAACGGAGTAACCGGTTAGCTTTCAGTTGATGTTAGGGGTAGCAGTTTATATAGTTAAATTTAGGACTAATAGCAACCCGAGAAGCTAGGTGGTACAGTGGTACGGTAGGCTATGTAAGCCTAAGCCTAGCTGAGGTCACAGGTTCAATCCTCAGTGGGGATTTTAGATTTTCTTTTTTATACTTAAAAATATATTGAAAATAAAATTCTAAGTGTCGACATTACGTTATATAAGTCTCAAAAAGGTGTCCGACCCTCACTCTACGCCTGTGTTATAGCCAAACCCGTTTGCCGTAGCGAGCTCGCAATCGATAACGAACCAGGCGCGCGTAAATAACGGTATTTTCGTTCATGTCGTTGGCGCGGGTCAGGAGTATCGCGGTCGCATATTCTCACAGCCAATCTGCTGTAATGGCATTGAAATTACGCTCTGAATGTAAACAACCACTAGAAGACCAGAACTCTGCTTTTTTTCAGGTGAAATTAGTCCAGTTTCTTAGGATTAGTGCAAATTCAACAAGGGTTTGTGATATTTTTCGTTGTACGATAAAATTAGGCAAATCTGAGCGAGAAAAAAAGTAAAAACGCTCAAAAAGCAACATAGACTGGTTATGCCCCGAGCCCTTCAATTGTTATACATGTACACAACTGTAAATAATGTCCACATACATGTGTAACCAAGAGGTTCCTGGGTATAAACATGACATTCACAACCTTGTCCTCAGGTCCTTCTCTGCTTTCAACATGGTGGCCAGGCGTAGAAACCCCTGCAAGACTGCTAATTAAAAATACTCCAAAAATACAAGAGCATTTTTTGCACAAAACATGCTGAAATTGTGTTTATCTTTTTTTTTTTTGAACAACGGTTTCAGATTAGCCTAAAACAAACACAGCTGCCCATCTCTGAATAGAACCTCCCAAAATGCCATTTCATTTCTTGGAGAAATTTGTCACCCTTGTCCAGGGGTTTCTATGCCCCCTCCCCCCCCCTCCTCCATTTTCAAAGTGGAAAAGGCTCTTTGGTACAAGGTTGTGAGATTTGTCACTCTAGAAACTTTGGGGAGACTGAGCACCAGCTGTCAGTGCTAGGCTTTCTGGGATCATTTGGGCAACCAGCATGTCAACGTATCAAAACTCACATTGGTTACCGAGACGATCCCAGAAATCTTAGTGCCAAAAGCTGGTGCATAGTCTCCCTGCAGTTTCTGGAGTGGCGAATTCAGGAAATAGAAACAAGATTCAGGATTGTTGCCATGTGTGAGACACAGGATTTAACTAATTCTATTATGTCGGATTCATTTAGTTTTGACCTATAATTCTGAGAAGGAAATTTAGACAACTGCTATTTGCTTCCTTAGGTATACAACACATTGAAAATTTACAGACCCACCAGAACTTTGAGGTGTATAAATCAGCTTTGGCTATAATTGACAAGTATTTCTCTGAGGAGGTAAGTTCATAACAAACAGACAACATTTTACATCAGCATTGTACTTAGCCTCCTTCAGATGCTTTTAGGCTCATCAAGCGTTGTTTTCCTCCCTCAAATGCTTTCTCAAGCATTATCAACTTCACTTCATAATGTTTTAGCCTGTTCCAGGCATTCCGATTGTGAGGAGCGAAGAAAAAATATTGCGAGTGCGGACGAAAGGGGATAGTTCTTGCAAAACAAAAAAAGTATTGCATATGAACTGCAATTACATTGATCTGATTTAGTTTTCGATACACAACAAATCTGGTTTTGTCTATTAGGTAACAGTATTATTAACTTCTTTTCTTTGTTTCAGTTTCTCTTCTGAATCTTGTGCGAAAATGAACTGAAATGAATGAAAATAATGTTTTGTACAATTCATATTTTTAGAGTAGCGAAGAGACAATGACAGTTGCTCCACAAGCCACTAAAGAAGGTTTTCAGTTTGGTACCCCACAGCAAATACCAGTTGGTGGATTCCATTTCTGAGGACGGACAACTTAGCTCAAACAGCCTATAGGTTAACAAGAGTAGTGCAATTATCAAATGGCTAAGATATAAAATAAATTTGTATACATCAGTTAAAATATTGTTGTTTGCAATTCTGGTGTTCAAATCAAGTGCTGCTTTGCAAATTGCATTTGTATAAATACAGAGAGAATAGAATAATTATGTTAGGTAGAATATTAAGCTCATGGAAATAAAACCTGTTTATCCAATAATTCTTTGTAGTGCGAGTTTAATTAATAAAAATACAGTTGTATAGTTAAATTTTACCATACTTCGGCGAGATTCTTCAGATCAAATTTAAATCCGGATTTTAAGATTCGTGATCTGGGCGCTTTACCACTGATTTCACTGTTACGCGACCCTTCGAATCAAAACTACTTTGAGCAATTTCAATTTCCTCTGCCGTCAATCATACCTAGTAGGAGGAGTTTGTATACTCCTGCGTGATCACCAGCCTGCAATGGCGTCCGAAGAAACGAACTCTTTCCATATAAGGTATGATTGAGGGCAGGGTAAATCGAACTGCTCAAAGTAGTTTTGATTCGAAGGGTCGCGTAACACTGAAAGAAATGGTAAGGGAATGGATGCGAACAAAGTACATCTGACAAGCGGTCTTTCATGCAACTTTTATTATTTGTTGAAGCAGAATGAAAAACACAAGCGAGTGAAAATAGGTTCATTTGCAGACCAACGGCTTTTTACGTTAAATGATCTGTTCTCGGATTTTTAGTTTTTATCTCGTGAATACGCGAAGCGTTGAACCAGATAACGTATAGAGCGTTTGCACGTGATGTCACGGCGGCCATATTGATGTCCCAAAACAATGAAATGGCGGCCATATTGGTGTCCTAAACGAATCCTATGGGACTTTAGCTCTATTCTTATTCAAACATTTCCTATTGTTTTAGCACTCCAGTACGGCCGCCGGTCACGTGAGTGAAAACACTATACGGAGAAAGAAAAGCAAATTGCCACTTCCATCATTTGTTAACTTTTTAAATTCCCCAGTGTATTACGTCATTCAGTTGTCTTGACAGTCTCGTTTCACACAATGCATATTTATGTCACGCTAAGATGTTTTGGTCACTTTTTAAATCTGTTTTACTCTTTAATTCTTTGACTTTAAACTCAGTATGGAAAATTAAAACCGATCTGTTACTTTGTTTTGTATTCACGAGATGGCTCTCAGAGCCCTTTGAGTTTAGTCATGAAGAATTCATAGGATCTGAGATCACAAATTCATTTTCGGATTCGCCCCCCCCCCCCCCCCCCCCCCCCCCCAAAAAAAAAAAAAAAAAATTATAATGTCATTTTCAATGCAGTTGTGCTGACCATTTGTACAAGACCATAACTGAAACTTTGTCGTTCTGAAAATGCCGTCACAAGTTTACTCACTCGCTCATGCCCTTTACGCCGTGTGGGGCAGCAACGTGGTCCCTCCACTTCTGCTAGCCTGCGAATACAGCCGCCTTTCATCGCTCTCGGCGCGCGAACGCCCCTAGCGGCCGAGAGCGATGAGAGGCGGCTGTATTCGCAGGCTACACTTCTGTCGGCTTTTCGCCATAACTCGTATACTGCTCCAGGTCTTTCCCATCTGCTTCATTTCCTTCTCCACCGTCCGCCGCCACGTGGTCTTCGGGCGACCCCTCCTTCGCTTTTCCTCTGGCCACCAATGCAGGGCGGTCTTGGTGATGGAGGCTTCTTGACGGATGGTATGGCCAATCTCACCTCCAACGCCTCCTCATCAGGATGGTAGCCATCTAATACCCCTGCCTCGATCCGTGGTGTGCCGCATGATCCAATCCACAACAAGTTTGAAAAGTACAGTTGACATAACAACCCCTCCCCCCCCCCTCCCCCGTCTGACACCAGTCTTGACACCAACACAACAGGCAAAGTTGCGGTAGAAGCTTTTGATAACTTCGACAAGGTGAGAGGGGATTCCATATGCTCGTAGTATCCGCCAGAGGCTGTCCTGGTGCATGCTGTCGAAGGCCTTGGCAAGTCTACAAAGTTCACATAGAGAGATCGCTGCCACTCGTAACATTGTTCGATGATGTTTCTGAGCGTGAAGATGTGTTCGATACAGCCTCTTCCTCTCCTGAAACCTGCCTGTTCCTCTCGCAGTCAGTAACAGGCGGGGCGCTTCATGACGACTTTCGCTAGGATCTTACTGCGGATGGATAACAATGTAATGCCGCGCCAGTTACTGCATTCTGGCAGAGCTCCTCTTTTTCGACATAAGTTACTGTCTGGAACCATGCTTTCAATGTGCTTGCATAATTTGATTTGAAAGTGCTGCTTTTTCAATTGAAGAAACAAACATAGGCACGCATGAGCTATTTTGAAAATTGCGTTCTCCCCTGAATGATATGAAATACAAATTAAGGCGTCTTTCAGTCACAAAACGTGGTTAACTTGCGCATCCTTTAAATATAATTTGCTTCAAAAATCTAATTACACCAAGATTTTACCGAACGGCAAAAAACGAAATAAAAGTTCATAAAGACTTCTGATATAAGTTTCATAAAGATCTTCCGAATTGTGTTAGCAATGGTCTTCGTAATGACGCATGTTTGTCGCATGTTTGTTGTCAGTTGTTAATGCTTCGGTGGTTGATTGACGACTGGAGGTGAGAATGGCAAGGCCAGGCTCCTTTTATACGGGAACTTCGTGTTTAAAGCAACAAAACAGCGGAAGTAAAGTCTCACGAAAAACCGCTTGCAGATGTATTTCAAATCCTCCCCCGCCCCCTGTGCGCCTAAAAAGCCTTTTGGTCCATTTTTTCGTAATTTCAATTTTAATTCAGGTTAAAACAGGGTTCGTACGGTCAGGGAAAAACCTGTTAAGTCATGGAATTGTATAATTTAATTTCCAGGCCTGGAAAGTCATGGAATTTAAGTGTTGGTCATGGAAAGTCATGGAAAATTATGTTCATGGTACAAAATCACTAAGGCAGCTTACAGTGGGGGAATAATAAGGCAAGATGAAAAATTAAAAAAAATGATCGTTTTGATAAAATTTTGAAAACAACTGTTGAACTCTTGGTCATAAAAAATTTGAAAAGGTCAGGGAAAGTCATGTAATTTTAAAATCTAAAAAGAGTACGAACCCTGGACTAAAAAATGCTTTCTCAAAGAAACTCAGTCTTTCATAAGCGCTCTGCATGCGCCACACAACCAGGTTGTGCATTGATGATTAATAACAGTTTTTCAGTTCCGTAGAAGGCAAATACCTGACTGCAAAACGCTTTATTTCAGTGCCTTAAAATGTAACAAAAAATTTGTCCTCAGTTTGATCCATATAACAAAATGGCGCAGACAAAGAGATCAAATGCGAGCAGCTTCTAAAATAAGCTACCATGGAAATCTGCCGTGCGTTTGAAACCTTTATTTTTAGAATCATTTAAGCTCTTGACAATATAGTTCTCATAGCTTCTACTAAAATGTTGATATAACGAGGATATTGTCCAGATTGAGGACATCTAATACTCGTCTTCATTCCTTGGAGTGCATCGCATGACGTCTTTCCAAGTCAATGGTTCCACAAAAACATCACATCGATATGATCTCGGCTCTAAACATTTCTGGCAGTCAGAGTCGTTTTGGCAGCTCACATCTAAGTGCAAACACGCCACACCTGAGCGTTTCCGCACCTATGAAAATAGTCAACAAAAGAAAATTAACACTAATCCTATGCGGGTGGACGAGACGACAAATTGTATTAAAAATTCGGGTGGAAACCTCGAGCAATCGTCAGCCATTCACAAACGTGAGCAGCGGCCGAAACCGGTGGGTATCCTGTGGTTTTGATTTTACTTCTGATTGGTTGATAAAGTGGCGCAAGATTTTTTAACCAATCATAAAACGTAGCAATGCAAAACTAAAGCAATCGTGAAATTACTTTCAACACTCAATTGAAAATCGTCGCTCCAGTTTATTGGCCAAGTTGCTAGCGTCATTGCGAGGGTCATACTATGGAAATCAGTAGAGTGGTAAAACGGCCGCTTCAAATCTGTACCACGTGGTGTAGTTTCGTGTACCACGTGATGCGATTTTTGTGTACCACGTTGATTCTTTTTTCGCAGTGAGTGATCAAAACAAGAGACGTCGACTGTAGAGTCAAAATGGCGTTCAACAGGCATGGCCGGTTTTATGAGCGCGGAAAAAGCCTCCCCGAGTGTGTGAAAGGCGAAATAATCGACTCTATTTTAGAGACAGGTGGCAACAGTATGACTGGAGAATTTTTTGGGAGTTGGACAGAAATTGGTGAGAAGAATAAAGTTTACGTATTAAAAGAACTAGTAATCAATGTGCTCCGCAAATGGCTTTTGACAGCCCCAAAATCACACTTTGTTGTTTACAGGTATAGAGAATGTCTGCTTTGCATCTAACTATTAGCTGGAGATATAGTATTATTTTCTAGTTTTCGTGAGCTTTCCGCTGCGCGTTTGTTAGCAACACCTGAGAAGTTGTAAAATGTAAATAAACTACAACCTTGCTACAACTCAATTACAAAACCTCTGTCGCTTTATTCTCAAATTGACTTTTTGTTAATTTCTGTAAACCCCGATCCTCGTTGCTTTCAAGAGCTGAATCGACGCGCATTTTGTTTTGAACTGTTTTAACCATGTTTTTGTCGGCGTTGTCCTAAACTCAATGATGGCGCGAGAAGAAAGGAAGGCTTCACGAAAAAAAGCGTCACGTGGTACACAAAAATCGCATCACGTGGTACACAAAAACTACATCACGTGGTACAGATTTTGAAGCGGCCGTTTTACCACTCTACTGATTTTCATAGTATGCATATTTTACTAACAATTTAAACTAATTGTCATGTTAAATATACTACTTGACATGAGGCACAATAGCACTCTTTCAGTCGAGGGACTGGTTATAAAAACCTTGCCGACTTCAAAGGCGATAACAGAGGAGATACAAATTATGTTGTAATTACTGCATTACGAGCAAGTACATCTTCTGTTTTTCGGTCACAAGCTATGACTGAATATGTGGTCAAGCACGGTCAAGGCCAAATAAACGCTAACAAAGCATCGAATAAAGAAGTTTCTCGGGTTTCATAACCATTACGCTTTATGGTGATTTGAGCTTGAAAACGTTGTTAAAACGTTCTAAGGATCAGTGGTACAGTATTTCAGTACGTCATAGTTCTGAATGCTGAACAAGAAAGAAATATAGGCTAAGTTCTTCAAATTTGCCAATTATTATACATGCTTGTATTATACAATGAAAAAAGGACATATATGTATATGTTGCGATATGAAAACCACGCTGCATATATACCACTTTATATATTCTAGTACTGACTTTGTACTCAGTTGGAGTCTTGTAATTTTACTCTGACCAAACTATTTTTTTATCTCATTGTTAACATGGCACATAAAGAAGTTCTTAACAAAATCTCAGCCTGGATACATTCTTAACAAGTTCTTAGTAACGTTTTGGCCAATCCCAATCTCTCCAGCTGTAGACTCAAACGAGTGAATGAAAGTAACACGAGCCGAAGGGGACTGAGGAAGAGGCCCTCACCCCAAGTTCCTCCTCGTCAGTCAGCTCCTCGTCAGACGAGTCCCTCGTCTTCCCCTCGGCTCGTTCGCTCGCTCCAGTCTCCGAGCTTGTTTTCGTGATTAGCTCGCCCGCTCGGCTGACTGAAAAGGGACAGCAGTTCAACGTTCGTATAAAAAAGGTTCTTATATATATAAAAAAAGTGTAGCATGAGACTGAATAACTGAATAACTGTACTGTCAAACCTTTAGTAATTTCGGCAGACTTGCTGCACGTGTTAACACCACAGTGGCGAAGAGAAGAACAAGGAAAATGATTCTTTTGTCCATGATATTCACTCCTGCGAAGAAAACAAATCTCGAGGAAATAAACACATGTAATGTTCAACATTTGTCCACGCTCTCAGAGGTAAAATGTACAAGACTATAAGCGTTTGTGTCGATCATGTCTTATTGAAGATGAAGTAAATTAAAGTAATCACAGTGATCTACAGCCTCAGATCTACAGACTCAGATCGACTCAGCTTATCTGTGCTAATGTTCCTTTTGTATTTTTCCTCGTCGTCTAAATAATGCTCACGTCCTAAAGAGTGTAGGGCCACTTATTTCATGCGATCTCTTCAGTTGAATATTAAGTAATGATCCGCATAAGAAGGATAGCGCCAACGGCCATGCACGATGGAATGTCAACTTTTTTCATTGTTACAACTAGTGATCTCACTGGCCTAGACTCAAAAACTGCTAAACAGTTAGGGTTCACTGAGGTGCATTTTGCCCAATCAGGGGCGGATTTAGGGGTGGGCCGAGGGGGCCGCGGGCCCCCCTCTTTTGCCTGGGATTATTATTATTTTTTTAATATTTTAGTTAGCAGCTTTTGCTTTGTTTCCTGAGATATATTTCCTTTATTATCAACATGAACATTATCAAGCGTTGTTCGAATCAACCCGCCTTTATAAACAAGTTTCAAGAATGTTTACAGAAGCACCATGCCGGGGAGAAGACCGCTTCAATGCACTGTTGCTGCTCTTTGTTCACAAAGACGTAGCTTTAGATTATGGTGCAATTGTTGACGACTATGCCAAGCGTAACCAGAGAAGGATGACATTAATCAACCCCTGCAGTGACTCTTCTTAAAGTCATTTCCACGGGATATTTCGTTTGTTTAATTTGTTTTTGAAAAATTATCTTAAAACCTGTCATCCGAAGCCTTCTTTTTTGGTCACAAATGTTCCCAGAATGCATGCAGTATAGCATCAATTTTCTGGGGGGAAATGTTGCTGCTTTGGCGCGAGGTTGCGCTCTCGCCGCAATTGCTGCGGCTCATGTTTGATTTAATATTATTGTTAAGTTGGAAAAGGTCATGTCATTCATCAAAACACACATCATTTTAAAAGTGTTTATTGTATTTCTTTGACAACCACACTTGTATTTTATTAAATATTTCAGCATTTCTTGTTTAATATAGAATCCAAACAATTGCTAAATTTAGGCGTCCAGAATGCACCAGATTGCATCTCCGAGTACTCCAATTATCAAAATTTTTCGGGGGAGCATGCCCCCGAACCCCCCTAGATTGTCACGCCTTCGGCGCTCCTTATGGGCGCTGACGCGTCCATATTGTCACTATAAAAATTGCTCCGGCCCCCTCTTTATACATTTCCTGGATCCGCCGCTGCCAATTTTTTTAAGGTTTCAAGTAATTGGAGACCCAATCGCAGAACTTGCAAGTTTTAAAAGATATTGTATTTGGGGAACTTCATCAAAGAAGCAAAATTATTAGCTATTGTCTTCTGCTATTCTGATTTTTCCTAAAATTTATTTGACGCAAATGGATTTTCTTTATTTTTATAATGAAATATAACTATGAACCATCAGCCCCTCCTCTATTTTTGAAACCAAAGATATTCTATGTGGGAGAGAGCCAATGCCGCAGAACAATGAAGTTTACTATAGTTCTTGTGTGGAGCATTACTTAAAGAATAGCGTCTATTTTTAATTTTATTCCAGTTATTCTGCAAAGCCTTCTTACAGATGGAAGAGGTGGACAAAAATACTTTGAACTATGTAATCGTTTCTATGGCAGTTATGGGAATTTCGTTAACATGATAAACTCAAAAGAGAAGGCAAAGATCTGTAACTTTACCCGAGCTAGCATTTATCTATTCGTGACTTACGTGAAATATATTTGAAATGGTGGCTAAATGCCAATTCGCCGTAAGTGTATTTAAAACACTGTTGGGTCAAGAGAACTATAAGCCTAAGGTAATATAATTTCTTATTCACTTGAACAGTTTGATTTACTTCAGTCCAGGATCATGGCTCCGGTGGCTAAGAAATGAAGCAACAAAAAATGTGAGGGATCAAAACTCCATCGTATTTTCCAAAGAATCTTTTGCGAAGGTGGACGATAAAACTGGAATTCTGATCTGTATCGTTTTATTAAAATAGGATGCTTGGCCGGAGCTTTAGGCGGTTTTTGCCGCATGTTTTAAAAATACACTTTGGCGTCGAACGAAGAAATATACAATTACCAAGAAATGGAATTTGAAATTTAAAACTTAATTGAAACACACATGAAGAATATTTACCAGCTGAAGTTTTGATACCACTGCACCGACTCGAAAATATTCAGTTCTTGCTCTCAGTTTGTCCTTAAGTGACAGGAATCGACTTTATATTTGTAAGCTAGTAACATGCATATCAAGTGAACTATTGTCGGTTATGAATATTTAACTACGTGTTAGGTTGATTACATTACGTTATACCCAGTTCATTGTCATTCTCTCTCATTTATAAACAAGACTCCCTTAGAGTTTAGAATTATTATTATTATTGATAGAAAAAAAAAAAGAACAATAAAAAGCAATAACGTTTTATCTACACTGTAAGTATGAATGATCAAATCACCGTCACTCAAGATTGCAATACGCTGTGGTGCTTCTATTTTGTCGTTAAGTTACAAGCATCGATACAAGCAGTGTTGCAAATCCTTGTAGTCAAACGTTTCTAGGCAATTAAAAGCTATTAAGTGGAATGCTATTGGGCTTTGAGGTGTTCCTTAAGTTCAAAATAATAGCTAATGAAGGCACACAAATTGAAATAGCCGAACATCTAATTTTTGGGCTGAGGACTGGACTTGCTCTAGACTGGAGGTTCTTATTTTTTGGGCGATTTTAGCCTGAAACGTTCATAGGAGAATTGGTACAGTATTTCAGCCAGTCATAGTTCTGAATGAAAAGAAAGAAAAACAGGCGAAGTTCTACAAATTTGCCACTCAATTATTAGAAATGCTTGCTATAATACTGAAATCGAAAAAAGGCTTGTTTACGTTTTTGGCTCATCATGGTAAATAGAGAGATTCTTAATTAAATGTCAGCCTGGTACGTTAAAGTCTTCGTAATGAAAATTCTGGCTAATCTTAGCCTCAATGTTCTTATAAAAAAGGTTCTATAAAAGTGCAAACTACAACAGTCGAACTCTTTTAACTTTGAAAGAAAACAACGATATCTCATTAGCACACTTACAGTCGTGTTTGTATAGTTGTTCGTTACGTATAGTATGTCTGTCAACTGGTTTTTATTGTGTTGTTTTAGAATTGGTAGTTCTTATGGCTACTGACCAACTTAAGCCACGCCCATCAAACGAGATTCCGGTACCTTTTAGGGTGTTTTTCGAACATTTCCGACAAGCACCCCCGTAATTTTTATATGTGAGTCCCCTCCCCCCGGCCTGTAGTTTTCTTATACAGTTTAATAATAGATCAATTTCTTGTTACGCGTTACCCGTTTTTGTATTCAGCTCTTTGTATTAATTTCCAAACGTAAACGTTTTGGAATACAAAGGTGACAAAAATATACCAAAGACAAACATGTCTAAATATAGTTAAAAGACATCTATTTCTAAAACACCGTTTAAAACGTTCAGTACTGACAAACAGAACTCTGAGGCAAGGAGCAAACCATTTGACTGCTGGCTCATCTTGTCTGTGCTCGAAATTTTTTCCTTTGGCTGTGTCGCTACAGGAATTAATTCTTTTTGCTAAAACAAAGTCTCAAGTCGGGTTTTCACAGTTTCTGGAGATTTTTTTCCAAGCGAGTTCACCTTGCAGGATTTGATTTTTTCAAAACGATGTCTTGGATGGCAAGAGCATAGACTGGACTGGACTCAGGACTGTTGGAGGAGCTGGAAACGGTGAAAACGCAACTTAAACTCAAATGTTGCCGTTATTTTTCTCACTCATTAGTTCGTGTGTGATAGTTTCCAAACATATTCAGGTAA
The DNA here is from genome assembly GCA_024195265.1 of Dendrophyllia cribrosa. Classification (NCBI taxonomy): domain Eukaryota; kingdom Metazoa; phylum Cnidaria; class Anthozoa; order Scleractinia; family Dendrophylliidae; genus Dendrophyllia; species Dendrophyllia cribrosa. Next base: position 37,427,273 of record JAJLRJ010000002.1, on the reverse strand, counting down.
TGGTATATTTTTACACAACCTGTGCAACTATTGACATAATGCCATACTTTACCCTAATTAGTTTGTCAAAACTAAATAACCTTGTTAAATAAAGTTTATATTTTATACAATAAAATATAAAGTTTATAGTTTATACACTTTGATGTTTATTTTGGTCAGTCGAAACACCTGAGAAACACATGTCTCTAGCTTCTTGTTAGTGTTGTACGCATGATTTGCGAGGGGCTGAAGGCACTAGATCGGAACTGCAAAGCAGATCTCTATTAGCAAGCAAGCACACTTTACTGCACTATTCAATAACATGCTAATTCGGAAGTTCAAAGCTTAACAGTTTCATTTTTTTTACTTCCTTCAATCCTCACAGTGGTCATCTCAGGAAACATTGAAGGAAACATAGTCCTTCGAACACAAAAATTGAAAAAAATATTTAGGTGTCAAGGTCATTGCAAAATGTTACAAATTACAAATGCAAAATTACATAAAAATACAAGCATCAAAAATATAAACTTTTTAAAATGCTTTTAGTTGTAATTAAAATTCATAGTAACTTGACAATGTTATTATAATTTAAAGCATCAGAGGCAAAAGACACACTGTCATTTTTGGCTGGCACTAAAATTTGCCGCAGTTTCAATGCACATGCCCTGATCATGCATTAGTCAAAAGTTCAAGTTGTTGTTTCCCTAGAGAGTAAGTGAGTTCTATTCACCCTAGGGAGTTAGTTTTGACCCATGGCACGTGACATGTTCTTGTCCAATCATAAAAGGTGTTTGAGTTGGGAGGTATAACAAGTCTAACAAGGATGTTTAAGTAAGGATCCACATGAGAAGGATAGCGCTGAACGGCAATGGAATGTCAAACACGATGGAATGTCAAGATTTTTCATTGTTACAACTAGTGATCTCATTGGCCTAGACTCAAAAACTGCTAAAAAGTTAAGGTTCAAGGTGCATTTTGTCTAACTTTTTTAAGGTTTCAAGTAATTTGAGACCCAATCGCACAACAAACAATTTTTAAAAGAAATTGTATTTTGGGGAACTTCATCAAAGAAGCAAAATTATTAGCTATTGTCTTCTGCTATTCTGATTGGTTAAGCACGAACATTTCCTAAAATTTATTTGACGCAAATATATTTTCTTTATTTTTATAATGAAAATAATATAATTATTAACCATCAGCTCCTCCTCTATTCTTGAAATCAAAGATATTCTATGTGGGAAAGAGCTAATGCCGCAGAACAATGAAGTTTGCTATCGTTCTTATGTGGAACAATACTTAATTCAACAAAGAAAAAAGGTCCTGTTTGTGGGTTGTGATTGGCGGATTTCGATCCATTTTGTCCGTTTCTGTTTTCAGGGGTACAATGTTTGTTAATATTTGCGCCATAATTATGATTCACAGGAGTGTAAATGTAAACATTAGCTGCGGCTTCAAATTCAGAGTTCACGTGTTATAGAAAGGCACAGAATTCCTTGGTTTTGTTTAAAACTTGGAGAGCGAAATTGCCATAAACTTGGGAATGTGCCCCACCACTTCTTCTTCTGTGTACACAATCTCTGGCTATACACTGTGCCCTGCTTCTCATCCATGGTCAACAATTTGATCGCTTGAGCGAATGAGGGTGTTAGTTTTACTGTTCAATATTACAAAACTGAGAGTTTTTAATATTAGTTTAAACTATTTTTTATTTATTTTTTATCCCTTAAAAGGGATATGATAGGGTTAGGGTTAGTTAGGGTTGCAATAAAGTTGCTAATTTTGACACAATTTGATCATGGTCAGTTGCCAGCTGACTGAAAAAATTCAGAAAGTAAAGCTTTGATTTAGTTCCATAAAGTTCTACATTGCCCAAATCGGGAAATGGTTTATCATAAGCAAACTGAAAATAAAGCATGGCTGTAAATCAACTGAAAGGTAAAAGAAAATCTTGGAATTCATTCACATTGCATAATTAATAATTATTTATGAAGTTCATGCAGAGCATTAGCTAAACCATTGTATCCTTGCATACCGCATTTAACACCTGCTAACAAACAGGCAAAATTCAGTGTATCTTGCAGCGACGACCCTTCACAAAGACTATAAATAGCACCAGCAATAAAGGTGTCCCCAGCTCCAAGGGTGTCAATGACTTTTTCAGGGGGGTAGACATCACTGTGTATTACATCACCTTCAGGACCAATGCCATCTGCACCCTCCTCTCCCCAAGCACAGATCACCACTGCACTAGACTTAGTATCACGGTGAAGTGATTGGATAGTTTCTGCGGGCGATGAAAAGCCACGGAAGCGAGCAAAATCTTTGCTAATAAATACAACGTCTCCTCTGCTAAGCAAAGGCAAAAGAGTTTCTCTTGGTCTTTCCAACTCGACAGAAACTTTGATTTTCTTGGCGTATGGCTTCATTGCATTAAATTCATCCACAATGTCAATCATTTTCAAAATCTTCAGCTCATTTCTCCTGCCTTCAAAGTGAATCCAGTCATAGTGTTTCAGATCCAGTTTTTCGAAGTCTGCAACTTCAAGTTCCGGGAGATTATTTCGTGAGTGTACGATTGTCCGGCTGCCTGTTTCAAGACTTAACACAACACAAGATGTTGGCGTTCCACAGTTTGTGTGGCACACACAGTTGTCATAAAGTATTCCACGATTGCTCATTTGTTCACGAATAAAATCCGCCTGAAAACCACGCGACATGGAACCCAGAAATTCACACTGCATTGCAAGTTCCCTCAACACTGTGGCAGTGTTACAAGCATTCCCTCCTGACTGCCAGCGCTGAGAAATGGCTACGAAGTCCTTGTCCTCCTCAGGGTAACTTTCACAAGTATTAACAATATCAAGGGCAGCAAGACCAACGCATAAAATCCTTCCAGTATGCATCGCTACAAGCTGTACAAGCAGACTTTCTCAAAGTCCTTCGCAAATAACCTTTTAGAAACGAGAAGGGAATGGGAACAGGTAATAATGCCATTCAAAACAAAATTTAGGTAGGCTCTAAACGCGTACATATGTGAACTGTTGTGGAGTACATCAGGAACCATAATCGAGGACGAAGACCGTAACAACATGTCATTTCTTAAGAGCTGGCTGTCCCCATGTGAAGGACAGTTTGGGCTATTTTAGCAAAAATTGCCCCATCATGTGTATCACGCGCGCGTGTCTGCGAGGACATCGCGTTTGAGAAATTGAAAAAAAAAATGGCGTCCAAATTTGTACCCCTTTTCTGGATTTTTCTCCTCAATGGGCGCTTTTATAAATTAAGACGCGCACAGAGAACTCGTAACACTCAATACTAGCTAAGAAAAAGTTTAAGTCAAGGCATATATCACAAGACCGAAAGGTACAAAATTGTGGCGCTGTCAGTGTGTAGCTTGAGTTGAATGAAGGAAGGAAGCACATGTTAAGGACGCGCGCCCCCAAAACATTCCGCTAGCCATGACTATGAAAAATGACGGGCATGGGTTCTATAAGTATGGGGCTACGCAGATGGCCTTCGGCCCACGAGAGCTCCGCTATTACGCGGCAGGGTATTAATTTAAACGTGCGCACGCCGTTGTATCTGAAGCTGGGCGCAATGTTCAGATTTAGGTGGCTGGTGTTAAACACATGAATTTGGTGCGCATGTTTAAACTCGGATAAGCAGGCTCCGTGTGACCACCAATTGACACCATCGATATTGTTCTATCATTCGATCACCAAGTTTGTTTTTCAATTTAATATTTATTCATAACTGCTAAAACAGCGCAGAAATCGGGCTGCCTTTGTAGAGGACGGGAGCAGAACAATTGTTCGTAGCAAAACGACTTTGCGCCGTTGTGCGCTTTAGCAGAATTATTCGTAGGCAATTATTTGCAGATCACGTGGTGTGGTGTGCTCTCGGCCAATAAAAAGGAAGAGATAAATGCATCGAATGATAATGTTTATACTTCATGTGACTTTTGCTTACTTATTATTTCTGTTTTGTTCGAACTTATTATTTTTGTTTTTATGAGTAATTTATTTTTGCTACTAAATTTTTAACATTAGTTTTAGTCAGTTGTGCGGTAGATGTTTCAGTTCTACGCTATGAAAACCAGCAGAAACTTTCTATTTAACAATTAGATTATGCGTTTGAGATTTCTATCGCGTGATAGTTGATGAGGGCGAAGCCCGAATAAACTATCATGCATAGAAATCACGAGCGAATAATCTAATTGTTTTAGTATAAATCTACTAGACGTTCAAAACTTAACAACAAGGCAGGCCGCGTTTTTAATTGAATAATGATATTAATAGGTCACACTGTTAGGCTACTCACTCTACTCACTTTCTACAACAGGATAGATAGTGAGTAGCGCAGCCAATAAGAGAACAGCATTCGTGATAATATATAAAATAATGCACGCGTAGATGACGAATAATTGCATATGACGTCGACCTAATTGTCAATAACGTCAAAATTAGCTGTTAAAAAATCTCAGCCGAGGATCATTTTCAAAAGTGAAAACTTCTTACAGTGAAAAGCAAAGGTGAGCTGTTAGCAAGTTTCATCACTCGTTTTAAAGAAATGAAATAACTTCGATTTTTTTCTTTGTGTTCATAGTTAGCGCGTGGCCACCATGGATTTTGCGGTTAGCGCGCTTCATGAAAAACGACGCCACTTCCAAGAAATACTGAAAAGGCTTCAACACAATTATATTGCGAGAAAACTCAACAGCATCGTGTACACACTTCAGAAACACCCTTTCCTGTTCTCTCTGCTTGGATTCACTGCCCTTGTTGTCTTGTCGCCCTTTATTGTAGTCTCAGCTGTTCTCATGGCCCCATTGTTCTTTGTTCTTTGCTCGCTCATGGCGTTTCTCGCCGGGATTTTCGTGGTTTTTCTTTCGTTCCTTTCTGGTTTCCTTTTAAATTTTTTGCTGTTTGCAGTTACCGTCGCAGCATCTTGCTACATCTTGTATCGCATCATACGAGATGCAATTTGCTGCGTTCAAAAATTATTAAACTGCATTATGTCTTACCCTTCGCGCATGATCCACTGCTTGAAATCAAGTCTCCACAAGCTGTGTGCACAACTTCTTAGTGGATTATTTGGCGACTTTGGACAGCGGATATGCAAAGGGAAAGAGCCAAGAACTGAAGTGAAAAGACACAGGGAGACCAAGTCAACTGAAGTGGACATTGAGCCTGATTATAGAGACAGAGAAAGCAAGTTATATGACGCATTAGTCAGCAGGCAGTATACTGGGGGAGATACATTTGAGCCATTCCGTTACTAAGTCCAGCTTGAACTAAATGTGAGAATAAATAAATTTTTTACAAAACAAACGGGATCGAAACTGGCGGTTTAGGCGAAAAAAAAAAAAATTTATCCTAATTATTTTTTTTTTTTTCGTCACAAAACAACAAAAAAAAAACAGCCTATATGACTCTGATCTCTAATCACTGAAAGAACACAATTTAAATTCCGTAATAATTGTAAAACTGATGGTTGAACTATAGAGCATATCGCATATGCACTTGGAGTCCGACAAAATTCAGTAATCACTCACAACTATTGCAGCTATATTACGCGTATTGTATCTTTTTCCCATTTTTTATGACTTTTCATGTTTTTATTTAGTAGTTTAGTTAGTTGTCAATTTAAATGACAGTAATAAAAGGTATAATGAGTGTGTCAAACGTGTTCGTATTTATTGATGGTGAGTATGGTTGTGACATAACAGTAAGTGTATATTTTGATAAGTTCATTGACTGCTAGAGAATTCGCAGAAAACGGCAATTTGAAGCCATTAATGCCGTTTTTTGACCGCCGTGGAGGCAAATTTCTAGCAAACTGTCCAAAACGTTGTTTGCAATATGAAAACTAAGCTTCCTTTTCGTTCGGGGTCAAATAAATCTACTTTTGGTTTCGGGCATGCGCACAAAGCCAAATTTTCTTCGTTCTTCTCGCGTTCTTTTTCGTTGTTGTTCCATTTTTTCCCCTCGTTGCTGGCCTTTCACTAGACTTTATTCATAAAGTAAAAGTTTCTCAGAAAACGCTGAAGGTGAAATTTTTTAGCAAGTAGGAAGACTAGATTTTCCTTCGATTTTTCCAGTCAAATCTGATAGGTTTTTCGGGTGTAAATCTGGCCCAATTCACAAGAGCTCTCTCATTTGGGCATTTTTGAAAGATTTCTTCCTTCTGCTTGAGTTAGGTACAAATGAAATCGAGGGATGACGTCATAAATGGTAGAAGGACCGTGGTTGCGTCAGGGGCCGTTTCGGGCGGTTGAGGTGTCAATGGGTTAAACAGTTTAATATACAGCTATTTCAATTTAGGTTGTCGGATGAGAGCTTCAAGCGTACGCAACGAGACCGCAAGTTACTATGGGCAGTTGTAAATTGGTCTTAGCCTAAGTTCGCGGTTTTTGCGTTTGTTAGTGCGATGAGTGAGGTGGATGTTAGCACCACAAATGTTTGCCTTCGCTGTATGGACAAGGCATTTTAATTTGCTTTCGTCAATTTATCGTATTCATAAAAATCCCAAAGTACCTTGCGGTCTCGTTGCGTACGCTTGAAGCTATCATCCGACAACCTAAATTGAAATAGCTGTATGTGTCGGCTATGATAGCACAGTAATGCATCATTTCAAGATTTTGGGTAAACATACTAATGTTTAAATCGAATTTTTTCTTAACATAATCAACTTATCAACACCATATCGAAACACTTTCTGCTGTTGGCAAGAAAAGGTAATAATAATAAAAGAACTTTATTATTACTATTCTGGAAGGAATAAGTAAAATAAACTTTAAGAACGTAAGTTAAAAACTTTTATTGGTTGTCAATTATTAAAAGTACAGAGCAACTCGTGCCACATACTGGTCCGCGACCTGATTCCAAAATGGCGGCCAATTTATGATTCTTTTATATGCATGTTAATTAGCACTCTTTGCCTCGTCAGAATGTGTAAGGGGGTGTTTACATGACACCGGGGCGACTTTCGCGCCGGGGCGAGTTCACTCCGGTTCCCTCTTATGGCTCTACATTTGTTTACATGATACCACCTGCTCTACATTTGTTTACATGATACCACCACAAAATGTAAACACCCCCTAAGAGGCTGCGTGGGTTAGTTAACATGCATGTAGAAGAATAATAAATTAGTCGCCATTTTGGAATAAGGTCTTATGCTGTTGGAGCATTATGAGGCCACAGGTTATAGCCATGCGGCTTAGCAATATAATTAAATGATCAATAAATAAACTTTTTAATGGCTGTAAAATTCAAGTTACTATTTTACAAGGAATTTAATGAAAACATATCATTAAAACACATCAGGGTATATTTAGTATATGTATTCTCGACACCATTTCGCCTGAAAAATATATATTCTGTTGCTCTTCTTTCACAGGCTAGGCAGTCATATAAGTACAATCCAGATAAGTTATAATAAAATAGTGTGATTAAGTGATGTGAATCTCTTCCAAGGAAAAGCTGTATGGTGTCCCATCTTGATGCTCCGAGCGTTCAGTGACATAACAGTTCATAGGCTTTAGCTGTTTACCTAACACTGCTTCAATGTCATAACCCTGTAAAGAAAAACACAATTGATGTCAGTGAGTGTCGTAAAGCCAAAACCGCCACAGTAATTACCTGGGCCATTCACAACAGACACAGACAATCCAATGAAACAATCAGAACATGAAGCAAAGACATGTAACTTGCACCAAGCGACTAAACACTAGCACTGAATCCTACCTGGTCACTGTCTTGATACGACACTGGCAACAATTTGTCAATAGTATTCTGCTGAAGCTGCAAAAAAGAAATAAACACAAGCGTCCACGTCCAGTGTTGGCTAACCGTCTAAACTCAGTCATAATTGACTTGTATTTAACTTAGTCATGACTTTTCAGTTTGTGGATAAAATCCAGATGTGTGATCATTGAAATGAAAGTTCTTGGGCAGTACGTTCCTCTGGTGTTGTCTATTATGCTGTACAAGGTGATTCTGTCGTTTTAGTTTTGCTAAAAATCCTAAAGTGTAACCAGTCATATGGTCATTGGATCAGTTTATTGCACTGGTAAAGGGGCTGCTGTGGCTCAAACCTTTTTGAGTCTTTCGATGCGATCCAAACGCGTGGGCAATCAAATGAAAAATACTTCCCATGAAGAACATGTAAGAATATTTATGAAAAACCGGTGCTTTGGCGCTCTGGTGAGAATGAGGGTGAAACAACACGGAATGAGGCTGGCATAAAGAACTGAAGCAAACCTGTCGATGTGTCATTTTAATCAAACTAAAGTGTTCAGTTGTATTTCATGCATGGTCCGTACAATTTGTTATTTTAGTTCTGCTTTTAATGGAGTCTTGTTCAGTTTGGTTAATTGAACGTTAACGGCAAATTTTGATACTCGAACGGCTCATTATTAGATCATCGATTAATCAACTAAGGTGAACATACCGTAACTTTGACGCTTGCCTCTGGAAAACTTTCGACTTTGACAAGCACTGCGAGGTGAGTTCTGGTTTGTGGCGAGTTCACTGGACCATTACACAATGAACAGAAGAACTGTGAACTGTAAAACACAAGTGCGAGTGTTATGAGGTTCATTATTCTTGTACCCAGACCTCCCTCGACAAACCGAGAGCGAGACCTGTACACGACGCAAAATGATCCCCGACGCAAAATGATCCCCAAACAGAACTAAACACGACGCAAAATGATCCCGACGCAAAATGATCCCCAAACAGAACTAAACACGACGCAAAATGATCCCGGACGCAAAATGATCCCCAAACAGAACTAAACATGACGCAAAATGATCCCGACGCCAAGTGATCCCCAAATAGAATTGAACACGACGCGAAATGATCCCCAAGAAATTATCGGTATGGAATGGGATGACGTTCCTGTCCCGAGGATGCCAGAATTGCTAAAATAAAGCAAATTAAAGAACTGTTGACTCGAATTGTTTGAAGTGTTCATGTATTTATTAATTTTGAACAATTTATTAAATAATTATAACTCATTTTTTTAACGAATTTTTAAGAAACTTTTTAAAGTTGTAATTAGACGTAAATAGAGGAAATGGCATAATGTAACCGGTAGCAAGTAACATGTATAAAAGTTATCGCTTCCTGCAATAGCATTAACATACGTAGTATTCACATTACCGTTTATTCCGTCAATTCCAAAATCAATATTTGTGGGTATAAAAATCTGATAAATTCGAACTGTGGCAAGGACCGAATAAAATCTCTCCGCCTCTTAAAGTAGACGCTATTTTATGTCAAGAAGTGAACATATATATAAGGAACCGTGAAATTAATTATAAACGAGAAATACAACAGCTAGGCGATTGAAAAACCTAAACCTGTTAACGTGTTGCAACGTTACAACCTGAACTATAGAAAAATTGGAAAGAACAAAACTGCACGTAATAAGTCAAACAAAACAGACGACTGGGACGAGACTGGGACGAAACTGGTAATATTTTAGTACTACAGTTAATAACTTCTGTCTTGGTATAACGGCCAAACGGCCTCCACGTTATTACGGAAAAGTTGAAAGTCCAGGCAACTGATATTAACTAAAAATAACTCGTTCCATTGATTAGCCATTTTTAGACCTGAAAATATTTAAAACTCTTTCATTTATTCCGGGACAGAAACGTCATCCCATTCCATTCCGATAATTCTTTGGGGATCATTACGTGTCGTGTTCAGTTCTATTTGGGGATCATTTTGTGTTCGGGGATCATTATGCGTCGGGAATCATTTTGCGTCGTGTACAGATCTCACCTTCGGCTCGCGAAAACTAAGAGATCTAGGAAATGATTAGCACCTTTTAGTATATACTGAAACAGTGGATAGCATTGTTGGCGCGCTCTGATTGGCTACTGAAACTCGGAATAGCAAGTGCTATTCACCTCCCAGCAATTTGCGCGCGAAAATTGTAATCGTTGACAGGAATAAATGAGTTAAAAAGCATCATTTTCGTTATATTATCTCTCACGCGGCTCGGTAAATATCCACCACTATCCACCTCCACTTCGGTGAATAGTTGTTAAATATCAGCATTTTCACGTGTCACAGACCAACCAACAACACTCAATGATAAGTGCGTACCTTGTTCCCTGTTTAACGGTGATATCAGCATTTCCGCACGTGTCACAGACCAACCAACAACACGCACTTTCCTCATCGACTCCGATCACGACACCTAAATAAAATGTTTGTCGTTAATTCTTCAGATGAAAAGTAAAGTAAAGTAGAGTAGAGAGTGAAGTAAAGTGAAGTTGGAGTGTGAGACGAAACAACGAAATAACCAACATACCCGCGGCATCACGTCACGAGCTAGGGGTTATCGTCTAATAGCTTTAAGTTTTGAGGTCTGAGAGTTACATGTCAGTTAAATTATAAAATTTAGGCGTACTTAATATGAGGAGCTTCCTTCATTAGGGAGCTTAAGCAACCAAGACGGCAACGCCAAGGAAACCGTCACTTGCAAAAAGGATTCACGCTTTTTTAAACTACTTTGCAGTTGTTCCAATTTGTTTAGTTTGTCTGATGTGACCGGATTGTCCAGGATCTGAATTTGAAAGGATGACTTTCAAGTTCAAATGGAGAAAGGAAAATTAACCGTCGTGTGTTCACGTTCTCCACAAACCTATAACCTATAATAAACCTACTGTTTTGTGCCGTTCTCGCTGCCGTCGCCGTCGTGGTTGCTCAAGCTACCTATTGTTAACAAGAAACCTTTGGACATCTTATCCTCGCTAACAACTTTTTTTTCAAACAACTTAAAAGTTGTTAAAACAAACACCCATAAATGGGCGATTTTGGCATGGTTTCCATTGTCTAGCAAAATTGTCTTTATTCTGATTGGATAAAATTGAAGTGATTAGACATAGTCAAAATGAAGCTTCAACTTGTCGCGACACACTTACCTTGAACACGATAAAGATATCCACAACATGAACGGCGTGTAAGGCAAGGAAGAGAAGCTGGCTTTAAACACGACAAACTGTCGATTGTATTCTGTGGAACATGGTCTTCATGAAACTGTAAAAAAATAATAATAAAATGCGTGGAAATGGTTCAGACACATGAACTAGTTAAACTGAACTTAATCCCCTTTCTATACTTTTTGGAACAGCTGTTTTTTTTTCTTCTTCTTGAAATTGGGGGCAGATTCAATAGTGGTACATTAAAATGTTTTTAGTTAATAAATCTACCAGATAACAAAGTGAACCGTAATACAATAACAAGGAAGTCAGAACTTACTGTACTGCGAGCAATTGTAGTGAACTCTGGGACAGCTTTTCTTATTACAGAATATGTATCTGCAACCATCTCCTGGTATGCTGTAAAACAATAGCATAAGCCAGAGTATTGTGATTAACCATCTCCTGGTATGCTGTAAAACAATAGCATAAGCCAGAGAATTGTGATTAACCATCTCCTGGTATGCTGTAAAACAATAGCATGAGCCAGAGTATTGTGACTAACCATCTCCTGGTATGCTGTAAAACAATAGCATAAGCAGAGTATTGTGATTAACCATCTCCTGGTATGCTGTAAAACAATAGCATAAGCCAGAGTATTGTGATTAACCATCTCCTGGTATGCTGTAAAACAATAGCATGAGCCAGAGTATTGTGACTAACCATCTCTTGGTATGCTGTAAAACAATAGCATAAGCAGAGTATTGTGATTAACCATCTCCTGGTATGCTGTAAAACAATAGCATAAGCCAGAGTATTGCGATTAACCATCTCCTGGTATGCTGTAAAACAATAGCATAAGCAGAGTATTGTGATTAACCATCTCCTGGTATGCTGTAAAACAATAGCATAAGCCAGAGAATTGTGATTAACCATCTCCTGGTATGCTGTAAAACAATAGCATAAGCAGAGTATTGTGATTAACCATCTCCTGGTATGCTGTAAAACAATAGCATAAGCCAGAGAATTGTGATTAACCATCTCCTGGTATGCTGTAAAACAATAGCATAAGCCAGAGAATTGTGATTAACCATCTCCTGGTATGCTGTAAAACAATAGCATGAGCCAGAGTATTGTGATTAACCATCTCCTGGTATGCTGTAAAACAATAGCATAAGCCAGAGAATTGTGATTAACCATCTCCTGCTATGCTGTAAAACAATAGCATGAGCCAGAGTATTGTGATTAACCATCTCCTGGTATGCTGTAAAACAATAGCATAAGCCAGAGAATTGTGATTAACCATCTCCTGGTATGCTGTAAAACAATAGCATAAGCAGAGTATTGTGATTAACCATCTCCTGGTATGCTGTAAAACAATACAATAGCATAAGCCAGAGAATTGTGATTAACCATCTCCTGGTATGCTGTAAAACAATAGCATAAGCAGAGTATTGTGATTAACCATCTCCTGGTATGCTGTAAAACAATAGCATAAGCCAGAGTATTGTGATTAACCATCTCCTGGTATGCTGTAAAACAATACAGTAGCATAAGCCAGAGAATTGTGATTAACCATCTCCTGGTATGCTGTAAAACAATAGCATAAGCAGAGTATTGTGATTAACCATCTCCTGGTATGCTGTAAAACAATAGCATAAGCCAGAGTATTGTGATTAACCATCTCCTGGTATGCTGTAAAACAATAGCATAAGCCAGAGAATTGTGATTAACCATCTGCTGGTATGCTGTAAAACAATAGCATAAGCCAGAGAATTGTGATTAACCATCTCCTGGTATGCTGTAAAACAATACAATAGCATAAGCCTGAGAATTGTGATTAACCATCTCTTGGTATGCTGTAAAACAATAGCATAAGCAGAGTATTGTGATTAACCATCTCCTGGTATGCTGTAAAACAATAGCATAAGCCAGAGTATTGTGATTAACCATCTCCTGGTATGCTGTAAAACAATAGCATAAGCCAGAGAATTGTGATTAACCATCTCCTGGTATGCTGTAAAACAATAGCATGAGCCAGAGTATTGTGACTAACCATCTCCTGGTATGCTGTAAAACAATAGCATAAGCCAGAGTATTGTGATTAACCATCTCCTGGTATGCTGTAAAACAATAGCATAAGCAGAGTATTGTGATTAACCATCTCCTGGTATGCTGTAAAACAATAGCACAAGCCAGAGAATTGTGATTAACCATCTCCTGGTATGCTGTAAAACAATAGCATAAGCAGAGTATTGTGATTAACCATCTCCTGGTATGCTGTAAAACAATAGCATAAGCCAGAGAATTGTGATTAACGATCTCCTCGTATGCTGTAAAACAATAGCATGAGCCAGAGTATTGTGATTAACCATCTCCTGGTATGCTGTAAAACAATAGCATGAGCCAGAGAATTGTGATTAACGATCTCCTGGTATGCTGTAAAACAATAGCATAAGCAGAGTATTGTGATTAACCATCTCCTGGTATGCTGTAAAACAATAGCATAAGCCAGAGAATTGTGATTAACCATCTCCTGCTATGCTGTAAAACAATAGCATGAGCCAGAGTATTGTGATTAACCATCTCCTGGTATGCTGTAAAACAATAGCACAAGCCAGAGAATTGTGATTAACCATCTCCTGGTATGCTGTAAAACAATAGCATAAGCAGAGTATTGTGATTAACCATCTCTTGGTATGCTGTAAAACAATAGCATAAGCAGAGTATTGTGATTAACCATCTCCTGGTATGCTGTAAAACAATAGCATAAGCAGAGTATTGTGATTAACCATCTCCTGGTATGCTGTAAAACAATACAATAGCATAAGCCAGAGAATTGTGATTAACCATCTCCTGGTATGCTGTAAAACAATAGCATAAGCAGAGTATTGTGATTAACCATCTCCTGGTATGCTGTAAAACAATAGCATAAGCCAGAGTATTGTGATTAACCATCTCCTGGTATGCTGTAAAACAATACAATAGCATAAGCCAGAGAATTGTGATTAACCATCTCCTGGTATGCTGTAAAACAATAGCATAAGCAGAGTATTGTGATTAACCATCTCCTGGTATGCTGTAAAACAATAGCATAAGCCAGAGAATTGTGATTAACCATCTGCTGGTATGCTGTAAAACAATAGCATAAGCCAGAGAATTGTGATTAACCATCTCCTGGTATGCTGTAAAACAATACAATAGCATAAGCAGAGTATTGTGATTAACCATCTCCTGGTATGCTGTAAAACAATAGCATAAGCCAGAGTATTGCGATTAACCATCTCCTGGTATGCTGTAAAACAATAGCATAAGCCAGAGTATTGTGATTAACCATCTCCTGGTATGCTGTAAAACAATAGCATAAGCCAGAGAATTGTGATTAACCATCTGCTGGTATGCTGTAAAACAATAGCATAAGCCAGAGAATTGTGATTAACCATCTCCTGGTATGCTGTAAAACAATAGCATAAGCAGAGTATTGTGATTAACCATCTCCTGGTATGCTGTAAAACAATAGCATAAGCCAGAGAATTGTGATTAACCATCTGCTGGTATGCTGTAAAACAATAGCATAAGCCAAAGAATTGTGATTAACCATCTCCTGGTATGCTGTAAAACAATAGCATAAGCCAGAGAATTGTGATTAACCATCTCCTGGTATGCTGTAAAACAATACAATAGCATAAGCAGAGTATTGTGATTAACCATCTCCTGGTATGCTGTAAAACAATAGCATAAGCCAGAGAATTGTGATTAACCATCTCCTGGTATGCTGTAAAACAATACAATAGCATAAGCAGAGTATTGTGATTAACCATCTCCTGGTATGCTGTAAAACAATAGCATAAGCCAGAGTATTGTGATTAACCATCTGCTGGTATGCTGTAAAACAATAGCATAAGCCAGAGAATTGTGATTAACCATCTCCTGGTATGCTGTAAAACAATAGCATAAGCAGAGTATTGTGATTAACCATCTGCTGGTATGCTGTAAAACAATAGCATAAGCCAGAGAATTGTGATTAACCATCTCCTGGTATGCTGTAAAACAATAGCATAAGCAGAGTATTGTGATTAACCATCTGCTGGTATGCTGTAAAACAATACAATAGCATAAGCAGAGTATTGTGACTAACCATCTCCTGGTATGCTGTAAAACAATAGCATAAGCCAGAGTATTGTGATTAACCATCTCCTGGTATGCTGTAAAACAATAGCATAAGCCAGAGAATTGTGATTAACCATCTCCTGGTATGCTGTAAAACAATAGCATAAGCCAGAGTATTGTGATTAACCATCTCCTGGTATGCTGTAAAACAATACAATAGCATAAGCCAGAGAATTGTGATTAACCATCTCCTGGTATGCTGTAAAACAATAGCATAAGCAGAGTATTGTGATTAACCATCTGCTGGTATGCTGTAAAACAATACAATAGCATAAGTAGAGTATTGTGACTAACCATCTCCTGGTATGCTGTAAAACAATAGCATAAGCCAGAGTATTGTGATTAACCATCTCCTGGTATGCTGTAAAACAATAGCATAAGCCAGAGAATTGTGATTAACCATCTCCTGGTATGCTGTAAAACAATAGCATAAGCCAGAGTATTGTGATTAACCATCTCCTGGTATGCTGTAAAACAATAGCATAAGCCAGAGTATTGTGACTAACCATCTCCTGGTATGCTGTAAAACAATAGCATAAGCCAGAGTATTGTGATTAACCATCTCCTGGTATGCTGTAAAACAATAGCATAAGCAGAGTATTGTGATTAACCATCTCCTGGTATGCTGTAAAACAATAGCATAAGCCAGAGTATTGTGATTAACCATCTCATGGTATGCTGTAAAACAATAGCATAAGCCAGAGTATTGTGATTAACCATCTCATGGTATGCTGTAAAACAATAGCATAAGCCAGAGAATTGTGATTAACCATCTCCTGGTATGCTGTAAAACAATACAATAGCATAAGCCAGAGTATTGTGACTAACCATCTCCTGGTATGCTGTAAAACAATAGCATAAGCAGAGTATTGTGACTAACCATCTCCTGGTATGCTGTAAAACAATAGCATAAGCAGAGTATTGTGATTAACCATCTCATGGTATGCTGTAAAACAATAGCGTAAGCCAGAGAATTGTGATTAACCATCTCCTGGTATGCTGTAAAACAATACAATAGCATAAGCCAGAGTATTGTGACTAACCATCTCCTGGTATGCTGTAAAACAATAGCATAAGCCAGAGAATTGTGACTAACCATCTCCTGGTATGCTGTAAAACAATAGCATAAGCAGAGTATTGTGATTAACCATCTCCTGGTATGCTGTAAAACAATAGCATAAGCAGAGTATTGTGATTAACCATCTGCTGGTATGCTGTAAAACAATAGCATAAGCAGAGTATTGTGATTAACCATCTCCTGGTATGCTGTAAAACAATAGCATAAGCCAGAGTATTGTGATTAACCATCTCCTGGTATGCTGTAAAACAATACAATAGCATAAGCCAGAGAATTGTGATTAACCATCTCCTGGTATGCTGTAAAACAATAGCATAAGCCAGAGTATTGTGATTAACCATCTCCTGGTATGCTGTAAAACAATAGCATAAGCAGAGTATTGTGATTAACCATCTCTTGGTATGCTGTAAAACAATAGCATAAGCCAGAGAATTGTGATTAACCATCTCTTGGTATGCTGTAAAACAATAGCATAAGCAGAGTATTGTGATTAACCATCTCTTGGTATGCTGTAAAACAATAGCATAAGCCAGAGTATTGTGACTAACCATCTCTTGGTATGCTGTAAAACAATAGCATAAGCCAGAGTATTGCGATTAACCATCTCCTGGTATGCTGTAAAACAATAGCATAAGCCAGAGTATTGTGATTAACCATCTCTTGGTATGCTGTAAAACAATACAATAGCATAAGCCAGAGAATTGTGATTAACCATCTCTTGGTATGCTGTAAAACAATAGCATAAGCAGAGTATTGTGATTAACCATCTCTTGGTATGCTGTAAAACAATAGCATAAGCCAGAGAATTGTGATTAACCATCTCTTGGTATGCTGTAAAACAATAGCATAAGCAGAGTATTGTGATTAACCATCTCTTGGTATGCTGTAAAACAATAGCATAAGCCAGAGTATTGCGATTAACCATCTCCTGGTATGCTGTAAAACAATAGCATAAGCCAGAGAATTGTGATTAACCATCTCTTGGTATGCTGTAAAACAATAGCATAAGCAGAGTATTGTGATTAACCATCTCCTGGTATGCTGTAAAACAATAGCATAAGCCAGAGTGTTGTGATTAACCATCTTCTGGTATGCTGTAAAACAATACAATAGCATAAGCCAGAGAATTGTGATTAACCATCTCTTGGTATGCTGTAAAACAATAGCATAAGCAGAGTATTGTGATTAACCATCTCCTGGTATGCTGTAAAACAATAGCATAAGCCAGAGTATTGTGATTAACCATCTCTTGGTATGCTGTAAAACAATACAATAGCATAAGCCAGAGTATTGTGAGTAACCATCTCCTGGTATGCTGTAAAACAATAGCATAAGCCAGAGTATTGTGACTAACCATCTCCTGGTATGCTGTAAAACAATAGCATAAGCCAGAGTATTGTGATTAACCATCTCCTGGTATGCTGTAAAACAATAGCATAAGCAGAGTATTGTGATTAACCATCTCCTGGTATGCTGTAAAACAATAGCATAAGCCAGAGTATTGTGATTAACCATCTCATGGTATGCTGTAAAACAATAGCATAAGCCAGAGTATTGTGATTAACCATCTCATGGTATGCTGTAAAACAATAGCATAAGCCAGAGAATTGTGATTAACCATCTCCTGGTATGCTGTAAAACAATACAATAGCATAAGCCAGAGTATTGTGACTAACCATCTCCTGGTATGCTGTAAAACAATAGCATAAGCAGAGTATTGTGACTAACCATCTCCTGGTATGCTGTAAAACAATAGCATAAGCAGAGTATTGTGATTAACCATCTCATGGTATGCTGTAAAACAATAGCGTAAGCCAGAGAATTGTGATTAACCATCTCCTGGTATGCTGTAAAACAATACAATAGCATAAGCCAGAGTATTGTGACTAACCATCTCCTGGTATGCTGTAAAACAATAGCATAAGCCAGAGAATTGTGACTAACCATCTCCTGGTATGCTGTAAAACAATAGCATAAGCAGAGTATTGTGATTAACCATCTCCTGGTATGCTGTAAAACAATAGCATAAGCAGAGTATTGTGATTAACCATCTGCTGGTATGCTGTAAAACAATAGCATAAGCAGAGTATTGTGATTAACCATCTCCTGGTATGCTGTAAAACAATAGCATAAGCCAGAGTATTGTGATTAACCATCTCCTGGTATGCTGTAAAACAATACAATAGCATAAGCCAGAGAATTGTGATTAACCATCTCCTGGTATGCTGTAAAACAATAGCATAAGCCAGAGTATTGTGATTAACCATCTCCTGGTATGCTGTAAAACAATAGCATAAGCAGAGTATTGTGATTAACCATCTCTTGGTATGCTGTAAAACAATAGCATAAGCCAGAGAATTGTGATTAACCATCTCTTGGTATGCTGTAAAACAATAGCATAAGCAGAGTATTGTGATTAACCATCTCTTGGTATGCTGTAAAACAATAGCATAAGCCAGAGTATTGTGACTAACCATCTCTTGGTATGCTGTAAAACAATAGCATAAGCCAGAGTATTGCGATTAACCATCTCCTGGTATGCTGTAAAACAATAGCATAAGCCAGAGTATTGTGATTAACCATCTCTTGGTATGCTGTAAAACAATACAATAGCATAAGCCAGAGAATTGTGATTAACCATCTCTTGGTATGCTGTAAAACAATAGCATAAGCAGAGTATTGTGATTAACCATCTCTTGGTATGCTGTAAAACAATAGCATAAGCCAGAGAATTGTGATTAACCATCTCTTGGTATGCTGTAAAACAATAGCATAAGCAGAGTATTGTGATTAACCATCTCTTGGTATGCTGTAAAACAATAGCATAAGCCAGAGTATTGCGATTAACCATCTCCTGGTATGCTGTAAAACAATAGCATAAGCCAGAGAATTGTGATTAACCATCTCTTGGTATGCTGTAAAACAATAGCATAAGCAGAGTATTGTGATTAACCATCTCCTGGTATGCTGTAAAACAATAGCATAAGCCAGAGTGTTGTGATTAACCATCTTCTGGTATGCTGTAAAACAATACAATAGCATAAGCCAGAGAATTGTGATTAACCATCTCTTGGTATGCTGTAAAACAATAGCATAAGCAGAGTATTGTGATTAACCATCTCCTGGTATGCTGTAAAACAATAGCATAAGCCAGAGTATTGTGATTAACCATCTCTTGGTATGCTGTAAAACAATACAATAGCATAAGCCAGAGTATTGTGAGTAACCATCTCCTGGTATGCTGTAAAACAATAGCATAAGCCAGAGTATTGCGATTAACCATCTCCTGGTATGCTGTAAAACAATAGCATAAGCCAGAGTATTGTGATTAACCATCTCCTGGTATGCTGTAAAACAATACAATAGCATAAGCCAGAGTATTGTGACTAACCATCTCCTGGTATGCTGTAAAACAATAGCATAAGCCAGAGAATTGTGATTAACCATCTCCTGGTATGCTGTAAAACAATAGCATAAGCCAGAGAATTGTGATTAACCATCTCCTGGTATACTGTAAAACAATAGCATAAGCCAGAGAATTGTGATTAACCATCTCCTGGTATGCTGTAAAACAATAGCATAAGCCAGAGTATTGTGATTAACCATCTCCTGGTATGCTGTAAAACAATAGCATGAGCCAGAATATTGTGATTAACCATCTCCTGGTATGCTGTAAAACAATAGCATAAGCCAGAGAATTGTGATTAACCATCTCCTGGTATGCTGTAAAACAATAGCATAAGCCAGAGAATTGTGATTAACCATCTCCTGGTATGCTGTAAAACAATAGCATAAGCCAGAGTAGTGTGATTAACCATCTCCTGGTATGCTGTAAAACAATAGCATAAGCCAGAGAATTGTGATTAACCATCTCCTGGTATGCTGTAAAACAATAGCATAAGCCAGAGAATTGTGATTAACCATCTCCTGGTATGCTGTAAAACAATAGCATAAGCCAGAGAATTGTGATTAACCATCTCCTGGTATGCTGTAAAACAATAGCATAAGCCAGAGTATTGTGATTAACCATCTCCTGGTATGCTGTAAAACAATAGCATAAGCCAGAGAATTGTGATTAACCATCTCCTGGTATGCTGTAAAACAATAGCATAAGCCAGAGAATTGTGATTAACCATCTTCTGGTATGCTGTAAAACAATAGCATAAGCCAGAGTATTGTGATTAACCATCTCCTGGTATGCTGTAAAACAATAGCATAAGCCAGAGAATTGTGATTAACCATCTGCTGGTATGCTGTAAAACAATAGCATAAGCCAGAGTATTGTGATTAACCATCTCCTGGTATGCTGTAAAACAATAGCATGAGCCAGAATATTGTGATTAACCATCTCCTGGTATGCTGTAAAACAATAGCATAAGCCAGAGAATTGTGATTAACCATCTCCTGGTATGCTGTAAAACAATAGCATAAGCCAGAGAATTGTGATTAACCATCTCCTGGTATGCTGTAAAACAATAGCATAAGCCAGAGTAGTGTGATTAACCATCTCCTGGTATGCTGTAAAACAATAGCATAAGCCAGAGAATTGTGATTAACCATCTCCTGGTATGCTGTAAAACAATAGCATAAGCCAGAGAATTGTGATTAACCATCTCCTGGTATGCTGTAAAACAATAGCATAAGCCAGAGAATTGTGATTAACCATCTCCTGGTATGCTGTAAAACAATAGCATAAGCCAGAGTATTGTGATTAACCATCTCCTGGTATGCTGTAAAACAATAGCATAAGCCAGAGAATTGTGATTAACCATCTCCTGGTATGCTGTAAAACAATAGCATAAGCCAGAGAATTGTGATTAACCATCTCCTGGTATGCTGTAAAACAATAGCATAAGCCAGAGTATTGTGATTAACCATCTCCTGGTATGCTGTAAAACAATAGCATAAGCCAGAGAATTGTGATTAACCATCTGCTGGTATGCTGTAAAACAATAGCATAAGCCAGAGAATTGTGATTAACCATCTCCTGGTATGCTGTAAAACAATAGCATAAGCCAGAGAATTGTGATTAACCATCTCCTGGTATGCTGTAAAACAATAGCATAAGCCAGAGTATTGTGATTAACCATCTCCTGGTATGCTGTAAAACAATAGCATGAGCCAGAATATTGTGATTAACCATCTCCTGGTATGCTGTAAAACAATAGCATAAGCCAGAGAATTGTGATTAACCATCTCCTGGTATGCTGTAAAACAATAGCATAAGCCAGAGTATTGTGATTAACCATCTCCTGGTATGCTGTAAAACAATACAATAGCATAAGCCAGAGTATTGTGACTAACCATCTCCTGGTATGCTGTAAAACAATAGCATAAGCAGAGTATTGTGATTAACCATCTCATGGTATGCTGTAAAACAATAGCATAAGCCAGAGTATTGTGATTAACCATCTCCTGGTATGCTGTAAAACAATAGCATAAGCCAGAGTATTGTGACTAACCATCTCCTGGTATGCTGTAAAACAATAGCATAAGCCAGAGTATTGTGATTAACCATCTCCTGGTATGCTGTAAAACAATAGCATAAGCCAGAGTATTGTGACTAACCATCTCCTGGTATGCTGTAAAACAATAGCATAAGCCAGAGTATTGTGACTAACCATCTCCTGGTATGCTGTAAAACAATAGCATAAGCCAGAGTATTGTGACTAACCATCTCCTGGTATGCTGTAAAACAATAGCATAAGCAGAGTATTGTGATTAACCATCTCCTGGTATGCTGTAAAACAATAGCATAAGCCAGAGTATTGTGACTAACCATCTCCTGGTATGCTGTAAAACAATAGCATAAGCCAGAGAATTGTGATTAACCATCTCCTGGTATGCTGTAAAACAATAGCATGAGCCAGAGAATTGTGATTAACCATCTCCTGGTATGCTGTAAAACAATAGCATAAGCCAGAGAATTGTGATTAACCATCTCCTGGTATGCTGTAAAACAATAGCATGAGCCAGAGTATTGTGATTAACGCTATATCAGCTGTTCACGTGAAATAATTCACTTACTCTATGTTAGCGTTTCTCACTATCACGGTGCACACAGACAAAACGGGATTTGTAACAGTTTTGACAAGGGCTAAGACTCTTTTCGCCTCTTATGTTCAATGTGAAAACAGGACGAGTATAGTGCTTCATCATGGATGAGTGATATCGTCCACAACCATGCAAGTTACAGTATACGTTCATGAATCGATAATAATGACTGCGAGAAGCAAGCAAAATACCAGTCTTCAAGTTTAAACATACCTTGTACTTTCAAAAGCAAGTGTTTTGCACAAAGAATTGTCCCATAGTTTGCAGGAGCTTCCTTTAGTTCTTTAGGCAACACATGACAACTCCTTCCAACGATTTTCATGTATGGCAGTAACTCACCAGTGCTCCCACGTGACTCTGTTGCACTTAGCAAAGACGAGTCAATAACAAATAGTTCAAAAGTGGAATGGTGAGGTTGACCCGCAGCTGATGATCCATTCAATCTACAATACAACAGCTTGCACAATGCACTGATCCGCTCAACTTCAACTTGCTTCTCATGAATTACATTCCACAATGCTCTGAATGCACAAGGTTTGTAGAGGAAACCTGCAATACGGTAACCTCCTGTTTACCAAACATTGCAACAAAATATGTTACTGTATTAAATAAATAAATAAAAAAACTCTTTGTATTTTCATATAGTTTTGGTTACGAGAGTGGAAGTGGGAGAATATTTAAAGCTCACTGGCTGTGGAAACACAAGCGGAAGACGAGCGTGTCTACTGCTGTCTCGAGTTCTCCAGCTTCCTCGCGAACTTTTCTGGACAAAATACATCTAAAACAGCGCGGCAATCGTTTAACTTCGGAAAAAATCAAAAGCTTGTTTTTCCTGCTCTCCTAACGCAGACTCCAGTGATATCGTGGAAACAATATAGACACATCCGTAAAAATCCACAGGCGCCTGGGTGCCGTTTTCCCGCGCCTTACACGACAACTTCCTTGTGCTTGTCCTATTACCCTCACAGTTTTACTCAATGAAATATACAAATACCTACATATAAGAACCATTGTTTTTCCAAGTTAACATAAAAGGTTCTTATATAATTGGTGTCTATATACTGGGAAATAAGTCTATTTAGGTTATAAAATAAGTTATTTTTAAGGGTAAAAAGTGCTTGTTGCTGTTCAGAAAACTAATTCAATGTGGTTGCGGTCCTTTGCTTCTGTGTCACATGCATACAGCTATTTCAATTAACGTTGTCGGATGAAAAAGCCGAAAAGCCAACACCGCAAGGTAGTAT
This sequence comes from Dendrophyllia cribrosa, assembly GCA_024195265.1. Lineage (NCBI taxonomy): Eukaryota > Metazoa > Cnidaria > Anthozoa > Scleractinia > Dendrophylliidae > Dendrophyllia > Dendrophyllia cribrosa. The sequence goes on along the minus strand of JAJLRJ010000002.1, from coordinate 37,403,812 downwards.
GGGATTTTCATGCAATGGCTATTTACAACTACCCATACTACCTTGGGGTCTTGGCTTTGAGCTTGCATCCGACAACGTTAATTGAAATAGCTGTATACATGCCTGTTGTGACAAACGCAGACCCTGCTCTAGGTCAATCTTATTTAATGATTTGTCAAAATAAGAAATAGGTTCTTATATGTTGGGGGTCAAAATGACTAATATTTGCTTTCAGGTTCTTATGTGTGGATGTTTACTGTATTATTATAGAAAAGAAGGTCCGTGAACTCGAAAATTCCTAACAAGGAGTTTTAAGGTTAGACTCTTTTACCTGCACTGGAAATATCATCATCCTCGCAAGCTTGACTTGACTCTTGGACTGATAGGGCATAACAGACGTTTGGAGGAGGGCCGAAGTTACTGACTTGACTGTCACTCTGGAAATGACGACAACCAATTGAACAATTAACAATAAACGGGATACGATAGCTATCATACGATACGATAGCGATAGCGATACGATAGTTATACTAAAACAACCACTGTTCGTATCGGGGAAGTTTATCAATCGAGTGTCGAAAGGAAAATTGGATTTGCTTTAGTTTGGTTTTGCATTATCACGCGTCATGATTGGTTAAAAAAAGTTCACACCAAATTCTTGACCAATCCAAATATAACCAAAACAGATCGTGACTTGTTTGCACGCGTTTTTCCCCGCCGCTGCATCCATCTGCTTGGAGATTGATTGCTTCATTGCATTGTGTGCGACTTTTAGGTGGCCACAGTGATTATTTGGATTTTTGTTTTACGACACTCGAATGAAAACAAAAGTAAATGTTACCTCTTGAGTAACAATCTGACTGCTTCCATTATGACTGGTAACTGTGCTATCAGCTTTGCACGCGGACCACAGTGACTGAATTACGCTAAATAGTCCAGGTGACCTAGACAACAAACATTTTCAAACTACATAAAAATACACTCTATTATATGTTAACTTAAAAACGTTTTGAAACTGATCAAAAAATGTTAAAATGATCTTACAAAAAAAACTTTTAAGAAACTAAATTTTCGGCAAACTCTCTGTTGCCTTCGTCAGAGTTAGTTTTAAACAGGTCACTGCATGGTGTTTTAGCTCGTTAAAACACTAGGCAGCATTTTTAAGAAACCGCTGTTAATCAGATCAAAGGAATTGATTACACAGTTAAGTGTGAGACATGTGATTTCACCTATGTCGGAGAAAGTAAGAGATCCTGGAATTCACGAGGTGCAGAAAACAATTCCTTTGATCTGACTAACAGCGGGGCGGTCTTTCGGTTTCTTAAAAATGCTGCCTAGTGTTTTAACGAACTAAAACACCATGCAGCGACACTGTTTCAAACTACCTCTGATGAAGGCAACAGAGAGTTTGCCGAAAATTTAGTTTCTTAAAAGTTCTTATAAGATCATTTTAACCTTTTGTAGATCAGTTTCAAAACGTTTTAATATGAATACTGGTCGCCCAAATAACACACTCTATTATAGTCTTGTTACTATTTTTGTATTTTATCACCTAATATTGAAAGTAAAAATATTGGTTTATAAAGTTTCAACTTGCGTGGTAACTATTGAGAAGCCGGAAGGTTTATCATTTGAGGGTTAAAACAAATATAATAATAAAACAACTTAAGTCACAAGTGGCCCACTCGATCATAGCTCAACCGGGTTTATGTAGCATACAGCACCTAGGAGTATTGCTACTATTGCTACTCGCCACTGCATGGGATGCCAAAAATTCTCGCACCACTTTCTCAACCAATCAAAAGCAAGACCAAAACCAACGGTGACTTGCTCGCGCGCGTTTTCCCGCGCTTGGAATGTAATGTATACCTTATTCTGTTAGTCCTCTGGTGAACTCTCACTTGTGAAAAAGTAAACACTTTTCCTTCTCCTTGCTGCAAACATGAAATCCTGAGTAAAGAACACGAGTGTCATTATTAATAATGATGCATTAATATATAGCTCAGGTTTCATATGTATAATGTTCACTAAGATCGGACACCCGCATGTAAAGGCGCAAATGGCAGTCGCTATCTGTCCATTTATCATCTCACCCAACCCACCCTACTGAGGCATCCGTGTAGCAGTATGACTATTTATTTATTACAACTGAAGTAAGAAAAGAACGAAGCCCTGGCATGTAAAACTGACCAGCTAAGTGAATCGTAATATTTTGGTGGAACTTGAATCTCAGCGCACATGCCATGAATGTCCTGAACTAGGAGCGTCCACCTAACAACGTAAAAAAAACACAGGCACCTATTATTCACAATAATACAATATTTAAAACTCAATAAGCCGTTTTCTTGCATTTCTGTCCGGCAATTTTTCACTTGCATGTACCTTAATTCTTCTTGTTCAACTTCATTCACACTTTTAGCTGCATGTTTTAGATGCTGATTCAGTAGCTGGGAGCACCTGAGAAAAGCAAAAGTTGCTAAAATGGTAATTTTTGGGTAGCTTAATTTCATATTGTCAATGTCCTGATGATTTACCTTATTTTAATAAGTTTTCATTCATTATTTTCATATTGCAAAGTGCATTGGGCAGAGAGGAATATACTCTATATACTGTTTTATTTTATGTTATAAACCAATGCTGATGCATCCAAAACTATCGGTAACATTATTTTACATATTTTTTCCAGCTGACTTCTGAAGCATGAGGTTTGCAAAGTGCCATAAATGGATTTAGTATACAAGACAGCAATTATCAAGAATAAAATATTTTCCATAAAGCGTACTCGCCCTACCCTTAATGGGAGCTAGAAGAGAGTTGGACGCAATTATGATAAAAACAAGACCTCTAGGCCTGCATAAAATCCTTAATTAGGCAACAACGACAAGACCTGCACGTGTATATGTTGTGGTTAATTTTTTCTTTGGTTTGAAAACATTCAACCTAGTTTAATCTTTGTTTTCCTTTGTCTCATATTATGATAATGAATCTCTGACAAGGGAAAATAAACATTGAACTGGTTTGAAAGAAACATTTCAACCACGGCATATACATATATAATGATACACTGAAAACCAAAGTCTAGATGCCAGCCTATGACAGATTAAAAGCAAATTAGAACACACATGACTTACATAATTATTTGTGTTTTTTTTTTTAAATTAATTTTAAGAACTATTAGTTGCCATACCTGTTAATGTCTTTGTTGTCTCTAGAAAGTTGAACTTTCTTACAGTACACACGTTGGACCAAACACTGGATAGTGACCAGTGCACCACTATACCCCCCAGAGGATTCTATTGCATTCAGTATGGATGTGTGTGGTGTGGACCCAGGACAATTGGCTGCTGCCACTGTAGTTAGTGACGATGAAGGTAGTTTTGTTTGCACCATACTATAGCTAGCATCTTCATCACTGCCAAATAGTAACTTTGAAGGTTTGAATCTCTAAAAAAAATACATTAAAGCTGAGTTCTGTTGACACCATGGAAAGTACAGCCTTGTCCATCATCCTCAAGAAAACTGGGAATGATAACATTCATTGTTCCTAACCAAGGAGGATCAATGATTTTAACATAGTGGGGAATGTAAAATTCATCATTTCATTTAGGGATACTGGGAATATACAGTAGTTTAGAGGCAGTTTTGCAACATCCAACTCTTGAAACTCTAGAGTTCTGTAACTTAGGCTTGTGGTGAACAAACACCACCGCTGTTACAAGTAGAGATCGCTTGATTGTGTTATTGTTAGCTTGAATGAGTTGTTGGTGTTTATAGTAACACTGTACGTTAATAAATTGACATTTGACCACGCTCACAAAGTATTTTTAATGAACTTGTATTGAGCAGCCAATTGCAGAGGTCCCAAGGGTGGCTGCTAAATACAGGTTGGACTATATAATTTCTTCTGGGCCCAATGAGTAATTGGCTCCTAGTGCTGTTGCAGTCACCCTACAATAAAGCTTTCATTTTTTTATTTCCTTTCTCGTGAGCATTTTTCTGTGTAAACTGTGTTATGAGGCTGATAAAATAAAATAAGCCCCACCTTTTGTGGTGATTGCTGCAGACTTGATCTGGAAGGTGATGTATGCAATAACGGAATTAATAGCCCACTACCTGTGTTGGAAACCAATGATGATATATAATTCAAGATTATGATTGGTTCTTTTATATGAGGGGGGGGGGGGGGGGGGGGGGGGGGGGTGGAGGGGGGGAGGAGGGGTACTGAGATAATTTAGATTATGTTTCACCAATAGACAAATAGTGAACTAATTTTGAGAACATTAAAATAAGGTATCAATCCTTATGGTAGAACCTTTTACTGACTGTAATTGCACTGCAGGTGACTGATCTGTAGGTTGCTTGTCACAGAAGTAAGTGCAGAGCAAAACAGGACATGGGACTCCAGGGATATCCAACTTCTGCCTGTCAAAGAATAACCAAAGATGTACACATAAACACATAGCAAAGAAATTATAATATTATTGTTTTATGACAAATGTAAATGACAAAGATCAGATGATCATGCAAGCAGGAATTGCTTATGGCCACTTCCCTACAATTTCAATTTATACATTTACCCTCATATAAATCTCCCTAAAATGGTCCTCATACTACTGTATTTGTATGAACCTAAGTATGAAAAAGCATGACACATGCTTCCACTTTTTATTTATATCACAACAGACCTACCATGGGGGATAAATTTTCACCGTGGCTCCAACTTGCAATGCTAATTGCTTCCAAGTCTCACAACTAAACAAGACAATCACGAGCCTCTGTTGGGGATCTCCATTACTGTCTTTGCACAACATGCAACATTGAGTGAGGTGAAGAGAATCCTGCAGCTGCTCACATAAGATATCCATGGTTACAGACCCATCCATGTCTGGAGAAGCACCTGTTGGAAAGTTGAAATGTAGTGATCAATTTTAATGTCTTATAATTATGATGCTTTAGATGCATACATTTAATAATTTTATTAATGAATGGTTTTGCACAAAGACATAACAGACAAACACCGGCATATTCAGTAATGATGTCATAACAAAACAGTCTCTAATGCAAACATAGAGCTCATTTGGAGCAATTTTGTTTCAAAGGCATCATGTATGCCCCTTTTGCACTACACACTTCAGTAATAATACATATTTATTACAGGACTTTCATTTACTACTTTTACTGTAATAAGAATACCAATTCCTGAACAGATCCAAAGAGCAATACGTTGTAAAATTTAAGACTCCTGGGAACTCCCCTTGGTATTGGGAGCCTCTGACTTTTGTGCAGCCACCTCACATATGGTGAGCCATGTGCCTGAAGCAAGCAGACATTTTGAGGACTTTGTTTTGTTCGGTTTTATCTGTTTATATCGTCGAGTTTCATATTAGATTAACGATTATATTATAACATGGTGTCAAAAGTGAACAAAAACAAAGTACAGATTGAAGAACTTTTGAGTGGAATTGAACATAATTGAAAAACAAGTTGGTGAGCTTGCAAGAGAGTATTGGAGTTTCAAGGAAGAGCTGAGAGTGGAGGATTAGCTGCTGTTTAAGTCAAACAGAATAGTCGTTCCAAGGCCACGCACTATTCAATAGCAATCACAAGTTCAAGCAATTTGCAGAAGAGTGGGGATTTCACCACACAACAAGATCGCCAGAGTATTCCCAATCAATTGGTGCAGCAGAAATCGCTGTACAGACTGCAAAACACATTCTGAAGAAAGCTGCAGTGGATCACAACGATCCTTTTGAAGGACTTCTGAAGTACCGTAACACACCATTTGAACATACTGTATTGGTGTGTCACCTGCACAACTGCTGATGAGTTCATATACATGTACAATGTTAGCAACTCATCAACGTCTATTAGTACCACAAGCAGTGGACCCTGATTGAGTTGTGAAAGCACTTTATTAACAGCGTCAAGATTTTTGTAAAGAAGAATTATGACAAGCAAAGTAGAAATTTGCCTCCTCTGAAAGCTGGTGACAAGGTACTGATTTGTCCAAATAGAAAACGAATTGCGCAAGGCTGAAGTATTGCCACAATCATACACTGTATATACTGCAATACTGCAGGATGAACAAGGGCGTGTATACAGAAGAAATAGAAGACAAAATGTCTCAATTCCGAAGGATCATCCCATGTGCCCATAATTGAGTGACCCTAATGTATATACTTAGTTTTGTGATGTTCCCATGCATCCATCATCCCCTGCAACTGAGGAAAAAGTTCAAATGACAAATGGAGCCTGCGGCAGAGACACCAACAGGACATGCTGAATACCATCCCCCCCAACCCCTCCACACTACAACCAGATCTGACTGACAAGTTAAAAAGCTACAACGACAAGTTGAATCATGTTAGAAGGGAAATGTCGTAACATTTAAGACTCCTGGGAACTCCCCTTGGTATTGGAAGCCTCTGACTTTTGTGCAGCCATCTCACATGCACTGTATGGTGAGCCATGTGTGTGCAGTGAGCAGACATTTTGAGGACTTTGTTTTGTTCGGTTTTATCTGTTTTTATCGTCGAGTTTCATATTAGACAAACGATTATATTATAACAACTTACCTGTGGTTTTGTTGTCTGTTACTCTGTGATTCCAAAATGCTTTCTCTGAATTCTCTCTTGAAATAATGTGTTTAAGCTGCTCTGCTAGGCCAGACCTGAGAAACAAAGAGGACACGTTTTTTTTCAAGGCAGTTGCGGACTAGGTACAAGACCACATACACTTCCTCCATCTTTATAATGATTGGTATATATTAGAAATTTGACCGAGTGGAGTACAATTTGGGAAGTAGCCAAGCACATAGCAGGGGTAGCAGGAGGATGATTTGAAATACAAGTGATTACCCCTGAATTGTACAGCACAAACTATTATCAATTAATGGTATCAATAACAAATTTGAGGTTAATAACATAACATACAGACTTAATTCTACGCAAAATGTCAGAGGTGCTTTCTATAATATTAAATTTGAAACCAGTAGAGAAACAGATAAAAAAAAACATTTAAGTACACCTGATTGACATGTATGCAATGTTGGTGTCCAATTACAAATTGGATACAGTGTGGCATAAAATTTTTGCTGAAGTTTAATTTTGCGAATGGCATTTTTTGTTTTGTTTTGCAGGAACTAATTTTTGCAATTAGGAGAGACTGTTTTTTTTTTCTTGCTGGGAATTAATGTTTGCGATTGGCAGGAGTCACATTCAATTGGCGGATTACAATATTTTCATTTTTTATTTGAATACAGACAGTACATGAAATCAAAATACAGGTGAAACAACATGCTGATGTAAAAGTCACTATAATTACAATTAAATCTGAAGGAAAGAGACATTTTTAGGTAAATGGGCACTCAGTAAAAACAATTTTACATAATATGTAAAATTAAAGGTGATGTTTGTACATGTATGTATTTCAAAGTGGAGTAAATTTTTGTGGAGAAAATTTCTGCAGGAATTTGTTTTTGTGGGAACTTTTTTTTTTTTTGCAGAAACTAGAACCCACAGAAATTTAGTGCCACATGGTATTTTTTTTTCTAATTTGTAATTGGACACGACTGTGACCAAACACCAGTTTTGTAAGGCATATAGATGACCAATCACAATCAAGAATTTGACTAATTACTTGCATTATTTTAGTTTACCTAACAAACTTTCTTTTCTTCTTTGCAGAATCCCATTGATTTATCCCAGCAACCCCGCTCTCAGAAAACTTATCATCTTCACCCTTCTGAGGGGAATTCTGCTGAACTTGTTTTAGCCATTCACTGGCAGTTCTTGGAGTGCCAACAACCACAGGACTAACTGGGGTGGGGGTGGGGGTAGAGATATCAGCTGACAGGGACTCCTGTGAAATAGAAACTCATTGCTGAATAAGAAAAGCTGTCATCATTTACATGTACATGTATAGAAAGAAGTGGTGTAGCTGACAAGTTAAAGATCACCCTCCCTCCTTGCATTTGTCTTGCTAACTTTCGCTGTTGCACTTCCAGGAATATCATCTTTGAACAAGAGCTTCACTGTAACAACATTATTTGCAACGCGCAATCAATGATGATCATTCAAGGCTCCCAATACAGTGTACATGTACTTTATATCATATATTTTTTCTTGAATGATGGTGAAGGATTTTGATCTGTATATTTGAAGAAAACAGCTTCCGGCCTGACAAAAATCTTAACATGCTTGAGGACCTTTACCAATCTGCACAACAATCTCTTTTGGAACTTGTTGGCATTAATCCTTTAGGATCTTCATCTACAATCCTCACAGTTCTTCAAGAATCTTGCAGAAATCTTACACAGATGCTTCAGGTCCAAAGAAGATCCTTCAATTTATGTAAGACCCTCAAGATCCTTGTAAAAAGATTCTTGTAAAACCCTAAACAAAATTCTTGAGGATCTTGAAGGATAATCAAATGACGGCTTGGAAAGATCTTTGCAATGACCCCTGCTGTTAAAATGTTTTGATAAATTATATCCTCATCAAATCCTTTAACCCATTCACACCTGAGGATTTTTACGTTTTTGAGTGATTTTCTGCATACACACGCCCCATAGGATTTCGTGACTGCATATTTGGAGTTACCATTGAAAGTGCTGCTGTTCTAAAACACTGAAGGCTCGAGTTTACTGGAAACGTCATTGTGACGATCTCATTTTGCTTGCTTGATTTGCAATAAAGGGTCCAATATGAATTATCTACGATTTTTGGTAAGTTCACAGCCATTTTTCATCTTTAGTAACTGCCTGGTGAGCATCATTAAGCTTGGAGGTAGTTCAGAGTCCACTTCTCAATGAAGCGAGTTAGTTGTTGTACTTCGTTTGCGAATTTGGCTCGTTGCTCGTTGAACTGGAAAAATGGCCGCCTGGAAACGAAGCAGCTTTGGGACTCGACTCTGGATGAATTTCTCGACCTACTGCGGCATATTTTGGAAGTTGCGACCACAGGAGAACACAACAAGCGCGAAATTTCGGCGGTGGGTCGGAGTGGCTGTGGACTTAGTATAAATATGAAATGTGTGCGGAAAGAAACGAACGCTGTCAAAATTCTTGGCCATTTCCCAGCATGCAGTGCGGTGGTGATATTGAAAATTGAGGCAAGGTCAGTATGCATTAGAACGAGAGGCTAGAGCTCGGCCCGAGCAACGAATAAGAGCAAAAAAATTCACTGCTAAGCTAGGACTAGGACTGAATTTTGCTGTGAATGTTGATTTTTGGGTTTGCCATGATGATTTGAATAAAAAAAACTAAAGGCAAAAACGTGATTTTTGTTGTTTTTCTATGACGTTAAAAACGGTAATTTTTGTTATTGTCCAAATTCAAACGCTGATATTCTGCAAAAATCGCTGACTTTTTTGTGTTTATTGGGTATCTCAATTTGAAAGACTTTCTAGTCAATGCTCACAACTGCTAGTTAAGGCAATGTTCGCACGATTGAGAAAGTTACAATTTTTTAAAGCAGTGGAGTCTTGTACGGGCGGTTACGGGCGGTTCAGGTGTCAATGGGTTAAACTTTTTTTTACAATTGAAGGGCCGAGAGCATATCCAGCCTATGTGACTTTTTAGGCCTTTTTTTATTTTTTCTCTCTCAGAATAGCCTCATTTTATGGTACAACAAATAATATCACATATATATAAGCCCTTGTCAAATTTGCACTAACCCTAAGGAATTTGACCAATTTCACCTGAAAAAGGCAGAGTTCTGGCCCTCCAGTGCTTTGACTGTACATTCAGAGCGCAATTTCGAAGCCATTTCAAAGCAGTTTGGCCGTGAGAATACGCGACTGCAATACTTCTGACCAGTGCCAACAACCTGAACGAAAATACCGTTATTTACGCACGCCTGGCTCGCTTATCTATTGTGAGCCCACTACGGCAACACATCGCCTCTGTAGCGTGTGTGTAAGCCAACGTGTATGAAGCCTGTCCGGCGATTGAAAGACATCATTAAGTCCGGAAATCCTTAAGTCTCTAGCACTTCTCTTGTCCTTCCTTGTGTCTGAAGTGCCATTTAGCGCTCATCAAGGTGAAAAACGGATCTTGGTGGGGAAGACGAGCCGGCGGGAAAGTCTGGAATCACTTTGGATCAGAAAAGGGGCAGGGTTGTGAGTTGTGGGCCATTTCCCATCCCGTGCCGTGGTCGAAATGCCCGATATCCGAAGTGCTTTCAGACTTATAGTATTTTGCAATAATTTTCGGGCGGGAACTCCATTTCGGTTTCGGATTTCCCAACATGCTTTAATTGCGACAGTGGTAGAAGGGTCCGCTGTGCATGGTCGGGCACTTGAAATACAGCTTTGGGCAAGGCGGGAAGATGTTTCGCATTTGGAGTCTTTAATGCAACATTAAAATCGATCTAAAAGGATTTTGAAATCAAGATACACGCTTTGATGCATATCAACCTTTAAATAATAAAACTTAGTCTGAACTGAGCATGTGTTCCTCGGTGGTCTAGTGGTTTGGTCCGGGATTTGTGCTCGGACGGCTCCTGGTTCGATTCACGCTCAGCATCTTTTTTTTTTTTTTTTTTTCGAATTGGACATTATGAAAGTGATTTACTTTTTTTTTGCGTTCGTCAAAAATCCTTACGTTTAATTTTAAAAAAATATCTTACCGCAATATTGCATTACAATAGGAGCCTTTGATTTATTTTTTTTATATTATTTTTTATATTATTTTTTTTATTTATTTTTTTTCTGAGCGAGAAGAAATAAAAAAGGCCTAAAAAGTCACATAGGCTGGATATGCTCTCGGCCCTTCAATTTCAAAGCTTCAAAAATGTTTTTTTTTTTAACTTGGGTAAAAAATTGCATTCACCATGATGATACAAATTACACAAACAAGCAAATATTAGATTCAACTGTGAAATTCACTCTTCAACTGTGAACACTAATTAATTAATACATGTACGTTAATTAACATCAGAGATTTGCAACCAACCTGAATGCTCTCCTGGTCTGACTGGAAGTCACTTATAGCCTCTCCCTTGAAAAAAGCAAATTAAAACAGTTTGTGATTAATGTGCATGGATCAGCACATGAACATTTTATTCTCTTTTTTACTGATTGAAGTAAAGTTTTACTGAATTACAAACTTACAGATGCACTAGTGCCATCATTTATCCCTGTTGCAGTAGCACTCCCTTGAGATGATTTCAATCCCGACTGCTTTGATGGAAAGTTAGTTTTGGAATCATCACTGTCATATCCATCTGAAAACACTTGGGGTAATTCTGCATAATAACACAGGTAAAGCTAAATTCCATAATCCTATCCAATGAAATGATGAACTAACCAGATGGCCCATCAGGGCTGAGACCTTGCTCCAGTTTCTGTAGTGTCAAGTGAAAATGGCCATTACTTCCCCCCTCCCCAATCCCCTGGATGGACTATAGTTCCCAGAATTTCTTAGGATTTCCTTGTTGTCATACATCTGGGCCCATGCCAGTTGTTCAAAAGCTGGTTAATGTTAATCTGGGGACAGATGTTAACCCTTTACAACCAAGTTTCTCCAAATTTCATTCTCTCCATGCCCGAATATTTTGTTTCCCAAATGAAGGCCCGAGAGCATAACCAGCCTATGTGGAATTAATAAGACCTTTTTTATTTTTTCTCGCTCAGATTTGCCTCATTTTATCGTACAACGAATAATATCATAAACGGTAAAACCCTTGTCAAATTTGCACTAACCCTAAGGAATTTGACTAATTTCACCTGAAAAAAGCAGAGTTCTGGCCCTCCAGTGCTTTGACTGTACATTCAGAGCACAATTGTGAAGCCATTTCAAAGCAGTTTGGCCGTGAGAATATGCAACTGCAATACTTCTGACCAGTGCCAACAAACTGAACGAAAATACCGTTATTTACGCACGCCTGGCTCGCTCATCTACCGTGAGCTCACTATGGCAACTTATAATTCAACACATTGATACACTGCCCAAATATGGTAAAAAAGTTATCGATATATGCTATGTCTACATGATGTATATCCAACGATGGATGTAAATTTCGCATTTTGACAAGAGAATGCAAAAATGACGGACCGGCCTTGATATATTTTCTTCAAACTGTGCTTTGTTATCAATGTGTTGAATTATAAAACTATTATAGCGCTCAAGCTTGCATGATATCGCCTAATTTCAGCCGATTCGGCCTACGGCCTTGTCGGCTAAGAATTAGGCGATATCATGCGCGCTTTCGCGCTATAATTAAAGTTAAATATTGCCATATCTGTATAGTAGCGTGTGTAAGCCAACATGTATGAGGCCCGTCCTGTGATTGAAAGACATCATTAAGTCCGGAAATCCTTAAATCTCTAGCACCTCTCAAAGAAACGAGTCGTGTTTCTTGTCCTTCCTTGTGTCTGAAGCGCCATTTAGCGCTCAAGGTGAAAAATCGGACCTTGGTGGACAAGTACAAGCGGGCGGGAAAGTCTGTAATCACTTCAGATCAGAAAAGGGGCAGCGTTGAGAGTTGTGGGCAATTGCCCATCTCGTGCCGTGGTCGAAATGCCCGATATCCGAAGTGCTTTCAGACTTGTAGTATTTTGCAATAATTTTCGGGCACGAACTCCATTTCGGTTTTGTCGTAGGATTTTCCGACATGCTTTGCGACAGTGGCAGATGGGTCCGCTGTGCGTGGTCGAGCTCTTGAAATACAGCTTTGGGCAGCTTGAAGTGAGTTCTTGCTGGCCGGCCGAAAGATGTCTCGCATTTGGAGTCTTTAATGCAACACTAAAATCAATCTAAAAGGATTTTCAAATCGAGATATGCGTTTTGACGCGTATCTACCTTTAAATAATAAAACTTAGTCTGAACTGAGCATGTGTTCCTCGGTGGTCTAGTGGTTTGGGTCTGGGATTTGCGCTCGGACGGCTCCGGGTTCAATTCACGCTCAGCATCCCCTTTTTTTTTCGAACTGGACATTATGAATTCAAAGTGATTTACTTTTTTTTTTTTTGCGTTCGTCAAAAATCCTTACGATTAATTTTAAAAAAATATTGAACCGTGTCAATGTGAAAACAGATGCTTACCACAATATTGCGTTACAATAGGAGCCTTTGATTGATTGATTGATTTTTTTTTGCATACGGAATTTCCCGAAAACGACGGAAAAAACAACAGAAAAAATTCTGAACAATGTTTTGCAACTAGTTTGTAGTTCACATGCCAAAAATGGACAAAGCTGAGCAAGAAAAAAAATAAAAAAGGCCTAACATTCCACATACATGTAGGCTGGATATGCTCTCGGCCCTTCAAATAGTGTATGGCGACTATAGTTGGCCACTTATGGATAAGTATAGAATTTACAGGAATAGACATAAATTAAATTATCTTAAGTTAGTTATAACTCTGGTTTGAATGACCTGGTCCAGGATGAAAAGGAAACAAAGATAATCATTACTGTTATTTTAGGTTGCACACCTCTGAACACTGGTTATATTTTTTATTATTCTCAGTCAATTGCTGTACACTGCCTTTTTCTGATTAACTGCAAATTCTTACAAAAAATGAGCAAGAAAGCATTATCCCTAGTTTAAATAAACTATCAAATACAAAACATAGAGTAAACCAGTAATAAATATTTATATAAATATTACTGTTAAAGTATTTTATTTTCTCAGTACCTTCATCATCACTTGCACATGATACTATTTCTATTTCATCCTTGGCTGCTTCAGTATATTTCATCAATTCGTGAGCCCCATCAGGAAATTCACAGCTTTTGAAATTTCGCAACTCCTTTCCTTTTTGCTCAGTGCCAATGTGTCGGCTAGAATCTAATGATGTAGAACTTCTTTTGTCTGGCAGGGTTTGCCTCTAGGATCAAAGAAGAAAATGACCTTGTAAATACCGGCAAAGGAAAGCTCTCTGGGCTACTGGTTAATACTATTATCCCGGGGGGGGGGGGGGGGGGGCCCCAACTCCCTATAATGGGCTATACGGGGATGCTCCACCCAGAAGGGGTACCTTTTTGAGGCTGGAGGTATATGAAAGGGTCGGGATATCACGAGTTGAAGTATGTGAAAGGGTAGGGAATTCACAAAGAATAGGCAATGGTAGCGAAAACACGAGTTGAGGCATAAAAAAGGTAGGGAAAACTGCCATTAGAGTGTTATAAAAAGGGCCTTTCAAAATATATCAAACAGACGCACATTAAGGCTATATGAAAGGGGTACCATTTTCAATGAAAGATATATGAAAGGGGTACATTTTCAATGAAAGGTATATGAAAGGGGTACCTTTTCTGTCAAAAACAGTATATGAAAGGGTAAGGGTTTGGACCTCGGGGCGGAGCATCCCCGTACAAAACTTTGTTGAGTACCCCCCCCCCCCCCCCCCCCCCCCCCACCCCTCCGGGAATATTATATTGTGTCACATAATACACATAGCCATTGCACTGATGATCAATAGCTCTGTTGTTGTTCAAACAAGAATTAACCTGTATCAGAAATGTAGGTAATTTAAAGTACAATATATTTCATTTGCTTTGTAGTGTCAATTTAGATCATTCTGCAAAGTTCTTATATCTGAAAACAAATAATAGTCTGTTATTTTGTGCTCATGATTAAGGTTGACCACAACTGCATCATTATGATTTAATATGCTTACCTTTGAGTACTTTCTTTTAACAAATAGCTTACTCACTAGATTCCTGCAATAGTGAAACACTAAATATATCAATGAAAACAAAATTGGCAAACAAATTTAAACCCAATGTACTTGAGGGTCTTTGTACAATGCTGTTCTAAAAACTTGAAATTTGTTTTGCAAAAAGTGTATGGCTTATTAGCACTTTTGCCACCCAACAATTTTGCAGGTTTTTTTGATAGCTGGTACACATATTTCCTTAAACAAATATATTGTGCAAAAAGTTAAAACTTGTGTACATGTGGATTACTAGGTTTAAGGTGGCTGAACACAGTTTGCGCGTGCTCTTCAATTTCAGCTGCTTACGTGAGTCAGCGCGCGCAGAGTTTTGAGAAAAACAAACGTGGCGCCTGTTCAGCGATCATTTTGTTTTGCTCAGCGTGGATCGCGAAAGTGTTGTTTTTCGTTTTAAAATGAAACAATTTTTTGTTCGTAAAAATGTTTGTTGAATCAATAGATAATATATAGAACCATTGAAGAAATACACTGCCTTTTTGGTCGTTTTTGTCTTTGGATCGAGAACCCAGTCAAATGCAACGCATGCGCAGTTGACCTAAAAATTGTGACTGGATGTTTTAGCGACTTTCCTCGGAAACGTGCTGATTTCTACGAAACTACTCATTAGAATTTCACAAAATTTGGCACAATAATAGTTCCGAATATGCCGAACTAACCTGCCACCAAAAATTTGAAATCTAACAGAGGAGATTTTTACAAAACGCAAACATATTAAACCACAAATTACGGAAGATCCCTCTGTCAAAACTACATGAGACCAGTGTTAACATGCGAATATTTTTACGAGTTTACTGGAGACAAATGATGGACAAAATCTAATGACTAGATTTTCTGAAAATAAAAGAAACTAAATATTGCAGGCTGATTTTCAATCCACCGTGTTGCCATGGCAACACCCTAAAAGCTCAACAAAAATATCAAAATATATAGCTTGTTGCTCAATCGTATGCCTCGCCAATTTTGGGTGCCCAGACGTTAGTGGTTTTAAAATGACAATGAATGACGTATAGGTACAGTGAAACTGTGTTCAGCCACCTTAACAAACTCTTTCAACTTTTGAAGCATTTGTCTTCAGCATGAGGCCTTGATTCTAATACATTAAATATGTTACATATGCTAATGAAACAAAATGTACTAAACAATTATGTCAGCAACGATTTTCCTATAGGCTGGTGACATTATAAACTGACAGAAAAACATTGTTGAACTGTGAACTATTATAATTAATTACTGTAAATTCACACTGAAACATGTTTGAGACATTATTATTAATAACTATATTAATCACAGGGCTGTGCTCGACTATCCCGGTTGCCATAGGCAACTTACTTTTGTCTTTAGGCAACAAGAAAAACCGTGTGATAATTTTCACATACACTGTAGCTTTAACTGCTGGGTACCATAAATGTGATAGTTAGACTGACCCTTAAGGCTCCCTATGATAACTCTTAGAGCACAGGTAGTCTTTAATTATTAATAATATGTTGTGGTGCAATTTTGTCCTTGGTGCAAATTTTATTTTCCTTTGTTTAAAACTCATTATCAAACATTTACATACCCAAAAACAAACTCAAATTTGCACCAAGGACAAACTTGCACCACAACATATTCATTTATATTATTCTAATTATTCTGAGGATAAGATGAAACAGTGTAAATAATACCATGTTCTTGCTACACACTAAAAGGCCAGAGAAAATGACTGTTTCACTTTAAAATATGTTTACTCTAAACATAGTAAGTTGTAGTATGAATAGACCAATTCCGATATATTAAAATTCATACTTGGCTCCGAGGCTTAGGGGAATAAAACAAAAGAAATAAATTATTCATCCCTGAACCTCGATATGATTTCTTTTGTTTTATTCCCCTAAGCCTCGGAGCCAAGTATGAATTTTAATATATCGGAATTGGTCTATTAGCAGCTATTTTAGAACCAAATTCTTACTTGGACAGAGAATCTGAGCCACAATCCAGACCATCATAATCTTTCTCTTCATCAGATGAAAATCCCTCAATCTCACCACTTTCAATGTTGGACTTTAAAACAATTCATAAACAATGCATCATTTCTGATCATTATTTTGATTACATTGTTAATGAAAGTTGTAAAAAATTACAAAAAAAATTCATATACAATGCATCATTTCTGATCATAATTTTGATAACATCGTTAATGAAAGTTGTAAAAAATTACAAAAAACACTGTTTGTATCAGTGTACTGCTCTGCACAAACAATCAATGAATATATTAATGAGTAAACAGTGCCCTGTACTCATGCTTGTGCTCAACTCAAATAAAATATGTGTTGAGTACAAAGTGACAAACAATTCCCACAGTTTTTTAACTTGTGAATACATGAACTTGAAGGCCAGGGTTGGATTAGTGATGGCAGATGGGGACAAATATGCAAATTTTCACTCCTTCCTTCAGATGTAAACTTTACTTGGTAATTCTGCTGACTGGTGCATAAGGCTTTCACATACACTTTTGCCTATTCCAAATGCAAAGAAATACACACACACATATAGAGTAAAGAATATTCAACCACCGAAAAAGAGGACAATGTGAAAGTGCTGTTCTGATGTTTTGCATTTGGAGTCCTTTGATGGAACATTTAAACCAATCTGCAGACTTCAAATGAATTTTTCAACAGAGACACATGTTAACCAATATCCACATTCAAATATAAAAATTTAACCTTTAGTTACTAATAACTTATTCCAAGATGGCCGATTGGTTAAAGTGTTGCTCTCCCGAACCAATGAATCAGGTTCGAATCCTGGTGGGACCATACAATATATTTGTTCTTTAAAATTTTTTTTTTCCAACTGGACATTGTGATAGTGATGCACTGTGTTTTTTGGAGTTGGGGCTGTTCAATTTTCAAAAAATATTGAACTGTGTTTAGAAAAATATAAGCTTACTACAATATTGCGTTATGCTTTACCTGGCGCTACAAGGTTCAAATGACATGCTGGCATGCTGTATGTACAATTCTATACACTTTCGGATTCCAATGTTTATATTTTTAAAGCATGTGATTTTGCTTTTAAGCTTTAATGTTTGTCTCAAAGTTAATTTGTAATACATTCCATTATTTAACTTGTATTCAGGTAAAGCAAAATCCTTTAATATTCCTTTACAGGATTTTTTTCTACACATAAAATAATACCTAGTCAGTATTGCTTTTTGGCCGTACTCTTAACCTCTGCAAATTTGGTGAAAAATATTTTATTCCATATAAATCATATTCATCATATGAATTTTCATGAGTTGGCTCATAAGAGCCTTTGATTGGCGATAAGCCTTTGATTGGTGATAAGCCTGCACAATATAAATGCATTATTATTATTATGATTATTAAGGCCCACTGGCAACTCAAGAAGATTAAGTTTAAAAACAATAATAATATTTTTTTTTTCTTAGTAAAATAGCTACATTGTAGTAACTAATTAAAAATAACTATTAGAACTAAACATAGAAAAATATATTTTGTTCAAGTTTATTTCCAACATTGCTTTGTAAATCTTTAATAATTATTAGCATTTCATAACAAGACAAAAGTGAGTTTGCATTATGCTTGTGAAAA
Organism: Dendrophyllia cribrosa; assembly: GCA_024195265.1. Taxonomy (NCBI): domain Eukaryota; kingdom Metazoa; phylum Cnidaria; class Anthozoa; order Scleractinia; family Dendrophylliidae; genus Dendrophyllia; species Dendrophyllia cribrosa. Next base: position 37,385,560 of record JAJLRJ010000002.1, on the reverse strand, counting down.
AAGTTAATAATAAAAAGTTCCATGTGCAATTAAAAAAAGGAAAGAAGGCAAATATACAATGTACAAATTAATTTGCACTGGATGAAATATTCTGTACTGGATCAATTATTTTGTACTGGTTCAAAAGAAATTTCACCAGTACAGCACTGTACAAATATAAATTGTACCATAAGCAAAATTGAACTACAACATATACACTGTACATGTACCTCCGCTGATCAAACTTTCAGTTGCAAACGCTTAAACTTTAAAATATTTGTTATGAGGTTTGAGAAAAATGCATTACTCACCACAAATGACAGAGATCCATTGTCTGTTTTTCTTCTTTTATTCACTAACAGACTTTGACAGCCTATTTATACATTGATCAAAAAAAAAAAAAAAAGAAAACTGGTCGGAGTGATTATTTTTGCATATGACATCTCTATGTCTCTCAGTGGCTTTTTTTTTGCAGCTTCTGTAATTAAACATATAAAATCCACCAACAAAAACTTCCATCAACCCAAACTTGTGCAATTTGTTGAAATTTAATTATAGAAATCAATTAACAAGTTACATGTAAAAAAAACAACAACAAAATATTAATTAAGCAGATTCTTATTAATTTGCAGTTCTTACATGCATGACACAACAGCTGTTGAAATGCTTGGAATGCATGAACATAAAACAAATCATTTTTGAATATACATTGTATGTTCAATTTGGAGGGAGAGGGGACCAATACTAATATGAGACCAACATGGTATTTCACTTTGCAGTAGAAAAAACATTGAAATTATATTAAAATGATATACATGCAGTTAAACTTAACTAACCTACAGTAGGTCTTTTTTTCTTGATAGTTCCATGTTTACTTGAAAATTTCTACCAATACATGTAATATTGTTACCAAAAATACAAAATGAATGAATAAATTTGCATGCAACAACATTACAACCAAATTCTTATTGAGGTACATCTGTAAGTTACATGGTGTATTTAATTTCATGTTTGCAAAACAGTGGCCTGTCAATACAGCTGCTCATTGCTTCCAGCCGCGAGGGGCATTTGTGTGAGAGAGTGTCTGCAATATAGCCTGAAAAATTCCATATTGATGAATCAGATGTAAATTACCTGTTGCTAATTGTGCATAATTATAATAATGTGAAACCAAATAAAATGAAAGGTGTTGACAGGCCTATCACAAATCCTACTAGCACCTGGCGTGTTTGTTATCACCCACTGTTTACGAACTTTGTTCACTTGGTGACTGACATCAGTGCTGACATCAGTGCTGACATCAGACAAAAGACTATTCCAAGATCTTTCCTTACATAACCTTAATATACACAGTTTATGTATAACAGAACTAAGTCTACAAATAGTTTACTTAATCTTTCTTTTCAACAAACGTTGAAACAGTTATCATAACCTGTTTAATTGTGTATAGTAGTATTAATATAGTAGTTAGCCTTTTGTGTATTGTTCATAAACAACTGACCGAAAAACTACATTTCAAACATTTAGGGTACACGTATCTACATTTGTATTGCTAATTATACGGAAATGTATCACCTTCAGATCCTCAAAATTGCCCCAAGACATCACCATAGAGTTCCTCAGATAGGTTTCTACTTAAATAATTTGGAAGAAAATATATTGTATTAACATATTAATAATGGGTAATCCAGGGCACACTTTTCGTATGGACAAATAAATATTATGGTATATTATAATAACTTGTTCACAAATATGAGCAGTGTGGCGGATCCAGTGTCCATCATAGCAAGGGGGGTGGGGGGGTGGGGGGGGGGGGGGGGGGGGTGGGGGAGGTGAATTAAGGGGAGCAATGCTGACTTCATCAACTCAGTTGATAAAACCAAATGTTTGTGTTCCACTTCCTTTCAGATGCAGCACCAGTGTTTTTTTATTAACTAATCCATCCATTTGTGAGCTTATATAGCTTATTATAAGTAACTCGCCTTGAAAGAAGATCTTTAATGGGCTATTGCATTAATAAGACGTACCTCCCCCCCCCCCGGTTGAGGAATAGTTGAATTCCTTAGGTATAGAAGAAAGACGTAACTTGCAAAGTTGACAAATAGAAGTTGTACAGACTTACAAAGTAAGACACCACTATTAAAACGAGCAGTGAACCTGACAAGCTTACCCTGTAATATTTCTGGACATCGTTTTCCACTTTATAAACCTTCCATTTTCATAACACTCACAACAAATGCACCATAAATGTCCTTACTGCGCTTGGCAAGAACGGCAACCGCCGTTTACATCTCTGCATTGCCACAAAGAACGACTTTGTTGCCATGTATGTCCGCCATATTGAATGAAAACAGACCGCTAGAGACTGGGGCTGACCTTTCGGTTTCGCGCCAAATTTTTGCAGGCATGCCGAGACAACTGTCTCCCAGATCAGAAAATGCCAGAAATCTGCGACTGGACATTTTTGTAAACGTAACCTGCGAACACGCTGAATTTTTTAGCAGAGCTCTTTATTTACTAATATAGCCCGATCGCATCAGGTTACAAAAAGATCTTTGTTTTGCCTCCCCGAAAGTAACGTTAATTTTTTACTCTTAGTGACGATCCCCTCGAAAGTACATGTAGCTGCATGTTACCACTCAAACCGATAAAATCTACTGTAGTCAATGAAACGTTTCAAATAATGTGGTAGCCGATGCTTACAGATATAACTTGGCAGCATAAGACCGTAATTAATGGTCTTCTAATGACGCGGAATATACCAAATACTCGAATCCTGTGTTCACAAACATGCCACGTGCGAATCATGCACTGGGGCCGGCACCCAGCGAGCGAGGAATGTTTTTAGCGTTTTACTGATTTGGAAACTATGTGAAAGCTACTATAGTTTGATCAGTTTTCGGTTCTTTTAGCGAAATATTTCAGCGGCAGAAACTTTTAGGGAACTGGAGGAAACTTATCCTCCGAATTTACTCAGCTGCTTTCTTCTTTTTCGAAAATCCTAGCTGACCTTTTCTCGTACCCAACATGACACGTCCAATGTTCCGATGTTACGAAAGTTTGAGGCGACAATTTACTAAAGAAAAACTTGAGTTTTTAGTCTAATTAAGGTGGCCCGCGGCTATTTAATGACGCGGAGGCTCCTTTTTATCAATCGAATTTTCGGCATGTACGCGTTAACCGATTTTGTAAGTTTTGGTAGGGTGATAAAGGAGTCATCAATTTATACAGGACTTTGCACGATTGTAGTCATTTTGACTACAATCGTGCAAATGGCCTGTTGTATTAACGATGATCGGTGATTCCCAAGTGGCAAATAATCCCAGAATGCGGCAACTTTGAATAATTTACGGAACATGAGGGGTTTTCAAAGCATTTAGAAAATGGAAAACGTGAAGTAGCAAACTTGACGACCCAAATTCGCCGAGTTTCGTCGAGACTGTACACATGAAACTAGGTAAGGCCGTTTGTATATATACTGAATGTTATCATACTTAAAAATACCAGAAAACAAATCGGTAGTTTTTTCACGAGTCGAACAAACTTGAATTTCTTGAAATTCATAAATTACGCACTATAAACATCTTGTTCTTTCTTTGCTTATAGTTTTTGCTGGGAGGTTCCGATCTTTTCCGGTTATTCAGCAAAGTTTTCGGTTGCATCAAGCTTTCAAGTAATAGGGTGCGATTGTAGCCTTATTTTAGCGTTTTTGCAACAGCTGAGGCAAATACGCAAGCATAACATTTGGAAGCTTAGGCCCCGTCCTCACGTATACGTTTACGTTCGTTAACGCATATTTTTTTTTATCTAAAACGCTCTTGTCCACACGAAGTCAGCCATCGTTTACAATTAGTTTTCACCTGTCCACACGTAAACGCTAAAACGATACGTAAACGCACGTAAACGGGTAAACGGCGTTTTCGAAAATATCCACTTTAGAGAGCGTTTTCGAAAATATCCGTTTAGGGTGACCGTTTTCATCGTTTATGTGTGGACGGGAGTCCTAAACGCATAAAAAAATATGCGTTTACGAACGTAAACGTATACGTGTGGACGGGGCCTTAAATTCAGCATTCGACTGTGTAGTAATTTCTGTCCAGCCGATTTTGTGGAAAATTGCTTGAAGCTTGAAGTCTTGGAACTTATTGAGCTTAATTAGAAAAAAATCTGTCGTCGTTTTATGAAAATATTCGCGCTTTCTTAAAAAACGGGGTTTTCTAAAAACGCTTGTAACTATTAATCGCTTATCTTATATACACAAAAATTTAAAGTCCTGTATTATTTAATGACTTCTTTATCGCCCTACCAAAACTTACAATAATCGGTTAACGCTTACATGCCGAAAATTCGATTTATAAAAGGGAGCCTCCGCGCCATTAAATAGCCGCGGGCCACCTTAATTACGAATTTTTAAGGTTACAGTGTACCTTCAGATCGAAAATTTATTGAAATTTTTTTTTTGGCGTCAAAATAAAGTTTACAGAATGAACTTTCATCCAAAAAAAATATTATCGAAAAATAGTGAAAATTGACGGAGAAATGACGGTATAACTTTTGTGGGCGGAGTTTGTTTATGAAGCGATATGTTTTTCTAAGCGCTGTTTTCTCAAAGTTAATTTTTCGCTTGTAAGGGGACACTTTAAAGAGCTACAACTCAAAGGGAATTTGTTCGATTTTCCTCAAATTTTGACACAAGCTAGGCTAACATATAATCAACAAAAAGGTGTCGGCGAATTTCTTATTTCCGAAAACTTTTTCGTCAAGAGCCATTTCCGTGCGATCACTTCAATTTGTTTTCTCCCTTTTTCGAAAATATTCTGTAACTTTTCACTGCAATTGAATATGGGAAATCGCCGACACGTTTTTTTAGCACTTCGTGTCCGGAAACTCGAGAACAAATCAAATTAGCAAAATACAATAATCGCTTTGAGTTATAGCGTTTTAAAGCTGATTCGGACGTTCGAATTTAGACGTCGTAAAAAATTCGACAATTCATTTTATTATCAAATGGTTTCCATATTTAGATAGCCAGCTCTATAGGCTTTAATTTGATATCTGGGTTTAGGTATATTAAGTGTAATCTTAAGACGCTAGAGCTGTTATACTGGAGACACCCCCGAAGGTACACTGTAACCTTAAGATGTCAAAGGCGGCCTTATCATCAGCCCCTGCGAACAGTGGATTCTCCTACGCCGTGGCTCGACGTAGGAGAATCCACTGCTCGCATGGAGTAGGGCGTGAAAAACTTTTCACTCTAAAAATACTACAGCAAAGTTATTCTGTTAAACAAGGCTCCACTTAAACCTGTCAAACCTGTTCCAGCCGGAATAGACAACTCTGTCTAAATAATGAGTTATAAATGAATAAGTAAAATAAGTTGTTTCTGCATTTGCGTAAACTTAAAAAGAATGTAACGAAAACGTAGAAAAATGTTTGTAACGTCTTTTAGTCATCCTAAAGTAACGACTACCCGGCGGAAGTAACGGCACATATCGCCTGTTAAATCCAAAAGTAAAGGGGGCCGTTTCTTTATGAAGAAAATATAATTTCACTATATAGAGATTACAGTTCCACGCTGTGGATTCCGGATTCCATGTCTGTGGATTCCGGATTCCACATCCGTGGATTCCGGATTCCATAAGTGGCTGGATTCCAGATTTCAAAATTCTATTTTCTGGTTTTCAACGTTTCCTTTGTACTTTGTTTTCCCTAAAAATGCCTTCCATAACAGGTTTGGGTAAAAAAATAGCTTGTTCTTTTTTTACCCGAAGTGTACATTGTCTTATATAAAATATAAGTATAAAATATAATTCTTGGCCTTACCCGAGAGGATTGTGAATATAGGAGCGGTTTCTGAAGTCCACTGAGTCCACATCGTTGAAGAAATACTAACGAGGAAGGGCTATTCTTATTTTAATTGTAACATCGGCGTCAACAATAACAAAAGAGGTACACATTGCCAAAATCAGTGCTTTTCAGGTTCAAACATAATTCGTCGCCGAATTGTTTAATTGCCACACAGAAATGTAAAACTTCAGTTTACAGCTTACCAACAAATAGCGTGAAGATAGTCCAATTAACTCTTAAAATTAACTAGTGTATCCAAAAGATAGTAATTGCTGCGGTAAATTTGTTGTAAAAATGCTGTTTTATCGCCTCGCTGGTATTACAGAATTTTTCTTTCGTTTTTTGAGGGAAAGCAAAGCAAATGTAACTGGGATGAATCGACGAAAACTCCAGCTGATAAGACTAATTTTGTTTTGTAATTCACGCATCAAGTTCTTGCAATGTCTGTAGAATATTGTTGAGCAAAGGACGCGTTCACCACGAGGAAGGTGTGAAAATTTAGGTTTAACTTAATTATTGATAATGAATATGTTGCGTTACTAGCTAGCCGTATCGTATTCGCGTCTCCACGCGCTCAGCTCAGTCTCATCGACCGCTGTCGGAGTGATTTCAAAATAAATTTGTCTTTTATTCCGTACAATCTTCGAAAATCTTTGCAATCCAACGGTCCTATCACCATGCCTCACAGTCCTCGCTCAACTCGCGGTAGTCTTCGACACTTCAGTTCCGATTACGACTGGCACATGTTGGACCAAAATATTACAAATCTGGCAGCCAACAGCTTGAAGCAGCAAGCGAGGCTATTGTTCGTGGCGCAGTGAATTCTGGCCCAAAATGTGTGCGTGGCGCAGTGAATTCTGGTAAAAAGCGATCAAATCGAGATTTTTCGTAGCTTATATTTTTTTCTCATATATTTCTCTTAAATCCTGATTATGTTGCTGCTCACTCGCTACGCTCGTTCCGCAGCAATTATGGATTCGAATAGATCCCTAATATTAAAAACAGGAACAGGAACACCGAAACAGTAATAAACCTGATGAACTAAAATATCGATAGCTTTAAATCCCTGGTGCACGTTTCCCGACACCATGTGAAACTACTGATACTACGGCCAAGAATAAGGATACTTTATATTATTATTCTTTGAAGTTACCTGAAATGCAAAAATTAGTTCCAATTGCGCGCAAACAGGAAAAGAATCTAAACCTCCGACTCCAAAAGCGCAACGAGAAAAAAGGTCGAAAGGCCTGGTCGAAAGGGTGTCTGATAAAGACCGATAATTGCCCCCGCAGGGTTTTGGCTCAGAGGCCAAAACCCGAGGAGGCACCCTAGCATTCCCCGGGTGTATACATACAAGGACAAAGAATATTTGTTGAAAAGGTAAGAAATGTGTTTGTAGTGGGCGAAACATTCTCGATTTGACGAAACTAGGCGCGCACGGTCGTCTCGGGTAATATTTTAGCAAGCGCGCACGGTGGTCTCGGGTACTTGCAACCACCAGGTCGCGTTTCGTCACCTTTGAGCTTCGCCATCTTCTAGCAGCATCTTGCGGGTGTGCGGAAAACTCAGACCCAGCGGAAAACTCAGACCCCACGAGATTACAAGAAGTTTTCTTCCTAGAAACCTTGAAATAATATTAAAAAACTGATTGTTGGACACATCGCATGCTTTGAAGTGCTAAAATAATATCAGCCTCGGAATTCATCTATATTAACGTGTTTTGTTGCGATTCCTGAATGGCGCTCTCTTCAGGTGTTTGCTCAAGCGTAAAATACGCAACTTCGTCTAGACAAATCTGAGCGCTCCTACACTCGCAAACACGGGAAATCCGTTCTGTCTAGCACTATGGATAACTATGAATGAATACAAGTGACTAGGGTGCGTTTCTTTAAAAAAATCCAAGATTGGATTCTTAATCCGAGATCATGCGGATTCGTTATTTTTAAAGAAACGAAAAATCCGAAAATGGATTTTTTTTTTCAATTAGCCGTAACGACCCCAGCATGCAGTTCGCGTGTTTGGCGGGAGTTTTCAAAATGGCGGAAAGTTTTGGTTTGATGTTTGAACTGTTCGAAGAAGTCCTTGCCGATGACCTTGAACAACAACAGGTTCTTTTAGGAGCCGATGACGGAGCAGTTTTATTCCTTTTGGCGGCCGGACAGCTCGTCCGAAAAGAACACGTTCGCACAAAGAATTTTTACGAAATAACCGTACCTAGTTACATACCGGAGGACTTCCGAAGTCACTTCCGCATGTCACGGCATACAGTTACAGTTCTCGAACATTTGCTTTCGGTCCACGGCGACTTACCTCAATATACCGGCGATAGAGGAAGACCACCGGTCGAGTTAAGAAAGCAAATCCTTATTACGCTGTGGATTCTTGGGAATCCAGAATGTTTACGCTCTGTTGCCGATCGATTTGATGTTTGCAGGGCAACTGCGTACAGAGTCTACAGACGAGTTTGCAAAGCAATAGTGAGGAACTTAATGGATGAGTTTATCAAGTTTCCAACTGGTCTAAAAGCCCAAGCGGTGATGGAGGCCTTTGAAGAGAAAAAGGGTTTTCCGGGTGTTTTGGGGGCTATTGATGGCACCCACATACCAATCAAAGCACCACATAACAATCATGAACAATACATAAATCGCAAAGGTTTCTTTTCCGTCCAACTACAAGTCATTTGTGACCCGGATTTATTCATAACCGATGTTTTCTGTGGTTACCCTGGTTCAGTACACGATGCTCGCGTGTTTCGTAATTCTCCGATCTGCCGAGAAGTTGAAGTGAATCCAGACAATTATTTTCCTGGCAACTCTCACATTTTGGGAGACGCAGCATATCCCTTGAAGAGGTGGCTGTTGACCCCATTTCGAGACAACGGACGTTTGACTGCTCAACAAAGACGTTACAATACTGCCCACAGTTCCACCAGAATGGTGGTTGAGAGGTCCATAGGGCTTTTTAAGAACAGGTTTAGGAAGCTAAAAACAATGATGGATGTTGACAAAATTGAGGACATAACGGAAATTATTGTATCTTCTTGCATCTTACACAATATTTGCATTATTGAAGATGACATCGATGATTTTTTAGATGACTCTAATGATGATGATGACAATGATGATGACATCTTTCCACCAGGTGTAGGAGCAGTTGATAAGAGAAACATGATAATGAGACTGATCCCATAAACCTAGCATTTATAAGTGGTTTATGTATTGATACCTTTTGTACTGTGGTGTTTTCATGAACACTTCTTTCATAGGTGGTGTATGTCATTATACTGTATAATAGTCTTTTTGCTATAAATATCAATATTTTATTTGTTTTTAAAAGTATATAAGAAAATAGTAGAGCCATGTACATGGATCACTTTATACTACCTGAAACATTTATGGTCTTGCTTGAAATGTAAACTTACAACACAAATGTAACAGCCTAATACCCTGACAGTCCAGGTTGCTTGTGTCACGCACAGAAAGGAGGAAGTGCGTGACACAAGTAATCTGAAGCATCTGAGAATCAGGCTAAAAAAAGTAAAGGATATAAATAATATCAAAACCAGTTTAGTTAGGCCCTCTCACCTAATGTTGCTGTTGTAGTTCCTTGTATGTATGTGATGAAAAAAACATACAACTTGCAATAATACTGTTAACATGTATGATATAATAAACTTTTAGATAACTCAATACTGACAACAAAGTCAGGTTTACTGTATCTATGTTCATGTTTGTGGTCAAATAATCCCATGTTCTGCAACACAATAAAAAATTATGGAATCAAGGTTACTCTTTGTTCAATGATTTTTCAAAAACATTCGGTCCATGAGTGCCATGTGTTCATTGTGCATATTTTCAAACTTTTTAATCTTTTCCTTTTCTTCCTCTTTCCTGTCTTGTGTAAATTCCTTAAAGAGCCCAACGAGGTCTTCTCTTTTCTTCCGCTCTGGTAACTTCTTTTTCTTTGCTTTTGTAACCACAGGCTCCTCTGTGTCACTACCTGTGGAACTCAATGTGGAACTGGAATTTTCAACACTCTTGACTGCATCTTTGCTCCGTTTACCATCAATGTTGCTGCACAATGTTTTTGGAGCGATGGCATCATCTTTCGAAAATATTTCGTGAAGTTCGTCATAGAAGTTGCATTTCTTTCGGTCATTTCCGCTGACTTTGTTGTGATCAACACAAGCAACATAACTTCTCTTCAGATTTTTCAATTTCGTCTCACACGCCTTGGCATTAAAGAACACTCCGTTCTTCTTTAACTCTTCGCTGATTTCTTCCCACAGGGACTTGTTCTTTTTGTTTATATCTTTAAATCGTTCTCTGCGTTCGACATAGCAGGAAATTAACAACAGCACATCAGCTCTAGACCAGCGTACAAGAGCTCTCGATTCGCCTTCGGTACCTTCACTCGACTGACTGAACGTGGCTGCAGCTGTTTCCAAAGAAGAAAAACTTGGACCAGGCTGAGGTGATACTGATCTGACTGTTTCATGGCTGAACTGTGATGCCTGCGGTGGTGGAAACATGAACTGAGGAAGATAAGGTTGAATGCCCGGTTGAACGTGGCTTTCGTTCCACTGATATTCTGGATATTCACCTGCAGATAAACTGTGCGTCCAATATTGTCCTGTAGATAGAAATAAAAGATGCCAAGACGCATCAAACATCCGGAAAATTTATAAAAATACGTACAGGACGGAAAATTTCGGTGAAACTACACAAAAAACTCACCTTGTTTATTCGCCATGGCCGGCAGCAGCTAATATTTACAACAAAATGGCGGTAATGTGGCGGATTTTAAGAAGACGACCGCTTGCCAAACGTACTGCTTTTTGTATCCGTGCAATAAAGAAACGCACGGATCATGAATCCTAAAAATCCGGATTTAGATTTGATCTAATGAATCCACTCGGAGTGTGGATTCTATAGATTCAAAATCCATTTTCGGATTTTATTAAAGAAACGCAAAATCCGTTTTTGGATTCAAGAATCCGGATTTGGATTTTTTTAAAGAAACGCACCCTAAATTTGACTAAAATTTTCGCGACTCTTTTTTTTTTATTTTTTTTCAGTGAAAAGTAACCGAAGTGCCGGCTGCTATTTTAAACCATGTTTATAGTTTTTCCCTATTTGATCGAAAACGATGAACCGGGCAAGATAAATATCTCGCTGTTATCTTGTTATTTCAGTTGCCAATTAACAGGAAGTGCATTCTGTCGACGACTAAATTACAGTTCAATTGTTCTGGCAGCATATTGAATCAAAGTATAAAATCTGCACTGGTGGGGTGATTGCGTGACAATAAAACATTTTACGCGAGGTGAAAAGAATTGATCATGAGTGAAGTTTATTTCTTTTGTAATTTCGTGGGGTCTGAGTTTTCCGCAGGGTCTGAGTTTTCCGCACACACGCATCTTGCAGCATTTGAAGGTTTTGCATTTACGAGTTCGCGTTTCGCCATCTTCGGGAAGCATCTTCAATGATTTCTTTGAATTCAAAAGCATTCAACAGTACTGAATAAATTTGGTTTGTCAGACACAAATCAGCAACGGGGTCGACAGACTCGATCCAACAGATCGCAAATATCTCAGAACAGAATGATGAATCTCAACTCAAACGTTTGTAACACTGAAAACTCAGAGTTGCATCGATATTGTCAGATCATTATATTGCCTACAAATACATTGTTGCAAGTTTGGTTATTGTTGTAATGGTTTCTGGTGACCTGTTTTTTGTTTTTTTTAATTACACGAATTTAATAACATACAATATGTTGCTGTTACACAGAATATAAATACAATTCTACATGATTGTAATAGATTTCATTGTCAAATTTACAGATAAATATGCCGACTACTTACGTGGACTTCAATAAAATGCTTGAAACCGGTTAATTTTTCAACAGTGGTATGCACAGTATTTATATTCAAAACACATCCCATAAACAGGTTATCAAAAGCGGGGGCAGCTATAGTGAACACTATTTCTAGTATACAGTAATGTGAATCACTCCCTGGGATTCTGTCACGTCATGATAATGTGACCATTGTTTCAAATTGATACCCGATATGTCACAATGATAATAGCCTCTTCCAGGCGTTCAGTTAGTGGGGCGCGAAAGAAAAATCGGGCGCAGGAGAAAAAAACCGAGGCGAGGCTGGGGAGAGGGCCCCCTCTCCCCAGCCTCGCCTACGTTTTTTTCTCCTGCGCCCGATTTTTCTTTCGCGCCCCACTAACTGAACGCCTGGAAGAGGCTACAATGATAAGGGATGTTCCTGCGAGTGAAACACGCGTGAACATGCCTGTTGCGCGTCCTCGCGACATGAGATTTTCACGCAACAGTCGCTAAAGGAAAAGAAGAGGCCCTGGAACCATCACAACAGACTGGATTCCAGCAACCTGGATTCTGGATTACAATGGTTGGATTCCGGATTCCATTAGCTGGATTCCGGATTCCAAAGCCGTGGATTCCGGATCCCACAGACCAAAATTACCTGGATTCCGGATTGCGGATTACCTTACATGGGGCGAGCTCTATTTACTTTGATTTATAATGTAAAGCTGAAAGGTCGTGCATGCGTTTTATGAAACGAATTCCACTGAATAAGATCGTTCTGATCGCATAAAACTAACAATTTAGGAGCTAAAGCTTATTTGTCCGCTCTGACAAAGGACAAACATCACTTTCTGATATACCGTTACTTTTATGATTATTAAAGTTAACTGGCAGACCTTAATATGAACGTTCAGTTTTCGGTAATGCCGTGTCGCAAGATCATCAGTTTACTTAGGGAATTTTGAATAACAAAAGTGCTTTTTTTTAAGATTGTAGAGTAAATACAACTTGTGAATATAAGTTATCGATTGTGCTATATCTTTGAGGTTATTTTGACCATGCCGCTTTAAAAATTGTTTTTCCAAGCGTGAGGAATAGCATTGATAAGACTGTAGAAAAACTGACAAAGTCTTCTGTTTGTTTGTACAACCAAACGGCGTTTTAAAGATTTTGTAAGACCCTAAGACATTAAGCGACAGGCAGCATTTGTTGTATTTATTCTTCCTCCTCTTCCGCCCACCTTCCTCGTCATATTCTTCCAGGGCAATAATGTTTTGTTGTCAGTGTTTGTTGATGTGCCGTCAGTAAATAATTCTTTTTAATCTGATTGTATCCTCGATCTACGCCCACGCATTCTCCACGGGGCTGGATTTTTTAATTCCTTGGTTACATTTTTGAAAAAGTCATTCTCTTCTTCACCTTGCATCTTTCGCTATTTCGCAACATAGATAAGATAAATTACCTTCACTTGATGATTCTGTTTTCCAAGGAATTAAGTTTGTGTTATATAATTTAAAAGGTATTGGGGAGTCTAGTTCCTTCTCTTCCTTTCCAAACTGTTTGATATAGGCTACAAAATAATGAACGTTTACTTGACGAGCGGTCTCATCATCCGTTAACACATAAAAATAAACAGATAGGCGTCGAGGTAATAAGCGGATCAGCTCAGATCAGCGGACCGCATGACAGAGGGTACCAAAACGCGTCCAGCGGCCGTCTTGGCTTTTCACGTTCCAGGTGGATTTGTGCTTGACGACCCTCAAGCCTTTACGCGAGGAGAATAGTATTACTGTTAATAGCGGACTGAAGAAAGCAGCCTGCTGCCACAGCCGAATCTAGAAACAATGAGGTTGTCATTGTCGAGTTGTTGTTTTATAGAACTAGATATTCATATATTTTCCATTAGTAAGTTGTTGCTGCTAAAAGCGCTAAACGCAACTGAATGTCGCTGGATGTCATTTCGTACTGGGGTGCGGGCGACACTGAGCAGAACGTCTGTCAATATCACTGAGAAGTGTGTTGATAGTCAAGGCCTTCAAAGAATCTTTTATTTTATTTACCAGATTGCTTTAATCGTATTGAGATGAAGAGAGCATTACTGCTGTAATCATGCCAAAAAAAATGGAAGCTGTTCTCAACGATGAGCTAACTTATTTGCTGATTAGTAATTTCAGTTTTCAGAGACATAAGCTCAGATTTTGTAAAACGAAAATTGTCTGTCCCCTTTAATTTTATCAACTAACTATTTTAAGCTAGTTGTGTGAGAACGTATAAGTTATTCTACAAAGCCACTGAAAACAAGCTTTAAGTGGTGGTCGGAAGTCATCTATCAAACAGTGCCAAAAGAAAAATACGTGGTGTCTCGCCTTACCATTAAACTGTTGCGCATTACTGGTAGTTCAAGTGCCTAAATACGCCCACATAATCGTCTCAGTGAAACATGACACATTGTGGTAAATATGGGGGCATTATTTGTTATTGTGTGGGAAAAAGGACGTGTTTAGTGGCATAACTATTGTAATACTTGCTTCTTTGTTCAGTTCCCTCTTTTTTGGGCATGGGACGAGGGAATATTATTGGTTTGCAATATTAAGAATCACCAAAAAACATCCATTTAAAAAGTAATCATATATTGGGCGGGACAGTTCGCTTCAGTGTCTAATGTTTGCTATTAAATCTCGTAACAATTTTTTTAATGACCACCTTATACTAGAAATTACATGCAGTATAAGATTCTTTCAAATCTCCAGGATATTGCGCCAATTTAATTTTCATTTCTGCTGTTTGTCGGATCCCGTACTTAAATATCGATTTAATTCAACTTAGATTCTATGTTGATAAGCGGAACATGAAATGAAGTCGCCGAAGTGCACAGTGCAACCGTCATGGGGTGAATCTAATTTTAGTCAGTTTTACTTTTCTCGGTTCCTGTGAAACTGACCCTCCACGTCGATTGCATATAAATTAAAGATTCTATGCAACTGAACCGGGATATAACATGGAACAATAAAAATATATGAAATACATGGATGTAATTAGCTTCCGTGAGGTCTATCACATCGTACCTGGAGAGCTTTTGATTTCGTTATCTTTAGAATAATAGTTAAATCATATTATTGGCTTGGTGTGCATCGGCTCGTTCAGTATCGCATGTGCACGCAACAAATTATGACCAAAGTTCATTGCTCCAATTATAGACTCATCAGTTGAAGATGACTGCACGTATCCAACGCGGAAACTAGTGTTATATTTCTTATTGTTTTATTCTTCGAAGATGTTGACACTTGCAATTTGTAAATTTGACTGAGTTGCTAAAGTTTTTGTTATATTAAAAAGAAAGGAATTTTAAAAATTGAACTAGTTTTGAAACTGAAAAAGTAATCAGAACTTAAAATTCTTTAGAATGAGGGAATGCTAGCAATGTTACTGAGAAGAATTGGTCACTGCCATATTAAGATGGTGTTTAAAGTGCACCTGCCAAAAAATGCACTTACGTCACTTAAATGCAGTCAAAAAGCCTGTCGACCTGAAGCTATTATTGTAAAGTCAAAAGCCTGTCTTTGTTTCTAGCTCTAATTATTCCATAAAAATGGAATGGGCCCAAACGATTGCTGGTTCATTCAATTTATTTACCTTTATAAGGCCTATAAAACGATATAGAAAATACATGATTATCAGTTTTTGCAAATCAAGCAGGTTCTAAGTCACTAGAGATATTCCTACTCCACTGTGTCATTTCAAGCGAGTTGGACAGCTGGCTGATTTTAAAACATCATAAAAGATGTTTACGAAGTATATAAATAACTTGTTGTGATTATATAATATCAGTGAATCGAAAGTGAAAGAAAGCTGAAATCCTGCCAGACGAAAACTGATCATTTTCTAGCGTCAGTCAGTCTTAGCCTGTCATGACCTAAAGAAGGCCGGTTTGCGGACATTTAACACTTTATTTTAAAACTGAGGACGCTAAAACATTTTAGCTCCAGTCTAAGCACGGGCACCACAGGGTGGGACATTATTTATGACTTTCTTGTTGAAATGAGAATATAAACTAACTGTAGCCTACTTTAAAGAAAAGAGCGAATGGCGAAGACAAAAGAGAGAAATTATATAACGACATTGACCTGAAAACTAATTAGTACTGAATTTCCGCTAAACAGGGGTTTGATACACAATACATAAACCGAAAAAGTTCAAGTACATTGATAACAGAGAACAAACAGGGAAAAAAAACATAATAAAAGACTGAATTTAGATCAGATGGGAAGCTTCTCACTGACACCACTTTTCAGTTGAGCTAATTAAGCTACTACTTAAAATAAAAAAGTAAAAAATAATGTGTAATCGGAAGAGTGTTCAATTGCAATTATACTGAGGATCCTTCTTCCGATCTTCGCCTGAGACACCACAGATGATCCAAGCTCCTAGTGCCGGAGAAACCGTATATTGACTGTCATGACCGTGAGTTTTGTAATTGTTTTATTCCCGATACTGTTCCTAATAATATATTCATTTAATTCCCATACAAACCTTTATAATTTGCGCTGTTGTGGAACACGGTTTAGTTCTCACCGGGAGTTCTCAGTGACGCGATGGCTCGTATCACAAAACTCACAAAGACATTCATATTCAAAATACGGTTTCTCACACTAGGAGCTTGGGTTACCTGTGGAGACACATAGCGTTAAATGGTGTGGTGTTTGTTGCTGACTAGAATAATACACACATAATGAGATCTCAGTTGACAGAAATTTAAATTGATGACCAAAATTGGTTATTCCACAGTATACTGTACTGCAGTTAACAGTCGTTTCCATCCCTGAAATGACATTGGACACCTTACAAGGTTTACACAATGTAGTAATCGTTTATCGTTATATTACAGTACTGACGTTCACGAGAGCAGAACCTCATTTATTAAGCAGAGAATTGAGGGAATACAATAGAGCTCCGGAAGAAAAGATTAACGTGTTGGCGTTTTGTTTAGCACTGATGTGCAATGTTTAGGGCGGTTTTACGTTAGTTATGGCGCGAACGATTCGGATTTGAGGCATATCATTTTCCTTCTTTTATTCTAAAGTGTGAACTGGAAACGAGTATTGACCTAACTGCAGAAGTAAAGACACTTGTATACATATCCATGATAGCTGCTATACGCGCATGCTTTTCTCCCGTTTAATCTGTTGTTTTTTAGTTGGAGTAGTAAGAGTCGGTGCGTCAGTTATGCTCTTAATTCATTATTCATAATTGTATTAAGTATAATTGCATCAGGAGCAGGCATCGTTAAGCTTGCAAAATGCGGAAACTTTTGACTTTTGTCTCCTGCTTTTGTAAAGTTTCCAACAGAAGGAAATTCCCGCCGTGCAAGATAAAGTGTTTACAATTCAATTCCGTTTTAAGAAATTTAGAAAATTACAGCCCCTTGGAAATAGTCAGACAACTCCCAACAAGCTGTTAAATACACTCTCTTAGATCCACTCATTCATTCGGCTTAGAGAAGTCATTCAAAAGACTTGCAATCAGAACCCTTCGTTTTGTTGATATATAATGTAACTAATTCTATTTCTTTCTAGGAGAGGCTCCACCTTTGAACCGGCTTTCTGTATAATACTCAACTGATGACAAAATTGGCCGGCGTTAAAAAAAGAACTTCCTCAGCCAAAAACAACTTTGACTCACGAATTATAAAAAGACTCCTGCCTTCATTTTTCCCTTTTATGAGCATTCGTGTACTGGATTGTATTGTATCCAGCTAACGTTTGTTGTTAATACCAATGCCTTAGCCATATTTTTCTTCAAGGTATTTTTCTTGTAACACTCATAATATGTTTATTCAGAGCGCAAAAAAGTTAATAATGAGCTTACATAAAGACGCCATGAGAGGAGATTTTAGGAGGTGGACCCTATCGTGTAGCATGACTGAAACTTTTGCGGGATCTAACTTTGAGATTTTGCTCTCGATCTGCAAAAACAAGATCCTGCAGAACAAAACTCTAGCAAAATAATTCTCCGCAAAAATATGCCCTATTCAGTCAAAAACCTTCTCTGCCTTTGTAATAAGTAGCAGCATTATTTTAAGCATATATATATTGGACTGAATTAGAACTTTTAAAAAGAACAACAGTTCGCACAATTGATACAGGTTGATAAATTGTTTGCGTCAGTCACTGTAGGATAGTGTTGTATTGCCTTTGAAGAATGTAGTAGTGATTGTAGTAGTGATTGTAGTAGTGATTGTAGTAGGTGAAAAGTCCAACTCTTTTGCATAACCGCAACAAGACAAGTAATTAAAGTCGACTAGACTGTTTCGTTCCCTTTTAATGTCCCGCTGCTCAAATCCAAATTCGTAAAAATAAGGTTCCCAGGGGACAATATCAGTCATGCCAAATGTGGTCACTGAAGCAAAATAGAAAAATGCCAATCCACAAAATAAAACTCCCGTAAAATTTTCATGCTACACATGGTATATAAAAAACTTCCTAAAATAAACGAATATAAAAAAACAGTATAATTTTAAAACACATTATGTTATGCATTGTAAAGAGATCATGTTATATGGTTAGTTGTGGAACCAAGAGATACAGTTATTATTTGCTTGCGATATATGTTTAGGACTTTTGTAAACGCACTAGTAGTACAAGTGAATAGCACGGTGCACTTATAGTATGCATCAATTTCAGCTTCGATAACAGTAAAACTGGCTGAATGCTTTGTTTGTGTTTGTGAACGAACCATGATAATAAAGATCGCTTGTCTCACGATGTAGTAGCATGGGATGTATATGGCGACGTTTCGACTACTTACTGCTGGTCTTTATTGCAGGCGATGAAGTCGATGATTAGTAGCACGATGGTCGGCTGCAAATGCTGGAGGATACCCATTATTCTGCTTGTACCATTATATAGCCTTTTGTTGGAATCATGTGAATTTTCCATTTCGTTATCCGCGTTGATGTGGTTATGGTGAAATCTTAGGGGAATAGCCTCTTTTACACGACGCACGAGCCGAACGTATCGCAAAAGTGTGTTAAGACAACATAATAAAACTGCATAAGTTTTACAGTAAGTCCAACAATAGCGTACCCTGCGAGCAGAGCCTCTTTCGATCCTCCTAGAAAAATCGGGAGGTGGAATTTTTTTTTTCTAGGAGGATCGAAAGAGGCTCTGCTCGCAGGGTAACAATAGCGAGGACAAGGATGATTGAATTTGGCATCTATTCACGCCATCACGGTGCTAGGTATTTTTCTGAATTGTAATTACTCAGTAAATCACTAAGCCTGACAAAACTAAAATAGGGCCTGGTAATACTGGAAAAGAAGGTCCGTTCTGATACTTTTTTTAACATTTTTTCAGTCAATTACAAGAAGCAACTTATCACATTTGATTTGATCTGAACTTCAAATAGGGTCGCCTGAGAAATAGGAATTATGCACAGGAATTTGTTGTATTACTTTTTGTCTGGCAGTAATTAGATTTAACTTTCATAAGATTCAGTCAAGCTGCCGATTAATCTTGTTTGTTTTATAAGACTAGTTCATTAATTGACTTGCCGTTATGCCAAACTATTGCGGTCTGCTCTGAGACCAACTACTCGGCTAGATTTCTTCAGGCTGTCAAATTGGATCGCATTCATTCAGCTCGTAAAATACCCATTTTTAGCCGAATACAAGATTTAGAATATGCGAAAAAAAAAATTACAATATTTTCAGCCGGTTTTTTCGGTGAAACTGATAGCCTGATCGTTGCTCGCACGCGTTATTCCATTATTCGCAGAAAAGTGGATTCGGTATTCTATAGATCGTTTACATCTGCCTCGTAAGAAACTTATTTTTCTGGCTTTGAGAGCAACACCAGAGATAAAACGTTTCAGAGAATGCCAAATGAAACGACTTGATAAAATTTTGAAGCCCAACGATATTTAATAACCGAGTTTAATGGGGAAAAGAATGTTTATATGATAAGAGAACTTTAAATTATTTGTCCGCCGCTTTGGTGTACCAAAGTGGTACACCGCCAACAGGGGCCGAATTTGCGTTTTTCGAGAAATTCTTTAAATAAGAAAGAGTGTTTCATCAGGAAATCCTCGTTTTTCAGCCAACTTCTCGGTGTTTGGATATCCTGATAAAACAGTGTTTGATATATTACTTCAAAGATCAGGAAGACCTCTGATTTACTACATCCTCGCTTTCAGTAGAGAAGTCTACAAACTGAGTGAAAGACACTTGTTTTTGTTTCACATATGGAGACGCTCAGCCGCACCACCAAAAATTTTAAAATGCTATTATATTTCCATGAAAAATGAAATTACGACGACTACTATTGCTGACATGAAGAACCTGCTATAAAAGAATTAGGGTCGCGTTGAAGAAGTTGTTTAGATCTTAGAATTTTTGATGACGTGAGGTGACAAAGAAGAAAAGAAATCGCGGGATAATTGAGTTAGAACCAGCTGGATTCCACTCACCACTAATCTGAGGGAATGTGCTGCATCAAGACAGCTTGTAATATTTTTTTTAAAAGCTCGGCTTGGTTTAGAGCCAGTTTATGGTAATATTGCTATTAATAGCATGCAAGCCGGGGATCTGGGGTATGGCTTCTACTGAAAATGATCAAACTTAGATTCCCACAGATGCCTTAATTCTTTTGAATTTAAGATCGTGAATGACCTCCATCATCCTAAAAATGTCAGAAAGAATCACGATTTAACGGAGAAGTTAACATTTCAATGGAACCGGTCATTCAGTTCTAAAGAGAAATGATTTTGCGGAACAGGGACTGTGAAAGAGTTACAACTCATGTGAAACCCAGGATCTGCCAATCAGTACCAATGGTATTCCGTCAGACATTTTACACATTTAAAAATGGTGCAAAAAATAACACGGGAATATTTCTATAAAGGGTATTTCATATTTTGATTTATTGGTTAATATCATGCAGCTAGGAACTCGGTATCCTCCGAGCCTGATTGATGAAGAGTGTGTTGTTACCATTTTTAATTAACTTGACGTAAGTTTTGCATGCCTAAGTTTCAGTTTTAGAGAATTCGCTTTCCGAGGAGTAGCACAAATGCCAACGAAACATAAGCGCCATAAAGTCGCCGTTGGTTGGAATCAGAATTTGAGTTTGCTTCTGTAGTTGCTTCCACCAGCTGTTTGCAATACAAATGCAACATTCCAGCGTTAGCTGATAACTGTAAAAGACACTTAATTTGTAGAACGGCATCTCACGCAAAACGCTTTTGACAAATAAATAAAGATGGTAAATTTTAAGCTGCTCGATAATGAGAAAGATGAAAAGTTCATCGTGTCACGAGCGTGGGAAAAAGAAAAAATGTTCATGATTTCACGTTCGAACACGATGAACATTTCATCTTTCTCAAGTCAACTATTTTTGCAGAACTTTCAAAAGGCTCAAACCCGGCTCCGTTTTAGTGCTACGTCCTTAAGCGTATGGTTGACTGGTTGTTAAAGGGACACTGTCACCTATTTTTAGTATCACTTTGAAAAGCCAAAAACATATTTGTTTCAATGGAAACCTTAAAATAATGGTCCAGTTTTGTTAACAAATACTATACGATGTGAAATCCTCCACTGAAGCTATTTACTTACATCCAACCAAAACATTTTACATTTACTGAGTAATTACGTCATCTCTGTTGTGTTTATCGTAAGCTTTAGTCCTTATAAAGGCCTAAAAAAAGGATGCGAGTTTGATGATTCTTTGAAAGTGAGCATCTAACCGCTGAAAATATTTTTAGCTTAAGTTTTTTTTTTAAAAGAACATAAATAAGACTATATTGGCTTAAATTTACGAACATTTCAGTTCAATGACTAAACGTTTTACGAGAACTTTTTAGCAGCATCTTAGTTCACTTAAACCAGACCCGCTTAGGCTGCCTGCATGTCAAGTAAACTCTAGATAAATAAAAAATGCGAAACTGTTGACTGAGTACATAACTTCTGTGAATTCCAAATTTTTGAAAAAAAATTCAAGTCAACGAAATTCAAGAGAGATGTAATGTAAACCTGTCATTGGGGAGGTTAGGTGGCCTCATTTCCTGTAAATAATCTTCCGTGGAGAATCTTTAACAAGATTAATCCTACTCGGGATCCGGCCAAACGTTCACGTGCCGGAAACATGCAAACATTTGAAGTGGAATTGAATTGGCTCATAACAAACTTCAAGTGCCAGAGCTGTTTGAAATTGAGCACTAAATACGATAAAACCGTAAACAAGATTCTACTTAGATAGGACACTCGCATGCAACTATTCCCATGATAACATAGCTTGTACTTTTCCGTGAGAAGACAACAAATGTTTTATTGTTGTGTTACACCAACTGTTTGTGGCAATAGTTAGATTGTATGCAAAACATTTGGTGCGTTTGGGTGGTTTCCTTCTGAGCACGAGACGTATTTCGTGAAAATGCCTTTAGTCTAACAACGCCCACAATTTTCCTGAAAAGGGAACGAAACCGTATTCAGACATTCGTGAAAAGCAAATGACCTCTCGTTAACGACCACCTCTCGTAAGCGACCGTGATTCCCCCCCCCCCCCCCCATGCCTGAGCCACGTTCCATTCGAATGCAGTGTCCAGACCAGTTTAGTACCTTTTATCGATACTCCCGGCTTGGATGACAGAATTACTATCAATATTTTGGTACTACTAAAACAACTGCAGTGCTCATTCTTGTTTTGTATGAGCGATAATCGACTCCGCTCACTATGGGATCTGCAGCAGAAAATCCGGCTTCGTACTCTATGCAGTGAATTATAAGAAAGGACCTCCGACAGATCGGAGTTCGAGTTAGAAATTGAGTTCTATTTTTCAAACCTAGTACCCCATTCACACCAACGCTTAAACATGTTTAAATGTTGTTTAGTTTAAAACAGGTTTAGAAAAATACCTCCTAACCTCCCGTAATATTTGGAGTGAAATCTTTACTAAAAGAAACTTTATTGACTTTATTACCATTCCAGGTAGTTTGAGTCATATACATTTCAAAAACGTTCAAGATAGAGGCTAAAACGTAGTTAAACTAAACAACATTTAAACATGTTTAACCGTTGGTGTGAATGGGGCACTAGTGACCGTGCTTTAAATATCACTTGTCACGCCAATCTCATTTTTTAAAGTCTCGTTCTCTGATGATCACGTGACGATGTGTATTTTAGTTAAATTATATGTGATGATGTGTATTTAATTAAATTATAGTCTAGGTTAATGTTAGTCGAGATATAACCAGTCGGAGATATTTCAGTATAAAATTGTCTGTGTTGCCTATCCGTTCAATCTTAGATTACGCGGGAAACATTCCACCAGCGTGCACCTGCTCTTTTAGTCGCCTCCTAAACTAAAGGCTGCTAACGTTATTAGATAAGCGCTTAAGCCAGCTATTATTTTAAGCTTGGCATAACTTTTCACGGCTCCTAAATCTACCGCTATTCCTAGCTAATCAACTATTCTATAGAGCTAACTAACGCTTCCTAAATTATTACTTAAGTGTAGTTGTGTCACATACTGCGCTCGCCATTGGTTTTGTTGTAATTCTCACCATAACGCGTGAGTTGACACTGATGTAAACTATGCGTATTGTATTAGGTAATTTCCTGGAATAGAGTCCATAAAGTAGTATAATATTGGAAAAATAAACAGAGATTGTGGCAAGAACAAACGACTGTTGTTACTGAGTAAAAAGATCCCAGGTTCTGGCGGAACCTCCACGCAGCGGGTTGCTATGAGCATTCCCGTGCCAGTACAATCAGCAACAGGGAACAAGGGATTTTGGAACGCGACTGGTTGAAAATTCGAAAGTCATCCTCTTAATCCGATGTGCGGGACCCTTTGAGAACCGACATCGTAGTAGTACTAAGATAAAAACAATAGATTTACCAACATTCTTGGAAAAAGTTTATTTGAAATTTACCCTATCTACAAACGTTTCATTAATTTATTTCATTTGGCAATATTGTACTATTACAAAACTATTTTTTATCTTTAAAACGCTACATAGTTATTTTTTGTACAATAACACTCCGCCTTACTAACAACAACTTTGCATATCGGCAACAAAACTTTCTGTTCGCTTTAAATATCATATGCTATGGTTATGGGACCAAAAAATCAACCATGTAGAAAAAAATTAAAGTAAATTGTTGCCGTCGTAAAGCAAATAATATTATGAAAATGTTTACACCCTCTAAATTGCTTTAGCGGCTTTTACAAACCGGTTCTCAAACCTTTGTCACTCCAAGTTAGCGTTTTGAAGACTACACGTTCAACTAAAATGAACAAAATACACTTTGATTGAATGATACTATATGCAAACAATTTGAAGTCAAAAGCGGGCAAAATGAAAAGAAAAATAAAAATTTTTTTTTTCATGTTTTCCTACTAATGAACAGTTGTAACTGCAAGGTATATTCATAAAATAGATTGACGCATTATAAAATACAGCATTACTCTCAGGTTATTTGTTAGTAAGATTGCTTCTAATTCTATAACTCTTATTAACACATTGTAGTTCAATTGAAAGGGTAGCACATTATCAAAAAAGGTTTGAATATGTATCCAATTTGCAGGGGCGGATCCGGGAACTTCTGAAAGGGGGCTTGTACACCTTGACGTTGTTGCCTTGACATTGGCGTGGACGGCAAGCGGGCATGGTCCCCCGGAAAATGTTTCCGATTTTAAAGTGCTACTGCGATCAAATTTTTGATTTCCTTTTTTTACATCTTCGTGTACAATTATACTTTCTTACTCGTCTTGCCAAATTTCAATCCATTACGAACATCAGAAGTCATTTTATTTTAACATTTATGTTCGAGAATTTACGGCCGCCATTAATCAACCGTGTTCCATGCTTGGTTGCGAAAGGGATAAAGTGACGTCAAAGGCTCAAACATACCTCACGGGTTGAAATTATAATAACAATAAGTATTGAAAATCACGCGAAAACGCAACAAAAACATTGGACTTGTTCTTCGTGCAATTTTCTATGCTCATTGTTATTATAATTTAAACCCGTGAGGTATGTTTGAGCCTTTGACGTCACTTTATCCTATTCGCAACCAGGCCTTGGAACAAGGTTGATTAATGGCGGCCGTAAATTCTCGGACATAAATGTTTAAATAAAATGACTTCTGATGTTCGTAATGGATTGAAATTTGGCAAGATAAGTAAGAAAGTCTAATTGTACACGAAGATGTAAAAATATGAAAATCAAAAATTTGATCGCAGTAGCACTTTAACCTCTAAAACGCCTTTTCCATCATTCCTGAGACTCGAAAGGCGTGAAACAATTATGTATAAAATAATGAACCACAAAGGAGAAACAAGAAGAGTCAAACAAATAAAAAAATGCTTCTGGGGGGGTGGGGGTTCAACCTCTCAACCTCTCAATCCCTACCCTGGATCCCCCCCCCCCCTATTTGTTCCTGATTTACTATTCGAAGGCGATTATTTCACAGAAATTAGGCCCACTTTGACTGTTGTATAAAGAAATGCTGTATTGTTAACAATAAGTAACTTTCGCAACGGTTTAAAGGCTCCATACATAGCCCGATTGTGGAACGACCACTTTTTAAAATAACTTAATGCATTAAGCGTTTTCATATACACCTTCATCAAGAATATCTCGAATGGCTTAACCTTAAGCTACGTTTTGCCACAGCGTTTTTATGGTGTCTTCATTGCTGTATTCGCTGACGCTGAATAGGAATACAACGTGTTTTCTATACTGTACTGTCAATCTCTCCTTCGTTTCTACCATGCAGCAAATAGAAACATGCCTAATGTTAACAGTAGCTTGCATGGCGACCAGCTAATCACAGAATTACGGTTGGCAAACTTCACATTCGATACTTTGTTGCTAGTCTTCTTACCCTCATCCTGTTCATTTCTCCTGGTTGTGGTCTTGCCAGTAGTCTCTCGATCAGTCCGTCTTCTGGTAGTCGTGTCTTTTGTTCTGAAGGTCGGGAGCGTTACGTAGGGAGGGATGGGAGGTTTCTTTGTTCTAGTGGTCGGGCGTGTTGTTGGACGAGTTGTCGGTGGTACAAATTTAAATTTGAAGGAAGAACATTCTATGAGTGGCACTTGGAAAGATGTTGGTCTTCTTAATGGCGAAGAAGGGTCTGTTCCATCACTTGCACGTTGTCCCACGTACAACAGTCTGTTGCCTTGTGAATTGGTTTCCATCTTCAGAAGGTCATATTCAGTGTGTGGAAGGGAGATACCATACATTCTACACCCTCCAGTAGCTGTAATATCTTGTGCGACATGTGTTTGCCAAGTACTTTTACCACATGTGTTAGGGTCTGCAGTGTTCAACAGCTTTTTGGTGATGGAGTCCATTGGAGTTAAAGACGCCTCTGTCATAGTAAACACATAATCATAAGCTCCAGCGACAACCTTAGAAGGAATACCACCCACGAATTGGCCTTTACCGTTAAGCTCAAAATCAATATTCTTGCACTCGTGATCCAAGTAAAAGTAGTAGTGGCATTCCCAACTGAGTAATTTCTTCTCGAATTTAAAGTGACGAGTTAAGAATAATCCCCCTGGGCTTGCCTCGCACGTTGTGCTAGCCCATTGTCCATCCAAAAGTACTGCACGAGGCGGGGTCTGAGGTAGCTTTGGTGGTCGCAAGCCAGTGCCTGATCGAATCTTCATGCAGATGGTGCAGTTGTTGGCGTTGTACCTTTGAAGAGGCAACTGGTAAGACTTAGGTTTGTATTTTCTCGTCACTCGTATGGTTGGGATCTCAGCAAAGAAAAGTTTGTCGTATTTGGAGCTCTTCTTTCTTCGAGTTTCCAGTTTTAGAACTGAAAATTCTGATTCTGATAATCCAAACGCATTCCGACAAGGTCGCTTTCTAAATGCCCTGATGTTGACCTCCAGCACGCCGTTGCCAGAGCGTTGCCTTCTCATGACACGTAGGGTATTTGGACAATGTCTGTTTGACACATTCATAACTTTTTGCTGTTCATATTCATTGTGTGGATAAAGAATTATACTCGTAAAGTTAAAAAGTGCCTTATTACTGCCTTTGATGGATTCTAGTGGTTCGTTCGACACCTTGAAAAATCCGTGCACGTGAAGGCTTAACTTCGGTTCAGAACACTGCGAGTCGTTGTACCGATGAAAGTAACCTTCCCATGTTGAGTTTCGTAAAATCTTGATGTACCGTGTAAAAAACTGTGGACCAGGTCTGACCTCGCAACTGCAAAAGTAGATCAACAAAGAACAAAATTAGAGGTACGCATGATGGCAAGAACACGGAAAGGGTTTAAAAAGGCTGTCTGACACATGCGTGCACCAATTCGCATGAAGAACTAAGAGGAAAGCCATTTACTTTAGCTCTACTTCTGTTGTCTTTTTCAGTCAATCTAATAACTGGCAATCATTTGATCACCCAACCAATCAATAAATCAATGGATCTATCCATAATGATCAATCAATCAATCAATCAATCAATCAATCAATCAATTAATCAGTCAACCAATCAACGTTTTACATTTCCTACGAAATTAAAATGAGAAAAACCGTAGCAAGATTGGGTAGTTACACTTCCTAAATTAAGGTAATATTGCTGCTATCAATATGCACATTAAAGCACAATTATATTAATAAACTGGAAGGTCCTTGTCTAATGAGCGACAAGCAGTCGGATGCGGATTGCGTTAAAAACACTAAGTAGAATATATATATAGCTGTGTGAACGATGTCGGATAGTATTTTTTATTTTTATGTGTCGTGGAAGCCCGAAAGGGCGAAACGTTCACTGCATTAAAGACCTCTACGAGAAAAGTTCGCTTCTTCTTCTTCTGTTTAATTCATTACAACCTAGACGCTTTGTGTGTTTCATAAAGCTTTGTAGTTTACTGATTTAACACTTGTAGCTTTAAATCTAATTCGTTGTGAAATAGAGGTCCTTAAGCAAGACTGTTTTTTGCATATAATTTGAAAAGGTTTCATGTAAAAGCTTGGTTTTATACTCATTGATCGCGAGTCTTCTGGGGTGATGCATAATTGAATTAACGCTCTCAAAAGTAAAGTTTCAAAACCAAATGTTCATCCCAAGGACTAATATCATAAGCTTTTCAAAACTGATACGGGATCATCCGTTTTGTAAAACACCGAATAAAGACTTTGCAATTTTGTATTATTTTCTTTAAATTTCAAAGCTTTACCCGTTTAGGTAGTTTTAACTCCCGGTTTCAGAAAATTCTTTGTTAAATAAGGGTCCTCAAAGCAAATGTTTTGTGCAAATAACTTTTAAAAAGGATTAATGTAAAAGCCTTCATCCGCATAAAATAAAGTTTCAGAATAACCTTTTTTATATAGTTAGTCAATTTTATTACATTTAGCGAACTCGCACGTCTGTAATTTTTCTTTTTCTTTTCAATTACACAAATGTTGATCCTAAGGACTTTAAATCATAAACTTTTGAAAAATATGGGATCATTTAATTAACATATCGAATATAGACATTGCTGTTAAAGAAAACAAACTGGATCTCTATATATTACAAATCAGAGAATAGTACACTCTGTGTTACATATAAACTGACGGTTTGAAAACTTGCCAAATGAAACTCGCGTAAAGTGACAAAATATACGAGTTATTAAATCAGTCATTAAATTGACCTCTCATCAACATTTTATGTCGTGACTTTGGTATTTAACAACATGGATTTTTTGGGGGATTTTCTGAAACAAGTTTGCACATGTATATTGGTGGTCACGAAAGCCAAATGCAGCTAGTTCAGTTCTAATATTAAAAAGTGAAACTCGACGGAATATATTGGTAATTGGCATCTTTGGTCAATAACTTCTATATTACGACTCCAGCCTGTATTCAGTATTAAACAACGCATAGCAAATTTAATAAACTGTAACCACACTCTGTGGAGAATATTCTATTTGCAGTAGCCATGAGTAGCTGGTATTTACACGACTAAATCCTGAGCTCATCCTATTTAATGATTTAGACTGGAATGAAAACATTCTTTCTTATCTATCGAACATCTCCGTGACGAAATCTTTCTTACACGGAAGGCCCAAGATATTGCGATAATTTTGCTTTTCGTTTTTTAGTCGAAAAATGTACTATTTTCAGGTTTCATACCTAATATACTTCTTGCTATAAATGTGCTAGCGCTACGCTACAGCGAGTTTATCGTGGTTCTTACTGTGTATGGGTTACAAGACACCAATATCACGTAATAGATATCCTAAAACGCTCGAGAGCTTTATTTCAAAAGACTTTATCATAAGTAGATGCAATTTGCACATTAAAGTTATTCGCTATCTCTCCGGACCGTTCCTAAGTGGTCTACAATAGTTGTCTGGGCAAAGGCACGCACTAAGTCTAACAGAGGATGGAATAAAAGTGACGAACGTTTAAAAGAAAAAAAGCTAACTGTAAGGCTTCAATGCCCTTGCACGACGTTTGCTATCAATAACTGAAGCTGCTTTGGGAAGACTTACAAAAAAATCAAAACAACTCTTCATTTAATTCCGGCAGTGGGTTTAATATCATTCACATTCCTTTGGGTAATTTATACCCAATATTGAATAACAACGACTTCGTGAATAAAACACAACTAGAATGTTCACTGAGAACGTGACTTGAGTCAAGTCGCTTTCGCATGATTAGAAACTTTTCAAATAAAGTGCCGGGCTTTCAGCCAAAACCAAAGTGGTGTATTTAAATCACTGGTAAAGACTTAGGAAACTTATGCTGAGTGTCGCGTGCCCGGTGTTTAATGTAAACTGAGGGCAAAGGAGAACCGGAGGATAGCGACGAAAACTGCAGATTTGCATTTACTTGATTTACTTGTGCATGCAAACCTATTAAAAACGTTCAGAATCTGTCTTTGAAAACTGTATATTTATATATACGCACGTTGTCATAATTACATGTAAACCAGGCAATAAGGCCCTTGATGACCTGTCAGAATGCGTTATCCACATGGCGTTACTTTTTCGTGCGTAAAATGATGTTCTCGCAGACAACCTTTGCGGATAACTCAATTATTTGCAGACTTTTTTTTCCCTACAATTATGGCATTATTCATTGCCAGTCCATTAAGCTAACATAACATGACATGTTTTTTTCCTTTTAATGACCTTTGATCTAACGTTATTTTTGTCCTCATATTGAGCAAAGCAAACCACAGCTTATTCACTTTTTATAAAATACTAATTTAATGTCAATAAATCACACTTTAAAACTTGTCACGATTCAACACTAAAAAAAATGAAAAATAGGTTGCCACAACCCCAACTTACTTTGAAAGTAATTATCCAAGAATGCCATGAAATTAAAGTTTATAAGTCATTTGTCTCGCTAGACTTTGTAAAATGTGAACGATAAGTGGACCTCGCCCTAACTTTCAACAAAAAAGGTAAGAGTTTCCGTTGTTGGCATTCCAAGGTGTCCATACTGGTCATTATAATGTAAAAATGCACTCGGAGTAACGGCGCTTGTATCCTGTAACCATTTGGCCACGAATAAACAACCGTGAACATTGACAAAAGCGAAGCGTTTAGCAGACCGGTTTCTATTCATATGATGTTCATTTACACACATCTAATTAATTAACTTAATAATTTCCATAAGAGGCAACGTTAAAAGATAACCAGCTAATAAACGGCAAAAAGCTTCAGAGTTTTGTATTTAGCAACCTCCTCTTTTGCTGTGAAAGTTTTCATAAAGAAAGGAATTTTTATATGACAAAGCGAACCAATCACTCGAAATCCAAGCAATTACAAGTGTCACCTGCAAGGCGCGCGGCGGACGAGTTAATTTGCCTTATCTCCTCCTCCTTCACGCACCAAGTCACCAAAAGCAATAAACAATAATTAACTACGAATGTTTGCCACAAGCGAAAGCTACGGTTAATTTAAATGCATTTCGCTGAGTACATTGCCGCCCCTTATCAGAGGATTATGTTGTTGAAACGTTTATTAATCTCTGGGATTATAACACGCACTGCACTGTAGTCCGGCACAGAAGTATCAATTTATAGAAATAAAATTATCCATAGGTTCCTACCTTGACGAAGTCCACTCTCCCACAATATTTGAGGAGTCGGGCACACGACTTCGAATCCCAAGGCTGTGGTATATGTACTGAATAATTCGAAGACAATTTCCTTCACTTGCTCTACATTCCGGCAGCACTAAATATAGAACATACAGGAAAAACAACAGTGCGATGGTTTAGATTCTTATCGAACCACAACAACTTGTACAAAACTACAGCGCCTTTGTTGTTCAAGACCCCTTCCACGAGATGCTAGCTTAAAACATGGGCAGTCTACAACTAGGAATGCAATAACTGTCCAGAAGGACCTACCTGATAACATGCAAACGATAGTCAGGGCAAGATGAAACTTCGTTGCTCTCATAATGGCGTTTGTATCTTTCTCTTCAAGGCTTGAGTTTCACTTCAAATTCACAAACTCTAAATAGCGGACACCTTCTTGGCAGCACCGTTGCGTCTGACTGGAGGAAGGAAGAACAGGGTTTTTATCCTTAAGAGGTCAATTGCTAAGTCCTGTTGGTAGCCAAAACTCGCCAGATTCTTAAAATCGCATCGAGATTAGAGTGAAGCATGCACTTTGTCAAGAAGTGAAGTTGTGTTATATTGCCTCAGCACTAACTTAATTATCTCATGAAGTGATCTTTTTGCGTTCCACGGTTCCACGGTTATGTCTCATCGCGTGCCCTTCAGGTCACTGTTTGTTCGATGTCATAAGTTCCCACCCCTTTGTCTCTTATTGTCCAGAAACGAATAATTTTAATATTATGAAACGTGAGTCTTTTCTAATAAACCGCATTGTTATTTTTCATAATTGTTTGTCAAATCCAATAACTTACAAAGGAATACATTGTATTGTGGGCTTTGGCCGGTTGTTGCGGTTACTGCCCCCAACTTAACTTTCTAAAACTTTTACTGGGTTAAATTTATTTTCTACGGCCGCGATGCATATTGTTTCGATACACAGAAGATGTTCTATCCGGTGCGGTGAGCTAAAATAACTAAATATTGCGAACTGAGCTAAGACCAGACTTCACGAAAATATAATAATGGGTCGATTGTTATCAAACTTTTCACGGGAGTAGAAAGTGGAAGCTAATTAAACGATGCATTGATATCTAAATAGTCTGTTCACGGACATTTTTTTATAAGGTACCGAAGGAGCGATTGGTCTAAATCTACCGTTGACAATCGAACAAAACGAAAAAGGATGATTTAGAAGTAATTAGACCACAAATGTGGCGTAATTACTTGGGCATAGATAGATCAAGCATCAAAACTACTTCCGCTCATGGATCAAGATCAATCTTACAAGCGAGGAAAACAAGCTATGTGGTGAATTTTTTATCTCCATTACTCACTTTCACCAGAGAGTGGAATTCGCATGGCCTAGTGACCCTCTCCAAACGCCATATAAATGGCTCATATTAGGTATCTAGATATCATGCTTTATCTTAAGCACGTGCTTTCACTCCTAACTCTGCAACTGTCAAACATTCGTTTCAAGTTCTCCACTGCAGAACATTCCACTCTAATATGGTATAGCTTTCACGCCGGAGTCTCCAGGAATGTTTATCAACCTCATTGATCTTATAACTGAGATATTTGATGTCCTCGCAGGATTTTCAAACCTATGTACTTGAAATGTATTTATAGGATTAATGCTTTCTTCAAACTGGCAAGGACTGACATCGAAAAAATGTACTCTTGAGAATGTTTCTTGTGTATGACTTGCTCAAACAAGAGCTTTTAATACCCATTTTTATCTAGCTAACATGGTAATTGGGTTCAAGCAGTGGCAGTTATGTGAGATAAATCATTCTATGATCCAACCAAATTCCTTGTACTAAAAGTTATCATATAACAAATTCCTTTTTCAGATTGTTTTCAACCAGTTCCGTACTTAAAATTTTTACTGATTAATCCCACTAGACATAAAAGTAATTTTTCATAAGATTATAATTTTTGGTCATCCTACAACACAGCAACCGTTGTTATATTCGAAGCATGCTATGCTAAAAAGAACGCTCAGCACTCGACATTAGTGCATATTATTTTTCGTAGTCTTCGTAGTTCAAGATTCCGTTCATGTCTGAATTGGAGTTGTTTTTGCCTGTAAAAGGACCTACGGATCAGTCGTATCTCTTGGTCGTATTTATTGAAACATTAACAATCGCTTTAGCTTTAGTTTACCTTAGGTGTGCTGGTAAATAGAAAGATTATTTGTTGATGTTTTTAGAGAAAATGCGTCTTGTTGCCTAAATTATTTGAAAGGCCAAAAGTCAACCTATCATGAGAAAGATAATGTTACAGTGTTTAAGACGTGAATGTCATAGATATCACAAGAGGCAATTTGTTGCTTTAAACGGTCACCTTTTAAAACACCGCGTGAAACTGTGTGCATCAAAGCATCATAGAACCAAAATCAAAACTTTATGCAAATTTTGGCCTCTTGTATGTAATCATCCAGTGGTGAATATTACAATGGCCGCTGACACTTCTCTTTCCTGTGATGGAGTCGAGAAACGCAAGGTTTACTTTACCTGGGTATGCAACTATCGTAGGCCTGCACCGAGTACCGCAACCGCTGGGTTCTAAGATCAGACAGTATTTCTTGAAGAGAATGTTGCATTTACGAAGTGAATGAACACACGCTGCCTGAAACACTCTGTCCTCGAGTTGTGGCTATTTATAGTTTAATCTAAAAATCATGATTCAAGCTCATGTGTTTATGAATTTAAAAGCTAGATGAGCATATCTAGCATATGCGAGGTTAACTGTAATGCGATCTATTGGAACTGATTCAGCTCCCAAATGAACAAAGGTTCCTATTATACTAGACTAAATAATATTTGAGAACGATGGGTTGAATAATGTTTTCTACAGTAACAACATTTCTGTTCATTAATCCGTTGTTATAAAAAACAATCTGTTCGTCCACTTTACTAAAACACGTTAAAAACTAATTTATTGTCTCGAAAAGAATTTTTTGAAAGGATCCGACTTTTACGAGGTTATAAGTCACGAGAAAGGGAAGAATGGAACTCTCTCGATGAAACAACTTTGCAGCAAAATTCCACTAATTTAACATGTATCATTAGTTCACAAGATGAAAAGTATTTACCTATTTATCAGCCAAATAAAACTCGATAGAATACAGTTGCAATTGTTCGCACGCGGCGCGAGACAAATCAAATCCAGTTTGCCCGCATTGACTAATAAATACCGAGAGAGTCGTACTCACGTGCACTGCCTTTGTGTGTTCTTTTAAGAAGACGATCAAGCTTCTGTTCTCTTCGAGCTCTTTAACCCACGAGGATCTCAAGACAGTGATTGAAGTTGTGACGGCTCGGACGCAGGACGGCAGTTTATACTAACCCTTCCAGACACTAACCCATCTAATCTTCCCGAACGATGTTGTGGGATTTAACCCTCTGACAACTGGAAAACGCATTAGAGCCTCTACCGAAAGAAACTCATTATGTATTTGATGACGAAAGTCGGTTGACTCTGCCTTAACTATCGGATGTATTTATACTTGCGGCACGCAAACAGATTTAGTTAATATTTCTCAGATGTGTGCGAAATGTCCTTCGGAATTGCTAAGTAAAATAGAACTCCTTCTTACTTCTGACCTGCTGCCGCGGACTAAATTTCCTTTCAGGTCGTCAGGAAAAACAGGAAAAAGATTAATTATATGGGGAAAAGTTTAAATAACATCAATGGCTATCCGTTAATCTCTTTTCGTCAACGAGTTAGAAATTCCAAGGAATCATAACGCGATTTGACGGAGGAGGTTTGTTGATTTTTTCCGACTATGTTGTCATGAAGCCGGTGATCTTTCAACTAAGGACCACCATATTTAGATAGAAATTCTCGACTGATGCTAGCATGCTAAAAGTCAAATGTACTTTACATTACTTAATCACCGGAATTTCACTTTGAAAAAAAAAATGTCCCTACCTTCCAGAAATTAAATCAGGCTTGTCTTTTACAATTGGCTCCTGGTTTTATTTTCTCTGAAGGCGAGCTTGATCAACTTTACTGTGCTTTTGGTCGAACATCAAACGCCTATAAACTTCGAGCCGGAAAGACAACTCGACATTAGCTCTACTGAAATCATTAAGTTGACCGCTGAGAGTAATCTCGTTTGAATGTTTTAGTTTCAATGGAGGGAAACGAAATGAAGAGGGATTGTTTCGAAGAACAAATACTCAAGTACCACTTCCCGGCTGCCAGTCAAACAGCACCTGAAAAGCGCCTTTCAAAGCTGTAATATGGAAATTTCTGTGCGAGTATATATCGATAAAAGCATGGCTGAGCATATGGATTAAAACCACCAAGAGTTAAAAAATGTAAGAATCTATCTTTAAATTTTAATACTCGCGGCTGAAAATAATAAAAATGGCAATTAAAAATTGTTTCTTTCCTGTCTTTCGCTATCATGAAAAGAGTCGATTTTCGCAAGTTATTAAATTTGAACTTCAACGAATCTTAATTAATAAGCGTGGACATAAGTTGAGGCGCATCCAACATTAAAATTGTGTTTCCTCGAGGCAAAATGACTCGGAGTCAAAGTGTCTGTTCCTTTCTTCTAAAACCACATTTAATAATGACATGTTTACATTTAAATGTTGTAATCGCTAACTAAGTGAATTACTTTCTGCGCGTCTGAATCAGTTACGAATGAAAAAGCATTATGACACAATTTAATTTTCCATTTTAAGACGAGATATGAAAAGATAGATTTCAACCAAAGAGGTTTGAATATATATATCCGGTAGGTGTGCGAAATTCACTTATATATCGCAAAATATTGTAAGCACGGCGTTTTAATAACACAACTTATCTCTTTCGGCTCCAGATAGTCGCTTAAAAGACTCTCAGATACTAAAAATAACGATTATTTCCTGATTTCTCTTTTCCTTTAAAATTTCATATTAGCATGCAGCTGGCCTGAAGCAGATCACTGAAAAAAAAAAAAAAAAAAAAAAACGCGTACCGTTTCAAGAAAAAAGACTTTGTCACAAAGTTCTCAAACCGAAAAATTATATACATCTGAAAACTTCACAAAAATGTAAAATGTGTACCTTTAAATAGAAACGTATGCTCAAAGAAATAATAACAGTTCAGTTTTTGTTATTCAGTGACTGCTTAATGATAAATATATGCAACGAGTTGAATACCTATCAGTCATTGTGCAGATGTTGTCTTTCTGTGAAGATTGTGTATGTTTCAAAATGACACAATGTTCCACCCAAATAGAAACATTATTTTTATATACTCTTGATGTATATGCATACTAATTAGCGCCTTCTACTATCACTGCTCCTCCTACAAACTACCGTTTGTACATTTCGCCTGTATTTAATTTCTTTTTTACACTTTCTTTTTAAACACTAAATCAAGTTGTAAAGTTGTTTGGATGCTCCTTTTACAAAATACCATACACATAGTTCAAAAGGATGATAAAACATTATTTAGTTGTGTGCTTTAAAAAAAAAAGATTTATTCCAAGGAATTGCATTGAATTTTTAGTCGTCATTTAACAGGATCAGTCTCTTATTGCGTTTTAAATGCTTGTTGATCTACATGTTCTCTAACATTACAGTTTATAAGAATAACATGGCATGTCTAGACTCAACAAGGGTCTATCCTATCGCATGGATTTGGTCCTTTGCATGTTAGCCATTTCTGAACAATTCATGATCTTTCAATGTGTAGACTGTAAACTTTGATTTCAAGGCAATCGTCCGCTTCAAGTCACTTAGGGTTATCAGCTCCTATTCTCCTCCAGTTGCCTTAACGTCACTGCTTATCAATTGAAAGCGTTAACTTTGAAAAGCATGGTGGTAGTATCGCTGAATGTTAATGATAAGACAAAGATAGCGAAACTGAATTTGATTATTCACTTTAACGCGTATTAGAAAGTGACAAATACGTTAAAACGACCGCTCCAATCTACTAACGCCCTTTTTCTTAAATCACCCGCGGAAGTCTTTCGGCTGCAGAATTGCTGGCAGATTGTTAGATGAGATGCCTAAAATCGTGTATGCTTGAGAAACTTCCAGACTGTATAAAGACTGCAGGTTTTATTTGAAAGAGTTAAATTAATTGTATAGGGTGGTGTGATAAATCACCAGGAGGTATATATGATATGTATTGTGAACATGCACTGGAAATATAATGTGACTGAACGTGGGAAATAATTTCAAGAATGATCTTTTCCTCGGTTTTATTAATTGAGATGTTTAAGGCACACGACGCAAACTAAAAACAGCCGGCCACCCTTACATGGAAATAATAAAAGCAGCACTGATGATGCAACCAAGAAATCAAAAAGTGTGACGTTTCATGGACCACATCCTTGTCAGTAGGACCGGTCCAACGCAATGAGGCGCGGTGTGTACCTAAGAGTGGGCGACGATAAATTGATGTCGATAACTCATTTCTAATGTTTAATTTGTGAGACTTTCGGCACAATTAAATTGACAGTCGTTTGGATTAAGTTATTTCTGTGACACGCATATAACAATTAAATTATAGTTGATGAAGAGGCAACTGGGGCAGGACAGGAACTATCTTGTGCCTGAAATTCGTGGCCGGCAAGCGCTTGAAACATTCAGCTTTTGAATCTCTTTACAGCTCCACAGATTTTTTTATACTGAAATAAATTTTTAACTAATGTTTGTACTGATTTTCTCATCTCCGTACAATTTTAATAATGCGATAGTGGAATTTAAAGAGTGCTTTTCACTTATCACCTTTAGTTTAAGATTTATTTCTTATTAAAAACTGGCGCGTTATCACAGTTCAGTATTTTTATTTCTGTAGGACAATTTTTAGTAGTGCAATTCTTTAGGTTGTTTTAGACAAATATAACATTATTTTCATCAATTAAATTTCTTTCATTATTACCAAGATATTATTAGGGGTTGATTCTCTCTTGTTATTACAAAATATAATGTTAAAGATGAACAATTATTACTAGTACAATTCTTTAGGTTGTTTATTGCAGAATCAAATGACGTCAAATGAAAAATGCACACAATATGTAAAAAAAGAATATTATAAATTTAAATTGATAAAGTTTTAGCAATGTTCTTTATCAGTATCGCTTGTTTAAATTTAGAGACGAATTTAAATTTGGCAAAGTGGAAAAAGGTTATAACTATATATTAAATTGTATTTGTAAAAGGGTGACGGAGTAAAACTGCAGTTTGGACACATGAAACTGATGGTGTAGTGCTAATCGCGTCAGTTTTTTATACGTTCACTTATTTTGGACACAACCTGATTAAAAATAGGTGTAGCAATTGCCTTATCAACTTTCGTAAGACGTTCGTTATTTTTTTAATAACAGTAAACTTAAAGGGGCAGTATCACGAGGTTCCACGCGCGGCACTGTTCACTATTCTTGTACCGGAATTTTGGACATATCACTGTTAAAAGTGATTTTTTCTTTCTTCCGGCTGTCAAAACGGATTTTTTGATTCAACATATACCTCCACTTCTCGACGGCCTATTTGAATTTGCGGAATCAAACTTGAAAACTGGGCCGACGTTTTCAAGTTTCGACCTCGTGATACTGCCCCTTTAAATATGCCGACGGTACAAGTTGCAAGTGAGAATTTGTGCATTGAGTGGAGCAGTCTCTTTATGTTTCAGTTTCCGACTGCATTCTCGCAATAATTATTAGGCTTGAGTGGTCTGCTTTCTTTTGACGGAAATGTAAAAACAAGTTGAATATTCCGTTCTACTAAAAAGAAATAAACAAGAAAATGAAAGATTCGAGATGTTGCGAAAACATAAACATGTTCAAACATACCGTCATGTTTTTAGCAACTGGACAATTTTTTAAACCCAAGATTCCCAACATGTATTTCCAGCTTACAAATCTGTCGACATGACTAATGAATCGGTTTAGATCGGAGTGGAATTGTGATAAAAACATCTGGCTAGTAATCCTCTAATCAGTTTAAAACGTTTTCCCAATTCCCAAGAGGTAACAGTTAAATGTTTAAAGGCATGTAACGAGGGCAAAGTCAAGACGTTCATTTAGGCAGTAACCGCATTTGCACGCAATTTAGCCTCACGTCTAATTTTCCTACTTTAAATTTACACAGCCGGTGAATGAGCATATTATAAATTGGTAAAGTTTCTGCCTTCATCCTCGTGGGTTGATTGCCATTCCTCGGGCAATTTTAAGCAAAACTCGGCATTCGACGTTTCCTGATAAGCTTCGAGTAACGAATTTATCAAATACACAACTAACCTTCACGAACGACAGCTGCGAATACAATTGCCTCGTAAATTTGCTTCCTGTGTCAAAAATTGACGATTTTCTTATTGAAAAATTATGGAATAGTAGTTCCGATTTGTAGTGAGGTCCGTTGCGACTTCCTCGGATATCGATGTTTTCACCACATATGGAAAGTGCGTTATGGTTTAGTTAAGATACACCCACCACCCTAAGCAAGACTGTGGATCTAACGAGATGAGAGTCAGTTTCACTCACAAAGCCCAGGAGATCATCTTAAAGCCTTAACTCTGTCTGATCTCTAAAAATTCGCCACAAATATTTTAGTAATTTAGTTTAATGCCTTTCCGTTTTATACAAGCACGTGCATGATCAGAGCAAAGTTTGCCGAGTTTCGTCCACCAACTGTTTAATCAATTATTGTATTACTTTATTTAAAGATGTTAAAATAAGGGAGTTGTTTTTAATTTTAAATTTATATTCACATTTAAACATTATTTTATGCAACAATAAATTTAAACAGAAACGCTTTTGAGGACGAGAGGCTCGAAAATCTGCTTATAGAATTGAAATACACTGTGCTTTGTTTTGAAAACATTTTTCATCCTATAATAAGCTATTGTAAGCTTATAATTGCTTTCAGTTCTGCGGATCAGTTATACATTCCATGGGTGTTACCGACAAAACGTTGTGAAAGCAGTTTTTTTATGAAGACGTTTTGTCGTAGAATAACTTCAAATGTTTGCCGCAAAACAAAGTCGCTACTTTAGTAATTTACACTGGATTTGAACCTCTCTAAGACGGGAATCCTGCCCGGAATCCTGTAGCTCGGACAGGGACAATTTTCCGGCAGTTGAAGAGAGGTGGCCAAGTTTATGGGAAAGTCTTCAATTTGAAGATTCAAGTGAATGAATAAGTAGGTACAATAAACGAATGGTCGTTAATAGAGGTTCGACTATTAAGCAGAAGCAGTTTCTACATTTCGTGCCTCCGTTGTTTGTTTGGCCTAGAAGGACAATCTGGTCATGTACTCCCCATCATGTTACCTTATTTCATAGTTATTCAACTTATTGAATAGTTTATAATGAGGATAATGACTTCATGATTTGGCACTAAGTCGGCTACTTGTCTTGGTCAGCTATTTTGATAGTTTAATAGTTAAAATACCTTGGATCTGATACAAAATGTTCTATACCTATAGCCACATCGAGTACCCATTAAAATTTAAGTTCCAAACTTTCCACCACAAACATTTTAAACTGTCAAAACTGATGGTTCCTTAAGGGATCTCGTAAATCGA
The DNA here is from genome assembly GCA_024195265.1 of Dendrophyllia cribrosa. Classification (NCBI taxonomy): domain Eukaryota; kingdom Metazoa; phylum Cnidaria; class Anthozoa; order Scleractinia; family Dendrophylliidae; genus Dendrophyllia; species Dendrophyllia cribrosa. The sequence goes on along the minus strand of JAJLRJ010000002.1, from coordinate 37,345,286 downwards.
ACGTCTGGTAATGTCGTTAAGCCTAATTGAAAAAGTTAAATGTTCATTGAAAATTCATTTTTTTTTTTTTACGAAACAATTACCTGACATATTTAACTGTCACGTCCTCAAAAGTTGTGCCACTTCTTCCGTTGCCCACTGAATAAGCTGTAAGCCATTTTTTTTTCATGTACCTATTATTGTACGCTTAATATGACATTTAGTTTTTATGTTTCTGGTGGCCGATAAAAAAGAATATCCGAAAAGTAAAAAATATATTATTTTTTTCAGTTGCCTCTAACTAAATCATCAACTTGAAACATTTTTGTGGCTAAATTGTTTAAAAGCGTTTTTCTGCTGACCTGCTCAGTTCCTAAAAGACAAACTTTCAAAAAAGAAAATTGAAACGAAAGTCGGAAATTCCATGAATGTATTTATGCCACCCTTGAGATATGACTGATTCCATTGAAGTTCATATTCTGTTCACGTACGTGGCATGTGATGCGTTGAATAACCTTCACATTCTTAGTCATTGTACCTACAAAATAAAACTAATTGGAGGCCAAAGGTCTTTTTCTACCTTACACGTAAACTCCGCGTAACTATTCCTAAGCATCATTAAACTTGAAAGTGAAAAGGTCGGCTTTAATCGAACAGCATCCGCCGATAAACCGTGTAATTTCCTTGTGAAGAGGCTGTGTAACCTCAAAAAACGAGTGAAAAAGAAATAAACAAACCGTCAACCTTTTCAGAACAATCTTTATAGAAAGCCGACAATATTTTAAACGGAAATCAAGTCACACCACCCGCGGTTTCATCCAAACCAACAAGTAATTAAAACCACTTATGAAATGAATAACAATTAACGTTAGGATTATTTCAAACAGCGTGCTACAATATTACTTTTAAGGGAATATAGAATTGTATAGGAATTGATTTTTGCCGCCACCGAATAGACCATTTTCATATTTTCAGTATTGAACTGGAACTAGCTTGGAATAGAGGCTCATGCGGGGGAATATCATTAAAAATATTTGCATGTGAAAAGATTGCCCCGCATGAGCCTCGACCGCAAACAAGTTTCAATTCAATACCAAGGGGGTAATACGATTAGGGTCTAATAGCACGACGTTTGAAACCAATACCGTGCTTTCTCCGAGTCAAATGCTCTGAATTAAGCGCAGTAATACCATAATTTTTATAGCAACCTTAGTAACACTTTTGGAAACAGGCCTTTCAACGACTTTACATATCCAAAATGTACTATACAGTTTTATACAACAAGTAGGACACCAGTTTACAGAAATTCGGTAACTCGAACCGAATACAAATTTACCTGCCTTACTTGCAAAATTGAACGCTCGTTAACTCGAATCAAACTCGTATTTCGGACGAACACATTTTGTGCAGGTGCAGGTGTAGACTCGTATATAGGAATAATGCATGAGCTGTACATGTACGTGCCATTTACGTACAAACTGGTGCAACATGGTTTTTCTTGTGTATATAATTTAAAAGCTAATTTCGATTAAAAAAAATAAAATAAAAAATAAAATAATAATAATAATTTCGATTTGTTTCAAGAGTTAGAAGAAAATTCTAATTTTAAGGTGGCTCCGTTGTTATTTCGGGTGCACTCGCCTATGACAAACTTTGTCTGACTCTCATAACTTTTCCGGCTCTAAAGCGATGCTTCTAAAACCTTGCGAAAACGTACAGCTATTATCTAGCAATAATATGACAGAATTCAATTTTAATGGGAAAAAATATATTTAGTGATAATCGGGCTTAAATGAACCCTACGTTTTGAACAAAATCGCACCCTGTGAAAAATTTTGCTGTTATATTTGTGTTAAATGTCTGGAATCAGCTTACATTGACTTAATACATACCCTTACCAAGTTTCAGCAAAATCGTTGGAGCAGAAATGCGGAAGAAATAACGCCATCAAAATTTAGCCCCAAAATTCTCTTAAAATTTTACTGATACTTCATGCAATTGACTAAACAATTTACGAACCCAAATTTCTGGGAGAAGCCTTCCCAATGCTTGCTAAATCTGAATTATAAGCCGATTGCAAATCGTGCGAACCGTTATTCACTAGTTCTGTAAATATTACAAAATGCTCCAAAACCTGCTCAAATCTCCAATGCTGCGTTTTCCATCATTTTTCGGAAATTATCCTGCAGTTTGGTGTCAAACTCCTTCCACATGAATTTCAAGGTACTGCAATACTTTTACATCGATTGTTTTTTGCTTAGAAGGGCTTGCAATTGGAGAAATAGTTGTTGGGATTATAAGCTGCTCCGCATCTGAGCTCAGGCGAAGCTGACAAGCAGTTTTCAGAGTTTTGTTTATGAATACGAAATGAGCACGTGTGGAATTTATTCTAAGATTTCGCACCGTTATAAGGGGGGCGAACGAAATATGCGCGCTAGTTACCCCAGGAGAGGAGGGAGCATGTACGCTCCATTAGAAGTTTACATGAGGTGCAATGTTTTTAAATGCGGGGACTACGCTGACTACGCGCGCATATCACGTACGCCCCCCTAACTAAGGTAAGGTAAGGGTTTGTAATATAAGCTGATTCCCGACATTTAACACAAATATAACAGCAAAATTTTTCACAGGGTGCGATTTTGTTCAAAAAGTGGGGTTCATTTAAGCCCGATTATCACTAAATAAATTTTTTTCCCATTAATATAAAATCGAATTCTATCATATTATTGCTTGATAACAGCTGTAAGTTTTCGCAAAGTTTTAAAAGCATCGCTTCAGAGCCGGAAAAGTTATGAGACAAAGTTTGTCATAGACGAGTGCGCCCGAAATAACAACGGAGCCACCTTAACAGCTTTCTTTATTTATCGAAAATTCCATTTACCACAAAAACAACGGAGATTGAAAATATTAAATGTATTACGAGGCTAAATTTACCACAGAAACGAAGCTGATTAAAAAAAAATTAAAATGTATTACATCCAAGTGAGGCTTAACCTGCATATCGGAGAGTATGATAGTATTTTTAGTGAAGGCCAACAATCCGAGAATCAGTTTTTAGAATCGTTTTCGACCACCGCACCGTCTACATCTTCAAAAACAACCTTAGGTTTTTAGTCAGCTATTTTTTTTTTTACTGTGGCAATAAATATCTAAAACCTGTAGAAGGGACTAAACCTGTGACCTTAAGATTATACACCAGACCAACAATATAATCTCCTGAGAGAAAAGAATCCTCTTAGCAAATCTTGTTTCAATAAGAATATCCCTTTTTTCTCGCTACGAAGTGTTGCTGTCATCCTCCATTTGAAATGTTTGGTGCTTGTACAAGATTAGTTGGTTTGACGATTTAGTGGACCTGAAATCTTTATTTCCGTAAAACTAACCGCAATTGTGTGTGAACTGAAAGTCGTGATTGTCTTTCATTTCCGCGATAAAACTGATAGCAATACAGACATCGATAACTATCGATGAAATCCGCTAGCACAGTATTTGTTCCGAGAGATTTTTTCATTTCATTAAGGATTACGTTGGCGTGGATCCGAATAGAACATCTGTTTATAGCTTCGTTTCTGTTAATATCGCATATGGAAAACTATTTTTAGCGGAGCCTAGCCGGGCCGAAGGCCCGGCTGCGGAGACCCATACTCATAGAACCTATGCCCTCATTTTTCATGGTCATGGCTAGCGGAATGTTTCGCGGGCGCTGTCTGCAACAAAAACATGTGTGCCGGAGATGTGTGTCGCGCAAGGCTAGCGCGCATGCGCGTATGACGCCACCCAACATCCGGGATCTTAGCGGAGGACTAGTTCGCGGGCGCGTATGACGTCGCAAAATATGCGCGTACGACGTCATGTTGAAACCAAAGCGAGGCTTTTTTTTCGCGCGGTTACACGGCCGAATGTCACGTCAGCTGGGAAAACACTTTGATGTTTTGCTGTGTTTACTGAGCGGAGAAAACGGTTTAAATTAAAGTCGTTATTTTCCTGCATTTTTTCGTGGTTTGCTACTCAAGACAGGGATGCTAATTAAGGGATACTCAGGAGCCGCTTTAGTGGAAAAAGAAGAGCTTTCAGGGATAAAATCTTGCTTCGAGGAACTATATACGTTTTTAGCAATGCGAGAGATGGGTTCGTTTTACGGATTTCAGCACCAAAGCGGAGATTTAAAGAATTTCCAAGCACAGTAGTCGCCGGAGGGACTTAAAGGTAAAACAAATTACATTTTTCGATGGAAATTTATCTAGATATCAATCTGTGATTTAGTTTTTGTTAATGTGTTCTCGTTAGTTTTGGAGAATTGTTTTTAAACGTGTAGCTTAAATTCAGTTGTATTAATTTCTTGAATTTCATCGAAGACACGGCTCGGCCTCGATGCGCGTTTTCCGTTTTGCTTTTCAACATAAACTAATGGAGATTTGAATAAAATTTATCGAAAGAAGATTGTGTTGTCCATTTTTATGTGTTTGTTCATTCATTACATAGGTTGAAAAGCGATTTTATGTAAACAAAACAAGACTTGAATTTTATTACCGGGTATAGTTCTAACTTCACTCGCGTGGCCGTATGCAAATATGTTTGTATTTTTGGCAATTTTGATTTCCAAATCAGTTTCTCAGGCATTTTTTGACAAGCTACAACTGTATTTTTTAACAGTAGTCGTAATAGTTATTCTAGACGGAGAAAAAGTTGTTTTTGTGAACTTTTGTACGGTCTAAATGTACTGTGCAGACGGTCGGGTAATACTGTTTTTGAGAATTGCTAAAATTGAAAAATAGCCCGGTCGTCAATATTAATCTTAATTCTTGTGCTTCCGACCTTTCACCTATTAGTTAAGTTTCATCTTAGTTAAGCTTGTTCAGAGGGTCTTCAGAGGGCGCCGCTGTTAGGCTAAGCCTAACTATATATATTATCAGGTAGACGCCTTTATAAATGACACACTATTCTAGAACTTTAAAGTTATCCGGAAAATTGTTTTTTCATTTTCAAACCGTGTCTACTATAAGGTCGCCTGATTGATTACGGTAGTTTGTTATTATTTTTATTTCGTGAATACGCGAAACGTTAAATGAGATAGAGTATACGGGGAACGATAATCTATTTTTTCTCCTTCCATCTTGTTATTCCCCAGCCTACTACGTCATTCAGCTGTCTCGTTTCAGACAATGCATATTTATATCACGCTAAGATGATTTCTTTTTTGTAAACTGCAAATGGAGTTAAAATGGCAAGTTAACATTTCACATTCTTTTTTTTTCGCTCTTTGTTTTACGTTTATTCCCTCAAATCGCTGCCCGCTGCTCGCAGAGGCATGAAGCGCCGAAAGCGTGGATTCTTGCGTGTGTATGCTACCGAATTTACACCCTCCCCCTTCTCGATTATCAAAAACTTGAAACTTACAGAAGAGTGCGATAAGTGCTAAATCGTAGAATAGTATAATCGTATATTTTAACTTCTTCGATTATACTATTCTCCGATTGTACAATTGTACTATTCTCCGATTTTACCGATAGGAGAATAGTACCCCTTAAATCGGTTATACTATTCTACGATTTAGCAATAATCGCACTACTCTCATTAAGTTTACAAAGCATCAAGAACAACTATCAAAGGCTCCTATGACCCAACTCGTGAATACGAAACGCTCTGTTAAATAAAAGATTCTTCACCAAGTTGGAGGGGTTATGTTTATGAGTACCTCCCGAGTGCAGTACCTAGGTATCTATTTTGTGAGTAGAAAAAAAAATCCTTAAAGAAGTATTAGAGGATTTTGCGTTACCCCATCGCGAATGTAAGTTAAATATTTCATCCAGTCAACTCTCGAGTCTGCAATGGGAAACCAATCGTTACCTTGCAGGAGCCTTAGTTGTTGCTAAAAATGGAACGATATAACAATATAACTTTGTAAAAAAAAACATAAAAGATTGAAAGCAAATTCCCAGGCTTATCTAAATTTTGGAATTCGAAAGTGTGTAACATTTACAAACTCACGGCATGATATAAATACCAGCATGTCATTTGAACCTTGTACCGCGATCTAACGCGTAATGCAATATTGCGGTAATCTTATGTTTTTACAAACACAGTTCAAATTTTGTTTGAAAAGTGAACGCCTTCAAACGCAAAGAAAGAATCACATCACTCACATCATGCACACACATCAATCACACACACATCATATCACTTTCACTGCAATGTCTAGTTCGGAAAAAAATAAGAAACGAAAGGAAAAAGAAAGAATAAATTACACGTCACCGCCATGATTCGAACCCGGGTTAAACAAAACTACTTGACCATATTGGAATAAGTACTCATTTATTGTCAAATTTTATTATTTCAACGTAGATACGCGTTAAAACGCCTGTCTCTGTTGAAAATCCATTTTAATCGGTTTGTTCCATCAAAGGACTCCAAATGCCAAACACCAGAGCAGCGCTTTTATAAAGTCCACTAATTCGATGGTCGACTATTTGCTGCGAGCCCCCAGGCGAGAAGCACACTAATCTTTGATTTGCATGTGGTTGCTTGGGTTCCCTGCGCTTTATGTTATGCTGCTGCAGTCTCGATTTTGATGTTTGTCACGATGATTTTGAGCAAGCGTACGTCCAGCGGTGTCATCAAAACTTAGATGCGCCTGGATCTGGATGCATCTTTCGCCGTCCATAGCACATGCTCGCTTCTCTTCGCTTCTTCGATATTTGCAAATGTATCATGCCAAATTCAAACTTATTTGTTGCTGGAAGCATTCATCAAGGTCACGAACGATTTAATGACATTTCACGGGGAAGACAATGTTTTTTTTTATGAGTTTTTCAGCGTTGTTACGTGCTCAGAGTTTGCCGATTGAACAATGGACCGGAGTAACTGCAGAATACCCTACCATTTCGAGTGCCTCAAGAAAAAAGGTCTGTACGTGGTACGCAGTGGCAGCATGAAGACATGACAAGACAACATATTTTCTTGCCTACGCGGTACGCGGTACGCACTCGTTAATAATCAAGAGGACAGGGCAATATTTTTTCTTGCTACGCGGTACGCGGTACGCAGTCGTTAAATAATTCAAGTGTGTTGCCTACGCGTTACGCGGTACGCAGTCGGCGACTGATTGAACAATGGATCACAAAGATTGAACCGATTGAACAATGGATCACAAAGAGCATTCATCAAAGTCACGAATGATTTAGTGACATTTCGCGGGGAAGGCAATGTTTTCTTTTATGAGTTTTTCAGCGTTGTTACGTGCTCAGAGTTTGCCGATTAAACAATGAATCACAAAGAGCATTCATCAAGGTCACGAACGATTTGGTGACATTTCACGGGAAAGGCAATGTTCTTTTATGAGTTTTTCAGCGTTGTTACGTGCTCATAGTTTGCCGATTGAACATTGGATCACAAAGAACTTCTTATATGGTATGTAATTCGATTGCAATTTTGAAGGCAAGGACCAACGTAACAAAACAGAAGCACCGGATCCAAATTGAGGATCTTATCAGCTATAAATAATAGTAAATCAGCGTTGCTTTTTTTCGTTCATGTAATTCGAAAATGATGGTAATTGACCCAATAAATAAATTTATGAAATTATCAAAATCTGTATGTAAATTTACTGTTTCCGTTATGTTTTACTGCCTAGCATCTGCTCGCAGCATTATCATTACAATTTGTATCCTCTAGTCTCTATCCTTTTCTCTACACTATATTCCTTTGCATGCATTTGCCACGAAAGCCAAGAAAAGTTTACAGCCGAATTTGCATATTTGCTACAGTCTGCGATAACCCGTTCATTGCGCTTCGCGTTATCACGAGTTAAAAATTAATCAAAGGTTCCTAAGAGCAGAGCCAACCCGACCGTGAATAAGAAATGCTAACGCGTAACGCAATCGCAATATTGCGGTAAGATTAGTTTTTGTAAGGATTTTTGACGAACGCAAAAAAAAAAAAACAGTACATCACTTTCATGACAGGGATCTTTAGATCGGAATACGAGTACGAGATTGAGTACGAGTACGAGTTTTCGGCAAACCTTGTTCGCGTACTTGAGATAATTTCACTTATCACAATAATATTATTCCTAGAGCCTCCTTATCCACTGGTTAGCTACAGGAAGGACCGACAATTCTGGGGACGTGGCTGGTTTGAAATTCGAAATTCGTATTTTCCCGGTAAACCTAGCTGGAAGGAACGAACAGTTTCTACTCCTGACATCGTAGAGTTTGTGAAATACTGCAAGGTAACCAAACCAAGTACATACTTTCAATTCAGAAATCCGGCAACTGACAACAAGTTTGAAATAGGAACTTGCTCGCACAACTTCCAACTTGCTCGAAGCAAACTGTCAATCAAAATACCAATGTTGCGTCGGAAGTTTGCAAAGTTGCCCGCAAAAGAACATCCGGTTTGACTGCAAGCTTATTGTTGTTTATATTTGTTTACAACCAATTAGTTATTGTTATCGCTGGATTCACGTTGTTCTTGTTACGAAATGCATTACGTCACTAAGTTTACAGCTGATGGAAGGAGCGAGCGAGTGAGTAAGTGAATTAGCCACCGTTAGCCAATGTTGCGTCGGAAGTTTACAAAGTTGCCCGCAAAAGAACATCCGGTTTGACTGCAAGCTTATTGTTGTTTATATTTGTTTACAACCAATTAGTTATTGTTATCGCTGGATTCACGTTGTTCTTGTTACGAAACGCATTACGTCACTAAGTTTACAGCTGATGGAAGGAGCGAGCGAGTGAGTAAGTGAATTAGCCACCGTTACCGATAACCCGTTAATAACGCTTGCGCGTATTCACGGGTTAAAAATGGCAAACTGATCCTTACGGCAAGGAGAAGAGATTGAAACAGAAGTGAAATAAAAAAAAAACAGTTGAATATATTTGCTCCTCATTCCCTTGGAACTCATTCACAACAACCGCGACTCGGTCAGAAAGGCACGCGAGGCCCATCTTATAGATAAAGCGATGACTCTTGATCCTCATGGTATAAATCGACATGATGACCTTAATTATTGACATTAAGCTTCTTTCTTACCAATCATTTTCTGTTGTTCTGTTATGTCATATTTCAAAAGTTTTATATGTAACGGTCCTTTTATATCTGTATTCATTTTTGTTTTTTAGCCTCCGTAGAAGGTTTGTTTTGCAAACCGAAATATCGAGGTAAATATATTCAACTGTTTCTTTTCTTTTTTCTTTCACTTCTGTCTCAATCTCTTCTCCTTGCCGTAAGGATCAGTTTACCGTTTTTACCTACCGGTATACTATTTCAAGATTTTTACTGATCCAGGTCTACGATAGATCCGGCACTCTTCATTGGTTTGTCGCTGTGGTTTTTCCGTTATTACAGTTTTTAAAAATTAACCTCGCGTTGTTTCGTATACGTTGTGTATACCTATATACAGGAACATAATAGGCGATTTTCACGATGATCATTTTACGACAACTACCAGAATTTATTTCGTTTTTCCTTTCTTATTCAAATTTTGTAATCCCAGTGGAGATTAAATAATAATAGCCATAACTAAAATGAGAAAAAAAAAACTGAAGAAGATTCTGGTCGTTGTAGTCAGTAATGACGCCATCATGAAAATGGCCTAAAGGACGTTTTCACCTGACGTCACCTGGTGTACGATACACTGCCAAAGTTTTTCATTTATTTAGCTTCTCTTACTTTCTTTTGTTCCGTACACCAGGCAGCACGTTTGCGATTTTTGCTCAGGGAATGGTTGCAAACCATCTGTTGAGGTCAATGTCAATGCGTGTTTCGTCCATCATAGTGGCTTCCTTTGCTTCTTTGTGTGCCGCTAATATATATTTGTTATATAACCACATTTAAACTATACCAACGTCAGCCTATTGGACAAATAACCAGTGATGTAATTTATTTTCCCTTGAAAAACAAACTACATGGTGTATTCCACAGATAGGCCCACTCCAACGGAAATGCACATGGACGACTGACGACAGAAGACCAGTTTAATACTCTCCTGTATTATATAATTTGTGACGTGAGCTTTATAATAGTTTCCCGAAGTGTTGTGGATCCCAGAGAACTCTTTACCCCTAGTTTAAACATTTACTAAACCTTTTCTCGAAAATATCAGGATATAACAAGCAACTGTTTGGCCTCTAACATATTTGTTACATTTGGGGTGCAATGTAATTTAGTTATAGAAATCACGCGACAGCTGTAGAAGCTAGAAAAAGATAAAAAGAAACTTTATCGTTGTGTCAAGAGTCATTTTAGCAGAGGGAGTAAACCCTCCACTTATAGGGGACACCTGCTAGCCCTATAATATACACAAGATGTATATATACATACATCATATATAAGTATGAACTATGAAGAGAACTTCTAACTAGTCCTGGTTGGTCAAAATAGGAAAAAACTGTTTCAACTGTATACGGACCTCCCGGCCGATAAATAACATATATATAGCACATATGAAATACGTATCTAAAACCTAAGATCGATTCTGATTAAAAAAGGCATGCACAAACGTTATGAACGTATATATAAATCATTTCATTAATTTTTAATACCTAAAAATTAACTAGTTGCTGCAAAGATATCAGTCCTAAGTTGCTAAGATTCTGTTTACGGATCGAAGCTTTAAAGCCCATTAATCATTAGCGAGCAGAGTATCTGCCTTTACTTGCGAGCTTATTTCGTAACTTTGGGCCGAGGTATCTTAGTGAGTGTTTACTATATGTTAAGCTGTGGAAGTAAGGTAATTATAGTCCTTGAATAAAATGATTCACCACTAATGTTTTGCGTCGGTTCCAGTCGAGCTATAGATCGCAGGTGATGAACGAACAAAATATTTATTTAACTCAGATACCGGTTTGAATCTCGACATTTGTTAGTTGGTCATTTGGCCTCGCTTTCGTGCTGTTCAACAGCACAGCAGTATAATTTGTACTGCTTTGCTACCGTGTCACTTAAGAAGTGGTTCGGCCTTTTTTTCTAAGCATCGTTGATTTCAAAGCACCGTTGTTTGCAAATAATGCGAAAGCAGCGACATAAAACGACCTACAAACCGAATCACGAGTTGAGCCGATTTGCTCTGATCTGTGACAAAATAGAACAAACAAACCGGATTGAGCGAATGCGCTCGGTTGCCAGTGTGCCAAACGACCCATTGTGGTTGCAAACATATACAATAAAATACATTTGTTCAAGCTTAGCTTTGTTGTCATTGTTCTTCTTCTAGTACGCGTACGCGTTAGTTTATCTGGCCTACATATTTTGACTCCTAATACCTAAATCAAAAGACACCGAAAGACTTAAATCAATTCAATTTATGTTACTTACTGCATCTGCTAATTAACACATTCGTTCCTCTTTTCTTCAATCAATTTTGGACATTACTACCGAATACCTCCCAATATTTTTTCGGGCAATTAAGAAATATGATGCTTTATAACTAGACCATCTGCTCGCAGCACTTTACCTACCATTAGGAACCACTATTATTCAGTTGAATATTTTTCTCTTTTTGTATCTCAAACAGAGTATAATAGAATAGTTTTACAAACTCTGTCGGTGGGCGAGACCTTACCGGTATCTAAATCTGGTCCACTACATGATCAATTGCTGACGCCATCTGTAAATGACCAATGAAGTGCACGCTATCTTTGTTATTGTATTCCTTAAATACTTTCCTCAAGGATAGCTAAAAGGATAATTAAAAGTTTTCTGACGTTGTCTTTTATCTTTTTCACGCCATCTCATTTTTTGTGAAGGGAAATTGTTACTTGCACTATCAAATGGGATATCCTCCCGGGGGGTGGGGGGGGGGGGGGTACTCCCATATATGAGCTATATAGGTATGTGCCGCTGTGAAGGGTATGGTTTTCAGGCAGTTTAGTCTGGGATAGGGTATAGTAATCAGAGGTTTTTGGTCTAGAATAGGGTATCATTTTCCGCGAAACTGACCAGTTGCGTGAAGAATTTAGTCTAGACAAGGTTTTACTAGCAAATGGCATTTATAAATCGGTACGGCGGGCCGTTTACGGCATTTTTACTGACCCCTGGCATCTTAGACTATGATTGTGAACGAGTTTCTGGAAAATAGCGAGTCTGGAATAGGCCTAGGATAGGGTAGGGTTTTTCGGTGTTTAGTCTAGAATAGGGTTGCAAAATTCAGCTAAAATGGTCTAGTATAGGTTAAGGGTCTCGGAGTCCCAGCGGCACATCCCCGCCCAAAAATTGGTTGAGTACCCCCCCCCCCGGGGATATCCTGCACTATTCATATTGGTTTGACGGTCCACTGCGGTTCACCATCACTAAAGATAACCGATGACTTTAATTGTGTGTAGCTGAGTAGCTGAGTAATTATTAAAACGGACATCATTTCGCAAATTTCCCATCACGTTGCGCATTGGTATAAACTGAAACAGTTATTCACTTGTGAGTAAGTGAACAGAAGAAGATAAAAGGTTGGAACGTCTCTGTCATCTGCGGATATGACTTCGGTTACCATGGTCAATTTGGGAGTAACTTGTCATCAGCCTGATACAAATACAAAGATAACAGAATCACCAGGTCCAGCTTCCTGAAAAGCCGATAAGCGCCAACCAAGGATTAAATTAGCTTAACTGGTGAGGGATAAAATTTATCCTTCGATTAGATTCTATTCTTGAAAACACGATTAGCGCTAATCAAGGGGATAAAATAAGGGTCGATTAAGGCGGGGGTCTACCTGAATTTGAGTGAAATTTGAAGAGGTTTAAAGAAGGGATAGGAGAAAGAAAATGATTTTTGGAACACCAACAGACAGTTGATACCCACGTAAGAGCACCCCAGGTTGCTAGTGGACTAACTTGGTGTCCGTCTATTAATTATTAACTACAAATTCTAATTTTTAAAACTTCACTAAATCTTCAATATTTCTTATTTCTCTAAATTTTACCAATCCTTTGAGAAAAACTGTTTCCTTCCCCAAATACCCAAAAATCACCCAAAAATTTACAAAACATCCCACAACATAGATTCATGTAATGAGTGAAGGGTTTTTGGATCGAGAGGTTGGTCAGTCTTTTGCCAATTAGTTTGCCCCAAAATTAATAATAAAAGACTTGAGACAGCAAGAACCACACTCAATAAAACCATTCCCGCAGTAGTGTGGAACTGACCAAAATTTCCGTGTACGTAGAGAGAAGACCGTCAAAAAAAGAAAAAAAGCATAAAGGCTGGATTCTAACAATGTACAAAAAAGAGTTTGACTGGGCTGAAAAAATAAAATTACAGTATAATAGCCTGATGTTGCATACGAACGACCGACGACGATCGCATGGACATATGCCGGACATTGAGCTCAAGTATGGTGCTCCGCTATTAATTAAAGAAAGTGAAATATAATTGGGTCATTAGGATGACTTCCTTCCGAATTGATTGTTTTTAAAACATAACAGAACAATAGTGTGGCTTATAGCCAGTATAGCCAAAACGCAAAATAAAAGAAATATGTTATCTTCGCCTTATAAATAAGAAGACTGTTAGCGGTTACTTCTTTTCTCGCCATTGTTTCTGTAATTCTTGCTGAAAGTTAAGAACAGCACCCATGAAGCTTATTAAAGTTTCCCTCTATGAAGGGGATAAGCGGCTCAGTTGGTATAAAATGACTTTCCGTATTCAAAAATAAACATGTAAGTTTAAGAAAAACAACATTTTTGATTTTAAAAGACGTTTCTACAGCTCTTCTGTCATCTTCAGTTTTAAATAGTAAAGTACAAAGTTGAATTTATCACAAGTACATAGAAATGCTAATGAGAAAAAGCTATAACAAAATAATTAATGAATACATGACAATGTGCAACTTCTTTAAAAAGAGGTTGCTGCTCATTTTTCTAAAGCCGGGCCCACGGCTAAACTCCAAGAGTTAAAGGATGGGAGTTGGACGAGAGTTTTCTCCGAATCTCATTAACTTTTGATAGCAGAGGCCAAATGAAGACAAGAGTCGTCTAAGAGTTGATGCGTACAAGTCGTACAAGTAGCATGTACACGTGATGCAGCGGGTGCATCTTTTTCTTTGTTGATAATCGTGGAAAATTCTTGGCAGAGTTCTCTTCCTCTATTTGCGAGTGTTTTCGTTGTTTTGCTTGCTATTTTCTATTTTTTTTTATTGTTATTGTTGTTTATTTTGTTGTTGATTGTTTTTTTTCCGAAGGAATCCGGCCAGCATGCTAATTTTTTTCTCCGTTATCTAACCGGCAACCTTTATACATTCCTTGCCCGACGGCTTTTCAAATTAACAAGTTTGACGCTATGTTGAACTCCATGATTGAATTGTTAAGCCCACTAAAAACAAAACACGGTTTCTGCTGATCGTAAACTTGACTCTCATGCTCCTCTCAAGTCCGAGCCAAACGAGAGAAAAATCTCGCCGCCTCTCATGTAAAATTTGAACGGGGTCAAATTCAATAACAACGGTCGAGACTGGACGAGGGTCGCCAAGAGAGTGCAGACGAGGGTCGCCAAGAGAGTGCATGAGGATTTGAGGCCAAACGAGAGCGAGACTCGGAACTCTCGTCAACTGTCGTCAACTGTCGTCAATTCTCGGCGACTCTTACTCTCGTTTGGCCACGGCTTGAGGCGGGGATACATGTGAATTTGAATGAAATTTTAGGTTTAAAAAAGGGATAGAAAAAAAGAAAATGATTTAAGGAATACCAATAGACAGTTGATGCTCACGTAAGAGCACCCCAGGTTGCTAGTGGACTAACTTGGTGTCCGTCTTTTAAATATTAACTACAAATTCTAATTTTAATAAAACCACTAAATCTTCAATATTTTTTATTTCTCTTAATTTTACAAATCCTTTGAGAAAAAATATTTCCTCCCAAACATAGCCAAAAATCACCCAAAAATTTACAACACACGCCACGCTTGGTGATCGATCTTTTTATATGGCTGCCCCTAAATTATGGAACGATCTTCCCCTTTTTATTAGAAATATATCTTCAGTTAATGCTTTCAAGAAGGCTCTTTAAACTCATTTATTTCAGAAGGCGTTTCCCAGCTAATTTATTGTTTTATTCTTTTCATAAAGAAGGATTTGTAAATAGGATTTTAAATATTAATTTAAAGATTAATTTTAGAATTTTAAAATAAGAATTATTTGGAATATGTACTAGGATTTTAGGATTTTGTTGAGTCGATGTAATGCGCAGATGAAAATTTCTTTCCCTGGATTGATATTTGCGCAATACAAATCAATAAATATTAATATTATATTATTCATTATACAGATTCATGAGATGAGCATAGAGATTTTGGATTGCTTGAAACGAAAACGAGATATTTCTATTAAAACCATGTCAAGTGGCGGGAAAATGGCGTTCATGTGGACCCCCGCATTTAGAGGGGAAGCGTGGTAGGGGGCGGAGCTGGTTGAATTGTATTGTATGTAGGTCTAGATCAGACAAGTATGTCTATTAGAAACATTATAAATACACAAAAATGGTACCTTCACCAGCTTTGGGGGCCGGGGGGAGGGGAGGGGGGAGGGGGG
This sequence comes from Dendrophyllia cribrosa, assembly GCA_024195265.1. Lineage (NCBI taxonomy): Eukaryota > Metazoa > Cnidaria > Anthozoa > Scleractinia > Dendrophylliidae > Dendrophyllia > Dendrophyllia cribrosa. The sequence goes on along the minus strand of JAJLRJ010000002.1, from coordinate 37,329,793 downwards.
AGGAGGTGGGGTTGTGGTACGGATAGTGTTGAACATTGAAAACCTCACAGCTTTGGCTGAGATTAATTACCAATAATGACAATACAAATTTTTCAACAGTTTTTGAGATCTCCCATTATATTCAACCCATCCGCTATCTTATTAAGCGGTCCCTCGCAAACAACAGGAAAATGACTTTTCGGCTCCACTTTAACAGCCCACATAAAGTGTGGGTATCGTTTTGTTATGCAAGGTCATTTAATTCATCCATTTCCTCAGTTCAATATCTTTAATCAGCTGCCTCTGAAAATGGCGGCAGATCGACAGAAAATACGAATTATAAATTAAAGCAAACAGTCCACTAAAGTTAGCACTGCCATGGAAACCACGGTGGATACAGGCCTTAAATGTCAACTATTCGTGATAGGAGACATCGATCTACTTTTGGGAAATAGAATATTAAATTCTCAACTCGGGTTCCTAATGGAAGACGACATAAGAGAAGATAAACCGCCCCCGCACTCACATCAAGCTGAAACACGCTCCATATAAACCGATCTTGCTTGATAAGAAACAAAGTATTGTGTATTTAGTGTAATTTTCGCGATTTTTATCATACAGATAAAAATAACCTTGGAAAAAAAGATTGCATTAGTAAAAAAGGGGATATCTCTAAATGTCATCGTTTAGAAATGTAGTAGTACACTTTATTGCCCTAATACAACTAACTCGGTTCAAGCTGTCTAACAAAGAAGATGGCATTTTTTGTAAGTCACGTGCCTTTGCTTTTCACTCCTCCTCTCCTTGTCCTGTCCACGTCTCTTTTGTTTGGACACTTTGTTTTCTGTGCCACAATGTGTATCTATGACTCTTCGTTGAAACTTGGCATTTTCAATAAAAGCGGCTACGAGCCAGCACCTTGGTAGCCTACACAACAATTAGGAGAAGAAGTGGCATATAAACCGTGACGTTTTCCTTTACTTTATATATTTGGCACTTTTTGGCATTATTTTTTCTCGGATACTCAATCGCCTATCGGATGTACTCATGCACGGGTAGTGATATTTACGCCATTATTCAATTTGTGCAATTTATCCATGCACTTCCATAAAGAGCCGTCACTGTAATTCGACAGAAAATAAACTGATGCTAAATCCTAAGACACTGTGACAGAAGATTTAGAAAAAAATTTCCGGGCCGGGAGGACAAATACCAGAATTAAAACGTTTTGTAGAAATCCAATGTCACTAATCTTAGCTTCATAAAATTTCAATCTGAAATGTTTGTGAATTACAAACTTAGAATATCAGGCAAAAGACTCTAATGACGTGTTTTGACACTTAATAGCAATTAGTGGGATGAAGTTGTACGTTCTTCGTTCTTTCATGTATTCATTTCTTCGTAAGTTTTCCACGGACTTGGGAAGGATTGGAAGTCAGCTCGCGATCACACGCAATTTTGGTCCCTAAAATATCTTGCAAACGATCCGTTTAGTTTGAAATTCATGGCGGCACAGCAGCCTAATAGATGGGTCCGGTAATTGATGGGTTTATCTAACTCCACAAAATATTCTTCTCTACTCTAGATTGCACTCATATTTCATGGTCAGAAAAATTGCGATTTATATTATTTTATATTGCGGTTATAATAGTTTTTATAACCCATTTAATATTTTTTCTCGTGCGCGACTGGGCTATACTCGTCGCAAGACGCAGCCAATATCCGATGATATTCCCCAAGTGATTTCCCTAGTTTTGAAAATTTGTGTCTCAAATATATTGCTAAATTTAATAGAACTGATTGTTTGAATAGACTAGACATATTTTTGAACTCTAACCGAATTATTTTGATGCTTAACAGCGTGGCAACTCTCCCTAACAGAGAGGCCTTGTGAAAAAATATTTGATGGATAATATACACAATAACCTCCATTTGGCTTTAAAAATATGCACGGATATTTTCTGCGGACATTATCGGTTCCTTGAAGCTCACAGCTTCCCTCTAGCATCGCTCTCGGAAAACTGTTCGCTTCTCAAAACAGATAATGTCCACGGACAAATATTCGTGCATATTTTTGCGCCAAATGGCCGTTATTGTTTATATAAATACATGTCATCACTATAAGAAAAATTGTTTAATTTAACGAGATGGCTTTTATTTTTATCGACGATAGCGTTTCTAGTTTTTCTTCTAAGCCCCTTTATTAAGGAAGTCGATTTTTCTGACAGCCCACTCAAAACGCACGCAGTTTAATTCGCATCCATTTCATTACTTCAATATCTTGAATCAGCTGCCTCTGAGTGTAGCGGCAAATCGATAGGAAAAAACATGAAAGGACCCAGCTAACCAAAACACCTTCACAAGATTAGCGCAATTACCATGATAAATTTTGAAAGTCTTTGTTCCTCGAGCTATATAATTAGTTCAATAACTTGAATCTAACAGATGACTCGCTATGGCAGGTCATCAAGAAACAAAACAAAAGAAATCATCGCAAATTTCGTGTAATATATGCCAGATGATGGGCATAATGATGAATATGAATATGAATATATGAAAATCATGTATGTGAACTGCAGATGAAACGAGTGAAATTTCATCCTCGCAGTGTGCTATCGATCAGGCTGCCTTTTCAACTGCTTAAGTTGATAGCACACTGCGAGGTCAAATTTTACTCATGTTTCATCCGTTTATTCATATTCATGTATTTCAGAATAATCGGGTACATCACAAACTGACAACTGACTACGTACCATATGGATTGGTAGCTCAGTGGATATAGCATTGCACCGTTATCGCGAAGTCATGGGTTCAAATCCCGTTCATGAATTTTTTTTTTCAGGTTGCTAGTTGATAGCACACTGCGAGGACCAAATTACACTCATGTTTCATCCGCAGAATAAATAAAAAAAGTAGGGACTATTCTGAAATTCTGGCTACTGCTGGGGTCGGTTGAATGACAGCTAAGCATACAAGACCTTTTCGATGTTTCATATCGCTTTTATAAGTTCTAAAATTCTTAAAAGTAATTGTAAATGAAAGTAAACTGCATTCAGTTTTGTCTCGAGCATGCGGGACTTTAAAGAAAAAATATTGGACCGCGACGCGAGTCCAACCTTCCGGAAACCGGTCCCGAGCTACTTGGGGACTCGCGGCCAAACGAGGTCATTTGCTAGGATGAACTGAGGATTTCAAGACATGACCGAGCTTAACATTAATTTACCATATTTCACTTTATCAACAACTTTTAATATTCAATCGGGTCGACCCACCATTTTAGTCATTACATACCGTTATGATTAAACATAAGCAATGAAAAATGTACTGAATATAAGAAAACCTTTTATCTGGGAAAGACATGACTCGGTCCTTGTATATAGCACTCATGCATATGTTGTGGTTCAAATTTTTCTTTGGTTTAAAAATTTCCAAACCAGTTTAGTTTTTATTTCCCTTTGTCTCATGTTCATTATCATATTCTGAGACAAAGGAAAACAAAAATCAAACCACAACACATATATGGCGGTTGGTAAGAATGAGTTTTTTTATACTCTATTTAATAACCTGTCTGTTTTTCCGAGAGTCATGCATATTCTGTCTTTTTAAATTACACACGGGTCATATTTTGTTTTCTTTCAGGTATACCGCATTCATAATTTTGCGCTAAAAATAATTCACTGTTTAAACAGAATCCGTAAATTCTAAATACTTATCAATTTTCTCGTTTTTCGTCTTCTTTTGCGAGGAACATAATTGATGTTAGCTTTAAGATGCAAAATGCCATTGGAAAGACCTTTAAAACAGTATTATTTTCCTAATAATTAGTTGTCATGAGTATCTTGAATCAGCTGCCTCGACTCAGTGTGGCAGTTTGCCAGAAAAGCTAAAGCATCCAACTGCGCAGCACTGAAAACATCAAAACATTCGTGTGATCACCTTGGTAACAGGGGCAAAGTCGTGCCGGAAAATGAAATTAACGAATGGATCGCTCCTTGAATGTTGTTTCTTTTTTCGTTAAAGCAAGAAGCGTATATATATTTAATGGAGACCTATTTTTACCAGTGATAAAGTATTATCATGAATGATAGCAACGAAATAAGAAAGTCCGGCTGATGTTTGCCTATAACATATGAATTAAATTTTTGTTAACTTTATATTTGGAAATAATAAATGACCTGCTAAAAGCAATGTGCAGGTATGGACGTTTTAGCCGGTTTTATACAATTCGATCTCAGAAACAATTAACAGTAATACTGCATGTATTATAAAAATCTTGCCTTTTTATTTCGGATAAGAGGAGTCAGTCGTATCAGTCTCAGCATAATCTACCTCGAGTTTACACAGGAAATGAAATTCGAGGTTCCAAAATTAATTATTTACAAAGCGATAATGTCCTCTGTCTTAAATCCTCTACCAGCGCTCCTTTTATATAGCCCGCGGAAGTGTGTAAATTTATCGGTATCGGTGTCTCTTAAGTCAGAATGAACTAACCGTCAAAAAAATGTTTCTTGGTAAATTTTGACCAAAAAATAAGTATAACGTTCGATTCAGTCCTCTTCAACAAAATAGTATATGAACCTTAGCGACTATACTCATTAGTTATTTTGCATTGGTTAAATCTTTCGTTAAACATTCCCAAAAATGGCAATTTCTTTTATCTGCGGTTCATGGTTGTTAGAACTCCCTAAAAAAAGTATATCACTCGCGGTTTTGCAAATTACTGCTTGATCATTTCAGTTAATAACCCGAGTCATATAATGAATGTTTCTCGTTTTTGGTAGTCCAACCATTTGAATAACCATTTGAATAACCATTTGTATAACCATTTGAAGACTGTTTTAATTGATCGGGCTTGAAGCTCGGTTAGAACTTAAAATAGTATACCCACTGACGATAAAGACTTTCTTCTTTACTGGAATAAGTCGAATTTTTTTACTTTTCTAGGATCGATTTGGTGAAGTAATCACCCAGAGTAATCATAACAAATGTCCAGTCGTAGTCAAAAGACGAACACCGAAATACGGAAATAAATTTATTTTTTATTTGTCCTCAGGCCGATAGCTACAAAATTTACAGTTCGTTTAATCAGTTTAATGGAAACTGATGAACGATAAATCTGGAGGAATGTAGCAGACAATTTCATGGAGAAGGTGAAGGTGTTCATGTGGTCGGTCATTGTTTGGTACTTAGAGCCACAACCACAAATAACAACCATCATTTCGCGTTGTGAATTTTAAGGTTTATACCTTTGAAAATGACAAGCAGAAAGCGCTATTTTTTCGTTCTCTTAGCAACTTGTTGAAAAATGCTTGCGCGTGGTCGTATTGTGTTTATATTATGTCATGTATTGTTGTCGGTTTTCTAAAGCGGCTCATGCATATTTACTAAAAACTTAATTTCAATCTTTTCTTCCAGGAATAAAGGTTTTTAAAGAGATTTTCTGTACATTTTTATTATCGATAACTCTATTTGTAATTTTATGACAGGATAACAGAAATGATTGAACCTGGCAACATTCAAGACATTATATTATGCTTTGTTCTTCAAATAACATTGAGAACATTTTTCACTGCCGCCACAAATGAAGCATCCGCTATAAAATTCAATAAAAAAAGACAGAATGGCTAAAAAAAGGCTTAAAAAAGAGATTGTTTGACGCGGTGTGTTACCACGATACAGCCACTCATTGCCACTAACATCCCTTAATTTCCGTTCCAAATGAAAAACCTGTTTTACACAAGGACAGGAAGTCGTGTGTTGTTAATAAAAAATAGGCATTTGACAAAAATATTCCTTTTAGCATGTGCTGTCTGAATAAGACTTGATTGGAATTGGCCATAATTCAAAAAGCTTAGTTTTTATTTTTTAGAAATTTCTGCTAACTGATAACTTAAACGTTTTTAGAGAACATATTTTGAAGTGAAAATTTTCAAAATACTGACAAAGTATATAATTATTATGTTGCCTTTGCTCGTAAGAAGAGAATTGGGGGTGTTTACACAACACATCGACAGTTCTCGGCGTTTTTCCTCATATTAAAGACAAACTTCCGAAAGCCCATAAGATTAACAAAACATGAAAAGATTCGAAAACGTAAGAATATTGGCCCAATTGGAGAAGAAGTATTATTTTGACGAAGGTAAATTGGATCTATTAAACTATTCAATGTCATGTGAAGTTTATCGGGCGGCATTTGTTAGTTCTTAAAATGGGACTTTGGCCAATGTTTATTTTGAAAAAAGAAAATTTGCATATGGAGGCAGGATTTTCGATTAGGTGAGGTTCTGTTAAGCCAGTCTACTCTACAATTTTATCAGTTGACAATTTAAAAGTAAACACATCCGACAGATAATTTTGCTATTACAACCAATGAAATTTTAGCTTTTGCTAATAACACTACACGTCATGAGTAGAGATCCAATTCTCGTGTTTTGCAAACGCCGTTAAACTAATGACAGCACTTTAAAATTGTTGAACCGCTTTATTTTACCACATTTAGGCGTAATGGTGACTACTTGGCTTCATGAGAAGCTTTTCTAAGTGTTGGGAATATTTTTCGTCGACAATTTTTTGACGTTGTGTTTACACTTTTGCAATTTGAAATTTACCAAACAATTTAAGGCAGGTGATGTTTGTTTACCATGTGTCTCAGATGAGATCCCTAAATGCTCGGTGGTAAAATTATTATATTTGCTAATGGGCAAGCGCTAGCTATTAATTTAACGCTTCGGTTTCAAATGTTGTAGCCACGATTTTGTCCAGTTTTGGTTCATAACGCAATTTTAAAGCGTTAACATGAGGTTAAGAATGTTGGTTTTGTTCCCCGGAATCATTCATATCGTAATCCAGGTTTGTTTTTCGTTTTTTACCCGCTTTGGACGGCTATTTAATGTTTTTGTTAGGCAGAAGTGTTAATTGAGATGACAGTGTCTAAGTCACGTATTGTTTTTTCCCTCATAGATTTTCTTTACTGGTGCTAAAGCAACTGTAAACTGTAAGTATTTTTCTTATAAAGCAAGACTGGATAGTTTTTGTTTGATCTAATGCTTCTTGATAAACGCAATGCTTGGCTAAGCTAGGACATTTTTAGTATTTGAATCACTCATATGGCTTCTGTTTTCGGTCTATTGATATCATTCTTACTTGCAAATAAGTGTATTATCCACCTTTTTGTCGCCTTACACCAGAAAAATAGAAAAAGATAAATGCAATGAAAAATAACCACGGCTGATTGTGCAAATTCGACGTTTGCTACAGAAATATTATATAGAGGACTTGAAATAATTTATTATCGAAACGAGCTTTATGGTAGATTGATCTCCATCATATCACAGGTGGCGAAACCTGTCAAAGGTTTCATAAAAAAAAAAGGTAATTAGCACAACGGTGAAAGACTTCAAAATCCTCTTCTTCATCAGAAATAGAACAATATATTTATTACAAAGCAATGATCGCTTGTAACCTCCGTTGTTTAACTGCTAATGTTAATAGCCGCTCCGACGATTTCAACAATTCTGAATCGGAAAATATATTTCCGCAAGGCGCATGCCAATTTTTTTTTATCTCCCGCGAATTGTATGAAACATTTTTGCTAGTTTTATCTTTTGCGGTTCTTGCAGACTCTTCTCAGTACAATTCGCAAGAATATATATGTAAACAAACTTCAAAACAGCCTGTATGTTTTTCGTTGGTTATAATCTCTCCAGAAAATATTGTATGAGTTATTTATAAATGGCAAAAATACACTCCCAAAACCACAAATAATCGTAATATAAAATTTCAATATAAAATACGCCACTTTGACGTAATATTATATAAAGCAAACTTCAAAATAGCCTGTACGTTTTTCGTTGGCGATAGTCTCTCCAGAGAATATATGAATCATTTTAAATAGCAAACATTTGCTCCCAAAGCCACAAAGTATCGCCAATCTGCAATATAAAACGCCCATAATAATTCAATGTTTTGCTGTTTTACTAAAACTATGAATTTTACTGTATGCAGGCTATTCATGTGCGAGTGTAAATCTTTATTACGCAACTCCTTTATCCGTGCTTTTAGGGTTGACAATTATACCTGTACTGCCCTCCCCCCATGAAGTTTGTGTCTTATTGTAATTTAATAACACACGAAACTTTCTTGAACCTTTCTTTCAATTATCAAACGGAACAACTACTGCACTGATTATTCCAACTGAAAATAATTTTTATTCCTTTTCTAGACGGCAATCTCATACTAAACAGTAGTGAAGTACTTGAGATCAACACAACTGTTCCATCCGTTGTTAACAGCTCTTGTCCCAGTTGCAATTTCACTGCATCGCATCAAAACAGAAGCTCCTCGCACGGTGACCCTCCTGTTGCTGTTATTGAGTTCAGTGGTGATATTGAGTTAAGAAGCGGTTCAACAGTCAAAGTATTCGGGAAGTATGCTCTGAGTATAGCAAGTCAGAATGGACACATCTTAATACAAACTGATATTAACATGATATGTGGGGAGAAGGTGTTCGATACAACGTGTCTTGGTGGGTTCACACAGTTATCAACAGCACAGCCAGTAGGATATTCAAGCGTGAATTTATACAAAGGTGAGCGATTCAAGTAGGTCGTTTGTGCTCAAGGACGGGAATTAGAGCTGAACGGTGTTAAGATCTGTTAAGTCTGTAGCCTCACAGTAATTTTTTAACAACAATAATACAAAGTGTAAGTCTTAAGTTAAATACCTTCTACAAAGCTCAGGCTAATACTGAGAGGTGCTAAGTAACTGATATAACATTTTGCTTATCATTGCATAAAATATACACGCGGAGGAATGATGATCTGATTGGAGGGTGAAGATATCGGCGGACTGAACATTTTTAGCATGATCACAGTCAGTACAGTAAACGTAGTGGTACTGTTTCTGCGGCACCATTTTAGTCCCGACTCAGACTCACCTGCTATTAACAAAGTGAATGCATTTCTTTTTATCAGGTCTTGGTCCTGGAGGACTAACGGTAAAACTGACGCGCAAGGTGTTTGTTGTCAAAAAGACTTGTATACTTGGTTCAAGCCATGGAGGAACAACGTATGACGGTACCGCTGACCAATACATGAATTCGGGTGAAGCATACGGTACACAAAACATAACATCACTACTCGGAGGAAGTGGAGGTGAGATTAATAGAGAATACGTCATGGAAAGTGCGCGCATACTGTTTTTATTCACGAGTTGTGAAGCGTAATAAAACGAACGAGCAAGGCTTTGCGAGCGAGTGAGTTTTATTATACGAAACAATAAGTGAATTAAAACTATACAAAGTACCTTTTATGACATTTTCTGTTTATTATATACATACTAAGACATACATCATTCTGGCATAACATTTTTTTTCCAAAATAGTTAAGCTTGAATGCTACAATGTGCCACTATACTTGGTAAAAAAAAAATGAAAACGGCGTAATAATCTTACAAAAAACAACGTAATAATCTTGCGAACATTATTCGCAGAAAGCAATGAATCTGCATTCAAGCTAACAGCAATTTTTTTTGTTAAATTCACAATAAAATATGAATGAAAAACTCAGTGGAAATGTCAGTGAAAATCGCTTCGCTTCTGTCAATGAAAATTAGATTATAATAATCTTAATCTATGGCTCTAATTCTTTTCGTTTTAATGAAGGAAGTTTCACTTTGACTCGGAGTCATAGTGGGGGAATAATTTAGAGTGTTTACTGAAATGTTAAAACAGCCGCCAGTTATAGCGGAGCACTAGCCGGGCCGAAGGCCCGGCTGCGGAGCCCCATACTCATAGAACCTATGCCCTCATTTTTCATGGTCATGGCTAGCGGAATGTTTCGCGGGCGCTGTCTGCAACAAAAACATGTGTGTCGCGCAAGGCTAGCGCGCATGCGCGTATGACGCCACACAACATCCGGGATCTTAGCGGAGGACTAGCTCGCGGGCGCGTATGACGTCGCAAAACATGCGCGTACGACGTCATGTTGAAACCAAAGCGAGGCTTTTTTTTCGCGCGGTTACACGGCCGAATGTCACGTCAGCTGGGAAAACACTTTGATGTTTTGCTGTGTTTACTGAGCGGAGAAAACGGTTTAAATTAAAGTCGTTATTTTCCTGCATTTTTTCGTGGTTTGCTACTCAAGACAGGGATGCTAATTAAGGGATACTCAGAAGCCGCTTTAGTGGAAAAAGAAGAGCTTTCAGGGATAAAATCTTACTTCGAGGAACTATATACGTTTTTAGCAAAAATGCGAGAGATGGGTTCGTTTTACGGATTTCAGCACCAAAGCGGAAATTTAAAGAATTTCCAAGTACAGTAGTCGCCGGAGGGACTTATTACAAATTTTTCGATGGGAATTTATCTTGATATCAATCTGTGATTGACTTTTTGTTAATGTGTTCTCGTTAGTTTTGGAGAACTGTTTTTAAACGTGTAGCTTAAATTCAGTTGTATTAATGTCACTGTTCCTATGTTGCTATTTGGACTTATTAGACGTAACCAAACCCAAACAAACATGTTGAGACGCAATAAAACAACAACAATGTGGCGTAATAGGGGGGACACAGCCCTGTGGCAGGTAATTCGCGACTTCGGGTTATGCGCACAACGTAAGCCTCACTTATCTCCCCGCAACTTGGGGATAGGACAAGAGTATTGGCAGAGCCTTCCTTATCTCCCCAGCACCGTCCGGGCTGGATCACGAACAAGATGAAGGCAAAGGTAAAACCATGGCAACACACAAGGAATGCCAAGAGCTTGGGGGAAGTCGCTACGCAGACTTAGCCGCCACAGATGCGTGCAAGGCATGCATCCCCCCAAGCAAACCCCTAGTTAAGCTGAAAATTACTTGACACGTTAGCCATCTTAGGCACTGCAGAAAGTAGCACTGATTCAGGAGTGCGTATATATAGTTGATAACAGTCTGACGACCAGCGACCTAAGACCTTAATTAGCCAGTCTGGTAAGCCTGCGGCAGCCGCAGTGGAAGCCGCACCTATGCGAAAACTATGACCCTTAAGGCTTTGATAAGGGAGTCCGGCACTGCGGGCAGAGTCCCGCAACAGGTGCGAGACGGACGACCGAGTAAGCAAGCGACCCGAACGAAAGGAGAAAAGTGGCCCAGTTTGTGGCTGAGCAAGTAAGAAATACTGGGACATAGCTGAGACCGGGCACAGCAAGGAGGAGCACCGAGCGATGACAAGGGAGTGCCCTTGCCTAAAACTGTCGGTTTTTGACGACTTAAGAGTGACATGCAGGCGCTGCGGGCATTCCAGACTGGGATAAAAGGTAATACAATCAGTGGTAAGGTTAAACTTAGAGTTAAAACTATGTACCCCGGATAGGTGAACTCGCTACACCGAAGGAAGGCAAAGAAGGCAAGTGTGAATGCGGCCCAAATCATAGAAAAATCCCCGACCCCCAGCCAACTTTGTAGGATGGGGCGAATGGCTAACAAAACCCGGGGGGTAACCGGTTGACGACGAATGCGAGGGGAACCCTGGTAGCGGAGGATTCCCCGCAAAATCTTTTTTAGGAGTAGCCGGCCCTGCAGAGGATCCCCATATCCTGAAGCAATATGCAGATTGCGGACGGCCGCTAGATATATTTTAATAGTACTATGACGCACAGTACGAGCTAAATAAGAGGCAAAATAAACAAGTGTCCCTTCCGAGGCTGGAATAATGTCACCTGCTGGAGTCAGTAGCCTATTTATGAGGCAGAACTGAATAAAACGCTTCTCCCCGGAGCTATAGGTACGATTCGTGTTCCAGGATAAGGCCCAGTTAGCATACATGAGAACTTCGTCCTTCAGAGGGTCATGAAGGAAGGCGGGATGGTACAGGGGCTCTGGTCGGCGTGGGGAGCGAGCTCTCTGAAGCGTTGGACCTGAAAGCGGGAGTGGGCATCAGCTATTTCGTTGGAAACCCCTGGGACATGGCGGGCCCGTACTAAAAAGTTATGTTTCATGGAAATTAACACTAAAAACCGTACGAGGTCCATGAGTCTGGGCGCCTTGGAGTGACCCGAATTAATGATGGCGACAACGCTTTCATTATCGCACCAAAACTGAAGGCGTTTGCCTGCAAATTGTGGGTACCATAGAGCACAAGCAATGACAATGGGGAAAAGTTCCTGCCATTCTATGCTAATCCCTTTGCGTTTGTCAATGAGTAACTGTGGGGGCCATCGCCCTTGAAACCATTTACCATTGAAGTATCCCCCAAAACCCACCGTGCTGGCCGCATCGGTATAAAGCTCGATATCGGGGGTAGAAGTAAAGGCGGCATCCAAGAAAAAGGAGCGCCCATTCCAGTGGGTTAGGAAAGCTTTCCACATTTTTATATCGCGGGTGAATTCCCTGTTGAGGCGGATATGGTGAAAGGGGTTGGAGACCCCCCGAGTAAGATTGATCATGCGTTGTAGGAACGTCCTGCCAGGGACTACTACTTTGCATGCAAATTGCAGAGTGCCAATAAGGGATTGTAGATCGACTAAGCGGGCAGAGTGACGACTGGTAAAAGAATCAAGCAACTGTCTTATCCTGGCAAGTTTGTCGTCAAGCAGACGTGCCTCCATGCGCCTACTGTCTAGCACAATACCCATGAACTCTAAAACTTGGGAGGGACCCAGGGTTTTGGAAGCTACCGTGGGGACCCGAAGAGACATGAACAATTTTAGGAGGGTACTAAAACTTCCCAAGCAATCTAGTTTACTATGTTCAGCAATGAAAAAATCATCCAAAATGTGAATAACATGACGCAGGCCATAGTTTTGTTTAAGGATCCATTCCAACGCCTCAGAAATTTGATTGAAAAGATAGGGGGCACTGCGTAGGCCAAAGGGGAGGTAAAGGTCAATGTAATATTGTGACTGCCAAAAGATGCCCAGGAGATTCCAGTCCTCGGGGTGGATTGGCATGAGGCGAAATGCAGACTTGAGGTCTGTTTTGGCCATAAATGCGCCGCGGCCAAGATTACACAGTATGTTGATCGCGTCATCGACGCGGACATACTGAAGTGAATAGGGGTCCTTAGGGATATGATCATTGATACTGTCCCCTCCGGGGTACGAGAGGTGATAAATGGTACGCCACTCCGTAGAGTGTTTTTTCGGGACCACGCCTATGGGATGGACTGAAGATGTGGGAGGGGCGCTGAAGGGAAGGGGCCTGCGACCCGACCCAACTGTATTTCTTTGGACAGGTTGGCCGAGACGACCTCAGGGTGCTGAGAAGCTGAAATGAGGTTACGTGATACCCGGGCTTTTTGAGGGCCAGTGTAACCAATGCGAGCACCATACCGGAGGGAATTAATTAAATTATTTACAAAATAACGATCAGGGTGGTTAATTAATTCTAAGGCTAAGATATCTACATTAAGTGGAGTGGATACGTGGGGCCTCTGGCTGTTCTGGCGTTGTTCCACCTTATTTTTTGCCGCGTCGCTGGAGGAAGCTGATTTCGTGCTGCTGGTTGACTGTCTGGAACTAGGGCAGCTGAACAAGGCATGGCTGGTGGAACCACAGCGACGGCAGTTGTGTGGGAAGTAGCACGAGCGGCGGTTGCAACCGGAGGATTTGTTGAAGTCGAAGCAAACAGGGCCTGGTCGGCGGGGCTTTCTGCTGGCGTCCTGGTTGGGGCAGTCATCCGGCTGGTGGTACGGGCTAGAGCACACAGAACAGTGTGGCTTAGCAAGACCAGAGAAGGTGACGGTCCAAATTCAAGGTCAATTGTGTCCCAGGCTATGCTTAAATCGTAAGCGGCGCGGCGACGGAATTGCTCGTCGTATGAGAGCCAGGCTAGACCCTTGAACTTTGTGACTGCCCTGCTGATGATTTGCTGGTACTTAATTAATTCGAGGGACCGCCTAGGGTAGTTTCCCACTATCACCAGCATGTATGCAGTGAAGGCGTCTAGCCACTTGTGAAAAGTGTCTATGATGGTTTTCTTTCGTTTGATCAGGATTAACGGGGAGCCCTGGGAGCCTGGGGAAGAGTCTTCGTAACGCAACTGCACGTCGGGGGTCTGGGACCGATACAAGGAATCGGGGAGCAATAGAGCAAAATCGATGTACTCACCACGGAGTATTTTGTCCTCAAGACTCTTGTCCAAAGGCCGGTTTAAGCCCATAGGAGTAGCCACAGTGGACGGGCGAGTGCTGAGCGTGCGAGGAGTGGCAAAATCTCGCGGGACGTCGTGGCCTTGTAGGGATTTTAGGGCCGCTTGTACTGACGTCGACACGGTGTCCTGAATGGCCGATAGCTGTGCGGGTGTAAACAATGTGTCGCGGGCGAGCTGTTCGGCGGGTTCGTCTTCTTCAGAGGCAGCGCCCAAAAGGTCTTCTACGGACGAACCAGCCTCGGAGAGGGAATCGAGTTCAACGTCTGGCTCGCGTCGGGCATTTCTGGATGCCGCGGCATCGTTGCTGGCAAGGTCAGTTGCTCTTTGTTGACGAGCAGTCCGATTCTTTGAGTAAGGATGCTTTTTCGCAGTTCTCGGGCGATCGTGCTGCACACCTTTGGGACGGCCATGCCCGGCGGCGTGTCCAGTGGTCGCGGCACGTAACCTTTCGACCAAGCGGGCTTTGGAACCGTTTATGGGCAGGTTCAAGTTCTGCAGTCGAAGACGAAGAACTTCTACGGAAAGCTTCGTGAGATTCTCTTTAACTGGCTTCGCAGGCTGATGTCGCGGGGGTGCCATGATGTTGAAAAACAATTTATAAGCTGTTACTGCTTCGTGCAATGCTGCCAGGATAATGACCTGGGATTGTGTACTACTGCTTTTATATCGAGACAGTGTCTTTGAGTGCGACCAATGACTACATTTGTACTATAAAGTAAAAATACACAACGTGGCTAACTACGAGCCATGAATAGAGCTTTGAAAACGACAACCAATCGAGGTAAAGCTAAGATATATTTCTAGACTATATATCCACATATCTGATTGTTTTTTAGACATGAATACCATTCATTTCAAGATAGTGAATAGAACGCATTCATAATGAATGGAGGCTTTGCTTATTGTTTACTCACTGGGCAGTGTTTGCGTGACCAGCTACCCATAGGGCGTCACGTTCCATTAACTGCATTTAACCGCTCGCTTTATTAATTTCTTGAATTTCATCGAAGACACGGCTCGGCCTCGATGCGCGTTTTGCGTTTTGCTTTTCAACATAAACTAATGGAGATTTGAATAAAATTTTTCGAAAGAAGATTGTGTTGTCCATTTTTATGTGTTTGTTCATTCATTACATAGGTTGAAAAGCGATTTTATGTAAACAAAACAAGACTTGAATTTTATTATAGTTCTAACTTCACTCGCGTGGCCGTATACAAATATGTTTGTGTATTTTTGGCAATTTTGATTTCCAAATCAGTTTCTCAGGCATTTTTTGACAAGCTACAACTGTATTTTTTAACAGTAGTCGTAATAGTTATTCTAGACGGAGAAAAAGTTGTTTTTGTGAACTTTTGTACGGTCTAAATGTACTGTGCAGACGGTCGGGTAATACTGTTTTTGAGAATTGCTAAAATTGAAAAATAGCCCGGTCGTCAATATTAATCTTAATTCTTGTGCTTCCGACCTTTCACCTATTAGTTAAGTTTCATCTTAGTTAAGCTTGTTCAGAGGGTCTTCAGAGGGCGCCGCTATTAGGCTAAGCCTAACTATATATATTATTTGCTTCCTCAAATAATTTCAACGTAGTTGGCATTGTAGTCGGTAAACTCGCACCATGACTTGTGGTTCGTTTTTGAAGTTTTTTTTTGATTCGGTGCAGCTCAAAATTTCTAACATGTTACGTTGCTGTTCTGCGTTAATGGAACTATAGTTTACAACACTTTGTGACCACTTAACTGCATGGTGTGGGTTGGAGACGTGTCATTGTCAATTGATTGAGCTTCTGCATCATTCGCTTACGAGCACTGTGATTTGTTAGTTGCTCGTTGGAAAGATCGCTTTTCGCCGCCGTCGTATGAGAGAATTTAGTTTGTTTACACCCATCGAAACAGACTTAACCAGTTTTTGTTTATCATGTCTTTCTGACTCCTCCTTGTGTGATTTATCAACAGATAGAAAGGTGAATCGGCACCTAACATATTTTGCGATCGCTTTTCACAGTAAAGTTTGTAAACATCCACTGGATCGCGCTCTACTCCGGTCGAAAACATTCTTGGCGTCACTTTGCGGATATAGACGGGTCTGTTCCAGTTCTTGTTTTAGTTTGCCTTTCATTGTACTCCAGGTATTCTTTTCCTAGTACCACTAGATGGAGTTGTTTCACGGTAGACCCGAGTTCAACTCCTCTGCCACGCTTGTAAAATAGCCAACTGGTTTGCCTCCTGCCAGTTGGGATTTTTAAAAATGTTATGTTTAATTTGAATGCTCGGTCCCACTAGGACTTGTGCTATAAACACTGCCGAGGGTAAATAAAAGGATATCTATCTCTGGTGAATCCCGGCAAAGTTTGACATCTCCTCAGCACATTTGTCCATGTTCTTGGCAGCCACGTAGACCGAAGTGAACGGTGTTGTTCGACCATAGCGTATTCAGGTGATAAAACGCCCAGTACATTTTTTTGTACAGAATATCCACTTCAATATCACTCAGTGGGGCTGTTCCCTTTCCCAGCCTTTTTTAGCTCTTTTTGCTTAGACTGCAGACTTCTTCGAGTCAGCTCGAACTCTCTGTCATTTATGATACTCCCTGGATAGTTGTGTTTCTTCAGGTGTCTCTTAAAGCTTGCTATTAAAGTGCACATGAAGTGAAATTTCACTACCATTTTTTTTTTGATAATCTGATAAAAGGTATTTTAAGAATTATTTTGATGGGCAAAGTCACTTGAAGTGGCGGGAACATATTTTAACAAGCGACGCAAGTTGGGCATATTAGTTAAGGACCTGGGTTCCAGTGACGTAATTAGTGTGTTGACAACTGAGCGCGTCACTTGTTTTACAGTGGAGCTTTGGCAACTTGTGTGAAGGATTCTTCGATTAAACATGTTTGGAAGCGACGCGTATTTTAGCCCCGGGTTCGTCCACTTCTCCGCTAGGTTTTGTTGTGATCGAACACACGAATGACGTCACAAATACATTGTTTGTACCTTTTTGGCTGCGCTCAAAATGTCGCAAATTTCAGGCCCCGGCGGGAGTTTTCAAACCGCTAAAAATAAAGGATCCTTTTCGCGCAAAAGAGGAAAACAACTGAAAATGAAATAAAGTGATATAAACAACATAAAACCCTAAACATACCAAAACAGTGATCTCTCAGACGAGACATTTGTTTCGGGCGTGCGCGCTAGTGTTTTGCCGTTTGGATTTCTATTGTTTTGGCTTTTGTTTTAGTTTTAAGAACGGTATGCATAACTAATGTATGGGATTAAAACGGAAATCTTTCCGATATCAAGACTATCTTACTTGTTTATGTAACCTTGAAGCGCGGGGTTTCCTTGATATAGTCGTGATTTCCGCTTTCCTTCTGATTTCCCTCGTTCTCACCGCCAGGTCATGCACTGACAGACGAGCAAGCGAACGTAAACACGATGCCGGATGGTTGTTTTCGACGGA
Organism: Dendrophyllia cribrosa; assembly: GCA_024195265.1. NCBI lineage: Eukaryota > Metazoa > Cnidaria > Anthozoa > Scleractinia > Dendrophylliidae > Dendrophyllia > Dendrophyllia cribrosa. The sequence goes on along the minus strand of JAJLRJ010000002.1, from coordinate 37,312,248 downwards.
CGGAGGTTTTTTTCGCTCGAACCAAAGCAAATTTCCCACCAAAATGTTTACTAGATTCCAGTTTTTCCAAAACCGAGTGTGGATGTTGACATTGCGCCCGTTAAAATGAGTTAGAACAGGATAGAACGCTTAAAGCGATGACCGCGCGGTCGAACTCCATACAAGGCTTTATACGAAATTGCTCACTTCAAGGTCAAAATGACGGTACTTTTTTTTAAAGTTTTTAAAATATTTTAACGTTTCAAGATAGAATAATAACCATAGTACTGGAATCCGATTATGGATTTCAGAAAAGTAACTCAGAAATGCGTACGTTTGTTTTGTTGGCTCTCTATGTATACATAATTCTCTACTGTGACATCGAGACTCACGAATCTATTTTTTTCTATTTTTATGTTTTTTTAGTCTTTGTTACGGGAAAAACTTTCTTTTAAACAAAACAACTTCACTAAAAAAGACTTAAAAAGACTTATCTCGTTGAATGACCGAAGCGGGAAGCTACGAACACAAGGCGGCGGGAAGGGAAATCCTATCCGCTGCAGTAAAGAAACATTGTTCGCGGTTTCTGATTGGACGAACGATTTTTCTCACACGTGAAAAACGTCGTTAGCTCCTCTGATAGGCTTTTCAGTGAGTACGTCTTAGTATGTATATAATAATGTTCTTGATCACCAGCAAGTGTTCATTTTTTGTTGTTGTTGTATTTTCAAAGTTGTATTGTCACTCAATGAGATCAACAGCTAGGTAAACATGAAATTTTTATTGGGAGAACGAATAAAATGAATAATATCTTGTAGCAAAACCAAAACCAAAACAAAGTTCCGATAACTTTTCGGACCCGGATCTATATTTTAAAATTAGAATCTATAGAATGATGATGTAATTTTTAGCCAGGAAACCAGCCCAACTTCTTTTGTTGACTTAAAATCTTATTGCCAGGGGCGTAGCAGACCTTTTCTCCGTTTAAGCCCGAGATATTTTATTTGGGGTATAAAATAGGAGCGCCGAAGGCGCGAGCCTGTGGGGGGATCTGGGGGCATGCTCACCCAGGTAGTTTTGAAATCTAGAGGCTCGGAAATGCTATTTTGAGCATTCTCCACGATATATTTCGTCCAAAAATCGATCTTGATTCAGTGAAAAATGACAGGTATTTTTAGTGCTTATGCAATATGTCCGAAGTTTTGTTAACTTGATATATATCATGGCCTTAGTACACTAAACAACATTTTGCAAAAGCTCGAGGTGTGTAGAGAGGAATATCGGCGCAAGGATGAAATCTGGTAAGGAATTGATTATCGATTGCAATATGTGAGGAATTCCTCTGGCGGCGCGCCATCTTGTAATAGCGCAGAAATCGTGCGCGCAATGTTCAGTTTTTATGTTGTACGTTTTATTATTTTTTATTATGATGTACAGCGAAAATTGAGTATATAAACTTTTGAACTACAGGTGGTCATACTAGTTTTACCACTGACAGTCGAAAACCTAATCCTTTGCTTTTTTTTTTTTTTTTTTTTGAGCCTGCCTCGGTTAAAACTTGGGCTAGGTATTACCCTCCTTTTGCTAACAAATGGGAAGAATTTTTCAAGGTCGTTTATTGCCTCTCAAGGGACAACAAGCTAAAACAGTTTTCCTTTAAACTACTTCATCGAATTTTAGTAACTAATAAAGAGCTTAAAAAGTACAAAATTAAGACGGATGACAAGTGTTTCTTCTGTAAACTCCCTGACTCCCTTGAACATACATTTCTGGAGTGCTCAGTCATGAATGATTTTAGTAATTACGCAATACTACATTTCAACGAAGACAACAAAATATCTAAACTTGTCGAAGTTTCAATTTTTGTTCAATGATTTTACTTTGCCTTCGAATCTGCGCTCACTACTCAAACGTAAATTTAATATATTAGTTGTACTCGCTAAAAAATATGTTTATTCCTGTAAAATAACCGAAAAGATACCCAGCCAATCAGAATTCCAAGAAAAACTAAAATTGCAATGGAAAATAGAGAAATGTGAAAATTAAAATGATCTTCTTTTCTTATAGATCATGTAAACCCTATATTTCATAATTTTATTTTCTCTTTTGTGTACTCTTTTCATGTTATATTTATTTATATTTACATTTTATTACCTGTTACACTTTATTACCTGTTATTTTGTATTTTTATGTGTGCAAATAATTAAATAAAAAAAATAAAAAAATCCTTTGCTTTATACAAAAGCACAGCTGATTCCTTGTCCGACTATGAATTATAAAGATAATTAACGGTTATTAACGAGCTTCGTCGATGAACAGATCATAGTCATGACCGCGACTGTTATTGACTATCTGTCACTCAATTCAAATGCAAGCTTTCTTGGCTTGCTTGCACAGAAATCTCTGATGATTTTTTCCGGGTCAATAGGCATCTCTCTGTATGCGTGCATAAGAGCAAGGGACGATAGCCGCTCTGTAAGCATAGTAGATCGCATGTATGTTTCCACTCTTCTCACGGTGCTGAATGATCTCTCTGGTGTCGAAGGCGACACTGGCATGGTTAGGAGAATGGTGAGCACAGTGGCGACATTCGGGTAATATATAGGTCTTCACTTGTGCAGCTTAGTGTATCCACTGGGCTCTTCGGTTTCTCTCCTTCGGCAAGAGCTCATCTCTTTTTCCACCGTAAGATCTCGTTGTCGAAGACCCCTCTATCACTTAAGTCGTTGGAGTAGGCGTTGTAAATTTTGTTTGTGGTATCTCTGTTCAGTATTCCGAGCTGGGTAGGTATGAGGTATTGACCCAGGAACTGGTTATGGTGCACAAGCAGCCTGTCATTGAGTTTTTGGATGAGATGATCGACAAGGGGCAAGTAGAGGGCTCTGTACCAATACTGCTGTGGCGTGGCTGCGGGAACATTGGGTCGGTTACGCTGGACTGCAGACACTCTTGGCATGCTGGGCTCGATATCACAACCTGCTGCCAACATCTTTGCACGCTCAAACAGTTCGTTCCAAACCATTTGGTCGTTTCTTTCATCCCTTAATATGCCAATCACTACTCTTGACTCCTTGATTATTTTCATCAAAGTTTTAGACCACCGTCTTTGCTTTCTTTAGCACAACATTCGGGCATTTTTTATACATTTTTCATACATGTTTCGAAGGTCATGATTTTATTTTTCAAAGAAACAGTAGCAAAAATTGCGGCCTTTCGGCTACTGACCAAAAACAAGCCCGGGCTTAATGGCTTAAAGGCTGGCTACGCGCCTGATTGCTCAGCTCAGTTTCAAAACCAACTGCAAAAAATGAATCTTTAATGCAACATTATGCACATAAGATGGCTTTCTGGCCCGAAAAGTTATCAAGACCTTTGAGAAACGGGCCACTGACCATAACCTCACTATGAAATTGAGAAAATGCATATCAATGATTCGGCATTTCTGTTGAGAAATAAAACCCCGGGAACAATAATGCTTGTGTAAAATTCTTAACCGTTATTACAGTTAGTGTACAAAATGTGTGCTTGAGTATAGTGAAAGCACTACAATTTAGAGTGGAGAAATAGAAGAACTATTGTTCAATTGGGGTAATTGTTGAACTCCTTTTATCTTAGGTTCGTGTCTGGTTAGTACCGGAGGTGTTGCTGGTGGAGGAGCCATAGAACTTGTAGCAGAGAAAGGATGGATCACTATAAGTATTATACTTGTTGAAAATACATGGGTTGGGGTAGTTAACTGACCCGCTAATTATGCACCTGACCCATCGAAAAATTCGAATTGTAATCGACGCAAATAACTAATGCGAAAGGAAGATGCAACGGCGACGACAATCTTCGGAAAACATGCATGAGTAAGTCACAATAAGACAATTGCATGATTTTGGTCTTATTTCTAATTGGTTAAAAAAGTGACGCGAGTTTGTTTTAACCTGAGTCTTAGTAATTAAATTCGCGTTAAAAAGCAACCAAAGCAGTCTACTCCCATGCTAAATCGCTCTCAGGTACAATCCAGTGCATGGATATAATTAAATGAGGTGCGTTATTCTGTGATTTAATGTTCAGTCACACTTGATTAGCTGGAATGGAACGCTTGGGCATTTACCATCTCGTTGGTAGTATGTCATGTTTAGTGGGCATTGCTTTCAATTCTATCTACATACAACTCGAAATTAATGGAAAAATCATTTCCTTTCGACATGCCACTTAGTCTATCTTTGTTACTTTCATAATAAAAAGCATGTACAGTTCTCTGTTGTTACAATCAATATGGTTGGTTAGAACTGAAATCTGGTAGTTTGACGTCAAGATCTACTGCGTCCGGCTTCTAAATCTAAAGAGCTTATTCTCAGTGCACGGCCCTTCTTTTAACAGGTTCTTCATATCAGCAATAAGTAACCGTCTTGCTAAGTTTCCTGTCAATACAAGTAGTAAGGGACGTCGGTATAGGGAGTAGCCAATCAGGAGCCACCATTTCGATGACGTCACACATTCAATTCTGATGGCGTCACAGTTATCCATCCGCAAGAGTATCGCAAGAGTATCCCCCCGCAAGAGTATCGCAAGAGTATCCCTCCGCAAGAGTATCGCAAGAGTATCCCTCCGCCAGAGTATCCCTCCGCAAGAGTATCGCCAGAGTATCCCTCCGCAAGAGTATCGCAAGAGTATTCCCCCGCCAGAGTATCCCCCCGACATTCCATTCTGATGGCGTCACAGTTAACCCTCCGCTAGAGTATCCCTCCGCAAGAGTATCCCCCCGTTTTGAAAAAACGCACACAGACATTAAAATTTTTGTTTAATTTCAAATTAACAAATAAAAAGTTAAAAACGAAATCCATTTTTTTGTTCATGACCATACCCAATCGATCCATTCAATCTGTCATTGGTATCCCCGTGCAAGGAGAACGACTGTCTTCAACTTGTTTTTCGTGTCACATTGGTTTTGAATTCTTTTTTTTTTATCATTTGATTTTTGATGAGCTCACGCAACTTGTAAAAAGCCGGTTTGATGATTGACGTAATCAATTAAAAACAGATTATCAACCAATCACAAAGCAAAGTTGAGTTGACGCCATTCGTTTTTCAAATATAAAAACACCCTACAGGTCGATTTTTTTTTCATTCCTTTCACAATGGCAGATCTCACTGTCCCCAAGAGGAAGGCCACTCAGTCCGCAAAGGTTCCTTCAGGAAAAAAAAAAACAGAAAGAAGAAGGTAAAGTTAAACGGCGATCAAGTAAAAAAAAACGAACCCATCGCAGAAGGAGGCATAATTCACAGTATTTTCCCCACCGAAGAAAATCGCTTCCTGAAAACTGAAGCAACTGTGGAACTTGTGCACGACATCAAGAACGAGGAACAACTGAATGCCATTAACCAACTGTTGAGTTCCTTGGATGAAACTACCCAAACAGAGCCTGTGTTGATCTACGATCCCTTGTACTGTCCCATCCATTTCTGTCACTTGGAGAAAGAGTATCGAAGAACAATTGGGAGTACGCAAAATGCCTTTTCAACGGGTGTTTTCTCTTCTGCCCCAAACGTGAAGTCTATTCATACGTGGAGACAGTCAACGCGACTCTTCATCCAGAAATGAAACAGAATTGGAATCGCTTGCTTTGTTTCTGTTGTCGGTCCATGACGTTGAAAAAGAGCAACTCTCAGAAGAACCCTGGCCGACTTTACCTGGGATGCAACAAATGTAATTTCTTTCAATGGGCTGACGTTCACTTGACTGAAAAGAACCGAGACTGGATGAAAGGAAAAGCGGATCCCTCCGTGACCCCTAAGAAAGAGTACTCTGACAAAACCTACGAAGAAATCATCAACGATCCTGAATTTCTCATGATCCTTCCCGTGGTTGTTCGGAAAGAGCTAGAGAAGAAGAGAGAGGAGGAAGAAACCGCGAAAAAGCTTAAGGAGGTTTTTCCACAGATCAACCCTCAAGCTCAAGGAAGAAGCAAAGAGTCCACCTTTGCGCAGTCTTGGAACCCTGAATTTGGAAGAAGTGAAGGGTTGTTTTTGAACATGTTTTAGACCTTTAAACTTTTTTTGTTATAAAAGCTTGTATGTTTTTTTCATAATCATTATTAAAAAAATGAATTTGATGAAAATGTTGTGTAATGCGTTTCGGGATTGGGTACGGTGGAAGTTAATGCGAATGATTTGCGCATCTCTGTATCGTCGTTTTCAACCAAAGTTGGGGCCCATTCCAGAAGAAGAAGCTTCTCCTCTTGAAGCCTTTAAAGAGACCAATGTTGGTTCCAATATTGCTCGATTTATTCCTTTTGTGCTTTGGCTGAAAAATCAACCAAGAGCTAGTCATTGGTTCAGAGAGATTGAAAAAGAGTTTCCCCAACAAGTTCCCTCTCTCATTCATCTCTTCTGGATGCGACTTTTAGTACGATGAACTTTTTTGGGGGGAAAAACGATATAAAAGAAAGTGAAAAAAAAATCCTATGGCACTTTTTCCAAAAAAAAAAACAGTCAACATGTCATCGGAAAACATCCCCGAAAGTGAAGTGAAAGTCGACAAAGTGGAGAAGAAAGCAACCCATCAGAGACGCACAAATAAACGTGCGAATGGAACCAACCCACCTAAAACCAAAGAAGAAAAAACAAAAACTAAAAAAAGAAAAAGCCCAATGACTCTCGACGACGACAGTTGGTTTTTACAAATGGATGACTCAAAACCACCCAAAATCAAGAAAGGCAAGAAGCTGAACCATAGTCGACGGTGCCTTTTTAGACCGTCAAGAATAAAGAACTTAACCTGAAACCTAAGGCTGGCCAGATGTCGTCACTCAAACCCTCGAAATGGGCTCCCTGCTCTTACCCCGTGGTGATATCAATGTCATTTTCATCGAGTGTAACTTACGAGGTTTAGAGAATCAAGCTGGATTGTATTCGTACAAAAAACAATTGTATCTTTGCATCATTTTTTAAGGAAAAGTCTATAAACTACTTTTAAAAGTGAAAAAAAAAGACGTACAAACTCTCAACTTGAAGTGAAAAGAACTCGTTTTGGCGAATAAAAAGATGGGACGCCGTGTTCGCTTTTCGGATCAAGTTCAAGTGGCTTATCCTGTACCAATCAATACTTCGTTTGTTCGTTACGTCATTCTGAACCAACCAATCACCGATGAGGAAGAAGTGGCCAATCGGGAATCACCCTTTCAACGGAAACGTATAAGAATGAGAGCTCTTCTTCATTTAAAACACTTAGAACGAAAAGCCAGACGAATTGCAGCGAACAGAGGATCACAAGAGAAGTGAAAAAAATGGATTCCAGTTATTACAAGGATCTTGACTTGAGGTATTATGAGACTTTCCAGGAATATTTAAAAGCGCGGATCATCGGTGGGCTTTCAGCTGGAAAGAATCAAGGGAATATCATTTACGAGTTTGATTGTCAAATTCGAGAGGAATTTAATCGATTGTTAAAGTCAAACGAGTAGAGTACATGCATACCATTTTGAAAAACATTGTACTTATATTTTAGACTATTGTATTATTTTTGAGATTAAAACAGTGTGACGTTGTTATAAAAAAACCGCTTGTACGCCTTTTTTGTTTCATTTAAAAACGTCGATCATTGAGTTGAGTTGAGTTGTGTACGATGGTACCTCATCAAGAACACTGTACCATGTACGTTCGTGCCCCAACCATTGTCCTAGGCCGTCGTTTTTTTCAAGTTACCCCTGTTCCCCTTGCAAACATAAAGTCCACGCATCCCCCTCGAAGTCTTTAAAGAAACCCACGTCGAGGTCAGTCTTGATCAATTCCTCGTGTTTTTGAGGGGAGCCAACACCCTATCTAAGGATTTCATTGGTATCGAAAGATTGAAAAAAGAGGTTTTCCCCGCAAGTGTCTTCCATTAGTTGCGTGTTGCGAAGATGCCTCGCGTGTCTATGAAGAAGAAAAAAAAGATTTCGGACACCGCATTGATCTCCCTTTACAAGAATCCCCAAGACTCAGGAAGCTTGGGTGGGGTGCAACGGTTTGCTCAGTCCCATGGCATTCCACTTCAAAGAGCTCAACGGATCCTTGAGAAGGATTTGAGCTACACGTTGCACAAACCCCGTCGCCAACATTTTCCCACATTGCCCGTGCTCGTCGATGGCATGGATCATCAATGGGTCGCGGATTTAGTGGAAGTCCAACGCATCGCCTGACAAAATCGCGGCTACAGGTATCTGTTGACGGTCATTGATGTCTTGTCTAAATTCGCGTGGGTTCAACCCTTGAAAAACAAGACGGGGATTGAATTGGTCAAAGCCTTTGACAACATCTTGAAGCAAGGACGACGTCCAATTCGATTGCAGACCGATCGAGGTAAAGAATTTTACAATCGTACGTTTCAAGCGTTTCTGGAAAAGCATGGCATTCATCATTTTTCCACGCACGGAGATGCCAAAGCGTCCGTGGTGGAACGTTTCAACCGTACCTTGAAAGGACGGATGTACCGTTACTTCACAACACCTTTCGGTACGAAAATGTGCTGCAATCGTTGGTGCGCGGGTACAATGCCAGCAAGCATCGCAGCATTGGCATGTCTCCCAAAGACGTGACGCGGAACAACGAATGCACGGTGTGGACGCGTTTGTACGGACGAAAGCAACAACAGAAGAAGAAGAAACCGAAATTCAAGGAGGGAGATCGTGTGAGGTTGAACAAGAAACATCGTACGTTCCAAAAAGGATATTCACCCGGTTGGACGGAAGAGGTGTTTGTGGTGAAACGCGTCCTCCCAGGTGTGTTCCCCGCTTACAAAATTCAAGAGTGGGACGACTCACCCGTGGAAGGGACCTATTACGAGCAAGATTTGCAAAAAGTGCACGTGGACATCGATGACCTGTTCCGCGTGGAAAAAGTATTAAAGCGCAAGAAAGGACAAGTATTGGTTCAATGGAAAGGGTGGCCTGACAAATACAACAGTTGGATTCCTCAGAGTGTCATCAAACACTATGAACAATTCCTTCTACGTGACCTTACCGAGTCATGCCAACAAATACGAGTTTTCCAACAACCAAGCCAATTCCTTCAAGATTCGTTTGCCTCAACCCCTACTTTTACAGCAGAGTGGATAACAAGTGGGTCTGGCATCCATTTCGATGCCAGACACGAAACTGAATTTGACCAAACTCACGGATGATGATAGAATGAGAATAATATTCAAAACGTCGTATTCCTACAAGAACAAGGATGGAGAGTATGAAGCCAACGAGATATTTTCATTGATATTATATTTCCTGCATATCACGATCATCGATGGAGTTCATTTCATGCGTGTTGTCGTCAACCAAATCACGCAAGATCGAGTGAGATTGGCTCGAGACGGTTGGAGTTTTGTGAGCCCTAATAGAAAAAAGAGTACATTAACTTTCGATGGGAAACCTATGCAGGAGAGACTCAGTTGGTGATCGACAATGACGCCGACGAAAAACGTCTCGTGGAATTTATTCCCTCATTCAAAATCAATAAGCAATTGGCTCTCAACATGGGATGGTTGACGTTGGGCGGAGGGAGTGGTCATAATGCCTATCAATTGGGTTCCAATCTACTCATGGAACCTTTGTCCGACACCCTACCGTATCCAGAGGACATTTGGTCACTTTCTAATGACCCCGGTACGTTTTGGAAAGTCGAGCACGAGTTTCTACAATTGAGTACCTTTTGCAACTGGCGTTTCATCAACATCAACGCGGCCTTCGAGGCCATTGTGGGATCTCCCACGCGTACGTTGCATGTGTACTCGGATGTCGGAGGGAGCAGTGTCGTGGGAAATCAAGTGACGGATCTGTTGCGTGAAGTGCGTTTCAAGCGAGAAGGGAAAGGCGTGGTGTATTTTGAGCCTTTACACGTCCAATACCTTCCCATTCGCAATGAATTCATCGAGATGATCGAGACCCAAGTGGCCGAAACGGATGGCAAGTTGATGCAGTTTGGAAAAGGGAATACCATCGTTACCTTGCATTTCAAGAGAGAATAAAAAGGAGCCCTCCATACGCGATGGGGGTCAGTGTTTTTTTTCCGTCAACATGAGAGGAGGAAGTCTCACACGATTTGATCCCGACCAATCGGGGTAAGGATTGAAAGACATTTTGAAAAGTGTATTGAAAGCGGCCGGGATGCGAGGAGGATGGCAAGGTTTAAAACGCCCAGTGAAATGTTTATCCCTGTCCGTTCAAGAACCCATCGAGTTCGAGCCGACCGAGGACCTCCCACACAACGTGGTGGATGGATTGCTCCAGAGGTTCGATACCCTCCGGGGTATGAACTCACACGGTGGTTGCAAAAAGTTCCAAAACGACAACGAGGTGGATGGATTGCTCCAGAGGTTCGATACCCTCCGGGGTATGAACTCACACGTTGGTTGCAAAAAGCTCCAAAAAAACGACAACGCGGTGGATTTATCGTTCCCTATTTGACCTATAAAAAGAGGCGTGCCTCTCGGTAAAGGCCTATCAGTCGTTGAGAACAATGACGGATACTACAACAGCTCACCCACGGTCTGAGGCTACCCAGAATCCCGCTTTGCAATTGTTCAACGTGCCCGAAACAGACGTGAGTATCAATGGGTATCGTATGGTCACGATCAATCCCATCACCACTGGCATTAATCCCATGGAATTTCTGGTGCCGGGGATGGATGGGTACGTTGATTTGGGACGAAGTTACTTCACCATGAAATTGCGTTTGAAAAAAACCGATGGAAATAACTTGGCTGGGGCTGACAAACTATGGGTCACCAACAACTTGGGTCATACGATATGCAAACAAATCATCATGCATCTCAATGGGACCCTGATCAGTCAACAGACGGATACTTACCCGTACAAAGCCTTTTTTGAAACGTTACTGAACTACAATAGAGAGGAGGGGGACACGATTCTCAGTCCTCAAGGGTGGCACAATAATTTGGACCATGCTGCGGAATGGACAGCCAACAACACAGACAGTACAACACCCCATGGAGATTACACCGCTTTGACAACGGCTCACAAGAATTCCCTTGCCCAAGACAAAGCCACGACGGTTCCCTTCCTCAATGGCAACAGAGTCACGTTGGCTTTCCAACCTCACTTGGAAGCGTTTCACTCAGGCAAACTGCTAGTGCCTTAAGTGGAAATCAAGATGCGGTTTTACTTTTCCTCTCCTACCTTTTTCCTCAATGGCATTGGCCTCAATGGACGATTGACGGAACAGGATATCAAGCTCAACTTTTTATCTGTGTCAGCTGCGTTTGAATGAAGAGGTGTACAAGGACTTGTCTGAGGATATCCACAATGAAAGAGAGATTGCCTCTTACCCCACCGTGCGAGGTGAAATCAGATCCTTCAGTATCCAAGGAGATCAACTGCGTTTTGAAACTACCAATTTGTTTCAAGACAGGGTCCCAGACAGAATGATAGTAGGGTTAGTGCGCAACGAAGCCTTCAATGGGAACGTGGCCTTCCATCCCTTTGCTTTCCAGAAATTTGGACTAAAGTCCATCAAGCAGATTGTGAATGGAGAAGAATATCCCTACGAAAACTTAGAACTCAATCATGACAATGATCAAAAAGACATGGTAGGTTACTTTCGTTTTCTACAAGCCAGTGGAGCTTGGCGGAAGAAACAGAGTAGTATGGTCCTGTCCAAAGAATGGGGTCAAGGCAAGAATTGTACCTTGTTCATGTTTGACAATGTGGCCAATGGAGCAGCTGACAGTCACACGCTGAACCCCAAACAAACGAGAGATTTGAAATTGATCATAGAATTTGGAGCCCAGCCCGGTAATGTTATAAATGCCGTGGTCTTTGCCGAGTTTGAAAATCTCTTGGAAGTGGATCACAACGGAGCCGTGTTGTACGACATTTACCAGCACTGAAAACATGGAAAACGTGGCTTTGTCAAACATACAGTTGGATTATTTGGCTCGAGAAGATCCAGTACTCAAACCATGCTTTTACGGCACGGTGGCCTGTGATCGATTACCCAAATTTCCCAAGCATTCCATGCCTCAAGGGTACATCGTCAACACGGATCCTCACGACCAACCTGGTCAACATTGGTTAGCGCTCTGGACGCATGGCAGCGTCTGTGAAGTGATGGACAGCTATGCCCTCCCTTGGAGACGTATAAAGCAGATCCTTTGAACGAGTGGATCGCGACCCATTGGAAGTACATTGTAACGAATGGCAAGTCCCTGCAAGTCGTGCACAACAAGAGTTGCGGTCATTATGCTTTATTGTATTTGAAAGAAAGAGCTCGCGGACGTTCGTTGCAAACATTTTTGAATCAGTTTTCTATCCATGATTATATTGCCAATGATCACAAAGTAGGACAAATGTTAAAAAAATGGATTCACAATGAAGTTGTTTGGAACAAATTATGTAAGAGTTGTTATCATCAGAAATGTTAATAAAAGTTGAAAAAAACGTGGTCATTGTTGTCTTTTGGAGTTGACGAGGATGCAGACGGGGACAGGATTTCGATTTCGTACCCCTGCTAGTATTTTGGTGGTGGGTCCTTCGGGGTGTGGAAAAACCACGTTCACGAAACAACTCATCCTGAACCATTTGGATTTGTTCAAAACCCCACCCACGTCCATTCATTGTTGTTACGGAGCCTGGCAAGAGGGATTCGCCCCACTGAAAAAACAAGGGATTCACTTTCACGAAGGGATTCCCGAGACCGACATGTTAAAACAATGGTTTCTCAAGGAGGTTTGTTGGTCATGGATGATTTGATGGACGAGGGCAGCGGTGACAAACGGGTGTTGGATCTGTTCACCAAACATTCCCATCATCAAAACGTGACGGTCTTGTACTTGTGCCAGGACATGTTCCCCATCGGAAAATATGCCAAGAGTATTTCACGCAACGCACATTACGTGGTGGCTTTCAAGAACCCAAGAGATCAATTGGGGGTACGGAATTTGTTGATACAATCGTTTCCCACGACCTGGAAAGAAGGATTGGACGTGTTTCGTCAAGCCACCGCCCGTCCTTTTGGGTACCTCTTGGTGGATCTACACTCTTCTTCTTCGGATGACGTTCGACTCTTGACGAAGGGTGGACGCATTGTTATATATTATCATGTTGTGCGAGAGTGCAACGAGACGCATTTTCACTTACTCAACACCGTCTTGATTTAAACATTATTAGATTAGAGGATGAATCAAGTGTCTCTGTTGAACGGACCCTCGTCCCGAGCCATGGCTTTTCGTTTGGAACCAGAATTTTTACATCGATTGGATTCTCTCTATGGGTTTTACCATCGTCAGTGGTGGTGTCATCGTCAAATGTTTTACCGTTTCAAACTGTACCATGCTTCTCTGAACGGACTGGCTCTCTTGGCGATGGCCGCGGGTATGATTGCAGGATCCGTGTTGGAAAACAGTATTCTCGTGACGTGTCTGACTGCTATTGGGACCGTGGTGAAAGGATGGAACGATTTAAAAAAATTTTCGTTCAAAGTGGATATGTGTCGATTTGCTTACACGACTTATGCCAAGACTTTGATTGAATTGAAAACCTACGTGAGAGGACTCCCTCTCGATGAATTTGACAGTTTTTTAGTGAAGTTGCAAACTTTGGATGACACCATCATCGATTTCACCTCATCCATCTCTGACGATTGTATACGCGACTATCATCGTCATTTTCAGCACGTGTCCGTGGATGAACAACCACTGTATAAAGGGAAGGAAGATGGGTTGGAACCCACTTTGAAGCGAGATGTCGAAAGTTACTCAGAGAGGGAGAAGAAAGAAACGTCCAGCCAAGAAAAAGAAGAAGAGGAGAACCCAACACGGGGTAAACCTCCCATCTTTGTCGATTTTAAGAAAGGCTTTGAGGTGACGCGGGACATGATCAAAGCAGTGAAAAAACCCATCGACGTGGAAAAGGCCAAACGAAATGTTGCTGGTTACAAAGCCGAGTATCAGGCGTATAAAAGACGAGGTGGGAGTAAAGGTTTCACGAGTTGGGCTATCGACAAAGGCTATGCCAAGAGAGACAAAACCTGTTTTATTTTTTTCCAAGAGGGCACGGTAACGAATCCTGCAATCTGATTGGTTCTTAGCGCGGTCCGGATTTTCCTATCTCTGCCCACGGGCACGGTAACGCTTTCGTGAGCCTTTCGTGAGTGATGTGACTCCGTTGTTCTGTAAGCTTGTAAGCCCTGGTTTTATTGAATTTTCCCGTTAACAAAGATCCGAAAACACGCTAAAGACGGGGTATCAAAAAGACTCAATGAAGAAAGAGAGATTAAACTACTGGGTGGAAGGAGAAATCAGCCGTAAAATTAAAGGTCAATGTTATTCCTCAAAAAGGCAAGTACAAGTTTGGATTTTATGATTTGTTGATTTCATAGTTTGTTCGGCGTTTGTTGTTGTTGTTTTTTTTTTTACAAAGCGGTTTTTGGTTTAAAAAATACTGTAATTAGACAATCTTGCGCTTGTTTACAAAGTTTTTGACTCCATTTGATTCAAGTGTCCTTATTTTTCCGTTTCTTTTTTCTTCTAATCGATATTCTGTTAATTTTCATTAAAAAGTCTTGCTTAAATTTCTCATTTGATTCTAGTTTTGTACTAGCTCGTTGTCGATATAAATTTTAATACACGCAGTTTCGCGATCGGATTTTACGAGATAATTTGGACTTTCACTACATTGCTCGGTTTGAATGCTTTTATTTCGCAGTTGTTACCTTCTTTTATCTAAATTCTGTAAGTTTTCATTCAAGAAAATATGATTTTTAAATTAGAATAGCTCAGTTTAAGCTTTCGCGCTGCTATGAATGAATTACGCTCGACTTTTCTTTTTACAAAAATTTGAAAAGTTTTTAAAGTTAATCTTCAGCTTTCCACGGCTTCGCCGTAAGCAAGAACATTTCTCTATCCTCACCAAAAGCAAACACAACAGCCGTTTGTTCTACCGAGAGACTAATAGAAATAAACTAATAGAAATGAGTTCACTTTGCAAAGTAAGTTCTTTTGTTTATGAATGAAAAAGTTGTGAAGATTACCGAGTTAATTTAGGTTTTGCACGCGTTGTGTCAGTTTTGCTTGACACGGCGCGTAAAGACATGATTTCTTGGAAAGTTGTACAAGTGTATCACGATTTTCTCGGCAAATCGCTGAATTGAAGTAGGAAAAAAATAAATAAGTTATTTACCGGCCTTGGTCGGTCCGTATAGGAAAAAACTGTGCCCTCGGTCTTGAGTACGGCCCTCGGCCTGCGGCCTCGGGCCGTACTCAAGGAATAGGAAAAAACTGTACCCTCGGTCTTGAGTACGGCCCTCGGCCTGCGGCCTCGGGCCGTACTCAAGACCTCGGGCACAGTTTTTTCCTATACGGACCTCCCGGCCGGCAAATAACATATATGTATCCAATGAAAAGTCGAAAGGCCATGAGACGACAAAAGACAGGGAGGAGAAAACGAAGTCGACGTCAACGAGGTCAAGGTGGTTTGGGCTCTCTCCTCAGTGCAGCGGCTAAGATGGGCTACAAACTCGGCAAGAGTAAGGACTATAAAAGAATGGGAGCCATTGGTGTAGGGGGTGCCAGTACAAATTTCCGTCGCAAACCGTCGGAAGTATGAAACGCTTACAACGTCAGTTGCCGTTTCTCCAATCCGTGTTGAAGCAGGCCAACCGCTACAAACGCCAAGAATTGTTTCAACATGCGAATGCAGATCAAATCAATGCTGTCAGCGAAATGGTCTTGAATTTACTCAAGAAAAAAATTCCCGTGACGCCTGCCACGATGATACAACTCAAACCTCACAAAAACGTGTTGCGAGAGTTGGGTAAGCGAACAAATTCGGTCAAACGTCGACGTGCTTTGTTGATGTCTCAGAACGGAGGGGGACTATGGAAAGGGTTGAACCAACTCTGCGAATGCCTGCTACAGAGGAGAAGAAAAAAGAATATAATAGATTGAACGTTATCAGTATTGGGCCATCCGTCATGGAGGAAGTGTTGATGATTCCGCAAAAGGACATGAAACAGTTGATGCAATGGTACAAGGGAGAATTGACAGAAAATGCCAGACTAAACAAAGCGGCCCGACTCGCGACCCGAAAACATCAACTCTTAGCCAGTCAGCGATACCCGGTGGCCCTCGTTCGGGCCAAGACTCAGTCGTTGTCTCGGGAATTGGCTAAATTGACTAAACAGTTGCGTGAATTTCCCTCGATGGGGGGCGTGGGTGGCGCTGGCGATGAAGAAGGTACAGAGGAAGGTGATTTAGTGACTGGACCCGTAGAACAGTGGTTAAAACAAATGATAAAAGGAACCCCGTCCACCCCGAAGCCCAAAGTGAAGCCAGAGATCAAAGCGAAAACCTCTCCTCCTCAAACGCCCGTGTTGAAAGGCAAACGCAAGAAACTCACGCGGAAGAAATAGGCCATTTCCGAGTTGCCTTTAGCCTCTCTATCAAAGCGAGGCTAGGTGCGAAACCTTTCATATGAAAATGAGTTTCCATTCACATGCAAATAAGTTTTATTTACATGTGAATGAAAACTCATCTTCATATGAAAGGTTTCGCACCTAGCCTCGCTTTGATAAAGAGGCTAAAGGCAACTCGGAAATGGCCTATTGCAAGAGACCCACCCATTTCACAAGAGTATCAACGTACCTGGGAGTAGTATCCAAGAGAGAATTGAAAGAACTGAGAAAGCGTTCAGAAAGAACAAAGCGCGTGCCAGTCAACGATTGAAACCCTTACCTGGGTGGGAAGATTGGGCCAAAGGCAAGAAGTTGAGACGCAAGTTGGAATACGATGAGGACGACTAAAAGAAGAAGAAGAACCAGAAAACGAAAGACACAACAACAACGCGGTTGGGGCGTGGACATTCAAAAATTCTTGGCCAAATTCGGAGAATTGCATTGGCCCGGGTATCAGTACATGGGACCTGGGACCAAGTTGGAGAAACGGTTGAGGCGAGGGGATCCTGGAATCAATCGATTGGATCGTATTGCCAAGCAACACGACATCGATTACGCGCGAGCTCTCAATTTGCAAGACAAGTGGACAGCCAATGCAAAGATGATAAAGGCCATTGATCGTTTACCCGGGAAGAAAAACATGACGGAATGCATCGTGAAAAAAATCATGCACACCAAAAAACGTTTCAAATTGTAATTTTCTTATTCGGGGTCACCCATACAAGGTACATACTGTTGTGTCTAGCATGTTTTTTTTTTTCTGACGAAAATATAATTTATCACTTGCATCTCAGACATTTGGTGATGTTCCACACTGGATACAAAAAAATATATATAAAAGGATGGGGAGATAAAGGAGCCACATTTTACAAAAAAAAAAGAATCATGGGAGACAAGGATGTTAAATACCGTTTTGTTCAATCCTTGAGGAGCGTCTTCCTGGGAGAATGTCGAAACAAGAAGGGTGGCAAGAGAAGAGATGAAAATGGTTATCCCCTGAGAGGTTATGATGTTTATGGTCCTCCTCCAAGAAAGAGAAACTTTGGAGACTACATGAAAGATGAAACGTTTCTCAGTACGCTTCCCCCCATCATACGAGAGAAGCTTGAATTCACATATAAAAGATCAACCTTTGAAAAAAAAGTTAAACAGTGAACATGAACAAGAAGAAGAAGAAGAAGAAGAGAAAATCCCCGAGCTGGACTCTTTATCAGACTTGTTTCTTTTTTATTGGGCAAATCCGGACGAAGTGTAGTACCCTCCTTGAACAAAAGAAAAAAACAGCCCCTGGACTTGAACAGAAAGGCGCTTTTGGAGAAGGACTGAAAGCTGTTTTGACCCAATGTCGATGAAAAAGTGGATTGATCTCCTCCCCCTTTCCCCGGTCCCAGAACTCCACTCGGTCATCTCCGTTCAGGCACAGATGATTAGCAAACGAGTTATGCAACAGTTTTTTTTAATAAAAAAGTGAACAAAATAATGTTTTACACTTCAAATATTTCTTGTGATAAACAAACGGCTTATACAACAATAAATTGTAAGAATAAAGTCAGTTCAAATAATTCTTGTAACCTCGATGAAAAAGTCTTATAATAATAGGCAACGAATGGGGATCCATACTGTTCAAAAGTCCACCCAGTTGGGTTTTAATAAAGTTTGTTCACAAGTCAAATAATTCTTGTAACAGTTGTTCATCTTCATCATCCCAGCTGCATTGGGTGTATCCGTAGGGGTAGGAACGATATGTGGTAGGATCCACCACGCGCTTGTCGAACACGAGTTGGTAGCGTTTGATTTCCGTTTGAGTAGCGAGTCGTTTGGTTTGATTGTCGCGCACGATCTTGTGAGGGTTCCAAACGGGAAGGGTACGTGGATCTTTGTCTGGACTTTGCAGTTCGTCTTTCACGTTGTCTTTGAGGATGTCAAAGTTGAGTTGTGTTTGTCCGCGGGTGTTGAGACTGAATCCTTGTACTTTGCATTCGACTTTCCCTCGGTGCGTGCGGTACCCGTAGTTCTTGGGTCCGGCGGAGGCAAACTCTTCGATGTAGTCATTATCCTTCAACTCGTTGGTGAATTCCCCCAAGTAATTGCCGAGGGCAAGTTCAGGTTGTCCCGGACGCCAATGGTAGATGATGCTGTCGGTATCAAAGTAGAGGACTTGTTCTGGATGGAGTTGTTTGATTCAACTGTAAAGCTTGAGTCTTACCCAGCATGTAGTGAAACAGGCCACGAAGATGTTGGTGTTCACTTGGACGGGATCGCACTCGGGCTGGTGATTGTGGACCACTTCGATCATTTCCTCATTGACCGCACGGATGCTGTGGATGTCTCGGAATCATCCATCAATAGCACGTGCAATTTCGAGGGAGAGGTCATGCCTTCCACTGTTGGATTGTTGGCAAAACTTTCCCCAGAAACTGTTCAGCATCATTTTGGCCAAGGACCGTTTGCCGGGGTTCATTTCGATCTTGCTTTCGTCCAGACGAATGGACTCGTGTTGTTCGTAGTCTCGAATGAACTGCTCACGCTTGACGGAATCGTCGCCCACGTCTGAAGGCCAGCCCGAGGCTTCCTGTTTGATTTTGAGGAAGGTGTTAAACGTAAGTTTTGAACAGGTCCTGGGATTGGTCTTCAAAGTGCCATACTTCGTACACTTTTTGGATCGTGTACCCCGGAGCAAGGGCTTCCTGGAGTTCGGGCGTGCACCAAGTTCCCGTCAGGGCTCGTTCTTCGTTCGTGTGGGGACAGTGGTACGTTCGTTGCAGAATGGGAAGCGGATCTTTGGGGTTTTTGGTTTGAGTTTCCAAGCAAGTACGGCTTAAAGGGAAGGTCAGTTTTCCTCCGCACCGGTAAGGCAACACGGGATGATAGAGTTCGTACGGGGGAACCAGGGTGCATTTCACGAGACCAAAGTACCGGGAGATGTCGGTGCCTTCGGGTTGAGTGATGATGCTGGGATGACCCACGGGGTAGGTGCAGTTCTTGTTTACCCACGGATAGAGAGAAGTGTAGTCCAAGTAGCGGATCTCTTCGCCCGGTTGGACCTGGCAGTACAGTTGCACGGCGCGCATTGGTGCGTCCCCCGAAGAAGGCGTCGCGCGGTTCCAGACGTGAAGTTAGTTCGAGTTTGGCCAGGAATGCTTGGATGTCGGGGCGACTGTCTTTGAGACGTTTCCACTCGCATTCCCACATGACCTCGAGATTGTACCCCGCTTCACGGATGCGCTGCTCGTGTTCTGATGTTTGTTGACGGATTTCCCTCATGGTCATGTTGTCGTGCTTGGGATGACAGATATTTTGATTGGGAAACAGGTCGGACACCCGTGGAATTCGTAGGCCGTGTGGGTGCCAGAGTCGTAACCGTCCACATACAAGCTGTTACGGCCCAAGTTGATCCTGTGTTCTCCTCTGTTGCCAGCATGCGCGAGCGAATCTTTCACATTGTTCCGTTCTTGTCTCAGTTGGTGTTCAATCCAGTGCAACCATTCCAAGGAGACGTAAGAGTGGGGTTTGCCTTTACCGTGCCAGCCACGAACAGGTTCTGAGGCGATGGTTTTTTCAGGTAGACACATTTTACGATAATAACGATTGCAAGCTGAAGCGATGGTGATGCATTTGGACATGGGGTTGAACTGGGCCAATTCTTCGATCTCCTTTTGGAACTGCATACAACCTTGTTTCAGCAAACGGACATCGGATTGACAGTAGGCAAACAGTTCTTCGCGAAAATTAAATTCGTACCCCTCATCTCGACGGGCTTTGTGCCAAGCTTCAAATTCTTCCTTGTGTTTGGGTTTCATGCCTGCGGGATCGTAATAATCTTGAGCGGGTACGGGTCCCACATAGTCCTGGTGGTCTTTGGTGTTGAAGAAGTGGGGGAAGAATCCTTTCTTCAGTTCATTGAGACCAAAGGCTTTGGTGAAATCGGAGAGGGCCATTTGCAGGAAACACATGGAATCGATGAACTTGAGGCGGTCCACCGACATGCTCAGGATCTTGGCACCGTTCACGGTTTGTTGGGGGCAGATCATCTGCTTGTTAAATTCTTCGAGTAAGAAGTAACTGTCGTACCCCTGGAAATTGTGAGCCACTGCAATGACCTGACGCTCCACATTGGGATCATTGGTTTTAGTTTGTTGTCGCAACCAATCGAGGAAGGCTTCCACGCAATTCTCTCCCTCGGACACAAAGGGTTCTTCGCTATCTTCCCGTTCGGCACACAACAGATTGGCCACGTGCAAACCCTGATCTTGACACGCCTCAATGTCGAAGTAGACAAAAAGCGGAGGCAGATTTTCTTCTTCTTCTTGCTCGTCGTCGTCCATCTCAGGATCATTATATTGGCACGCAAGGTGGCCAATCCGGCCGCCGCACCTCGTTTACGTTTCCGGGACTTCTTTTTCTTCACCTCTTCAGTCACGGGCTGCAAGTAACACTGATGAGTATGGAGATTGAGATACTCGTGGCAACAAGGACATTCAGCATAACCGCAAATATGACCTCGTTTCATCTCCGTTTTCGTGTGGACTTTTTGGCAATCTTTGCAGCGTTTATGCGTATCGCATACGCTGTTCTTCTTGTCGGGATTGGCCAACGTACCTTCGCTGCGATACAAGAAGTGATTGGCCTTGCATGTTTCTCCAAAGAAAAAACGGTTGCAAGAATCGCAGGGAAGATGAGTACGTTGTCCTTGTGGGGCGTTTTTGAAATCCACACATCCCTCCTGATGACAAGCGAAACATTTCTTGCCGGGACAGCGATGGTGATTTATGTCGTTGCGATCAAATCCCTTTTCGCATTCCACGCAGTAATAGATTTTCCCGAAGAAGCCTTTGAGGGAATGGCAGGCGTGATAATGGTCGCCTACTTTGATCAGGATCAACTGTTTCTCCTCGGATTGACTGAGGCCTTTGTAAATAATTTGGTAACCATGATCCGCGGACACCACCACGATCTGATAGTCGGAGAGGACAATTTGAAATTGTTGAAATTGCCCATAGCCGCAGGGGCCCAAGGGGACGCCGGCCTGCTGGTGCAGTGCTTTGGCCCTTTTCTCTTGTTCGCTGAAACCCCTTTTGATGTTGTCGTAACAAAGGAGACTTTTGTCGCGCATGCGCATAATCGACCTTGAAATGAGGTGAATTTTATTCGAAACGCGGGAAAAGAAGAAACGGCTGCCATCGCGTCGACAATATTGTCTTTCATACAGTTTTGTCGTTTGTTTGAAGGAAAACGACGCGATAACCATGAAAACTGCTTTGGTATTTAAAAACTTTGAGTATCGTTTATAATTTGTGCCCGAGACTACTTCAGCATAAAGGAATGGCATGGCAAGGGATCGAAAATCTAACGAACCCGACTTGTCAAAAACTACCACGATCAACGAAGAAACGTTCGAGACACAGGGAGACGTTTTGCCTTCCTGTCACTTCCCTTCGTTGTTATCAGAGTCTTCAACGTAAGGAAAAGTGCTGTTTGCCAATAAACTTCAGCATAAAGGAATGGCATGGCAAGGGATCGAAAATCTAACGAACCCGACTTGTCAAAAACTACCACGATCAACGAAGAAACGTTCGAGACACAGGGAGACGTTTTGCCTTCCTGTCACTTCCCTTCGTTGTTATCAGAGTCTTCAACGTAAGGAAAAGTGCTGTTTGCCAATAAAGTAAGTTGCACTTGACTTAAAATGTTTATTTTTTTGGTGTATTGTAGGATAGTTTGCGCTTGAAACGAAAACAAAGCTAATCCTTTTTCAAGAGATAATATAAAAAATGCGTCTGACTCAAAAATGACATCTTATTTTACTTTAAAGATTTCTAATACTTAAAAAAAGAGAAAGAAGTCAAGGTAACACGTTAAAGTTTTTTTCAAAAAACAATTAAGGTGACAGTTTTTGCCTTAAAGCGAAAACGTTTTTCCCAAACGCAAGCATTTACCCGCCCCGCAGAAACAGAGAGAGCAAAATATTTCTAAAAAAAAAAATTGGCTTATAGCATTCGGACTTTTGTCGTGGGCTTTGGTACAAGAAATCCCTTTTCCTGGTAACAGTTTATTTATCAAGAAAGCGGCTTGTGAATAGAAGCTAATAATTAAAATGGCATGGCTCATCACAGAGACCAACACGATGCACGCTGTCAATTTACAAACCGACAAATTTTCGTCCCGATAACACCCCAAGTCTTCCTGAATCCTGTTAACTATTTTGACGTCTGGGAATGTCAGTCCTGTAAGAATACGAAATATCCGATGTTTTCACCGATCCTTTGATCGCATTGCTTTCAATTGTGTCATTACATGTCTTTGGAATGATGCGCGTGCAAATCTTGAGTAACAGAACTCAAATCTTGTTGGTAACCAGGTATTCTCCTGTCAAAATATTCTTAAATAGTCTGTGGTACAGCGATCGCTTTTAATCGATAGGAGATCAATTATGGAAGAATTGAAAGGCCACAACATAAGAAACTTAAAAGTGGCAAGGCGCGCTAAAACGAGCAATGAAAGCGATCCGATTGCAACATAAAAATTAGACTCTAGACAACTCGTCTCATTTTTGCAGTGATTTTGGGCCTGAAAATCTGCAAAAAGCGCGCCTTGAAAGCTGGTTTTAAAATAAAAATATATTCATAAATAACATGTAGAAATTTAATAACAATAATCAGACTCAATTTTTTTGTCTGTATTCATTATTTAATAATTATTGTTACAGTATGTACATGTCTACATTACTATTTACAATCATGTGCATAACAATTGCTCTACTTTCTTTACAGTGCAGGCTTCTTTACAGTGCAAAGCTGGTTTTGAAATAAAATATATTCATAAATAACATATGTAGAAATTTAATAACAATAATCAGACTCAATTTTTTTGTCTGTATTCATTATTGCATAATTATTGTTACAGTATGTACGTGTCTACATTACTATTTACAATCATGTACATAACAATTGCTCTACTTTCTTTACAGTGCAGGCTTCACATTAAATATTTACTTACAGTATATGTACATATATCAGAAAATTTACAAGAGGTACATACAAACGCTTTCTTTTACTTCCAAACTGGAAGGAGGCAAGCCAGTTGCCTATACACAATTGTGACCAAGAAGTTAAACTTGGGTCTACCGTGAACAACTCCATCCCTTTGTGGGAAGGATATTTTTTGAAGGAACATGATGACAGGGACATTCCACTTTTCAGCCGCACCCCCTCCCCCCAAGGAAGGCATGTTTTTGCAAGGGAGGGTCGACAAAAAATCAACCCTTCGGATTTCATTTTTCAAAGGGCGCGGACAATAAATTGAGGGTTCAGATTCCTGCCATCTTTGGGGGTGGGGATAACAAATGGAACATCCCACAGCACCATATCGAAGCACAATTTTTGTGCAAGTCAAGGCTATGCAATGACAGTAATTATAATAATAAGAATGAAATAATCTGAAAGCAACAACAGTATCTGCAGGCAATATTTTGGGACCATTTTTAATACTAATATCAAAAAGTGATTTTTAAATATAGTTGAACTTCATCCTCGGGCTTCCTCCTCATTCAAAATAGTGGTGCGGAGAAACCGCTATTGACAAGCCTGTCAAAATACTCTAAGAATTAAAATGTTGCAATGAAATGTTGTCTTTAGAGGTATGTTTCAGCCATTGACCTCCAGAATAGTTTCTTGTAAGCTGTAACCCTTTTTCTAGTAGAACAATTTTTTTTTATCAGGGATTATGTGAAAAAATACTCCATGATTCTTGGAGTATTTTTGTACTCTTGTTCAAGGGTTTCTCTCAGTCATTATTTTGAACAAGGAGAGGTTGGGACCAGATTGAAAATAGTTAACTGGAAGTAAAAAAATCAGAGTAAATTCGGCTTTTAAGATCACTTGCTTTATGCAAGGGGGAGATTTTTTGCAACATTAAATTCATCCCACTGTAAGCAATTAATGGTAATCATTCATGGAAACTCGTCACATTCATCAAAAAAAATAAATTAACTTATTTAAATCACCCACTACCTTAAGCAATGTGGACCTTAATCTCTATTCATTTAAAATGGTGAAATGACTCAAAACAACTTAATACAATATTGTTATTATACAAATCATGTATAGTTATCAATGACAGACAGACAGACAGACAGACAGACAGACAGAGAGAGAGAGAGAGAGAGAGAGAATGAGATCAGATCAGATAAGATAGAGAGAGAGAATATATAGAAAGACAAAATTGATACTACAAATAAGCACCTCCCCTCAAATAATAGGTGCCTCCATCAGCTAAATTTAGAAAAAAGTGCATTCCCTCAAATTAGCACTTGCATGTCATCTGATCTGTTTGAAGTTCTGAAACAACTCAAAGCAGTAACATATTATCATGATGAAAAATGCAACAGATCTAATTACTAGAAAATGGATGGATGACAGATACCAGTATGTATATCAAGAGAGAGAGAGGATGAGATTAGATAGAATAGATAGAAAGACAAACATTAATAAGCGTAGACACTCAGATACCCAAATTCCATGTATGAGAACCCCCTCAAATAATTAATAATCAGTAGAATTGCTTTCCAAGAAAACTGTGTATAATACAGCAATACAGTAATTATTTAAAGGAATAAAAGATGAGATGAGATGGGTAGAGAACAGATAGAAAGACAAAAAATAAGCATGAACATTGATACAGTAAATTCATAGAGCACCTCCCCTCAACTAATAAGTGCATGTCCCCATTCAGCTAACATTAGAAAAACTGCCTCCCCTCGAATAAGCACACACATTACAACAGTGAAACAAAAGTAACATCAAAGGGAGTGGTGTTGGCAGTCCAATCCCTCCTGGCCATAAAGTCAATATACAAAGCCATTTCTTTCAATTTGCCAGGCCCAGAAGCAGCAATAATTGCCCCTGTTCCAAAATGGCTGTGGCTTTCCAAAAGACAGGACTCACCATTTGGACCTACAAGAACAAGCATGGATTTGTCTGGTGGCAAGATCAATACTGCTGCAAGCTTGTTGTGATTTGGTCTCGCCACCAGATGCATAAGATTATCTGCAAAAAGAGAGAAACTGTTAAATTGGTACTCATCCCCACATTTTACCACTCCTGAAAAACCAAGCTGAGGATGATTGATTATCTCAGGGGCACTGTATGTTGTCTGTTGGCTGTTGAGACAGTTGTAACTCTGGTTGCCATAAACCATGAGCTGCTTAAAAACAGAGACAAATTCCTGTGGTAAGCAGCTGTTTGGTGATGGCAACACCCAGTGACTAGATGTGGAAGGAAAAAGAAAATTAACAGCACCATAAACAGCAATAATTGTGCAGACATTACTGCCCATTTGGCCAAGTGTAACTGTTGACTGGGAAACAGAAATAAGCCATTCAGTGACATCAGGACTGACATGTGTTTCTCGTACAACAAATGGGCCCTGTAAAAGAGACGAAAGAGGTCGATTAGTGTTTGCTTGTGATTGTCTGGAACACCAATGGCATGCGCAAGGCATAGAATGCCCCTCTCTACAACATACCCGAGAGGGGCAAACTGGACAAGACTTACTTTGTGTTCCATGTAAGGTAAGCCTCTGATGCCCTTGTAGAAGATGCCCACAGGTACCACAGTGGGGAGGCCTCCGTTGGGATGAAGACTGAAACTGTTCTGGTTGAGATGATGCGTTATGGTTCCTTGATGAAGATAGTGGGTGAATAGGTGGTGTTCTGATAGGAAGAGCCATTATCTGCTGGGTTAAACTTTGAAGGATTTGATCAACATTTCCATCAGTGAGAAGTTCATCATCATTATCACCATCATCATCATCGTCATCATCGTCATTTTCATTCCCGGCTGTTTCTTCCATACCCTCATTGCTGACACTGTCAACACTACCTGTATTCTCTCGAGGTTGAACAGATTTATTCGCTACAGATGATAAAGATTTTATTGCATCTTCAATTCCTTTCCTGCAAAAAGGGCAAGTATCAACTACATCTAAACAAGATAAATGAAAGGAATGCCAACAACCCTCAAAGATTTTCCAGGGTATGTCCATTGACGACTTTGTGCAATGCAAGAGATCACATCTCTTACCCTGGTCAGGGTGAGGGTGGAATTGAAACCCAAGGGGCATGAGATCGATTTTCATGGGTACATCCCCAAACAATGCTGGCACTTTCCAGAAATCTCTTCTTTGCCCTGGTGTCCTGGGTAGTGGAACAGCTGGCCCAGCTGCAGTTGTGATGGAACTTAAAATGCTAACAATTACTGAAGCAACCCTGGAAAATAACGAAGTAAGTTGACGTCGGCTAAAAACATAATTCTTAGAAGGGGTGAAGGCTGCACGAAAATTTGCTTGCCTTTCCCCAGATGCAAAAATAGAAAACAGCTTCTGACGTAGTTGCTCAACAGTGTCTGATGGGCTGGTGGATTTCCTTGTTAGGCTGTGAACAAACTCAACAAAATATTCATCAATTACACTAAGAAAATTTGAATAGAAGTTATAAATATCTTTGCAGCCATTTGTCTTCCAAAATAAAATATTACTCAACCAAAACAAGGGGGCTTTGTTGTAATTCTTCCTGTGGAAACAAAAAAACATAATCCACATCCTGAAAATTGAACAGAAATAATCATCAAAGCGATTCAACTTAAACAAAATGCTGTAACTGCAAAGTGCCAAAGGAATATAATTATCTAAAATATTCAACAAAATACCATACTGAACATCTTTAACTTTAAAAAAAAACAGATTTCACCACAGTCCTTATCAAAGTCCATCCTCCATAAATTAATTCCAAAAGAAATTGAATCCTCCAAGGTCGTGGCTTGTGTGC
Source organism: Dendrophyllia cribrosa (assembly GCA_024195265.1). Lineage (NCBI taxonomy): Eukaryota > Metazoa > Cnidaria > Anthozoa > Scleractinia > Dendrophylliidae > Dendrophyllia > Dendrophyllia cribrosa. The sequence goes on along the minus strand of JAJLRJ010000002.1, from coordinate 37,285,016 downwards.
CAGTTTTCTACCTGGAAAAACAGACTCATAAACAAATTTCATTAACGGCATATAACCTAAAACAATATCCTCATCAGCATTAAGGTCCACATGCAAAGGTCCCAATGTGGTAATGACAGAGCTGAGTGGATGAGGAGAGGAACCCAGGGGAACACTGCCTGCAGTTGTTGTTGCTTGACTGGCTTTCTGGTACACTATTTGCCTTGGGAAAAATTGGCCAGGCCAGTCAGCTGGCATTACTACAACATACTTTGAGAGATACTCTCTCATGGCAGTTTGCAAAACAAGATCGAATGCATTATTGTAATCCTGCCTACTTTTTAAAGGTGATTTAACAAAATCAATTAAATAAACATCCTTAAAAGAACGTAAAGAACGAGAATCTTGACCCTGGTAGTCATGAGTTTCCATTTGATGTCTTCCCATGACTGGATCAAAAAATGAACAGGTTAACTCTGGCATTGATGAGGCAAACAAAGTAGAACTTACTTGACCAAAAAACTGATTACAACATAAATTATTTACAAGAAGATCGGCATCAATGCCACAAGGATTATGAATTAAATTAACAGAAGAAAAAGGAATGGCAGGAGCTTCTTTAACAATCTTGATGATGATAGTTGCCATGTGGTCCACTTTGCAGGTAGCTTTTTCATCCAATGGTCGTCTTATTGTGTGGATGTTGTGGTAGTCATCTATCATCAGCAGGATGGCATGCTTCTTTTCAACAGCTTCTTTGATTGCTTGATTTAGTAAATTAACATTTTCTTTGCCAATGGCTGAACAATTTCTGCTGATTACTTTGCTTGAACAACTTGTACCCAAAAGACGCTGAGTTTCAATTCCAGACTGTGTTAAATTACAAAAGTGTAAAAAGAGACCATTATCTTCTTGAAAGAAATTACATTTTTGTGAAAGACCGAAACATAACTGATATAAAATAGCAACTGTGCGTTTACGATTTAGTAAAATTCTATCCTCAGAATGACGGGAGGATGTCATGCTTGACAAAATAAAATTAAAAAGATTTGCTGCACCATGCAAGGAACAAAACTTTAAAAATTCCGCAGGCTCATAAATTGGTGGTTTTTTGTTTTTTTCACAGCGACACTGAAGGGCCTCTTGCAGTCTCCTCACTTCTTCTTTGAATTTGTCACCTGAAAACGAGGTTACAAAACAAAAGAATTATTAGGCAGTTATGTAAAAGCTCTACATTTTCACCTGCCCAAACCCAACTTTCTTATAACACATGGGAAATTACACTTTCTAGCAAACAAGCTTATAAACATTTCAATTCCAAGCTGAACACAAAAAATTACAAAACACTGTTCAGTATTAAACCTCACAACATCATCAACAACAGACATTTTGATAAATTACTTGTCTCTAACATTACATTTTAAGACTGTATAATGCATTTATGGAAAGTCATAACTAGGAAATGAGCTGTGTCTTGTCCTTTTGCTACAAACAAAAATGACTGTAATAATAATCAGTTCTGCAACATTGTTTTTCGTAGTTAACACATTCATTGCAAAGCTTTTCAAAGTCTACCACTCATTGCTTAAGAAATCTGTATTTTTCCATTCATTAAAATCTTTTGAAGTGGCCATAATTACCCCTGTCTTTAAAAATATGTGAAGACAGAAGGAATTAGCAAAGAATGTAAAAGCACTTGCGTCGGGCTGGTACAAAAGTAATGATTTTTTTAAAAATGGATTAAATCTTGCTTTTAATAAGGATGGCCCCTGGAGGGATGGTCACACAAAATGGAATATTATTATTCTGAAAATTAAAACTGGGGCTTGCTGCACCTATGCAAAAAAAATACAGCAAAACAAACAGCTTTGTTTGATACAAGGGTAGCAAATTACAAACCTATCAACCTGGGATTAACAAGACATTCGATTAATAAATTAGCTCCCTGTTTTATTAAATTCTAATAAATTATTGAGACATCAAAATATAATATTATTATCAAAATGACACTTAGTTCATTTGACTTTATAAAATGTTTTTCCAGTATTCAAACGTTTTCTGTGTAGTATTTGTCTTCTGAGCCTAAATTGCAGTGTACAAAAAGGTCAATGCAAAAGATGAAAACCTACCGAAAACTTCCACACACTCAGTCTCAACAACATGAGGCGGCGCCGGAAACACAGGCACTTCTTGCAAAGCTTCTTCTGTTTCAAATAAAGAGTACAAATTTTATGTAAAGGTAAAAAAAAAAAAACTAAAATTAATTTTAAAAGGAGCGAAATTACTAATATCACTTTAAGCTTAATATACGGAATTGACGTGAAGTTTATCTTACCTCCTTCGGGTGACGGGACCGCCGCGGCTGAACTTTCATCCTCCCCAGACACAGTTGAAGCTCTCTTTATCTTGTGGTAGCACTTTCTGCACAACGTTTTCCCTCCCAACCCAACATATCTGCTTTTGGAACGAGTTGCTCCGCATTCAGTGCATTTGTTTCGAAACATAATTAATATAAAGAAACAATAAACTTAAATGGTAAGCCGCGGAGGAAACATTTGCTCGCTCGCAATAGCGAAGACTTCTGCAAAAACAAAAAGATTTCCCGCCCATAAAACACCCCTTGCCATTTCTTTTCCCGCCATTCTGAAAGAAGACGACGCCTGGACATTGCTATTTTTATCTAAAACTCTAGAACAAGCGATCAAGCAAAGACGAGTTGAAATCTTCCCTTCGGCCGCCATGTTTGTTTAAAAGATTTCGCTCGCGCGAGCGTAAGAGGAATCTGGGTACTAGGGAAAGCATTAACCAATCAGACAAAAGTCTCCTTTGTTTGTTGTCGTATTGCCAATGTTTAGAACCATAGTCTCGGTACGCCTTGATGGTGACTAGAGCGCGAGCGCAACAAAGCTCGTCGTCGTTGTTGATGGTAATCACGCTTTTCTTGTCACGAAGCATCTGGTCAATGTGTTTGGTCCCGAGTTTGAGTCTTTTCCTTCCACTCCCCGAGCCAGGCGCACGCACATGAGTGACTTCTAGGTGAAAACTATCATCTAATTTGGACTCTTCATTTGAGTTAAGCACTTGGCTAATGTTTTGTAATAACTCTTTTGCAGGCTGGGTTCCGTTCAACCAATCGCTCACTCGTACTAGACGAGATTCATGAGCGTGTTGCAGTCGATTCGAGGACATGCTGACGCTCAACCAATCATTTCCGTTCACATAATCATCATTGAGGATTTGTCGTGCAATGGCTCTGGTGAGGGCTTCTTCAATGAGCCGAGAAAGGTTTGCGCTAGGAAGTTCCCCTCCGTGTTGTACCAATCTGGTGGTGAAGACGCGGCGATGCACACCAAATTTTCGCATTCTGAGGTCGGCGTGAGGCATCAGTTTAAAACTGAATCCAATGCCACGTTGTTGTTGTTGTTGTTGTTCGAACTCATCCATGACTTGATTACAAATACGGTCCTCTTCCGGATCGTCCATTAATTCATCCATGATGTCTTCTTGATCTGCCATTTGAAAGGAATGAAAAAAAAAAACGACTTGTGGAGGGTTTTTATATTTGAAAAACGAATGGCGTCAACTCAACTTTGCTTTGTGATTGGTTGATAATCTGTTTTTATTTGATTACGTCAATCATCAAACCGGCTTTTTACAAGTGGCGTGAGCTCATCAAAAATTAAATGATAAAAAAAAAGAATTCAAAACCAATGGGACACGAAAAACAAGTTGAAGACAGTCGTTCTCCTTGCACGGGAATATCAATGACATATTGAATGGATCGATTGGGTATGGTCATGAACAAAAAAATGGATTTCGTTTTTAACTTTTTATTTGTTAATTTAAAATTAAACAAAAAATTTAATGCCTGTGTGCGTTTTTTCAAAACGGGGGGATACTCTTGCGGAGGGATACTCTAGTGGAGGGATAACTGTGACGCCATCAGAATGGAATGTCGAGGGGATACTCTGGCGGGGGGATACTCTTGCGATACTCTTGCGGAAGGATACTCTGGCGATACTGTTGCGGAGGGATACTCTGGCGGAGGGATACTCTTGTGATACTCTTGCGGAGGGATACTCTTGCGATTCTCTTGCGGAGGGATACTCTTGCGGGGGGATACTCTTGCGATACTCTTGCGGAGGGTTAACTGTGACGCCATCAAAATGGAATGTGTGACGTCATCGAAATGGTGGCTCCTGATTGGCTACTCCCTATACCGACGCCCCTTACTACTAATACATTACATTGCTTTGGAGATATCTTTTAACATTTTTGGCGGTGCGGCTAAGCGTCTCCATATATGAAACAAAAACAAGTATTGTTCACTCAGTTTGCAGACTTTTCTGCTGAAAGCGAGGATGCAAATCACGGCAGTGGTCTTTTAAAACTTTGAACTGAACGAAAACAATTAAAAAGAAAAATTTAGTCCATTTCGAGAATTTCTTAAAAATTCAAATTCGGTCGACATAATAGTGTACCAAAACTGGCGGACGCATACAAAGTTCTGTAATTTTCTAAACATTCTTCTCCTATAACTCGGCTATTACAGCCCGGCATGCTCCGTCACGCGTGACCAGTAATCACAAGACTGAAATGAACATTTGAATATTTCTTTGTAACGTCCGAGATTTGTATGAAACCTTGAAGATCTTTCTGGAAAACACTTTGAAAGTCACGAGTTAACGGAAAAATAACTTCGCTACGCGTGTAAAAAAACAAATATTGTTCGGATATGTAACATTTCAAATAGAATGATATTTTGTTGCTCTTTGTTTCCGAAAATGCGGTAAAATTTTTACGGGAATTCCGAATCTCGGAATGAATTTACAAAACCGACGTGTAAACTTGAAAAATCCATTCAAATTTTCAAAAATACTGGTCACGCGTGACGGAGCATGGCTGTAAAGATCTTCAGGCTTCAAACTTTTGCCAAATCGTTTCCCTGTATTGGCATTCTCTGCGGCATCTTATCTCTGGGGTTGCTTTCAAAGCAAAAAGCTTACGTAGATGATGAAAACGATCTATTCCATCCGTATTATCCGAATATTCTTGATTCTGTGAGCCGTTTGCCATAAGCTTTAGCCTTTGTTCTTCTGCAAAAGACAAAACAAATATTATACCATCGCGCACGATTTCTACTTTGTCTAGAATGCACTGAAAAAAGGGGACCAAAAAAAATCTCAAAGATGCAATCTCGGCGGCGTGGTTGGTGATACCTGATTCGACTGAACATCTTTACTGGCTGAACACGCGATTCATACGACTTCGTTATTCTTTAATTAGCGTCTCAACGAATCCGTCAGTGACAGATGGTCTTTTAACTTTATCCGCTGATTATCCTTCAAAAATTAGTTTGATCCCTGATTTTATTTCTGATCCTTGATCTTCTGAGTCCACATACCTCGTTATTGCCGAGCTATAATACTCCGCATTCATCTTTGTGTAACCAGTCTGAATTTTTCTTTTTTACATTTTGAGCTCATATGGCATGAAGAACTTTCTCAGTTCTCACACGTTTAAAGCCCAGAGAATGCTTTTATCAGGGGTACAGTGTATGTCCATTATGCTACACGGTGTACATTGAAAGATTACTTTGGAAAACATTTTAATTTTAGAACGACTTTCAATGTTTTATCGTCTTAGTCTGTATATTGTTCAAACTTAATTCTCAGATGCATCGATCATTGCATCAGCTCAGATTGAAACAGGGAGCAACAAATATTGTTCTGGTGGATCAGGTGGACTCATTCGCCTTAAAGCTCAAATGGTAAGTAAACTATTTGAATTCCATTAGTAAATATATGGGGGTTGTCCTAGAAGTAAAAAATACCAATGACTGGCTAACTAATACATGTACATATTTGCGATACAATGTAAAAATGTTTAAAATAAAAACAATACTTTCTTTCGATGAAAAACATTGTCGCAATTAGAGGTTGCGAAACCAGGAACCCGGGACTGGAACCGCAGACCCAGCCGTAAGATAATACTGAAATAGAACACCCCAGTGGCCAGTCCTACCCCCAGTCAGAAGCCCCTCGCACCGATAACATCCAGGCACCTGTCACGCTGAACTGAAACTGTACTATAAATAAATAATACATAGAACTGGAAAAGACGAGAAATACCTCATATAACTAGAAAAAAATAGAACGGGGAAATGATGGAGACGGAAGCTGACCACTATCGCAGCCACCGAAATAGCGGTTACAGCTTGTACACTCAAGAGAACGCGTATTGCTGATCACTAACAAGCTAATCTAATCCCGACACGCTAGCTGCCTCCTTAAAATACCGGCAACCGCTTCAACACTGAAAATCACAACGCCAAAAAACGCTTGCTTCCACGAGGAAGGCCAATAGGGACTACCGAGCACTCTTGCTACTTGAAGCTGACTATTGGAGGGCGGGAACCCAGGAAAGCGGGACTGGAACAGTAGACACAACCCCAAGATAATACACTAACCAAACGTTTTCAAAACCATTTTCAAAACCAGAGGGCCACAAATTTATTGGTTGTCTAACTATTAGGTGTTACCTTCTATAAATAAAGTTTGTTTGATTGATTGATTGATTGATTGATTTCAATCATGGAAGCTTGGACTTAGGCGCTGTAGAATTAACTGCGACGTTTTAGCTCAACAACTTTAACAGGTTAGCTTATTTGGTTGGGAAACTGATTTGGAAGCGGGAGATCATGAGTGCAAATCCCGATTGGGTCAGCAAAGTCTTTTATAACTTGTGAAATCATAATCAGCTGTGATGAGTAATATATTAGACAGGAGCAACATTCCCGCAACACTGTTCAAAAAGAGTTTGGACGTACATGTCGACTCCGCTGTTTGTGATATTTAAGGGCATAGAGTTGATGACACTATTTACTGTAACTGAGGCTTTTTCGCACTCCAGTTCGCTCTAAATAAATTCAAATAAATAAATTCAATTCAAGTATTACTGATATTGCTTTATCGTGTCTGATAATAATAAGTCAGTGGAAACATATATTTAAAAATCATAAATAACTGTTGTCCTTTTTCTAAGAAATATTAAAAAATAAGTTGGGACTAAGTCGGGTTCGTTCTACAATTGCAATAGGCCATTTCCGAGTTACGTTATGCCTCGATGTCAAAGCGAGGCTAGGTGCACAACCTTTCATATGGAAATGAGTTTTATTTGCATTTGAATAAAACCTCATTTCCATATGAAAGGTTGTGCACCTAGCCTCGCTTTGACAACGAGGCATAACGTAACTCGGAAATGGCCTATTGAGATAGCCTGCTTTTTATAGCCTGTTTAATAGGGAGTGGGCGGCTGAATACACGATACAGATGAGACGGTGCTGATATTTAATAAAACACTCATAACTGCAAAATTTTAGCTTTTCTGTTTGTAACAGCAAATTGCCTTCATTACATTTTAATGAAGGCAACGCTCCTAACAGCGTTACGAAAATAGTTACTTAATTTCTTTTTTATGAAAAGGTGAAAATACAAGAGAATGGAAAACTTAATGTTGATGGAGGAAGGGCACATCAACCTTCTTTGACTTACCATTTGGGTGGTGGAGCGGGCGGCATCATTCAGATAATATCACCTGAGGGTAACATTGCCAGTGGAACTTTATCCTTGAAACGAGGAGATAAATCTAACTCATTTTGCAGCAAAGAGGCAAAGGATGGATATATTTCTGTATCAAGTAAGTGATACCTGGAAAGAGGAGATATAATAATTCTGAAACTTGCAACAAAAATGTCAAAAATTGCTATATTCTAGTGCCAGGTAATGCAATAACCATTTTACGATCATACATGTGTAATTCCTACTTAAAGTGTCACATGATGAAGCTTCAACACGAGAACGTCAATAATGCTTGGTTGTAACCTTCCTAGTAATGGTTTCCCACTGCAGCTTTTAAAAATTATATTGTTCTTTGCCTCTTTTTTCTTTTCGTTTCTGGTTTCCAACACAGCGCATCAGAAGTTGTCTTGGATAGGACACCTGGTGGATTTAAACATATACCGAGATTATCCTTCAGTCCCAGGTTGTTCGGGTGTCGCCAGGTGGCTGTATCACCGTAATTGCAGGAACGTTGTAATAGAAAAATACCACTGAAATAACAAACAGGAATTAATATATTCGGAGGGGTATTCTTTCGCATACATAAATGACATTTTGACAGATATTTCTTCGAAACAAATTTTTATCAGTTAAATGAATGAATTGTTGTTGATCTCAGAAATTAATAGTTTTGAACTCATGAAAACGCGAAGCGCAATGAACCATGACCAGTGCTTAAGGCTTCGAGCTCTGGAGAACTTCAAATGTATTTTTCAAGACTAAGGAAAACTATGAAATGCCATTTATGACAAAAAGATTAATATATAAATGTTAAAGAAGAACTCAAATATTCGTATTAGACCATAACATGTTATTGCTATCAAGATAAGAATATGGGTATTATAAAACCGACCTAAATTATATTTTCGCATCAATAAATGTACGTTTTAAACACGATGCAAGAATATTTATACGTTATGAACCATGGGATATTTATACGTTATGAACGTAACATAATTACGTTATGAACCATGACGTATTTATACGTTATGCATACGCATTGTCCATCCAGTGAATCAGTATGTCCCCAGTGAGCATGCCCCAAGTGTCGTGCAAAAAGCCCGCGAAATATTGTTGAGATGAAAGAAGAAACTGCAGCTTGGTCATTTTTGCAGTGCGTACTTCTTGAAGTCAAACAGCTGTCCACGGTTGCGATTCTACTTTATCGGTTTCTGTCGTAGTGGTGTCTCGCAAAGATTTTTTTTACGTAGTCAGATCAGCCTTGCAGTTCATTGTATGCTTGTTCTTTGTTTGGCTGGTTAGGTCTCTCGCAGATCCTACGTATACCGTTAGCAGCATTATCGTGTGCGGTCCTTTGCAGATTTTACTTTCATCACGTTAACCCCGGCTGGCTGTCCTGGCTCCCGGCCCTGACCATTTTATTTGAATTATTTTCAATCCACGTAATGATGTCAACGAACACTCCAATAGTTGGCGTTTGACATCCCTTTAACATCATTTAATCTCTCACAAATGACAAATTTGGTAATGCCGTATACTAAACCGACTGAAACCTACCCTAGCTAAAATACATTTGATGGATCATGACCTTGATGGCCTTTCTAGATGTGTTAATAAAGTATTGACCGCAGTACTAAAAATGCATTTTATACTGCTTTAATTACTTTAAGCGAATTTGCTGGCATAAAATACACCGCAAAGACGCTAGGTTTAGGCGACAATCTGTGTGTGGAGCTTAATAGATAGGTAAAAGTATTTTAAAGCATATGAAATATAGTGGCCCATCAGGCCGGTGCTTATCTCCGGTTTCCATAACATGAGGCGATTACGAGTATGTGCATGTGTACCTCCCTTCCCTGGATGGGAAGCTACTCCTTCGCAAGGTCACCCACCAGCATTATATTTGTCGGTACCTATCTGTACACCTGGATCAGTCGAGAGAGGCACTGTGAGGGAAAAGCGTCTTGCCCGAGAACACAAGACAGTATTCGACCAGTACTCGAAACCGCCGCAATTCGATCCGGAGTCCAGTGCGCTTATTGTTAAGCCACCGCGTCTCCTGCAGTTGCTTGTAGAGAAGTTTGCATTTTCGACAAGACCCTTGTTAAGTACAAAATCACATAACAGTTTAACGTTGCAGTTGGAACCACATAGATATTTTTATATAAGGAAATCAATGTGCTACTCAATAGACCTCAGGGCCTTCACAAAATGTGGTTTGTGATTACACCGTACTATCATAAATTACTATTTTGCCGGCACGTATCAGGGGTCTGGGGAGGGTGTTAGCGCGCAGTGAGTCATGGGATTCGAGTTTGTAATTTGGAGCCGTTAGTAAGGTGTGACATTCTACGGTCAGCCTTCGCAGTGCTAGGTTCACTTTCGTTTTGTTTTCATTTATTTCTAATCAGGTTTAACTATGCTTAGCTATTGTTAATTGCGTGTTTATGGATGTTTATAGTTTAGTTTAGTTTTTACCATACCCTAAAACCCCAAGGGTTGCACCACTGCTTTGGTCGGGGGTACACGTTCCCCGTGTTTTTTCCACTTGCTGGTTTTTTGGAGTTTTCGTGTCCGGCTTTGGTGCTTTAATTTTCGCTAGATGCTTTGTAGTTGTGTTTATTTGCTTATACGTTTAATAAATGGCACTGTGGCTTGGCTGGCACACGCGCCCATATCTGACAACTGTTGTTTTCTGTGTACCGGTTGAGTAGTGGAGGCAAAATATACTCTGTAGATGACTGTGAAAAAGGGAGGAAGGACGGTAGATGTTGCTGGAGTAGGGCCACTAATAGAGAAGACGTTTCTCAAGACTATTTGTAGTGCACCAACACGATGTAAGGAATAAATTAAATCAACCTTAATGTATAAAACAATGAATAATCAAACTGCTCCATATTTAAGAGAGTTCTTTACAAGACTATCTGAAAATCAAACTCAATATAATCTACGAAATCTTGATACAGACCTGGTATTTCCAAGGCCGAAAACCAACTATCTAAAGCGTAGTTTCAAATATAGCGGTGCTATGCTCTGGAACAGCCTACCGATTGAGGCTAAAAAGGCAAACACACTATCTCAGTTTAAACGTAGTGTAGCCTCTATGCCTGCCACTGAGTTATGCTGAATATTTTCTCTTAATTGTAAATTGTTTTTATTTTATTTTGTAATATACATATTTGTTAAACGCCCCGCTTGGAAATCAGCTATTGTATATAGTTGTAGTGGCTAGCGTTGTAAAATAAAGTGTATGTTGTTGTTGTTTGTTGTTGTATGTTTTGTTACCTGTAAAAACATCCACCAGCACTCATTAACCTTAATATATATAGATAGGCTGAGCCTAACAGCGTAGCACTTTGAACAAGCTTAACTAAGGTGAAACTTTACTAAGGTGAAAGGTCGGAAGCACAAGAATTAAAATTGAAGACCGGGCTATTTTTCAGTTTTAGCAATTCTCAAAAACAGTAAGACGACTTAAGGCTTATTACCCGACAGTCTGCACAGTACATTTAGACCGTACAAAAATACGTGACTACTTTCCGAATAAAATACAGTTGTTGTTTGCCAAAAATTGCTCGAGAAACTGATTTGGAAATCAAAATTGCAGAAATACACAAAAATATTTGCATAAGGCGACGCAAGTGAAGTCTAAGTCTTGTTTTGTTTCCATAAAATCGTTTTTCAATCTATGTAATGAATGAACAGACACATAAAAATGGACAACACAATCTTCTTTCGACAACGATCTTCAAGGTTTCTTGGCCATACCGCTCAAAAACTGTATCATAAAGACTTTTGTTCTGGGGCCATCGTAGCTTGATAAGAAATAGAACACAAACCGCGGTGATAAACATATTGAACTTATTCATTTTTTTTATAAAACTTGACGTTTCATGTGCTACTACATACATTTTCAAAAGTGACCGTTACAGTGTTGAAAACTATACTTATATAGTATTGAAAAGGGACTGGGACCGAGATTAAGTACAAAACTTAACAGTTGATCTATAAAAAGAAACAGCTAATTAATAAAGCATCAGCTTCTCGCTACTGACGTTTGCATTAAAAGCTGGCTTCAGTTCTAACAGTTTTACAGTGGAAATCAGTTTTGTCCGACGCTAAGATATCAAAATGATCCCACTCGATGTTATGTTCATGATAGAAAAACTGAGCATTTTAAGGCCCTCGCTAAGCATGACCGCACATAAGCCATTGCTGACCATGTCAACACCACTGGACATAACATCAAGTGGGATCATTTTGATATCTTAGCGTCGGGCAAAACTGATTTCCACTGTAAAATCAAAGAAACATTGTTTATACAAGAACTGAAGCCAGCTTTTAAAACGTCAGTAGCGAGAAGCTGATGCTTTATTAATTAGCTGTTTCTTTTTATAGATCAACTGTTAAGTTTTGTACTTAATCTCGGTCCCAGTCCCTTTTCAATACTATATAAGTATAGTTTTCAACATTGTAACGGTCACTTTTAAAAATGTATGTAGTAGCACACGAAACGTCAAGTTTTATAAAAAAATGAATAAGTTCAATATGTTTATCACCGCGGTTTGTGTTCTATTTCTTATCAAGCTACGATGGCCCCAGAACAAAAGTCTTTATGATACAGTTCTTTCGACAAATTTGATTCAAATCTCTATTAGTTTATGTTTAAAAGCAAAACGCGTACCATTTTAATATAGCGCATTGAGCTCGTTTTAATTAAAATAATTCTCCAAAACTACACAAGAACACAAAGAAAAAGTCAATCACAGATTGATATCAACATAAATTCCCATCTAAAAATGTAATCTGTTCAGTTTATCTTTGAGTCCCTCGCTTGCTTGTAAGTAACAATCCGTGTAAGAAGTAGGCAATTCTCTATTGTTACGATGCATTGTGCTTTCCCCACATAAGAATGTTTAGATTTTCGTACTGAGAATACGTCAACCTATGGACAACATGGTTTTGAAATAAAATTTACTGAAACTTTATTTTAAAGCGATGTTTCTTTTGTGTTACAAGATTTCATCCAATCGTGAGACTCCAAAACAATGGCCAAGAAAGACTTCTAATTTTCCATGTTCCCCACATAGTATTTTTGTTGCATTAAAAATCACAATAGTTTTCACTAAAAGGGAATCACAATTAGTAAACTAGAGATAAATAAATGTGCTGCCTGATGAAGTTATGGTAGATTTTCATGTTTTAGCCAATGAGGTGGACGGTTTCAACAATAGCACAATTCACACCTTTCTGCATTCCGTGCATTTGGGTTGCCTACTTCTTACACGGATTGTTACTTAATTCTCTAAATCTCCGCTCTTTTGGTTCCGAAATCCGTAATAAAAACAAACATATCTCCCCACATTGAAAAACATATGAAGTTCCTCGAAGCAAGATTTTATCCCAGAAAGCTCTTCTTTTTCTACTAAAGCGGCTTCTGAGTATCCCTTAATTAGTATCCCTGTCTTGAGTAGCAAACCGCGAAAAAATGCAGGGAAATAACGACTTTACTTCTCCGCTAAACAAGCGTACGGCGACGCGCGGAGGGAGTCCGGCGGGCACACGCGCGCCCGCGAAACATTCCGCTAGCCATGGCCATGAAAAATGACGGGCATGGGTTCTGAGTATAGGGCTGCGCAGCCCGGCCTTTGGCCCGGCGAGTGCTCCGCTATTAAGGCCAGCAACCAAGACATTCGCCTTTCCAAAATGTAAATTCCTGATAAACATTTAGCACTGATCAGAATTTGGGAGCGATAATTGCAGTCCCTTCTTTCACAATCAGAAAAGCGAAACAATAAAGGTAAGTTGATTTTTGTTCACTGTTAGCCAACAAGCTACTGGACGTTATTGTCGTTACTCATTTTGCTAAAATGAACTAATAACTTGCTTGAACATTCGAATAACAAAATCTAAGCGGATATTTGAGCAAAATTTAAAGAACAGAGTAGCGGTTTGGGTATTCTATCGATTTTTGACAAGGTACCGCGGTATTGCGGTATTTGGCGATTTTTTTTTTTGCGATATTGCGGTATTTGTCGATTTTTTTTGCGGTATTGCGGTGTTCAGAACCCCCCAATGTCCCCCTCCTTGAAGATGGCGAGGACATCTGGTTCTTTGTCTTCTTCGCCAGGTTCGCAAACCATCGACCAGTTAGTTTCAGGATTGTTAGAAAATCCTCATTTTCAAGATGTTCTTAAAAGAACAACAAGGAGAATAACAACTTCTCCTGAACGTCCGAGCATGAACGCATCCCAACCGGCCGCCTCGTGCAACACATCACGGCCTGTATTTCATTCGCCTGTGGAAGAATTTTGGTCTCTTTTTAGGACCAGAACGTCATCGTCACAGGACCAGCTCCAAAAGCGAAGGCAATTCTCGAAGAAAACTGTCTTGCCTCTCTCCGTCCGCCATTTTGGTCATTGTGCGCATACTCTTTGGCGGTGTCAAGTGACCGACATCGCATGCTCATAACGTATATTCGCATAACGTATAAATACGTTATGGTTCAAAACGTAATTATGTTACGTTCATAACGTATAAATATCCCATGGTTCATAACGTATAAATATGCTTGCATCGTGTTTAAGAGCGCCTGTCCGTAAAAATCAGACAAATTTGAATTTTTTTGGCAAGTAATAAAAATTCGATTTCTTTCATATTTTAAAGTTAGATAGATTAAGGTATAACAAAAATCACTTGATACGTTTTTCGGCCAAATATCTTTTTATTTAAAAGAAAAATTCAAAAAACGAAAGTCCGTTAAAATCGCCATTTGAGGTGGAAAATTATTGCACAACTTTGACAGTCTCGCTTGCAAAAACAAGTAACGCTACGGCATTTAAAACAAGAAAATCATATTTTGCAATCTTTAAATATCTAGTAGAGAGATTTAGGGAATTATTTTGTTGTTCTTTGCTTGCAAAATAATTTTATTTCGAAGACATATATTTTACTTCTTTAAAAGTACCTCGTAAACAAAACAATTTTTCACTATGTGCTAAACCTTCAAACGGATTAAGTTTCTGTTGGTTAATTTTTATAAAGATGATCTCAAGATTGCCGTAAAAATTTCTTTGGGCAAATGATTCAGAGCGACGCTAGAGCATTTCAAACTTCGTTAAAATTAGAGTTATTTGACCTTACGAGGTCAACTATCAATTTGCGGGTCACACAAACATTTCACTTTCCACCACGTCTTAACACAAATAAGGTTAAAGTAGCCACATGGAAAAAATGTTTTGAAATTTTCTTACCTTATTTGTTGTAGAAGACTTATCCAGAGATCATTTTCTTGCATTTTTTCACCGTTCATCGTATGTCCTTTAGTCTTGTTTACAACGTCCGATAAACGTCGGACGACAACAACGTAATATTAAACGGTCGGGTCAGCCAATCTTTGTTAAACTTTCGACACTTTTCAGTATCACGGCATCTATTCAAAGGGCTAATTACTTTTTGGAGCGTTCCTCGGTTTTGTAGTGCGCTAAAAGATTTGAAATGTTACTTTGAAGTACAAACAAAACCTGTCGGACGTTTGCTTTCAGTCTTTTTTCAGTTATGTCACGCAATGCAGTTTTGTTTGCATTTAAGAGCGACTCTCTCTACCGACCGGGTGAGATCCGAAAAACCTGGCAGGAGGTCGAAATATCAAGCACCCAAATATTTCACCCAGAGATACCCTAATGTGTCCTAGTAAATGTGAGAAACTTATTTTGTTGTGGAGTTAAATATTTTTTTAGAAAATAATGAAAAGCTCAAGACGGCCTGATTTACCCAAAAATCACAAATCCGACCTCAAATACCGAGAGGTTCAAATCGATCTCGCGCACACGCGCAAAGCAAAATATTATAATTATTTTCAAATCACTTGATTAAGAAGACAATTCTGAGCTGTTTGAGCTATAATAGAAAAATATAGCGCTTTTATTTTATTTTTGGCGGCTTTGCAAAAGTTGGTAAACTTTCAGATTTTAAAAATACCGAATTATACACTGTTTTCGAATTATTAAAAATACACTCGGTATTATTCGTAATTACTTCAAACTTTCAAAATAGCAAGTACATGAGTTATATTTCAGCTGTGCATAAAAATTTGTTTGGTAAAATTTGATTCTGTGGAGACCGGCTGCATGTTATTTGACCTAAATTAGGCTAAGCTTACAGGCAGAAATGTAAACATTCGGTACCGACTTTTGTCTAACCAGCTATACAGTCGTCCCGAAAACGATGCAGTTGCTCTAAAAGCTATCCAAATTCAAAATCCCCTTGAAATTAACACTTATTATGCAGCTTACCTGGATTCTAGGAGGATTTACAGTCCTGTAATTCTTGTATTTGTTCTGTTCGAACCGGGATTGAAGAAAAATTTCCAGACCACTGTTGAAGTGTATTCCATCCCTGGCTAAATTCTCGCCTTTGACGTCCTATTTTCTTTACGTGCATTTGTAGTGACTTTTATATGTATCTCCCTAAGCTTTGTATCTGATAATTTTCTCGGTATCTCTAACTTTTGAGGGTGAAACGGGCAAATTTCTGGCCAACTTGAAAGGTCCTGCAAGGCGCCGAAACGACAACTGAAATATGATCGCAACAGTGCCTTGTCACGCAATATGCAGAAGCGTTATATTGTAACGCAAGACTTACTCCTCACTCGGAGAAAGTGGGGAGGTGGTTGGGAAATTTTATGACGCATAATTTTTATTTACCAGTGTCTTTATTTTGCACAACCGCCGCTTTGATTTGATTTGATTTGCCAGACTATTTTAACATACACAGAAACTATCCAGCAAATGCAATCAAAACGGTTCATTACAATCGACACTAGTTTGGAGAACTTGAGAAAACGAAACGTCTACAACTTTATGGCTCCGCAAACGGCTACTTTGTTTTAAGTGATATTTACTTATAACCACTTACGCGCAAACTAGTTTTGTATACTTCAATATCATATGAGGAGGGGCTCAGCGTCGCTCCTCCCCAGTCCCCCGAAAATAACATGACATGGGAAAAAACGTTTGAGAGTGTTTCAAAACGCAGCCTATAAATGTATGTTCAAAATGTTTATAAAAAGTAATACAAATTTACTGCGCGTATCGCGTTAGAGACTTTGACTGCCCATTTTGGTACCCAGGGCGTCGCGGTCAGCGGAAACTACAGACAAGTTCCCCGGCGGGCGTCGGTTAGCGGGAACATGGTAGGAAGCCAATTTAACATATATCTTACCCCTTCCTTGCTGCGCGCCTTGTCTCACGTACCCAGGTAAATACAATACGATACATACCAGGGAAATATTACGAACACCCTCGGTGATGTCAGAAGTCTTCGGGTCTTGGCGCGCGGTTTTCGTTCGTTCATACAGAGTTGATCTACATTCACTGCAAATTCCTATTGACATGAAAGAAATGTCATTAGTTTAAGAAAGCGACCACTATAAATAGAATGAAACCTCCAAAGGACGGACCTTTATTTTCTGGAGGGGGGGATGATCCTCTTTTGACGTTGTTCCCGCAGGCCATCATCATCATACTCGTACCACCCGGCCTAGCTGTGGTACCAGCGGTGAAGGCACGCACATTGCTGATTTAAAATGATTCCCATCGCCATAGGTTACTCCAAATAACTAGCTTGTAAACAGTTATTGACCATTAGCTTTGATGGTGATATCGTCAGGAAGATGACAGACTTCTGAAACTCGCCCTTTTCTCGGACAGAATGTCAACGTTAAATGGCAAGGTAAGCGGCATTCCTTGAATGAAAACCCGGACCTTTAGCCCTGGCACAGCGAAGAGTTTTTTTGGCTGCTTTTTGCGAAGGCAAGGTGAAGGAGTTGTTTTGTGCAGCCAAATGGAAAGAATCATCACTGAGCAATATTCAGTTTTGGAACTAATATTTTTCAATAATTTATCTGACTTCTCTGCAAACATTTTTTTTTACACATATCGTGTTTGCAAACAATTTGTTTTGTCTTTTCAGGCCCTGCAAACATTTTTTTTCAATATTTCAATATTTTTCGGAATCAAATTATGAAAAATTCTTCTGCACAGAACCAAAATAAGCACTCTATCAAAACTTGTTTTCCCGGCTTTTCATTTTCGAGATTGGGCTGCGGAAAATGCTGAAACAAATACACGCATGTTTTAATCAGAAATATTTCTTTTTAGTAAGTTATAATATTTGAAAAAAATACGAGGTTATGTTTTATCGTCCATTTATTATGTTTTCAAAGAGAAATCGTGTTTTTAACTCGCGTTACAATAATGATACTCTGCGTATTGCGTGACAAGGCACTGATGCGATCATATTTCAGTTGTCATTTCGGCGCCTTGCTGGACCTTTCAGCTCGCCCAGAAATTAGCACGTTTCACCCTCAAAAGTTTTAGATACCGAGAAAGTTATCAGAACAAAAGCTTGAAGAGATACATATAAAAGTCACTACAAATGCACATGAAGAAAATTGGACGTTAACAGCGAGAATTTTGCCAGGGATGGAATACGCCTTAACAATGGTCTGGAAATGTTTCTTCACGGGTTCTTCACCAAGCCCGGTTCGAACAGAACAAATACAAAATTACAGGACCGCAAATCCTCCTAGAATCCAGGTAAGCTGCAAAATAAGTGTTTCTTTTTTAATTTGGATAGCCTTTAGAGTAATTGCATAATTTTCGGGACGATTGTATAGCTGGTTAGACAAAAGTCGGTACCGAATGTTTACATTTCGGCCTGTAAGCTTAGCCCAATTTAGGTCAAATAACATGCAGCCGGTCTTCTCAGAATCAAATTTTACCAGACTAATTTTTATGCACAGCTGAAATACAACTCATGTACTTGTTAATTTGAAAGTTTGAAGGAATTACGAGCTATACCGAGTGTGTTTTAAATAATTCGAAAAAAGTGTATAATTCGGTATTTTTAAAATCTGAAATTTTACCAACTTTTGCAAAGCTGCCAAAATTAAAATAAAGGCGCTATAATTGTGAATTATAGCTCAAACAGCTCAGAATTATCTTCCTAATAAAGTGTTTTGAAAATAATTATAATATTTTGCTTTGCGCGTGTGCGCGAGATCGATTTGTACCCCTCGGTATTTGAGGTCGAATTTGTGATTTTTGGGCAAATCGGGCCGTCTTGAGCTTTTAATTATTTTCTAAAAAAATATTAAACTCCACAACAAAATAAGTTTCTCACATTTACTAGTACACATTAAGGTATCTCTGGGTGATATAGTTGGGTGTTTGTATTTTCGACCTCCCGTCACGTCTCACCCGGTGAATAGGGAGAGTGTCTCTTAAGGGGGTAGGGGTGCGGATAAGGCAATTAAATTGAAACACTTCTGCAAGTAAACAAAATAACTATTTAGAAATATATTTCAGCACCATTTAATTTTCTTCGTTACTAATATGTTCTAAAATATATTAATTGGTAGCAATAGCCTTTTGCGAGCAACGATTTTTAACTCCTCTCCCCAGCCTTGCTTTCCATATTCAATATTCATATTGGATGCTTTTTTCTCGTTTCCTCAATTTACCTTCTTACCATACGAGTCGAGGTGCCGTCTACTTGATGGAGCTGCCCCTGAAAGATGGGTGTACCAGGGCTTCTTGTGGATAGCATCATGCATGTGATCTCTTTTTAACTATAAATTTCCAGTTGCGGATCCAGCTTGCTCATAAGGAGAGGGGGAGGGAGGGGGAGTGAAAATGGTTCTGAAAAAAGTTCGGTCCCTCGAGACTTTTTCTTCGCCAATTTCAAGACAGATTTGTGATTAGAGATGTCCTTTGTGCACGAAATGTCATAACCACAAACTCCACCAACAAAGGACTTAAACGAACAAGTGCCTTCCATTTTTGTGTAATACCTGGAACTGAACTCGAATCTTTGACGTACAAAAACATGCACTTTAGCGCCGCCATCAAGTAAACAAAGACACTAGGTAATTAGCATAACCAGGTAGTGTTTACTTTTTTGTCAACCGCATTATTTAAACAGCATTTATTTTTCTTCTCGGCAATTGGCGATTACTCTATTTGACTTAGTAAGTTCTTCAATTTTCAGATATTCTCTCGTTATCAACTTTAAAATGTGAGCGGGTTTCTAATTATTTTGCTACTGCCAAAAAATACTAAGGTTTACTTAGTTTGTAACACAGACAATGGATTAGCCAAACATTAGTCCCATTGAGTCAAATTTTAAATTAAAGAAAATGCAACAAATGGTTCTGAATTAAGGCATGACATGAATTTGAAGTAAGGAAGGGAGAATCGCCCCCCCCCCCCCCCCCCCCCCCCTCCCCAAATCTATGGTACATACATGTATCATCGACGGAATAGAGCGACAGAGGTAAATGGTCCCACGAACCACAGGTAACCCAAACTCACAGTAGGATTATTGACAAGTAGAAAACATCCAAATAAGTGCTCTTTTGAGGAGAGACAAAGAAAACATCAGTTGCAGTCAGTGTAACGGTTTGACAAACGTTTACATCACTAGTTGCATTGTACAAATTGATATCTTTTGGGGAATGCATGTGGCGAATTTTAGATTGATTTTCCCTTTTTCGCATAATGTTTCATGAAGACAGTATCCTTCTGATAAAAAAAGAAAAAAAGAAAAACAATACGAAAAAAGGACAGAAATAGCTAAATACCACAGTGATCTTACAGGTGTAATTAGGTAAAAACTAGTGCTACTGCATTTCACACCTCGTTTTTACTTACTGTGCAACGGCGAATAAATAATCTTTCCGGAGTAGAACAATAGAGAATGAAGGCGCTTAAATGTGCTAACGTAACTGAAAAGTCTTTGTATTTTTTTTTCTCCGCTGCAAGAGTTTTAGACATAGATTCGGTGTTTTTAAGCCCTTTAGCCCTATCCCTACCCCGCTAAAATGCTGACCAATAGCTGCATTGCGTGACGACACAAATAACTGCTGTCACGATCACGGCTTAAACGGCCCGACATGTTTGTTCATTCAGTACTTCTCAAGCAGTGATTAAGTTTATCTATCCGTTAACTTCAACCGAAGAACATTCTACAAATGCTATAGCCTTTAAATAAGATGCCATAATGCTGAAATGTGTCGAAAGTTTAACAGAGGTTTGCGTGCGACCTTTCATGGCAGTCCGCGGCCGGCGTGCATCGGACATTACAAATGAACAAGACTAAAATACGATGAACAAAGAAGGGATTTATACACAAAAGTGGTCTCTGAATCTGTCTTCTACCGCAAATGAGGTAAGGAAATGTCAGTGTTTTTCAATGCGGCTATTTTAATTTCATAATGGGTTAACACAGAATCAGAAGTTTATAGAATATTTGTGTGACCCGCGCACCCGCAAATTGATTGTTGACCTCGTAGGGTCAAATAGCTCTAATTTTAACGAAGTTTGAAATGCTCTCGCGTCGCTCTGAATCATTTGCCCAAAGAAATTTTTACGGCAAACTTGAGATCATCTTTATAAAAATTAACCAACAGAAACTTAATCCGTTTGAAGGTTTAGCACATGGTGAAAAATTGTTTTGTTTACGAGGTACTTTTAAAGAAGTGAAATGTATGTCTTCGAAATAAAATTATTTTGCAAGCAAAGAACAACAAAATAATTCCCTAAATCACTCTACTAGATATCTAAAGATTGCAAAATACGATTTTCTTGTTTTAAATGCCGTAGCGTTAGTTGTTTCTGCAAACGAGACTGTCAAAGTTGTGCAATAATTTTCCGCCTTAAATGGCGATTTTAACGGAATTTTGTTTTCTGCATTTTTCTTTAAAATAAAAAGATATTTGGCCGAAAAAGGTATCCAGTGATTTTTGTTATACCTTAACCTATCCAACGTTAAAATATCAAAAGAATCCAATTTTATCACTTGCCGCGATATGTTTGATATTTACAGACAGGCGCTCTTAAAACGTACATTTATTGATGCGAAAATATAATTTTATAATACTCATATTCTTATCTTGATAGCAATAATTATGGTCTAATACGAAAATTTGCGTTCTTCTTAACATTTATACATTAATCTTTTTGTCATAAATGGCATTCCATAGAAAACGCTACAACACGGCAAATGTTTTTGTTAAATGTGTGAAGTTTTGCTGCCAATTGTAAATGTTAACTGAAGACCACTGAAATAAACGGCTAAAGTTTGTTTCGATAAATTAAAAACATTTCTTAGCGTGACACAAATACGCATTGTTTGAATGATCTGTTTACTAATCAATTCTTTGCTTTGGAACGATCTGTAGTCTCCTACGCAGCCGTTATTAGGGCTCGTCACGCAACGCTCCTCCCCCACTAACGGCTACTTCAATCTGAACCACATTTCTTTGCACGGTTTAGCCAATCACACCTTCGCTCCCATAGCCAGGAGCCAATCGCGCCAAAACCACTTGTCCAATCACAGCTCGTGTTTTATCGTTGACTACTTTTGTGCCAGCAGTGCAAACAAGATAGCGTCGCTCGAAGAAGCTTTCCATTTGACTGCTTCGAAGATAAATGAATATCAAAAGCTAGCAATTCAAAAAATCATTTTGCAGAAGGGTGATATTTTTGTAAACTTGCCTACGGGATTTGATTTATCAAGCTCTTCCGACAGTCTTCGATCATGTCAGCAATCTTCCAGGACCTTCCAGGGCATATCGTTGATGCATGATGTTGTTTCTCCACTGGTTAGTCTAATTGTGGATCAGGTCCATTACTGGACAAGTATTGGCGTGAACGCAGTTGATATCAGCAGCCAGGCTGAGATTGATCGGTCAAGAGTTGAGAATGGATAATTTTCTATCGTTTTCGACTCGCGACAAGGGCCAGAAGCATGGCTGTTGTATAAAAATAGACATGCTAAACACGACTTCCACTCGTCGCAAAAAAAAGTATTTTAAAAGCCTAAAGTATAAAGCTTTCCCAGTAAGACTTCAGAGAGGATTGCGCCTTTAGATCACAGTTATGAATTTGTTCTTTTCGATGATATTGATCTTTTGATCTCGGAGGATTATCTCTCAAATTGATAGGAGGATTCATGCTGTCCAGAGCCGTTGGCGGAATTATTTTATTTCTTTATACCGTTGCTCGGTGCTAGCTTTATTGACATACATTGTGGTTCGTTCTTTGGCTCACTTTTGTTGTGAGATAAATACTTATCGGCTAAAGTTTGTTATCGCTTTGAAATTACAGGATCGTTAAAATTTCTCTAAAGTCTGCAGTGTCGGCAAGACTTGTGAGAAAGTGTTTCCGGCATCACGGATATAGGCGTCTTAGGGCCTGGTCGCACTACGGTCAAAAACAAAAATCTGCCCGTGCAAAAATCGAGGAAAACAAAAGAAACCGCTCCGGTGGGACACGCTTTTTGAGGAATGTTTTTGTTTTTATGTCATTTTGCACGGGCTTATTTTTGTTTTTGACTGTAGTGCGACCAGGCCCTTAGATTCGAGTCTCAAAAAGCCGTAGTCTACATTCCACTGTTTTGAAATCATCAATTCTTGCATTAATTTTTAGTTCGTAAGTTAGTTCTGTAGTTGAGTAGTGTGTCTCAGTGGAACTAGGATAAACCTCCGTTGTTTTGTAATAGCGTTTGATTTGGTATCCAACAGATATTAATCTGCAGCATGGTTGCTGTTTTGTAAATTTCACGGATGCTAGTAAATTCTTACGTTCCTTCTTTAAGTAAGGAATGAACACAATTTAATGTCTTAAAGCAATTTCGAAGCTTTTCTTCGAGTAGGTGTCATTACACTGTTCTCATCTGCGTTATTCTCCTCGTCCACTTCCGATCGCTGTAGTCGCTCCCCGGGGGGGACTCCCATATAAAAATGACGGGGGTGCTCGTCGGAAATTTTCGAAAAGCACCCTAAAAGGTACCAGAATGTTGTTTGATGGGCGTGGCTCAAATGAATTTTTACCCCTAAGAGGTACCAATTCTTAAACAACACATGTCATATTCTATCATATTCTGGGCTCAATACCCTAAAAGGTACCGCGATAATTCCAACGGGGGTCATTTTGAATTTTAGCATCCTAAGAGGTACCAATGTACAAATTTTGACCCCTAAAAGGTACGACGAGCACCCCCGTGATTTTTATATGGGAGTCCTCCCCCCGGGTAGTCGCTTGGCTCTTTGTATTTCCCCTGCATTAAATATCTCTTCTATTTCCAGCTTGATTTCTTTCAGTTTATCTGATATCCGCTGGAATTTTAACAAACGTTTGTAGCATTTATCCCTACATACGAACAGTTCGCTATTCTCCAATTTGTATCGACTCATCACGTCCACAGTCAGTGAAGATCGAATGATTTCAGCAACATCAAACAAACTTTTCCCGAAAATATAAATCTTGTCTTTCTTTATGGATACCGACAAACAAAGGAAAACTTAGAACTACATTTTGTCAATTTCTTCGGAGTTACATCCATAGGAAATCACTGAGGTGTCTGGCGCTTCTCGGGAAATCCACTGAAAAGCCCGATTAATTTAATACGCGGGAAACTTATCAGATACTGATACGCTATTGGATTTATTGAAAACAAAGGTCATTCGCTGATTGGTGCAATCACTAATTATCACGTGCAAACGCCACGCGCTCAAAACAAAGGAAAAGGAATCTGGTTCAGATTGAAGCAGCCGTTGGTGGGGGAGAAGCGTTGCGTGACGACCCCTAATAACGCTGCGTAGGAGACTACCGTTTACCCAGCTTAGGCACCAAGTGCGG
The DNA here is from genome assembly GCA_024195265.1 of Dendrophyllia cribrosa. Taxonomy (NCBI): domain Eukaryota; kingdom Metazoa; phylum Cnidaria; class Anthozoa; order Scleractinia; family Dendrophylliidae; genus Dendrophyllia; species Dendrophyllia cribrosa. The sequence continues at coordinate 37,260,754 of JAJLRJ010000002.1, read as the reverse complement.
ATTATTACAGAATCACTCTCAAAACATAACATCGGATAAAAAATTGGGCGCCGATAAAATCGATATGCTTACTCACAAATTTCACACTTATCGATTTTTATCGATTTCCGATACAATTTGTTAATTTCTGTCGATTTTTATCTATTATACTTTTTCATATTTGTATTTTATTTTATTTTTAACTCGAAGTCCAACTCGAAGTTCAACTGGAAATCCAACTCGAACTCGAACTCGATGTCCACTTGAACTGAGTTTCGGGATTCCCATGCTGGAGATTCAAATATTTCAAACCGGATACAATAACGCCATACGTCTGACAATGGATGTAAAAGTAGTTCCGAGAAACACGTCAACTTAATTAAACGCAGAATAAACTCTGAGGAGCTAACAACAATCTATATAGACCAATATAGACCGTGACTATCGCATAAGACTTGGATCTTTATAGACTCGTTTAGCCGTGATCAAGAACACTCGCAAGTTATGCTAACCGCAGACTTGCGCTCACATTAAATCACGGACTGTCAAATTAACTGATCTTGCACACTGTTATATCTTTTTATTATCTAAAAGGAAAAATCCCTCAGGCACGTACTTGGGGTAGACCTGTTCTAAAGCTGGGCTTAAATGCTTTTAGTGACGAACAGGATTTGTGCTAGGCCTGTCACCTTTTAAAACAACCTAAAAGATCGCAAAAAGCCGCAATCTCTGTCTATGTCTGCCATTGTTGTTTGCGTGGCTTCACTTTGGGAAACCGATTTTTCATGCGCCTGTGGCGAAATGTTTTTGTCTAGCCAATCAAAGTTGCTGTTACATCATTAACTTCCGGCACAGTCTGGAAACGAGTAGAAGTAGCCAATCAGCGACATAAATACAGATTCTGTATTGGATTCTCGCATGGAAATGAGGTTGTGTATTAGAGTGACCAGAGGTCCGTCTTGCGAGCTTCTTCTAAACGTTTATGCGATTAATTTCACTCGTGATGTTCAGAGAACGGACCTCTGGATCCAGGGTGAGTTCGCGGATGACACCACTCTTATTTTTCAAGATACTAAGTCATTGAGAAATGCGATGAACATAGTGAACTCATTTGGAGTACTGTACAGGTCGGCAAATGATCCCGGTCGGCAAATGATCCCCGGCCCTCAAATGATCCCCAAATTGGCCGGCAAATGATCCCCTCGCCAAAAAATTGGAATGGCGTGGAATCTACACTTTGGATAATGGATTAAAAACAATTATCATTAATACTTTAATAGCAGTCTTTTTTCAAATGTAAGCAAAATTCTCTGATTTTAAATTGTTATATAAAGACAAAAATTACATACAACTGTTGAAGAAGTCCACAGTTCAGCCCAACAGTAACAGTAACAGTTGGAGGCAAACTGGAACAAGTCTTGTCTATCATGTCGCACAAGCGATGCGATTTAAAAAAAAAGCGGTGAAAATTGCACGTGTTGTCTCACGACGTTTTTCTGCGATTTTTTTTTCAGCCATCGAGCTGCCTATGCGAGGCTAGGGTGGCCACGATATAATCCAAAAATGTAATGAAAATGCAATCTAAATACAGGTTTCGTGTAACTGACAAAATGGCCTAATGTTGCTGCCCTCGTCCGCTTAATAGACGGGTCCGCTGAATACAGGTTCGATTTACAGTAAATATTGGAAGAAAATTTCGGGACCCAAGCTGGTGTCCGCTTCATAGAGGGCGTCCGCTTATATGGGGTCTGCTTAATACAGGTTTCACTGCAATATAATCGCCCAAACATTAGCTGAAGACCATTGATGGGATTGTTGCAAAGTGACCCCGAATTTCGGTTCAGGAGTGCATAAAGGAACCGTTTAGGTTTCTTTGTCCGAATTTGACAAAAGCCTCGAACAAAAACAACAATAATAAACCTTTCCAGTGATTGAACTCCATGCCATTCCTTATTTTACTCGGTATCATTTGTGGGGATCATTTCTGGTCCGGGGATCATTTTCCGGCCAATTTGGGGATCATTTGCGGGCCGGGGATCATTTGCCGGTCGGGATCATTTGCCAGCCTGTACAGTACTGTCCGGCTTGCAGCTAAACAAAAGGAGCTGAACCACACAAACTTATCATCAATGGTGTACAATACACGTAATGTTATTACTTTATTGCCAATTACTTGACTTTATTTTATAGTGGTTTAACTGAGCTAGTCACCGATTAGACTGCTGTCTAATAGAATAGACTGAATAGAAATAGATTGCATTTTTTCCTTTTTCGCTGCTTTATTTAATATGTTGGCATTTCCAAGAGTTTTTTTCTTTTTGTTTCGTTTTTCGTATCTCTATTTCAATGTTAGGAGCTCATAGCTTTTCTTTTTTTTCTTTATTTCTCAGCAATGGTAATTTTTTTTAACAAACTATTGTTTAGGCGTCCTAAGATCGTCCCAATCCTGCGTAGCATTTAACAGTTCAATCATACTGGCTGCGTTTGTATTTCTTATTCTTTTGTCCGGTGTAATTGTGTTCGTTGGTAATTGTGTTTTATTGTTTAAGAATTCATTGTTTAACCCGTCTCTTTCAGCTTCATTGGAAACGATAGCTATTGTTTCTAAAATAATGAATTTCCAATTCCATAAATTACAGGGGACCACAACAATTTAAAATTTAAAGCCATCTCGCTAAACGTTTGAGGCATCCGTGCATTTGAAAAAAGGAAAGCAATACTCAATCAGTGGAGAAAGCAATGGCCTGGTGAATCTTTTTCCCCCGGGGGGGGGGGGGGGGGGGGGGGGGAAGACTCCCATACAAAAATGACGGGGGTGCTCGTCGGAAATTTTCGAAAAACACCCTAAAAGGTACCAGAATCTCGTTTGATGGACGTGGCTCAAAATAATTTTTACCTCTAAGAGGTACCAATTCTAAAACAACACATGTCATATTCTGTCATATTTTTTCGGCTCATACCCTAAAAGGTACCGCGATAATTCTAACGGTGGTCATTTTAGATTTTAGTACCCTAAGCGGTACCAATCTGCAAATTTTGACCCCTAAAAGGTACGACGAGCACCCCCGTCATTTTTATATGGGAGTCCCCCCCCCCCCCCCCCCCCCCCCCCCCCCCCCCCCCCCCCCCCCCCCCCGGGCTTTTTTCTCACACGGTTCTAATCATAGTCGCGGTGCAGCTATTTTCATTCGAAAGTCTCTAGATTTTAAAATGAAATCAACGCGTGCTGATGATAAGGGCAGGAGTCTTATTCTAGAAGCTACTATTCAAGGTGTCCCTTTTCTTTTGATTAACGTTTACGCGCCAAATTCAACTTCAAAACAATCTTCTTCGTTTTTTCAAACATTGACCGACTCTGTTTATGACAAGGACTAATGTTGCCTTGCAGCCCGCTTTAGATTGCGCGGGTGGGAACACAACTCTTAAAGAATCGGTCAAATTCTAAGGGACGGACCATTAGATTTTTGACGGGGGGGGGGGGGGGGGGGGGGGGGTTGGGCAAATACCCCAAAAAATTCGAGCACAGCCTTAAACTGCGAAAAAAATATCGTGCAAAACAAAAACCCCAGAAAAAAATCCTGCAAAGCTTTATATTTTTAGAACAATATTTTATATCCAGGAGCAGTTGGTCAGAACACAAATAAATCACAAGCTAAGAGACCTGTTGTTCTAAATGTTGTCGTTTCTTTGATCTTAGGAAAAAATCTCTAGCTGTGATACTGACAGGAGGAATTTACGCTTTCCAGAGCCGTTTAGAATATTTAGTTACGCCGTCGTTTGTTTGCTAGCTCTTGATATAAAAATGGAGTTTCTTTGGCTCAATTTGAAAGAGTTGCAGGATCAGTAGTAGCCGCTTAAGTAGGAATAGTTCGCTGCTTAGGATCAATTCATTTCTCAGTCCGTTAATGTGAGCGCGTAAGTCTGCGGTTAGCATAACTTGTGATATAGTGTTTCTTCATCACGACTAAAAGATTCTAAGATCCAAGTCTTATGCGATAGTCACGGTCTATATTGGAATAGTGGCATCTTGCAATTGTTTTTAGCTCCTCAGAGAATATTCAAGTGACAGTCGAATTTACTTTGAACAAACAACCAAAATGGAGTTACAAGCAGAAAGTGTTTCGTGTACTTTTCACGAGAATTAAACTGAACTCAAAGCTGGCCTTGAAAACTGTTTCTCCGGTCTCAGGAACGCTGGAAATAGCATTTCAGAGAGTTTCATTTCAAAAATTTCCCGGGGGAGCATGCCCCCCGACCCCCCTAGAAGCTCGCGCCTTCGGCGATCGGCACTGGAGATTCGCCCCACCAACATTACATTTCCGGCGCGGCCCCTGTAATTGTAAGATGGTTGGGTGTACTACGATGGACTGTGGGAGCGACATCAACAGGAGGCTGGTGTAAAGAATATTGTAGGGACAGTTACAACACCACGGCCAGGCTTCATGCTATCAAGCTGCGGTTACATCAGATCTCACTTGCTATTGTATTCCTGTCTATAGTATGGCCTTTCTAGTATTCCTAAGACGTATATGTGTCAGGCATTAAAACATATAGACTCGCAAAAAAATATCATGCAAGCAAATCATGGCAAAAAGAAAAATCCTGCACAGTCTGGAGCATAGAAAAAAATATTCTGCACCAAAAAATTGCCCCTCTCCCCCCCTCAAAAATGTAATGGTCCGTCCCTTAATTTTATTTTTATTTTTTTTTTATTTTTTTATTTTGCCACACACAATGAATTACAAGCAGAATAAAACCGATAATAAATAGGTTAATTAATATTAAATTTAAAATTTATACATAACTTGGGAGGAGTGGCTGTGGCGGGGAAATCTCCGAGAAGCCGAGCTTATGAGGAATAGAGATTTCCCCCCACGGGCATTTTAAATACTAGGCGGCATTTTAAGAAATAAAGAAAAAAGTCGTTTATTTAAGTATATAAGTGTGTTTAGGGGAAAATATAGATGTAAGGTGTTAAGGTATTTAGGTTGCATTCTGTCTGACCCTTAAAAATGGTTTGATCATACGCGGGGCATTTTTGATGTCGTTCGGTAATGAATTCCATATTCTAGGTCCTTGAAACAGGATCGAAAATTTTTTAATATTTTGTCCCTTAGAAGACAATATAACGGAATACGACTTAGTAGATATTTGGAGAGTTCGCAACCCAGACAGCAAAAAATTCACTTGGCGTCAAAAAAGCCCAATTATTTAAAGACGTCTCGATTATTGGCTAATAAGTGATCTACTTCAAGATGATGTTGCCAAAACGGATATTGTATCTGCAATGAAAACAGACCATGCTGCTATCGTTCTTGAGATCGACAACCCAGCGGACCTCCCTCGCGGTCCATCATTTTGGAAATTCAACAATAGCCTCCTAGATGATCCCATATACGTTGAGAATATACGAGACAACTATCCAATCTGGTTAGAAGAAATCGGATTTTCAGTAACGATTTAAGAGTGAAGTGGGATTGGATTAAATATAAGATACGAGAAAAAAAGTATAACATACAGCAAACTGAAAGCTTGCGAAAGGAAAGCAAAGATCAAAACCATTGAAGATACACTAAAAATGCGCGAAGAAATAATTGCAGAAGCACCGACTCCAGAAAATTTGGTTAACTTAGAAGCAATTAAGATGGAATACGAAAGAGAATTTGATGTGAGAGGTTTAATAATTCGCCCACGAGCCACCTGGTACGAACAAGGCGTAGGAAATTCAAAATACTTTTTCAACTTAGAAAATAATAACAAAATGAAAAGCTGCATTAGGAAACTTCAAAGCCTGACGGAATAGAAACCACCGATGCAAATGTTATACTAAATTAAATCTACAGTTTTTATTCAGATCTTTACAATGTCGAACCAGACATTCAAACTGACTTAACGGATTGTCCCGATTTTGCAAGCCCCGCAGCAATTCGTAAATTAGATGAAGCAATGAAAGAAATATGCGATGGTGAATTGACATACTCCGAATGTTTTAAAGTGCTCTCAACATTCGAGAACAACAAAACTCCTGGAAATGACGGTCTTTCTATAGAGTTTTATAAATTCTTCTGGCCAGAAGTTGGCACCCTTCTGGTAGACTCCTTAAATTACGCCTACATCCACGGAGAATTATCTAACTCACAAAAAGAAGCGGTCATAACCCTGATAGAAAAAAAAGAAAGAGATCGAAAATTAATTAAAAATTGGAGACCAATATCCCTCGTAAATGTAGACGTTAAAATTGGCTCGAAAGCTATTGCTAAACGTTTGGAAAAAGCGTTATCACACATCATTCATTACGACCAGAATGCCTTTGTAAAAGGACGAACAATTTTTGACGCAGTTAGAACAATAAATGATATTATGGAGTTTAAGGAATTGAAGGGGTACCAAGGTATAATGACCGCCATAGACTTTGAAAAAGCCTTCGACTCACTGGGATGGGACTTTCTGCTTGGATCGCTTGAATCATTTGGTTTCGGCGCATCCTTCATAAGATGGATAAAAACTTTTTATACGAGCTGTGTAGCCAACAATGGGTTTTTCGTCCGGCAAGGCGATCCACTCTCGCCATCTCTTTTTATCACAGTTCTTGAATTATTATCAATTTCTATCCCTAATAATGTTCGAATAAAGGGGATTAAAGTGGATGGAAATGAAATAAAATTAGTCACATTTGCCGACGACATGACACCATTCGTTCGCGATAAACAATCACACATAACTCTCCTAGACGTTATCAAATCATTCGGTAAATATTCAGGATTGATGAAACAACGACAAAACGGAAACACTTCTACTTGGAAATAACGCATCAAATAGCTTAGATTTGGGAACAATCGAGATTAAAAAATCCATCAAAATTTTGGGGGTTCACTTCACCTACAGTAACTTACTTTTTTACAAGCTGAACTTTTAATCAATTGAGAAATCTTTGAGAGATATGTTTAAAGGTTGGGGCTGGAAAGGCCTCACAATAATAGGCAAAATACAAGTCATCAAATCTTTTGCGCTACCGAAGATTTTATATAAGCTCACGATGATCTCAAATAAAAAAAAATTCATAAAGAAAGTAAACACCCTACTTTATTTTTTTATTTGGAAAGGTAACGAAGGGATAGAAGAAAGAAAATGAGTTTTTGAACACCAACAGACAGTTGGTACCCACGCAAGAGAACCCCAGGTGGCTAGTGGAAGAGCCTAGTGTCCATCTATTAATTATTGACTACAAATTCTAATTTTAAAACTTCATTAAATCTTCAATATTTCTTACTTCTCTAAATTTTACAAATCCTTTGAGAAAAGCTTTCCCAAAAATCACCCCCAATTTTTTTTTCACAAAACACCCCATAGCATGAGATGTGAGATGATCATAGAGTTTTTGGATTACTTGAAACGAGATATTTCCATTAAAGCCATGTTAAATGGGCTGTCACCATTTCTAGTGTTACCTTAAAAAGCCCAAAAGACATACAGTCGAACCTCCCGTAAGCGACCACCCAAAATGTCAAGCATAGGTGGTCGCTTACGGGAGGTGGTCGCTTACGAGAGTTATACCATATTGGGTCAAAATTTTGCCTCATTAGCACATGGTAACTGCAGAGACTTACCCCATGCGCCAATGCCCATCTAAAGCCATATAATAACTTTTAGTAGCCACAAAAATGTTTAAGCTTTCCAATATACTTATTTAGAGTTTCATGGTTCGCTTCTAATAAACTACCTAATACGGCGAACGGAACAAGTCTCACGATAGTTACAAATTGAATCTTTAATGTTCTCTAAAAGTTAGGAGGAATTGAACATAAACTAATAAGGATTAGATTGCAAGCTTTAAATTTGACAGCACTTTTAATTTATATTACTGGTGATTTACATGTTAACAAGCGTATTAAAAATCACTAGTCCTAGACATCGGAAGAGTCCTTACTGTTTGTGTTGGTTGGTCGTACGATCTGTAATTATAGGATATTTAAGGTCGTCTCTTTTAAGATTGCTAGAGTACAGTGTATTTACATTTTGTTTTAATGTTTTATTCATGTGAAAAGTCAATTTCGAAAAAAAAAACCGATACTTCTGATTGAGAAATTTCCATCTCTTATACTACCCAGGAATGCGATAATGTAACAACACATCATTATCCAATTTTCGCTCTATTATCTGTCAAGTGGTCGCTTACGGGAGGTTAAAAACAAAAGAAAATTTCAAACTTTTTGCTCTAAAAGTGGTCGCGGTCGCTTACGAGAGGTGGTCGCTTACAAGAGGTTCCAAATATAGTAATTTGACTTGGAAACTTTTGGTATTTTGGAAAACTGGTCGCTTACGAGAGGTGGTCGCAACCGGAGGTTCGACTGTATTTATATCAGTGGAAACCCAACAATTATGTTCCAGTTTTGTTTAACATTAGAGCTCTGTGAGTAAGAATATGTGTCAGATGGCCAGATTGAAAAAAATAGCCAATTATTTCAAGTTTATAGTCTTGTGCCTTGGAACACTCGCTAAAACTCATATCATGGTTCATTCTCTGGTAGAAAATTCACTTGATATCTTAATTTTATTGTTTTATAAGCATTTCGTGTATGTACTGTTAACTTGAGGCCGTTTTGACCCCAAAACGTCAAAATCTCCATGACATAGCTCCTTTAAGTTGCGGAAAAATGGCATTCAGGTGGATTCCCTTTTCAAGAAAATCCTTGATGTAATAGAAATCAAGGCAATATATGTCAAGAAATCCACGACTTCAAGACGTCTGCCAGAGTTATGAATGAAAGCAGTAATTTTATGACGTTATAGGACGAAAACAAGCTTAGCACGAAAACGAGGCTATGCCTCGTGCACATCTAAGATCAAAGGCTCCTGTGAACCAACCGTGAATAAGAAATGCTCTACACATCGCTGGCTCATATTTGAGCAACCCTTACAATCAAGGTTCCTCAGTGAGCCAACTCTTGAAAATGAAACGCTCTAAATGAAAGATTCTACACCAAATGCGCAGAGGCTATGCAACGTGAGTACGACGCGAGGGCAGTACTTCGGTATTTATTTTGTAAATAGAAAATAAGCTCCGTAAAGGAGTATCAAAGGATTTTGCTTTACCCGATCGCGAATGCAAGTTGAATATTTCATCGAGTTAATCCCGAGACTATGATGAGAAAATAATCCTTACTTTACTAGATCCATAATTGCCGCTAAAGATGGAACAATATAACAATTTAAGTTTGTGGCAAACATTTAATATAAGTACTCCCAAGCTTATCTAAATGTCGGAATTTGGATATAACTGCCAGCGTGTCATTTGAACCTTCAACCGCAAGCCCACATATGATATGATGACGGCCCACATACATTTTTCGTATTTTCCTCTGGAAATAATTGGGTCTTATTGTTTTCGTGCTTTGGACATGATAAACTAGAGAACAACGAAGAAAAAAATCGCTTTATAGCTATGCGAACTGACAAGAAAGTACAAACAGCGAAAATGGGGGACTAAGATAAAAAATTACCAGGCTAACTACAAATATCTGATCAACTATCATAACATATGCGATTTTTTTAACGAAATTCTCCTCTATTGTTCGAACAATGCGGGTTTTAGGGTAAACAATTGTGACATCCAGTAAGTTCCTCTAGTGAACAACATTTGCCCGAGATTGACAGCATCCCTAGCAATGTGAATACAGTCGAACCTCCGGTTGCGACCATCTCTCGTAAGCGACCACCTCTCCTCAGCGACCAGTTTTCCAAAATACCAAAAGTTTCCAAGTCAAATCACTATATTTGGAACCTCTTGTAAGCGACCGCGACCACTTTTAGAGCTAAAAGTTTGAAATTTTCTTTTGTTTTTAACCTCCCGTAAGCGACCACTTGACAGATAATAGAGCGAAAATTGGATAATGATGTGTTGTTACATTATCGCATATAAGAGATGGAAATTTCTCAATCAGAAGTACCGTTTTTTTTTTTTTCGAAATTGACTTTTCACATGAACAAAACATTAAAACAAAATGTACATACACTGTACTCTATCAATCTTAAAAGAGACGACCTTAAATGTCTTATAATTACAGATCGTACGACCAACCAACACAAACAGTAAGGACTCTTCTGATGTCTAGGACTAGTGATTTTTAATACGCCGTGTTAACATGTAAATCACCAGTAATATAAAAGTGCTCTCAAATTTAAAGCTTGCAATCCGGCCAATCCTTATTAGTTCATGTTCAGTTCCTCCTAACTTTTAGAGAACATTAAAGATTCAATTTGTAACTATCGTGAGACTTGTTCCGTTCGCCGTATTAGGTAGTTTATTAGAAGCGAACCATGATACTCTGAATAAGTATATTGGCAAGCTTAAATATTTTTGTGGCTACCAAAAGTTATTATATGGCTTTAGATGGGCATTGGCGCATGGGGTAAGTCTCTGTAGTTACCATATGCTAATGAGGCAAAATTTTGACCCAATATGGTATAACTCTCGTAAGCGACCACCTCCCGTAAGCGACCACCTATGCTTGACATTTTGGGTGGTCGCTTACGGGAGGTTCGACTGTATGTACAAACTAATGTTAGTCATTTAAACAGATTTTGTTAAATATCACTGGACGGTTTTTTTATCAAAAGCAAAGATAAAAATCTCGTGAATGTTTTTAGCCTTTATTTAGTTAAAGAAATGATAGACAAGATAAAAATACTTTAAAAATTAACACAATGTAATGCCCAATAGATGGTTTTCACTCGCGTGACCTTCAGTCCTGTGGGACTTAAATAACAAAGGCATTGCGGGCGGCCATGTTGGTGTACATAACAAAAGAAGTTCATTAAAATTCTTTTGTAGGCGTGCACCAACATGGCCGCCGTGACGTAACGTGAAAACCACCTTTACCTTTGATATCTGCAGATATGTCTAACAATTACCAAACATTTCCTACTGGAGGGCCGTACTATTGGAGCCAAAGTTCTTCGTCGCCGAGTATATCACCTTCCTCCATCGTAACAACCACCCAACAAAGTAAGTATGATCAAAAGCAAAAAAGGCGATTTTACTTACAGATTTGGTTTCCACTGAAATGAATGTGCGATTATAATATAGTTGTTATTAACCAAGTGGGAAGTCAAGACCTCGGACACTGAGGATATTTTCTGGCATGCTGTATGTTTACTGCGGAGTTCGTTGCAGAATGGAATCAGTATGGAGTTAATATGGGATAGCAATACTTAAAGTAAAAATTGAAATGGCCAATTTACCTTATAAAGTCAGTTGATAAAACCAAATTTCGAAACATCCGAACTGAGGAATGATGAGCTACAAGTAGGTACCTTCCCTTTTGACTGTGGACCACGCTGCGCTAACTTCCCACCTTCTTGGACCCTTGAAACTCCAGGCGCTCAACTAAGAGTGCGATATAGGTTCACCTGCAGGACAAGTGACTAATGCCCCATTCACACCAACGGTTAAACGTGTTTAAATGTTGTTTAGTTTAACTAGGTTTTCAGCCTTTATCTTGAAAAGTTTTAAATGTATATGACTCAAACTACCTGGAATGGTAATAAAGTCAAAAACGTTTCTTTTAGTAAAGATTTCACTCCAAATATTACCGGAGGTTAGGAGATATTTTTCTAAACCTGTTTTAAACTAAACAACATTTAAACATGTTTAAGCGTTGGTGTGAATGGGGTATAAGTTTACAATATTTCTTGTCGTGTATGTTTTTAGTCTCCTACGCAGCCGTTATTAGGGCTCGTCACGCAACGCTCCTCCCCCACTAACGGCTGCTTCAATCTGAACCACATTTCTTTGCACGGTTTAGCCAATCACACCTTCGCTCCCATAGCCGGGAGCCAATCGCGCCAAAACCACTTGTCCAATCACAGCTCGTGTTTTATCGTTGACTACTTTTGTGCCAGCAGTGCAAACAAGATAGCGTCGCTCGAAGAAGCTTTCCATTTGACTGCTTCGAAGATAAATGAATATCAAAAGCTAGTAATTCAAAAAATCATTTTGCAGAAGGGTGATATTTTTGTAAACTTGCCTACGGGATTTGATTTATCAAGCTCTTCCGACAGTCTTCGATCATGTCAGCAATCTTCCAGGACCTTCCAGGGCATATCGTTGATGCATGATGTTGTTTCTCCACTGGTTAGTCTAATTGTGGATCAGGTCCATTACTGGACAAGTATTGGCGTGAACGCAGTTGATATCAGCAGCCAGGCTGAGATTGATCGGTCAAGAGTTGAGAATGGAGAATCTATCGTTTTCGGCTCGCCAGAAGGGCCAGAAGCATGGCCGTTGTATAAAAATAGACATGCTAAACACGACTCCCACTCGTCGCAAAAAAAAAGTATTTTAAAAGCCTAAAGTACAAAGCTTTCCCAGTAAGACTTCAGAGAGGATTGCGCCTTTAGATCACAGTTATGAATTTGTTCTCTTCGATGATATTGACCTTTTGATCTCGGAGGATTATCTCTCAAATTGATAGGAGGATTCATGCTGTCCAGAGCCGTTGGCGGAATTATTTTATTTCTTTATACCGTTGCTCGGTGCTAGCTCTATTGACATACATTGTGGTTCGTTCTTTGGCTCACTTTTGTTGTGAGATAAATACTTATCGGCTAAAGTTTGTTATCGCTTTGAAATTACAGGATCGTTAAAATTTCTCTGGCCGTGATTTAATGTCCGAAGTCTGCGGTGTGCAAGACTTGTGAGAAAGTGTTTCCGGCATCACGGATATAGGCGTCTTAGATCCGAGTCTCAAAAAGCCGTAGTCTACATTCCACTGTTTTGAAATCATGAATTCTTGCATTAATTTTTAGTTCCTTAGTTAGTTCTGTAGTTGAGTAGTGTGTCTCAGTGGAACTAGGATAAACCTCCGTTGTTTTGTAATAGCGTTTGATTTGGTATCCAACAGATATTAATCTGCAGCATGGTTGCTGTTTTGTAAATCTCACGGATGCTAGTAAATTCTTACGTTCCTTCCTTAAGTAAGGAATGAACACAATGTAATGTTTTAAAGCAATCTCGAAGCTTTTCTTCGAGTAGGTATCATTACACTGTTCTCATCTGCGTTATTCTCCTCGTCCACTTCCACAGGTAGCCCAAGCTATATGTGTCACAGTAACCGTTACGAGCGAAATTATAAGGATTTGTATGAGAAAAAACGGTCCATTCTAGGAGCTAAAAAATACGAACAAGATTTAAATAAAAATTGCCTACCTTACTTCGCTTGTGTGTTTCCTTGTCTCCTGTGTGGTTTTTGGGGCGATTTAGAGCGTTTCCATTGAGTTTTAGTTCCATATATAGATATATATAGAAAGCTGTGACACATATTGCTTGGGCTACCTGTGCCTTTTTCGATCGCTGTAGTCGCTTGGCTCTTTGTATTTCCCCTGCATTAAATATCTCTTCTATTTCCAGCTTGATTTCTTTCAGTTTATCTGATATCCGCTGGAATTTTAACAAACGTTTGTAGCATTTATCCCTACATACGAACAGTTCGCTATTCTCCAATTTGTATCGACTCACGTCCACAGTCAGTGAAGATCGAATGATTTCAGCAACATCGAACAAACTTTTCCCGAAAATATAAATCTTGTCTTTCTTTATGGAAACCGACAAACAAATGAAAAACTTAGAACTACATTTTGTCAATTTCTTCGGAGTTACAGTGGAACTCCGTTAATACGACCACCTTCGGGCCTTGGACGGTGGTCGCATTAACGGGGTAGGGTCAAATTATAGTGCAACATGCTTTTAAACTACATTCTACTACATGTACATGTATTCCTTTAATTGCGCTATAAATCAACCTTTTTGCAGTTAATTAACAACCTTACAACCGCAATTCAATGCAACGGAACAATGTGACAGTAAACGAAACCTAGTAATGAGAAAAAACACTGACTTCTTTCAGTTCCTTGTTATGAAGGAAAGGGCTTCTAGTGAAATGTCTCGAAGAGCCGTTTTCTATATTTTAACTTACAACACTTTCACAATTATTACAATGTTCAAACGGTTTTAAAAAAGGTCTGCGAGCTTCGACTGGCTTCGCCTTTGCTTAAGCCAATCACTTTGTACATTAGCAATAACTTTTGCGAGTTCACTTGCAGTTTTCATATTGCCCTTTGCCTCTAGAAAATGCAAAACATTCCAAAATAACCGATCTGTGAGAAAAGAACAGGAAATGGACATGAAGAGAAAAGCCACAGTGGAAGGCAGCAGAAACAAGAAGGCAAAATAACTTTGTGAGAGCCTCGAAATGCTGCAAAGTGAAGTCTTTCAGATCTTTTGTAGTATCAGTTCATGCATCCTTTTTACTGAACACTGCAATTTGCCAGATGTCATATCAATTGAACATGCTAATCACTAACACCTTTGCCTAAAAACATTCAATAAAATATTAATGCGTTATTGTTTGTCAGATTGTGTCTGTTTTCATTCAGCAGCCTCACCAGGCATTTTGGCTGGTCGTATTAACGGGGTAATTTTATAAAGAAAATAACGACTGAGAACTCCAAAAGATGGTCGTTGGTCGTAATAACGGGGTGGTCGGATTAACGGGGTTTTCAGATAAGAAAATAGGTGGGCTTTTGTTCGTGGTCGTAATAACGGGGTGGTCGTATGGCGAGGTTCCACTGAACATCCATAGGAAATCACTGAGGTGTCTGGCGCTTCTCGGGAAATCCACTGAAAAGCCCGATGAATTTAAAGGGAGGGTTTCACGGTTCGGCGCATGTGCAAGCTATGGCGTAAGCCATTTTTAATATGAATTTAAAAATTCATTGTTTAGACCAATCGGAAGCGAGGAGATAACTCTGGCGGGAAATTTGCCCGTGAAAATTTCGCTAACTGAATGGATGATTGTACATACCAATGTGCGCCATGAAAGCCACCAGAGCGTAGAATAAATCCTTCGGGTCAAAGGTTTTATTCAGTGTTGACTTTGTCGTTGTAATCCGTTGAAATTTTCTGTGAATTTTGGTCATCCTTCGCTTTGTTTGGACTAATTATAGTATGTGATTATTGAAGTAAATGTGAGTGGTTTTTTAACCGATAAAATTGGCAACTAAGCGAATAAAGCATTTTAATCTGTGCACATGCGCCGAACCGTGAATCCCTCCCTTTAATACGCGGGAAACTTATCAGTACGCGATTGGATTTATTGAAAACAAAGGTCATTCGCTGATTGGTGCAATCACTAATTATCACATGCAAACGCCACGCGCTCAAAACAAAGGAAAAGGAATCTGGTTCAGATTGAAGCAGCCGTTGGTGGGGGAGAAGCGTTGCGTGACGATCCCTAATAACGGCTGCGTAGGAGACTAGTATGTTTTATGTCATGTGGTGAAACAGGAAGACGTCTCGATGACAGATTTGTAGAACATTTAAGACGAGTGAAAAGAAAGGCAAACCTCCCAGTCGCGGACCATTTCTCTTCTCCCGTCAACAGTGTTAACGACATGTTAAGGATTCACAAGCGTGCGTTCCGTCATTTTCACTTTTCTTCAAACCGCAAAATTACTGACCACTATCGTAGGATGGCTGTGACGTCGAAGACCAATATCGGAAGCACCATGACCAAATTTGCGCCGTGTATCAATGTGTGAATAATAAGATACAATATATTGCAAAGTTCATATTTTTGGAGAGACAGAATGGTGGACTCCAAGCTCAACTACCATTGTCAAAATTTTAAGTAACATTGAAGTCGCTAGGTAAATGTTTATTACAGAAAATGAGATCATTGCCATTGTCGATGATCCGTAAAATGTTTTCATCTGATTGTTTCGGACCCGTGTTTTCGGTTTAAGAGTACACTGTACTGTTTAAACGCTTTTTCGGTCCGCACCTGCTTTCTTGTGAAAAATAGGCGCACACTCACATGAAACAGAAGGCGGATTTATGGGGGTGCGGGGTGCGAGAAGGGCCTAGTGGCATCATTCCTCAGTCCCTATGATGTCTGTATTAAAACAGGGTTCGACTATATCACACAATATACCGAACTTCACCAACAAGACCAACGTTAACATCAAATTGCTTCGTGGTATGCATCAATTCTCCGTCTTCACGAATTATCATCAGTATAGTTTGTAGTCGCATGCTAGAGGGTGATACTAGACAGTAGTAACCCAATCATTCGATTGCCTTTAATAAAGGCGTCATGGCATACCGCTATCACCAACGAAGCAGACAATAACTCAAAGCCGCTACCTAGACAATATTCTATTCTTCTTAAATAATGGATCCCTTGATTAGTTTTTTTTATATCGAACATTCCGTTTCTCATTTTGCACAATTTTTACTGTATACATTACTTTTTTCATGTCTTTTCCATCAGTCGTCAAATGCTACAGATCTGTAGCCGAAAGCTCATAATTTTAAAATTACTTTAACTAGAGAGCGTTTTTATAGCCTGATCACGTCTAACTCTGGTTACGCGTCCATTTTTACTAATAATCATTTCGTTTTATAATAAATATTTTTTCATCAGGTTCCACAAACAATATTTTGTTTACAAATCCATTCACAAGTCAAGTTCAATCTTCAGTAACAACTTCAACACTGGGTCTGTGTGTATTGTTAACATTTCACACTATAGCACTTAACATCAAAAGGACTAAAAACTGACGTCCATTAATAATGTGTATTTTTCGGTCTCATGTTGGTTGTTTTTAACTCGTGAATACGCAAAGCGTTGAACGAGTTATAGCAGACGGTGACAGATATGCAAATGTTCACTCCATCCATCAGCTGTAAACTGTTCTTGGTAATTCCGCTCGCGTATATATTTTGTCCATTACAAATGCGATAGGTTATGGTCACGTACCTTTCCCATGGGGACGGCGTTGGAGGGAGGGGAGGGTGGGAGTTGGACGCAAAGGATGGGGGGGGGGGGGGGGGGGGAGAATTGGAGCAAAACGTGTAGGAGAATGGAGAGTCCGAAGATTGTTTCGTATTTTTCTCGAGTTGGCTCGTAGGAGCCTTTGATTATGGACTCGACAACAATGACTGAGTATGCAGGTTGTAGGCTGAGTTCTGCTGAATTTAGTGTTTTTGCATGATAATGACTTCAAAACAAACAACACACAAACGCCTGAACAGAAGACATTACGAGGAAATTTTTCAAAATGTTGAAGTAAGCAATTTCCACATGCCCTTCAACACAGCGACAGTTTCATTTTTCGCTGCCGCAAGTATCATCGCGGACGTCTTAGTAAACAACGATACTTTACGCAAAATGGTCAAAAAGTCATGTTTGTGGGTTGTTATTGGTGGATTTCGAATTATTTTGCCAGTTTCTGTTTTCAGGGGTCCAGTGTTTGTCGCCATAATTATGATTGACGGCAGCGTAAAGCGTATACTTCAGTTGGGCTTGAAGTGACTTTAAAGTTCGCGTTGAAAGGCGCAGTAATTAACTGAACGCATAAGTCTTATCAGTTTACGGACAGTTAATTGCACTAATTTTAATTGCACTAATCGCATAAGTCCGTGATGCTTAATAATATGTTATAAAATTTTCCATCAGGTGTCACAGACAGTAGTATCATTACACAATCACCTAAAACAGGACCATCCACGAATCAAGTTCAGTCGTCAGTAGCATCTCCAACACGAGGTCCGTGTGCATTGCTAACCTTTTAGTTTAATTCCTTTTAATTCATTTTCCATAGTAATGATTATCATTTAAACAACACCGGCCCACTGGAAAATGAAACTTACTGCCGGACTGTGACCGAATTTTACTAGATGTGAAAAGTAAGAAATATAACAAATACCTTAAATCAAAGCCTCAATCTAATTTTGAAGGCCATGTACTCTTTTAGGTGAAAACATCCACATATTTAAATATTTTAATATATAGCGAACTTTGTCTTAAAGGGGATATGTCACCAATTTTGAATGTCACTTTGAAAGGCTAAACGGCGTATTTGCATTCCATGAAAATACAAAAATCATGGCCAAGTTTTGTTTAAAACGACTCTACGAGTACTCTAAAATTATAAACAAGTGTCTCTGATTACAGATGGCCAGAATGGAAATAGCTTGCAACTAGACAAAAAATGGGCCAATTTGTTCAAGTTCGTTCCATGTGTTTTAGAGATTTACTAAAAACTGGTTATGGTTTGTTCTTCCTTCAAAAATTCACTTGATATCTTCTTTTTGATGTTGTAACAACATTTCGTGTTTTAGTTTTAATTCTAGCACAGTCTTAACCAAAAGCATAAAAAACGCCATCGCGTTATCGCGTTATCAGTTTACGGACAGTTAATTGCACTAATTTTAATAGCCCAATTTCGATATATTAAAATTCAACTTGAAACAAAAGACATCACTACGAGGCTTAGGGGAATAAACCATATAAATCCTACTATTATTCCCTTAAGCCTCGTAGTGATGTCTTTTGTTTCAAGTTGAATTTTAATATATCGAAATTGGGCTATTGCACTAATCGCATAAGTCCGTGATGCTTAATAATATGTTATAAAATTTTCCATCAGGTGTCACAGACAGTAGTATCATTACACAATCACCTAAAACAGGACCGTCCACGAATCAAGTTCAGTCGTCAGTAGCATCTCCAACACGAGGTCCATGTGCATTGCTAACCTTTTAGTTTAATTCCTTTTAATTCATTCTCCATAGTAATGATTATCATTTAAACAACACCGGCCCACTGGGAAATGAAACTTACTGCCGGAAGATGAAAATACAAAAATCATGGCCAAGTTTTGTTTAAAACGACTCTACGAGTACTCTAAAATTATAAACAAGTATCTCTGATTACAGATGGCCAGAATGGAAATAGCTTGCAACTAGACAAAAAATGGGCCAATTTGTTCAAGTTCGTTCCTTGTGTTTTACAGATTTACTAAAAACTGGTTATGGTTTGTTCTTCCTTCAAAAATTCACTTGATATCTTCTTTTTGATGTTGTAACAACATTTCGTGTTTTAGTTTTAATTCTAGCACAGTCTTAACCAAAAGCATAAAAAACGCCATCGCGTTATCGCGTTATCGCGCGCACAATCCAAACCAAAAGAGGTTTCTTCAAAGGGAACTCTTGTGCGCGCGATAATGACGTACGAAATTATGCACAGCAGTGATGTGCACCGCTGTGCAATGCAATATTAAGAAATTATCTTAAATTTTATCTTTTAAATTTATTTCTTTATTTCATTTAAAACAGTGCTTAAGGATTCAGTTCTTTATTTTGTGATAGCAAAGAATAATTGGATAACCTAATTTTTTTACTGATTTTTAGTTACACCGACATTAAAGCCTGAGGAGAGGGTGGAGCTGCTAATGAAAGAGGTGGAACACATTCGTGTAAGTCACTGCAAGAGTTACAGCGAGAAGAAGGGAAAATAAAACATCCACACCTTCTTCTTTGGCCCCTTTACCAAAGCAACAAAGCAGGGATGAGGTTGTCTTGCACGTAAAGGCCACGGATATAAGACTGCTAAACTTGTACTTTTACTGTACTGTTAAGAAAGGTGCTGGACGATCATCGTCAAACGTTAATCGCAACTGTGATACTGAACAGAACCATTTTGTTGCTGTACACATTTATCTCCTAAGGTTTTACAGATTATTCAATTGTTTTCTTTCACTTTCGCCTTGTTTCTTTTCAGACCTCGCTTAATGCAACCGGCGAAGTCAACAATTCTGCTATTCGTGAAGTTCTCAGCACACACAAGAAACTTGCGTCCAGCACAGCCTTAACTGAAAACACTCAGGACTTATGCCTGCAGATTTATAAAAAATACCAAGCTATTGCGCTTGAGATAGCTAAACGTGATCCTGACTTTCTGGAGGTTCGTTTTTACATGATAGACAGATGTTGCGACTGCTGTTCCGTGAGAGAACAAATATTGAACAGTGATAAATTATATTATAGACTATGATAGACAGATGTTGAATGATGTTGAACCATGTTGAATGTTGAAATACACTAGGCCATTCAACTTGTTCAACGTTGTTAAACGAAAAAAGAGACAGGCTCTATTCTGTTCAACAAGTTGCAACTTGTCAAACGACCTCAGTCAATCGTTTTAAAATGTTGAATGTGTCATCTACTCATTCAACAAGTTGCAAGTGGAGACCTTGTCAGAAATGACATTGTTAGAATACCGACAGAAGAAAACAGGTTACTCAAGTTATTAGATGGAATGCTGCTTTTGGAACAGAACGGTCGTGAAGGAGGAGTGAGTAAGGGAGTGTTGCATAATGCTGATAGTGGCGATTTTAGTCAGCCTTTTTATGAATCGTTTTTTTAAGTCATAAGTCCCGGCTGGACCACCAATCAGATTCTTTAAATAACTGGTAAGATCATGCTGGCTGTGCTCAACACCTTGTCTCAGTTCAGATGATCGCGTCATTAGGCGGTTACGTTAACTGAGCCATTGGCCTCATCTCCTACATCTTCTCACTGTAAAATAGTAGAGGGCGTTAAAGAACCCACTCACTGTTCGAAAAGAGAAGGGGATGTAGTTCCTGATGAGTGGTATAGCCTTGCCTTATTTTTTTATTTATTATTATTATTTTTTTTTTTTTGGGGGGGGGGGGGGGGGGGGGGGGGGGCAATTACAGTAATTGCAGTAATTGTCACAGACTGTTGTGGTGTCCCTGCTGCCAAATCTGACGGAGCTAAATAAATCATAAATTATTATTTTTAAAAACGTTTTTAAAGTGCCCCTATGATCAAACTTTTTATTTTCTTTTTTTTTACATTTTCGTGTACTATTAGACTTTCTTACTCATCTTGCCAAATTTCAATCCATTACAAACATCACAAGTCATTTTATTTTAACATTTATTTCCGAGAATTTACGGCCGCCATTAATCAACCTTGTTCCAAGGCTTGGTTGCGAATGGGAGAAAGTGATGTCAAAGACTCAAACATACCTCACGGGTTGAAATTATAATAACAATATAAAGCATAGAAAATTGCACGAAGAACAAGTCCAAAGTTTTTGTTGCTTTTTGCGTGATTTTCAATACTTATTGTTATTATAATTTCAACCCGTGAGGTATGTTTGAGTCTTTGACGTCACTTTCTCCCATTCGCAACCAAGCCTTGGAACAAGGTTGATTTATGTTGACCGTAAATTCTCGGAAATAAATGTTAAAATAAAATGACTTCTGATGTTCGTAATGAATTGAAATTTGGCAAGATGAGTAAGAAAGTCTAATTGTACACGAAAATGTAAAAAAAAGGAAAATCAAAAATTTGATCACAGGGGCACTTAAACTTACACTTTAGGAAACGTTACAGAATATTTTGGATGCCGCTGCGGACTGCGTTCAGAAGATAAACCATGCTTTTTGGAAACAAAGTCGAGAGGTTCGTGACGTATTTTCAACTAGTAGTGAATATATCAATTTATATCAAATATCTGATATTTGCTGGATACGCTGCTTGGCATTTAAACTGTGCGTGATCTTGATATCGTTTTATGCGTTAAAAAGGATGGTAATAATAATGTCTTACATGAAGAGCTCTCACTAGATATTGTTACTACCATCTATTTAGTTATATTTACACATTGTTATTATGTGTTGCTCTCAAAAGATGCCCAACCTGATGCAGGCCTTGGAAGCGGTGTTTATTGCTGCAGTTCAGGGAAATTTTTCACCGGAAATCAATTACACTCTGACAACTGCAAATGTTGGTGGGTGATTTATACAACTGTCATCCGACAGTAAATGTCTTAATCGTCATTTTGTATAGATAAAAACATGTCCTTTTATTGTCAGATTTAATGGCATCAAAGTCTTGAACGTTTTCTTTTCTCTTGTAATTTTTTTTTTGATTGTAGTAACTGCTGAATCATTTTCTCGACCGACTTGTTGGCATTTGATTTACTGACTGACTGGCTGACTGATTGACTGACTGACTGACTGACTGACTGACAGACTGACTGCTTGACTGACTCACTGACTGACAGACTCACTGACTGACAGACTCACTGACTGACAGACTCACTAACTGACTGACTGACTGACTGACAGACAGACTGACTCACTGACTCACTGACTGGCAGACTCACTGACTGACTGAATGAATGAGTGAATAAATAAATGAATCAATCAATCAATCAATCAATGAACTGACTAGTTGACTGGCTGACTGACTAACCGAATGACTGTCTGCTTCACTGACTTACTGGCAAGCGACTTGTTTAGATAGACTCACAGAATGTGGTACCATATATACGGGTAAATAGTTACTACATTGTGAAGGCATGGTATTGTAGTGGCAAGCGCGTCGGACTGAGTGTCCACAACCTGAGTGTCCACAGTGGTTCGAGCCTGGTTTTGCAGACTTAGACAGGAAACTTTGCTTCATTTTGTCTCTCTCCACCTGGTTGTATAAATGGGTTTGTACCGTCAAACCTTACGCTGGGGGTGGGGTTGGAATCTTGCGATGGAATAACCTTCCATCCAATAGGCGGATCTTTGTTTACAATTTTTGTTTTAACAACAACAACAACAACAAAAATCTTTATTAGTTAATTATTATACAATTTACAAGACAGGCCCGTAGGTAGCAAAACTTAATCTTGGCAGGCCAGTCAAATTAATTACGTGATTTTTATATAAAAATCGCTACACACACTGTATTTGTTAAAATAAAAAAAAGGATCAAACAAAAGAAAAGAGAAGAAACGAAAAGGAAAAACAAGTGATCGAGATAAAAGAAAGAGATTTATGAAAATAATAATTTATTACTTTTTTATTTAACTTTAGAGATAATCTCGTCAATATTAATATAGGAATCTGATTCTTTAAGTATAGTCAAAAGTATATTCTTAATTTTGTTTTTGAACGAACTCTTTGGTAGTTCTCTCAGAAAGCATGGTATCTCATTTCATAATTTTGCTCCAATTCTAGAAAAGGCTTTTCTTTGCATTTCAAGTCTCGAGTTTTTTTATTTAGAAGTTATTAGAAGTGGAGGATCGTGTATTATAAGAGTGGACAGTGGAAGTATTTGTAAATAAATTTAAGATATTTAGTGGTGCTGAACCATTTCTAACATAAGCTAGATAAAGATTCATAGTATAAAAAGTTCAAAGGCATTATATTAGCATCGATAAATAACGGAACGGTATGCTTGCTACATTTAGCAAAGTACATAAAACGAATTCCTCGTTTTTGTAGTATTAAAATTTTATTTAGACAAGACTTACAGGCCTGACCCCAGACAGTTAATTCATAAGTTATATAAGAAACAATTAGCGACTGATAAATATTTAAAAAATATGTAAAGCTAGGTACAAAATGTCTTAATTACTCATGCGCATAGCGCGCATGAGGTAAGATTCCGGCTTCGTGTTTCTTGTTATTATTGTTTTTTTTATTTTTTGTGTCAAGATTTTGCATGCAAATTTATGCACGCATATTTTAGTGACCGGGTCCTCGGGTCACCAACATTCTACAAAAATGGCTGCCGCGCTCGGCATGTGCTTGGTTTTTAAAACCGTAGTTTCGTGTCATCGGATTAATAACTCACATTTAAAATATTCAAAATGGAAAGAGAAAGCTTTAAGGAATACCCAAAGCCGCTATAGTGGAGAAAAAGGAGACCTTTTAGCAACTAATCTTGCTTCAGGGAAATTCATACGCTTTTATCAGTGTGGGGCGATCAAAACCGAAGAAGCAGAGTTTTAAAGAATTTTCAAACAGACGAGGGACTTTACCGTAAAAGAAATTACAAATTTTGGTGAGAATTTATGTTGATATCAATTTGTGATTCACTTTTTCTTTGTGTTCTGGTTAGTTTTGGAGAAATATTTATAAAACATGTTAAAATTCAATCGTAATGACATCTGATATTATGTAAACAAAACAAGACTTAGTTCTAACTTCACACGCGTCGCCTAATACGCAAAGATGTCTGTGTATGTTTTGCAATTTTCATTTCCAAATCAGTTTCTAGGGCAATTTCCGATACAACTGGTGTATTTTATTCGAAAATTAGTCATACTTTTAGTCTAGACCGAGTAAAAGTTTTTGTGCACGGTCGCGTAATTCTGTTATTGAGATTCACTAAAATTAAAAAAATAGCCCGGTCGTTTGCTGATTTCATTGCTTTTAAAAGTAGTCTTTTCAAATGTAACAGAAAGAAGTCACGGTTTGGGAAACAAAAGACGAGTGTGTATTTGATCGGGAATCAATAAATTAAATATTCAAAGCGAGTACAGAAAACGTGTTTTAGCGTGTTCTTTAGTGTGTCACGCAAAATTCGTTGAGGGGGGAGGGATGCGTGACCCATTTAAAATAAACTGTATAACTTTCTTATGCAAGCGCATGAGTACAGGCTACCAGTGTAGCCTCTTGTTTAGCGATAAGGCCGATTGTTTTACTAATTTTTAGAGCAATATAATCAACATCGGTCCTCCAAGAAAGGTTGCTAAAAATAAGTACTCCAAGATATTTTATATAATCTTTGCACTCCAGGGGAACATTCTTCATTTTGATCGTTGTCAAATATAGTAATTTTAGGTTTAAAAGTTAATTTCTTCTGATAAGGATGAAATATGACATAGTTTGATTTCTTTATATTAAGACTCAATTTATTAAAGGTTAACCAGACATGTAGTTCAGCATTGAAAACTTGTTCTAGAGACTTAAGATTTTTGTCAGTGTAAAGAATATTTGTGTCATCAGCAAAAAGATAAAAATTGAGTATATCAGAACATTTATATATATCATTTTAAATCAATGTATAATCAAAAAGTAGTGGGCTAATACAGATCCTTGAGGAACACCACAAGGAGTTTTAATTCTTTCAGAAATATAAGGACCTATTTGTATTGTTTGTGTTCGATCTTGCAGATAAGACGAAAACTATTTATTTATTTCTCCGCGAAAGCAAGTAAAATCAAGTAAAATATCATGATCAACTGTGTCAAAAGCTTTCTTTTGGTCGATAAAGACACCGCATGAGTATAGACGTTTGTCCATATTAGTCTGAATAGTATTTACTATATCAAGGATTGCATGCCGACTTCAATGCGATTCCCGAAAGCCATATTGAGAGGAATACAGTATCTCATTTTCATTTATAAAAGACTTCATTCTTTTATACATCACTTTTTCAAAGATTCTATTGAAGTTTGTCTATAGTTATTCGAATCAGTCTCGTCATCTGATTTATATATCGATATAATTTTTGACATTTTTAACTTGGAAGGATATACACCAAGTGTAACAGATATGTTAAGTATTTCCGCTAAAATATGACTTATAATATTACTTGCATATTTTAGTAATCTTGTAGGGCAAGAATAAAGACCATAAGATTTGTTGTTGTTGTTCATTAGCATATTCGCCTCATTCTCTAATCGAGCTGCATAACAATTAACTACAAATATTGAACTTGAAAGAGCATAGATCGATTAGCTTTCTCTAAAAATTTGAGCCCAATGTACTGCAATGCTGTTTTAAAAACTCAAAAGTTTCCAAAAAAATGTATGGCTCAGCGCTTTTGCCACCCAACAATTGTGCAGTTTTTGATAGCTGATATTTCTTTAAATATTTTATGGCAAGAGCTACAAATTACATAGATTACTAAGTTTAACAAGCTCTTTTAACTTCGTATGGTAATGACAGAAAATGTAAACAATGACGTCAGCAAAGATTCGTCTATAGGGTAGTAATACTTTCTCTTAGGGTGCGTTTCTTTAAAAAAATCCAAGATTGGATTCTTAATCCGAGATCATGCGGATTCGTTATTTTTAAAGAAACGAAAAATCCGAAAATGGATTTTTTTTTTCAATTAGCCGTAACGACCCCAGCATGCAGTTCGCGTGTTTGGCGGGAGTTTTCAAAATGGCGGAAAGTTTTGGTTTGATGTTTGAACTGTTCGAAGAAGTCCTTGCCGATGACCTTGAACAACAACAGGTTCTTTTAGGAGCCGATGACGGAGCAGTTTTATTCCTTTTGGCGGCCGGACAGCTCGTCCGAAAAGAACACGTTCGCACAAAGAATTTTTACGAAATAACCGTACCTAGTTACATACCGGAGGACTTCCGAAGTCACTTCCGCATGTCACGGCATACAGTTACAGTTCTCGAACATTTGCTTTCGGTCCACGGCGACTTACCTCAATATACCGGCGATAGAGGAAGACCACCGGTCGAGTTAAGAAAGCAAATCCTTATTACGCTGTGGATTCTTGGGAATCCAGAATGTTTACGCTCTGTTGCCGATCGATTTGATGTTTGCAGGGCAACTGCGTACAGAGTCTACAGACGAGTTTGCAAAGCAATAGTGAGGAACTTAATGGATGAGTTTATCAAGTTTCCAACTGGTCTAAAAGCCCAAGCGGTGATGGAGGCCTTTGAAGAGAAAAAGGGTTTTCCGGGTGTTTTGGGGGCTATTGATGGCACCCACATACCAATCAAAGCACCACATAACAATCATGAACAATACATAAATCGCAAAGGTTTCTTTTCCGTCCAACTACAAGTCATTTGTGACCCGGATTTATTCATAACCGATGTTTTCTGTGGTTACCCTGGTTCAGTACACGATGCTCGCGTGTTTCGTAATTCTCCGATCTGCCGAGAAGTTGAAGTGAATCCAGACAATTATTTTCCTGGCAACTCTCACATTTTGGGAGACGCAGCATATCCCTTGAAGAGGTGGCTGTTGACCCCATTTCGAGACAACGGACGTTTGACTGCTCAACAAAGACGTTACAATACTGCCCACAGTTCCACCAGAATGGTGGTTGAGAGGTCCATAGGGCTTTTTAAGAACAGGTTTAGGAAGCTAAAAACAATGATGGATGTTGACAAAATTGAGGACATAACGGAAATTATTGTATCTTCTTGCATCTTACACAATATTTGCATTATTGAAGATGACATCGATGATTTTTTAGATGACTCTAATGATGATGATGACAATGATGATGACATCTTTCCACCAGGTGTAGGAGCAGTTGATAAGAGAAACATGATAATGAGACTGATCCCATAAACCTAGCATTTATAAGTGGTTTATGTATTGATACCTTTTGTACTGTGGTGTTTTCATGAACACTTCTTTCATAGGTGGTGTATGTCATTATACTGTATAATAGTCTTTTTGCTATAAATATCAATATTTTATTTGTTTTTAAAAGTATATAAGAAAATAGTAGAGCCATGTACATGGATCACTTTATACTACCTGAAACATTTATGGTCTTGCTTGAAATGTAAACTTACAACACAAATGTAACAGCCTAATACCCTGACAGTCCAGGTTGCTTGTGTCACGCACAGAAAGGAGGAAGTGCGTGACACAAGTAATCTGAAGCATCTGAGAATCAGGCTAAAAAAAGTAAAGGATATAAATAATATCAAAACCAGTTTAGTTAGGCCCTCTCACCTAATGTTGCTGTTGTAGTTCCTTGTATGTATGTGATGAAAAAAACATACAACTTGCAATAATACTGTTAACATGTATGATATAATAAACTTTTAGATAACTCAATACTGACAACAAAGTCAGGTTTACTGTATCTATGTTCATGTTTGTGGTCAAATAATCCCATGTTCTGCAACACAATAAAAAATTATGGAATCAAGGTTACTCTTTGTTCAATGATTTTTCAAAAACATTCGGTCCATGAGTGCCATGTGTTCATTGTGCATATTTTCAAACTTTTTAATCTTTTCCTTTTCTTCCTCTTTCCTGTCTTGTGTAAATTCCTTAAAGAGCCCAACGAGGTCTTCTCTTTTCTTCCGCTCTGGTAACTTCTTTTTCTTTGCTTTTGTAACCACAGGCTCCTCTGTGTCACTACCTGTGGAACTCAATGTGGAACTGGAATTTTCAACACTCTTGACTGCATCTTTGCTCCGTTTACCATCAATGTTGCTGCACAATGTTTTTGGAGCGATGGCATCATCTTTCGAAAATATTTCGTGAAGTTCGTCATAGAAGTTGCATTTCTTTCGGTCATTTCCGCTGACTTTGTTGTGATCAACACAAGCAACATAACTTCTCTTCAGATTTTTCAATTTCGTCTCACACGCCTTGGCATTAAAGAACACTCCGTTCTTCTTTAACTCTTCGCTGATTTCTTCCCACAGGGACTTGTTCTTTTTGTTTATATCTTTAAATCGTTCTCTGCGTTCGACATAGCAGGAAATTAACAACAGCACATCAGCTCTAGACCAGCGTACAAGAGCTCTCGATTCGCCTTCGGTACCTTCACTCGACTGACTGAACGTGGCTGCAGCTGTTTCCAAAGAAGAAAAACTTGGACCAGGCTGAGGTGATACTGATCTGACTGTTTCATGGCTGAACTGTGATGCCTGCGGTGGTGGAAACATGAACTGAGGAAGATAAGGTTGAATGCCCGGTTGAACGTGGCTTTCGTTCCACTGATATTCTGGATATTCACCTGCAGATAAACTGTGCGTCCAATATTGTCCTGTAGATAGAAATAAAAGATGCCAAGACGCATCAAACATCCGGAAAATTTATAAAAATACGTACAGGACGGAAAATTTCGGTGAAACTACACAAAAAACTCACCTTGTTTATTCGCCATGGCCGGCAGCAGCTAATATTTACAACAAAATGGCGGTAATGTGGCGGATTTTAAGAAGACGACCGCTTGCCAAACGTACTGCTTTTTGTATCCGTGCAATAAAGAAACGCACGGATCATGAATCCTAAAAATCCGGATTTAGATTTGATCTAATGAATCCACTCGGAGTGTGGATTCTATAGATTCAAAATCCATTTTCGGATTTTATTAAAGAAACGCAAAATCCGTTTTTGGATTCAAGAATCCGGATTTGGATTTTTTTAAAGAAACGCACCCTTAGAAACGGGAATAGCTATGGCAGTATTGGGCTACTTGGCTCGTGAAAACGTTACGTATTTAGAGTTACCACAATTATACCAAGTGATCTGTTTGTTCGTGTTTGCAGTTGTTCAAGTCGTTAGGAAACGTTTAACGGCAGATGTGGAAGACATCATGATTCCTCAATACTCAGAGATCAAAGGATTCTCATGGAACGAAGCATCTGACTTTGTTCTGGTTCCAAAAGAGACAGCAAAAAACGCCCAAGGTACTCCGATTATTTCTCCTTGTCATTGATTTCCCATAATGTGAGTTGTGTTTAAAATATCATTGACTCCAACATTGTCATTCCTCCAAACATCCATTCATTTATTTATCCATCACGCATTTATCCATTTAGTCATTTATTCATTCATTCATTTCTTTCATATTTTTTTCTTCATGGCCTTTGTTGCTTTTCGTTTCTTCATTCCCTTCGTTCGTCGACTCTTTCTTTCATTAGCATTTTTTTATCTCTTATTAAAGCGGCAGTAAACTCCCAAAACGTTGTATAATTAATCGAAACAATTAATATTACTTTAAATCTAAAACCACGCTATTAAAACACCTCCAGACAGTAATAAACATGTTGCTTCCACGGACGCATTCTGATATATTTTTTATACTAAAAAAAACCATGGTAAATCCCATGATCCTTTGTTGTTGTTTTCTAGGAAACTACACGTATGTTTTCCTGTTGTACAAAGACGTTGAAAGCGGACTTCCAAACATTGAAACAGGGTAATGCAATTTTTAAGTTTTTACATCTGTCAATTTTCTCTTGTCCGCGCTGTTTTGTAATCTTTACCGTCGCGTAAACTTCATTTTTTTTTTCAGCCTGAATGAAGAAGACTGGAACGTTTCTTCTGTTGTGATGTCTTGTTTTCTAATGTTTGATGACGAACCTGTTAAAACACTTTCACCACCTGCCTTCTTGACCTTTAAGACGTCGGTAGGTAACAATAATCAGAATAAGTGAATTTAACGATACTCGCAATCATACTACTACTACTACTACTACTACTACTACCACTACCACTACCACTACCACTACCACTACCACTACCACTACCACTACCACTACCACTACCACTACCACTACCACTACCACTACCACCACCACCACCACCACCACCACCACCACTATCCCCAGCCTCCCTTCTTGCGCGGTATTATACCCCACCAGAAGTGAAATTTCACGTTTTTAGATTTTCTTTTGTAGATTCGATCAAGCAAATAGAAAATATATGTCATAAACACTTAAAAGCTAAAATTAATCGTAGGTCCTACTGTTACTATGTAATACGTTACGTCATGACGTTGACCATAACTTGTTTAACAACGACTTGGTATTTGTTTGCTAAAATTATTGTAGCATCAACTGAAAATAATTATACTATGGATCCATCAAAGTATAACCACCTTTTTTTTCAAAGAAAGAGAAATAAAATATTTCATTATCCGTTTTTGTAGGCAGCAGAGAACAACAAAAGACAATGCTTTTATTGGAATGTCCATCGCAGGTAATACATTGCGTTTCTTCCTTTCTTTTCTTGTATTAAATTTTACTCTCCACGTGCTACTTCCAATTATGCTTGAAACGATATTTATCCAAAACGAATGGAGGCTATGTTGAGGAAGGAGCACTCTTAAGGGAACAAAGACATGTTTTTCGTTTTGTATTTTTCTATGACTGTTTGTTTATTTCAAGCACCTAATTAGCATGTTGCAGATGTTTATAGAACCTTCTATGACAGGTTTAAAACTGGACAAACAGGTTTTTCTAGAAAGGTCTTCGTATTATATTAGCAGTTGTATCTTACCAGGTTTTCGCTCTTTTCGTCAGTGATCGATCTGTCACGGAGTTCTCTTGAGATTTGCTCGTAAATAAAGTTCAAGTTGTGTTTTTAAAAGACTTGTGGAGCCCTCGTACGTTCACTAACTTTAATCTCAACAGGCTAGACTCAGTCGTTTGATTGCAAAGTAAAGGACATCATTATTTTAACGGCTGGCTGTTCTAAAATAATATGTAAGGGCATTTTGGAAATATTTTGCTTTATGCAAATTATTTGCTTTATTACTGTTTTGCATGTCATGCCCTAAAAAATGTTTTTTATTTACACGAAAGCCGTCCTATAAATTTCTTCAAACTTTGTCTGAGAGCTAGTGATACGTGAGTACTACAAAATCGAAAGTTTCATTATGAAGTTCCTGACTAAATTTTGAGAAAAACGACATTTTTAAAGGAATGGCAATAAGCTGGCGTTAGTACTCGCTGTAGCTTGGAAACCAGTGACTACTGACACATAAAACTTCTATCACATTTCATAAACTTAGTGAAGTATGAAAGCAATCAAAGCATGTCTTCCCTGCGAAATGTTTATTTTAAAACATACATCCTGCGGCAAAAAAATTTGAGTCAAGCCTCCTTAATAGGAAATATTTACTGGTTTAATTGGTGCATAGAATACGCACAGAACGCTTGAATTTTTAAATCCTTTTAACAGCTATTCAAAAATGTTTTGGGTAAATAAGTCATTAACTGAACAAGCACGGTTTCTTATTCATCTTCGAACGGTTTATATTTGGCGTGTGTCAACGACCAGATTATAATCGTGTGGACGAGTAGAAACATTTGTCGAGATGGAATACACAAAAGCCGTCTGTACAAAATTAACCATAAATTTCTAAATTCAGCAAGTCATAGATGTTTAGAAACTAAAAACATATATGTGACATTTCTTTCTTTTCCTTCACAGGGTCTGGTTAACAGATGGTGTTCAAGAATTGAAACCCAACTCGAGCTCCACACGTACAGTTTGTCAAACCGAACATTTCACGAGTTTTGCGGTTCTCATGCAACACAAAAAACCACAGGTATGCCTAGATAACATTATGCCTGTAAATTATATTTGTTCTTTGCTTTGTAAAGAGAGGGGTTTACCGGGTATGCAATTTAGATACGTCGCGCTAATATCCTATCTGTAACCCTTTTTATATACTTTTTTTTGTTACATCATGGACCTTTTACACTACTTACTTGCCAATAATATATATATAGATAGGCTGAGCCTAACAGTGTAGCTCTCTGAACAGAAAGCCAATGATAAGCTTAACTAAGGTGAAAGGTCGGAAGCACAAGAATTAAGATTGACGACCGGGCTATTTTTCAATTTTACCAATTCTCAAAAACAGTATTACGCGACCGTACATTTAGACCGTACAAAAGTTCACAAAAACGACTTTTTCTCGGTCTAGAATAACTAGTATGACTAATTTCCGAATAAAATACACCCGTTGCTTATCAAAAATTGCCCGAGAAACTGATTTGGAAATCACAATTGAAAAAAATACACAAACATATTTGCATAAGGCGACGCCTGCCTCGTGAGCTTGGGGAGAGGGAAGGCAAGTATTCTATAAAGGCTCCGTTGGGGTGCATAAATGTTTATTTTGGGTATCACAGGATCATCCACTCCCTATACTACACACTAAAAGGTGTCGCAGAATCACACCATACTTGACGTAAGGCATTTCCAATTGAACATTATATATACCTAGTATATATGCGCATGAATGCCGCACTTCAGTTTCATCTGAGAAATCAGGCCCTTCAAGGTTGGCTTCACAGCTATAAGATGGCCCTCCCTGAAAGCCCTCCCACAAAAGACTTAGATTGTTCTGCCGAGAGAACAAGCCCGCAATCGTTCGAATGATTGAGAAAGAGGTTGTGGAACTGGGCCCTATTAAAGTGAATTTTACGCTTGAAATTCGCTTGACAAAGGAATGAGTCAATGGCACAGATACAATCAACCATTACTTTAGACTTCCCAACCCACTAATAGTAACACACTTCAGTCAATCTGAAGTTGCTAGACAAACGAACGCAGCTTCTCTCCTGCAAACTTAACTACAAACCTTGATACAAGCGCACGAGACTGAGACGTTGTTTACCAGGTAGTTGTTTACCTCTCCGCTCACAACTAGATTAAATACCAGTGCCAACGAGCCAGGGAAAGGGCACGACCCCTTTGTCTAGTTTGGGGACAGACACGTACATGGTTTCCCCTGGCATCGCTTTGTTTGGGTTGAAGGTGACGCGATACAACGCCCTGTCGGCCTTGAGGGCATTCGGCATTTTCTCTCTGTAATCCGGTCTTAGTTGTCCACTCACAGCCATTGTGTATATTTATAGTTTTTTAAAATAATATTTATATGTAGCATTGCTCAAAGATGGAAGATGGTGATAGAGATCCTCTCACTCCGCACACAGAAGATAATGACGACGACGATGACGATACTAACACAACACAACCATTTCGACCTGGAGCTGCCTCTTCACCAGGGACTTCAGGTGAAGGTCATCCAATGACTACAATGAATAGGCCTCCAGAGCACGGCCCACACACCGCTGAAACCTCTTTCATTGAGGTGCCATCGTCAGGGCGAGTTTGGACCCCAGAAACTTTACAGATGGCAAATGAATTATTACAACAAGAATACCCTCTATATGGCAAAGATGGTAAACTCCTTACCCTTGAGGTTTCAAAGGGAAAATTTCGTAATCAGGTTGTTGTTGTTAGTCCAAGAGGTGGCGAGACTCCGCTTTTTAAAGCAGATAGAATGACAATCAACCCAAAGATATCAAAAACAGATATGAAAATTCTCGGTCCAAAGAGGTCGGAATTGATTCAGCAAAAAATTGTAGAGATTGAAGAGCTTGACAGGATCATTCAAGAGGACCAGAGGGTTGCAGATGATGAAAATGAAGAATCTGCTGTCCATGAACACGCCCGTGAAAACATTCAGGAAAACACCGAAAAGAAAAACGAGCTTGTAAACGAGAGAGAGCGCCTCAAGAAAGGACTATCCCTCCGGGAGCGAGTGAAGGAGATCTTCAAGAAATACGGCTTCACCGTGACAGTCGTTTTGCTTGTCGTTGGGACCACTATTGGAGTCATCGTGAGCTCTCTCTCAAAAGGACTGAAAACAGTTGCCAACGGTGTTGGGAATGGCTTGAAAGAACTGGGGTAGAAGATTGGCTCCATTCTGCCGGACCTGCTGGGCGCTATTATGAGTTTTGTGTTTCGCACGGCTGGCCAGGTGATCAGCTTTCTCGGTAAAAACGCTTGGCTGCTAATCCTTGCCGTGGCAGTCTTTTTGATTGAAAAGACTATCAAACGCAATCGCTAACGCATCCAGATAAACAATTCCGCCAAAGCAACCGCTTCGACAGCATGTATTGCCTTATTTATGTCATGCGGCTCGATTTCAGAGTCTGTCTGCGTAGGAGTCGGCTCACTTTCAGAGTCTGTTTGCGGAGGAGCCGGTGTGGAATTTTTGCTCGACTGCGCTGCCACTGCTGTTTTGTGGATTGGATTAGAAGGGTGGCTGGTAGGCCGGTTTGTTTTCGGCGGCCCGCCGTCCATGTGTGTGATGCCTACTTTTTTGTGCTCGTATTGACATCATTGTTCACACCCAGTTTCATACCTTGCGTTGCCTGCTTCAGCTGATTGTTGTAACCCACAGTGCTTTCTGTGTTTATAACCATGCGTGATGGCATGAGCCAGGTCCCGGGAGCTGCCACAAAGTCCAAGCACACCTTTGCCTCGTTGATAGCTACAGCTTGTATCTTTTCGCACTCTTTGAGAGATCCGGCTGCCTGATAGCATCCTCCAGAAGAACGAGGAACTCACTCTTCGCTTCTTTCGCTCTTCCACCATCTCCCATAATGCTGCTGCGGAAGTTTACCTGTGCGCCTAGAACACAGTAGACAAAGGCCTCGATTGACTGATTCAGGCGTGACAGGCCAACTTGCGTGAATCCTTGCGCAATGTTTGGAACAAAATACTCGAACTGCCTATCTGCAGCTTGATCATTGCGTACGAAATATATGCCGTTGGCTAGCTCCTTCCCCCTACCCTCATCCGTGAATCTTGCAAGGTCGGGGTCGCCTGGATAGTCGTAATCGGTTGAACTGGGCCCATCATATGCGATCCAAATATACACGTTGCCAAACCGCTGTTTTTGCCGTATGCGAAGCGAAAGTCTGTGCTGGGATCGACGCCGAAT
This sequence comes from Dendrophyllia cribrosa, assembly GCA_024195265.1. Taxonomy (NCBI): domain Eukaryota; kingdom Metazoa; phylum Cnidaria; class Anthozoa; order Scleractinia; family Dendrophylliidae; genus Dendrophyllia; species Dendrophyllia cribrosa. The sequence continues at coordinate 37,225,866 of JAJLRJ010000002.1, read as the reverse complement.
TCCGCACAGATCCTTTTATACGATGAAATATCATATTTATTATCTTTCTGATTAAATGTGCGCTCATGCTCTGAATTCCGCCCATCTCGAATAATATACGCCTGACCGTGAAGTAAACGTGGAACAGATAAAAAGACCGAAGCTGGGGGCTGAGATCGATAGAGTTGGAGGAGAATAGTATCTCATGAGAGATTCCAGAGCCTGTTGTTGCGCACCACAGAGCGAAGTTTAGCTGCTGTGGTCAGAAGCTCATGTGGGGCCCACCAAGCCACTTTCTTCCATATTTCGCGGTTGTGAATTGAATCTGGGTGTTTTTGAAAATGTGTCTGAATTTCGTGGTGAAGAACTCTGTCGGCGTGACGTAAATCCTTTGCTCTTTGTTCAAGACATCGCCAACGCTTGACTGTTTCTTTTTAGAAAATTACAGCTGGGATTGACTTTGTGGGACTACCCTTATTTATTGATAACTGAAAGGGAAAACCACCGTCTTGATGCAAACCCAAAGCGTTTTTCATGGCTTGAGTCCAATCCTTGCGGTCTATTTCTAAAACGTCCGCTCATGAAGCTTTGTTCTCTATGAAATACACTTCGCCAGTGGCTTTGCGGTTTTCATCGAAATCAACTTGCAGTTTGAATCTTGCCACATCGGTTTGGCTTTGGCAGCCTTTGCGAGTTTTGCTGCTTCAGGCGATCTAGCCCAATCCAATTCAGAATCTGCTGTGGCCTGTTTTCTGTCCACATATGTTTTCTGAGAGACACTTGGAGTAAAAAATGGCGGTGGTGGGTCATAGTCATGGCCACCAATTTCTAGACCAGGATTTGAACGAGGATAACCGATAGACACCATGATGTATATATATATATATATATATATATATATATATATATATATTCATTTTTATCTCGTTTAATGCGCTTGCGCAAAACGAGATATAGTGGACATGTGTATATGTGTTTGGTGGGGTCTCAGTCCGGGGAGGGAGGGGGGGGGGGGGGGGGGGGGCTAGTTCTTTATATAAGCTATGGGGCGGTAAAGGATATGGTTTTTAACAGGATAAGGATTTCAAGAAGGACGCCGCATACCGCCACTAAAATTTTTGGGGAGTACCCCCGGACCTATTGTTAGATTTCACTAGGGTATTGGGATGTCATTAACTTGTCATCTCACGTTACGTTACGGCATAGAAACTTTCAAACTTGCAAACAGTCGCCATTTTGAATTTGGCAAGACCGGGTCAATTTTTCGCTGGTAAGTGCCGATATCGGACATTTTCACGTACTTAAAGGCCCATCGTCACTTACCGTAACTCATTGCGGGCGTTATATTATAGAATTTCTGGGGCCACGAAAATCCATTTTGTGGCGAGAAAGTTTGATTCCTAAAATAATCCGTTTACATCGGGGAATCTGTATCGTCTTTTAAGTTCAAGATTATTTCGTTCAAATATTTAGTTCATATTCAAGGCATTGTATCTTGTTTTTGTATGTTTTCTTTTATTTTCCATCGTTACTGATACGTTTTCTAAGCAACGCCGCCGAAGGCTCGAGGCGGCTGTCAAGAAACGAGATCCTTCAGAAGGTTTGGAATTCGGTCGTCCATGGAAAAGAAATAGGTATATTAGATCGCCTACTAGTTAAGATCTATCTTCGAATCTTTTCTTTGTAATTTTTTTCCACATACAGATACTGTCAGTTGACATTTGAATATTATTACCGTTGATGCATGACCGGTCGACCGTAACTGTAAACAACAGAAAAAGCTCAAAACTTCTCGGCTCGCCGGCGGAGTCGTTTTTGCCAGCATCTATGTGAAATATTCCGTGGAAGTTGAAGGAGGTTTTCCCCGTCCCTAGCCGTCGAATTCTTTTTTATGCAAACTTCTGAAGCCGAGAAAACGTCCTCCGCCAGCGGAGCTCATTAATTAAGCCAACAGAACAGCCCACAAAATACAAACACTTCTCGGCTCGCTGGAGGTTTCGTTTTAAGGGGCATCGACCTTAAACTTTCGGTAAAAATAGCAGGAGGTTTTCCAAGCCCCTCGACGTGAAAATGTTTTCGATGCGAACAATCGAAGCGGAAGAAACTACCTCGGCGACTGGAGCTACACAAAGGCGGGTTGAGCGGCCCCAGACAAAATGCGAGACATGTTATACGGACTTTTAATATCTAACAGGACCGCTTCTTTGGACTAATAAATTTTAAAATCAATGTCGAACGAAATTTCAAACTCAGTGTTCATTTCTTCCTGGAGATGAGAGGCCAAAATTTCACTTCGCGAGAGATCGCATTTATCTGGGTCCAAATCAAAATAAACAATGCGCGGTGCATCACGGTAAGTGACGATGGGCCTTTAAGTGTTTGTATAACTTTTTTAAACCCCTTTGAAACTTATTCAAGTGGTTTGAAGGCATGGAAGCACAACAGCCTAGTGTTTCTGGAGAGGTAAAGTAGTTATTTCTCGTCGATCGTGTTATATTGTGAGGTGACAAAATCAGAGGTTTGTCGATTTACAGTAAGCTTATATTCTTTGAGCTAGCAGTGTTTGATTTGCTCGGAGCAGTGTGGTTCGCAATCAAAACCATGGCGAAACAAGATACGTAATTCACGCGCATCTATCTCCAATGTTAGGAAATGTACTAGTTCAAATCTCGTTTAGTAATTTCGGTAGTAACGCGTTTGTTGCCACAATCACATTCGCATCTATTCCAATTTGGAAATGTGTATCTTAGTTCAAAGCTCGTTTAGTCATTTCGATAGTAACGCGTTTGTTGCCACAATGACATGAATGGTTTCCTCTTGAATGAAACCTTCGATTATTGTGTGTTTACAATGACAATTCGAGTTATCGAAATTGCACGGTATTAATTTTACAATTTGAAACCAAATCGCTGTTTTGCCTTTTCTCTTTATTATAAGATGAAATTGAAATTATTTGGTAGAGACTTGACAGGTATACTCGTGTTGGTAACTGCTATTGGATATACATGTATTTCAAGTTAGTGTTTATTTCTATCCTTATGTTTCACAAATGAATTCCAGTGGATGAAATATAAATCTCATACTGTACTTACCTTGAAATATATATTCTGGGGTATTTTGCTATTATATGGACTAAGATTGTGTAATATATATGTTTACTGTTACAAACACTAGACAATGGAATGATCAAAAACCTGTGTGTGAGAAGTCTTCAGCGTGGGGTGGGTAGTATGGACTACATTCATGGGTTACTGATTATGGAGGACGATGACAGTGATGATGATGAAAGTGGTGATCAGGATACCCAGGTTGTCCCTGAAACTGACATCCACCAAGCATTGGTAGGAGCAGCAGCCCAAGCCCCAGTTCCCGAGCCTCACTCCCCTTCTGAAACACCAGTTCCATGGTGCAAGTGCAATGTGTGTGTAATTATACCACAGGAAATGGAAAACAAATGCTGTGGCCAGAGGAGATGCGTAACAAGTTTTACCAGATTTAAAAACTGTGTATAGATCCGGATGTTCTGCAACTCTGCATAAGAAATCGAGCAGGCATTCGTAATGACAGAGACGACAATAATACAAGGGCCTTTAGGAAGGCAGCCTATCGTCAATTTATCTTGGACCGATATGGATGGCCACTTGGGGAAGGGAAATAGAAAGATGTGCCCATCATGCGTTGTCAAGACTATAAGAAGGCATTATCCTTCACACACGGGGTGTATATGGGTTACAGGCCTGAATAAGAGTATTTGCCACTAACAAGGCCTGATGGTTATGAAAGTCATCTACTTACTAGTGAATGATTTGACCAAAGTTGAATTTTTGTTTCAAGGGGAAGTGATTTCTTCTGAAGATAGCTATTCAAAGAGTTTTAATATTTTTACTCGGAAAAACCCAAAGCATTCAGGGTTTTCTGTTAAATGACTGGCCCCGAGGGGGAGGGGGGGTACTGCGATCAACTTTTGCTGGGTATGTGCCGCTGTCCTCTCAGAGCCCTTACCCCTTTATAGTCTATTCTGTGACCAAATTATAGACCACATCTTAGTCACTTTCATGAAAATGTAAACTTTGCAATCCCAACTTAGTCATTTGCTGTTTTTAACCCGTGAAAACGCGCATGCGTAATGAACGGGTTATCGGTAACGGAGACAGATATGCAAATGAGCACTCGCTCACTCACTCGCTCACTCCTTCCATCAGCTGTAAACTTAATGACGTAATGCTTTGTTACGAATGCGTTTTGTAACAAGAATAACGTGAATCCAGCGATAACAATAAGTAAATTGTTGTAAACGAATATAAACAAAAGCTTAAAGATGTTTCGCATTTAGAGTCTTTAATGCAACGTTAAAATCGATCTAAAAAGATTTTTCAACCGAGACACGCGTTTTGATGCGTATCTGCCTTGAAGTAATTAAATTTATCCGGTTCTGAGTCAGTGATCACGGTGGCCAAATGGTGTAAAGCGCGGAATGACAGCCGAAAGGCCCGCGGTTCATGTCTCGCTCGTGCCGTCCTTTTACTTCTAAACTGAAAGTATTCCTCTTATCGTAAACATTTTTTTTCTTTGCTTTTTCTTTCCACTTTGCGATTTTAGCCTAACTATGCTTGAAACAAATATATAATATGTAATAAATGTTTATTGTTAGTAGTTTTGCCATTGAACTGACATTATATTCTTTTAATAATTAGTTCATTATAACATATTGAGGGAGCCTATTTAATTAAGACTTTTGATGAAGGAGCTTCCGTTTAAGAATGCAAAACTTCCCTGTGCGTTTGTGATTATTTGACAGCCTTACCAATATTCAATGTCCTTGAAACTCCCAGACATTTTCAAGTAAACATTAATGCTTTCGTCGTGAGATTTTAAAGGAAATTTATCGATGAGTTTTTTTATAATCGCATTTTTCACAGGAGCACTACAAAATTAAAAAAAATGAGTAAATATACCATCTTATATAGTGCGGCCTCGACGGAAATCGGAAAAAGCAATTTGCTTCACCCTCTTTCTCAAAATAGCCTGAAGCCAAGGGTACCTTCTCCGACCCAAAGAATTATTTAAAAAGCGTATTACACTCCTTTAATTCGTGATTAAAGTAAAGCAATATCAAATTGCTAATTTTAACAAAAAATAAAGTAGCCCGGATTTTCTCGAAAACGCTCTCTGAGATTTTGCCCAAACTTGCAGTACTTGTAGCCCTACCTTTGAAGTATAACGTACGGTAGGTGGTTTTAAAAGTTTAGGTCAGGTTCTCATGAAAATGGACAATATGTAAATTGGGTGACGTCATTGCTGTGTTGCCATGGTAGCTCCGATGCTAATTAAATTGATATTACCAGAACGTTCAATCTTTAAGAAGCTATGTGTGGTAACGGCTAGTCAATCCGAGCTCTAGCACCGACGCTATGGGCGCTCAAATGTGAGGTGTGTGGACCCTCGAAAACTGCCGCGAGCCACCTTAAGCTCTGCACAGGTCTCACACTTGGAAAGACAGTCACTCATTTTATTTATAGGCTATTCATTTTTTAATTGGTCACTACATCATAACAGAAATCTTCTTCGGGATATTTCGCATGCTCTTCCTGCAAGAAGGACATCAGAAACTCACTGTCGTCACCAACCGCATGGTTAGAAACTGAATGGTTAGAAACTGCAATCACCTTAGTTGGATTCAGGGTTTAGTTTTATACTCGAAGCTTTCTCTTATTTTTTTTGCGCATATCAGACAAATTCTGATGAAAGACTTCTACTTTTTCTTGAATATTTTTTAAGAAATTCGGTTTTTTTCTGACCTAAATTTCTTTCAAATCAAGCAGTTTCCATGCAAAGTATAGGAACTATTTCCTCTACATCTACCGGATTTGTGTTTTTTAATGCTTGTTGCATAAACTTCATTCGCTGCCTCTCATCCTGTAAATCCTGCTCCGAAAATTCTAGCCTAACTCTACCGTAATTGTGCACCAGATTTCCTTCTTGGAAATGTCCTGCATTGCTTTCTCGAATTTTGTTTTGTTTAAAGAAGAAAGCTCAATAAGCCGCTTTTGTCTGGTTGGTTTTGTTTTTTGTTTTCTAAAGAGATAACAAATCCCCCATGCCAAAGGTTTGTTTGTTTTTGTATCGTAAATTTTCCCACCGTTAAAGAGCGGGTTGTGACACATATTTGGCGCCCCCAATTGTTCTAGAGAGCACATTCTAAAGTAAGCGTCTACGAATAATCCCTTGCTTACTCTTTCTCCACTAAAAGCAAGACCCATTTGTAGTTGGTCTGCGTAGTAAGAAGGGACATTTCTTGTTTCTATTCGCCTACTAAACGGGCATTTAAATTCTAATTAAGCAATAGTATTATCTCTCCCAACAAAATAACCGTCTGGACTGCATGTGACCTTTCGATATAGCGGATTAAGAGAGAGATCTATGCCAAAATATTGACCCCTCAGACGAGACATTTGCTCCGGGCGTGCTCGTTACCAAAATGAACTATTTTCATTAATTATGTATGTCTGCGCTATTGTTTTGCGTTGGATTTCTATTGTTTTGGCTTTTGTTTTAGTTTTAAGGACGTTATGCATAACTATTGTATGGGGTTATACGGAAATCTTTCCGATATCAATACTATCTTACTTGTTTATGTAACCTTCCGGCGCGAGGTTTCCTTGATATGAGAAATTCATGGCTGGTTTGGCCAGCCGAAATATGGTACACCCTTAAAAACATTTTACCTACGTTGTATCGGTCTTTGCTTTTATTCTATTATTTCCTTGATAGTCGTGATTTCCGCTTTCCTTCTGATTTCCCTCGTTCTCACCGCTAGGCTGGGCCATGCACTGACAGACGAGCAAGCGAACGTAAACACGATGCCGACCAAAGAAAGCCAAAATGCACTCAGTCGAAGCATCGTGCGGCTGAAAAGTCTGAAAAGTGCAAAATGACGGAAGTTATTTCGCTCGAACCAAAGCAAATTTCCCACCAAAATGTTTACTAGATTCCAGTCTTTCCAAAACCGAGTGTGGATATGGATGTTGACATTGCGCCTGTTAAAATGAGTTAGAACGCTTAAAGCGATAACCGCGCGGTCGAACTCCATACAAGCCTAAATGACGGTACTATTTTTTTAAAAGTTATTAAAATATTGTGACGTTTCTAGATAGAACAATAACCATAGTACTGGAATCCGAGTGTAGTTTTTAGAAAAGTAACTCAGAAATGCGCGAAATTTCTTATTTTCCTTTCAAATCAAAGGCTCCTAAGAGCCAACCCGTGAATAAGAAATGCTAACGCGTAACGCAATATTGCGGTAAGCTTATGTTGTCACACTGATACGGTTCAATATTTTTTTTAAATTAAACGTAAGGATTTTTGACAAATGCAAAAAGAAAAATACGGTACATTACTTTCATAATGTTCAGTCTGAAGAAGAAAGAACAAAAAAAAGGACGCCAGGAGCGAGACTCGAACCTGCGACCTTTCGACTAACAGTCCGCGCTTTACACCATTCGGCCACCGTGATCACTGGCTTGGAGCTACTTCAAGGTAGACACGCATCAAAACGCGTGTCTCGGTTGAAAAATCCTTTTTGATCGATTTTATCGTTGCATTAAAGACTCCAAATGCGCAACATCTTTAAGCTTATTGTTATTTATATTCGTTTACAACAATTTAGTTATTGTTATCGCTGGATTAACGCGGGGATTCAAGTTGTTCTCGGTTGCGAAATGCATTTGTACTAAGTTTTATAGAGCTGAGTGATGGAACGAGTGAGCGGTAACGTAATATTGCGGGTTTTTTTTTTGGAAATTAAATGTAACGACTTTTGTCGAACGCAAACAAACCAAAAAAAACAGTAATTTTCAGTTCAAAAAAAAAAGAAA